>OY979767.1:20257373-20889906 GCA_963855975.1 Andrena chrysosceles
TGGCCTCGGCGCAGCGACGCCGGCGCACGCAGCGGCGCCCGCGGTCCCTAGCCCACCGGAAATCAACCCTACGAATTTGCAGGGCCTGGCTACCTTGGCGTCGTTGAGTAACACCGCCGGTGAGTATGGTTGGTGTCAATTTATTTTACTTTTTTGTTCATTCACCCTTCATTCATTTTGATTCGTGTTTCTTTATCGCTTATCGAATTTCGCATTCATTCCTTAGTTATTTAAGTCTATGTTTATACGCTGTTTATAGTATTTTCATTCATTATTAACCGCTTGAAAGGGAATATATCTGTCGCAGAGTTATGTTTGAACAGTGGGTTTGGTAGAGATTTCTGTTTCACTTGATTAGATTTTATCAAACCAAGCCCAAATTCGAGCAGCCACTCAAGACCAGTTCCTCAACCGCGAATGACTTTCTCTTTCACAGTTAAGGGCCTAGGGTCTTTCTAAATATAACAGTGTCACAAGTGTATTTAGTATATACATAAACGCAAAGTCTCAAAGTCTGTGAGGGGATTATCCGAAACAATAGCTCAGTAATACGAACTTGGTATATAAAATCCAGCATTAAAATTAGGTATACGCACACATTGATAGTCGAAAGAAAATTTAAAATTGTATATATATATATGTAATTTCACTCTATATGATATAAGTTGGGAAACATAGATTCTTCTTACCGAACTGTAAATATTTCAACTCACGTTCGCATTTTAAACATTCTTTTAACCACCCCCCTGTATTGTTCCATTTTTGTTTATTCCTTGACCAGACAAATTAATAACTGTTTCTATTAACAGAACTCACGAACTACCAAGCAACGATTGTTATGAAATTCCCTCTTTTCATAGTTTGCATAAGTTTATAATTTATAAACGCACTGGTCCCATATCTTGTGTAACAGGCACTTGTTACCGGACACTTGCCACGAAATGTTTGTCTCCTATTGTCCCGTTAAAAGTTGTATGTTATCACTCGATGCGTTTACTTTCTGCGGTCAGTAAATTATTCGAGTTCGTTTCGTAACTTTCCTGCGCAACCATGCTTGGTATCCCGTATATTCTCCACTAGTTGTCATCGCGATAATAAAATTCCGCCTTCAGTGGGCTTGGGAAGCATGCCAGTGCAATGATAGATCGATGCAGATACTAACCATCAGCGTCTACGTTAAAACCTGTGTTTACTACTTATTGATGGGAAATGTATGGTTTGTCCAATGACGCGCCAACGGACTTACGCAACCGTTTCGTTTAGGCCACTCGCAGAATATCTGTTTGCAAAATGGTGCTTCGCCTTTCTATCTTTGATAAATCGCCTTGTAAATTGTATTTTTCATTTCAGTAGCAAACGACGATCAAAAGTTTATTCTGTTACCTTTGTCATTTATCTTCCACCTCTGAAAAACAACATCTTAGAAGTTACTCTACCTTGATTCTTCCCATCCCCGGCTCAACAACCCTCTAAAAATTCAATGGAAAGTCTCATTTCGAGATCAGTTCACATTTAATTGACCTTTAAATCATTTATTAATGCGCAGCACAATTTATATCGATACCAAAACTGTATATATTTCATAATGTTTGCGTATGCCTGTGAAATAGAATTTTATCTCCACATAACCGGCCATGGTGCTAATTGTTGTGGCCATCTCAAGCAATTAGAATGGTAATATCTTCGTAACGTTATATTGACTATTGCATTCATTTATCATGCGGGACTATAATTATCATAGCAACTTCTGTAACACTTCGTCATCCACAAATACAACGATCATCTCGTCTAACCTGTGCTTAATTTATGATCTAATTGCCTTGTGTGTTCTCGATCGGAAACGTTGCAGCGAACGCAGGAGTGTCGCCGATGAGTATGCAGAACCTGGTTACACTGGCTGCCATGACTGGCGGGAACGGGAACCTTCAAGTGTCGCCAAATAGTGAGTAACAAAACTTCTACGGCAGCACGCTATAGAGAAGCGCGGTAACGTTGCATAATCGCAGCATCATTCTGTGCATTTGTGACCCATCCCACATTTGCTATAGAAAAGTGCCTTAAAGTGGCGTGTTTTCGCAGAGGTTCGCTTGGACGTGTCATTTCATTTAAATAACAGCATGCATTGAAGGTTTTCCCCTTCCGGTTAGATTAAACCTCGATAAATGTGCCTGATTAAACGAGGCATACTTGGTGGAATATTTGACATAATTAATCGGAAATTGTAACCGCTTAGGCCCCTGCTGATGGGCCCGTTTTTAGTTACTTTACTAAAAACGGGCCAAGTGTAGTAGTATCCAAAAATGTAGTGTTTGGATACCTAATTATAATTTTTTTTGGACATGGGACTCTGCGAGGGCCTTCTTCATTTTTCCAAAAAAGGGGCCCCTGCCCACTTTACGGCCCTATTTAAAAAAAATATGATTTTAACCAAATACTATATCTTTTTTATGTACTACTACACTTAGCCCATTTTTAGTAAACTACCTCTTCATTTTCCCCCCAAAATGGGCCCCTCAGAACGTTTGCCACCTGAGACTTTTTTCTTAAATCCGCCACTGATTGTAACCCATTCAATTGTAGTTGAAATCGTCTGTTCTGTCCATTATGTGCACGCGTGCGTGTGTGTGGCTCATGCGATAAATGTAGAAGATATGTACATGTAAGAGAGAATGATATGTCCCTATTTGTTTTAACCCCACGATGACTAACAAAACGACTTTCTAGTCAACTCTAGTGACTAGAGAGTCCACTATATAATATGACTTTGACTCCGCCAGGTATAACTAAGCTTTTATCCTTGCGTAATCAGCTAAATTTGACTATACCACAGCTCCATGAGTAGTCAAATTGCTGTTAAATAGTTATTTCGGTGTCTTTGCGTTCTTAAATGCTCGATGAAGTTAATTGCAACGCTAACACTTTCTCGAGGGATCATAAATAGTACGATCTCCTAGATGTCGAGTCTTTAAGGTTTCTAGAAGATCATAAAGCAGTAAATAATTAATGAGATCTAAAGAAATCTAAAGTAATGGAAATGCAGGATTAATTGAAACCCGAAAGGTACTACTTATTGTTAGCTTCAAAATATCAGTAACGAAAGGAAACTCAAGTCTTAACGAATCCACGTGTGGAGTAGCCGGAAACCCTAAAGATTTTACGGTTGAACATTAGTAATGAAATGTAAAACTGTATTACTAAAAATAGTAAAAATAATATTAACACAGTTGGCCTCGTTACATCTTGATATTTTCATTTAATCTGGTAGACGGCTTTGAGGGCGAAAGCACCAAAGGCGATGCGTGTCGCAATAATCTTGAAACGGTGTCCAATATTGCACGACGAATACCTTATTTCGAACACACACATACACACACCCACGCTGAGTATCGGCTAAGTAAATTTCACCGAAGTTTACGTGCTGAATATGTAAACACGCTACTAACTCCGCTTGTTAATATCGTGAACGTGTTCTGTGTTTCAGCGTTAAGCGGACTGGCGAATTCGACAGCAGGTATGTCGCTATGTACGTGTCGCATTGCCTGGTATAGTATTAACAACTACTGAATTAACTTGGACCGTTCAGGCAGAGTCTAATCTCATTCAATATTTTTTATTCACTTAAAGAAAAAAAAGAAAGAAGAAAATTATGTGTGCCGCGGATATGTTGATGAGTACTGGGAGGACCACTTTGGCCTCTGTACTACATACTCATTACGTACCTAAGTGCATTGCTAGCTATATGTATACGGGGATAATGTTATAGTATGAATTTGATGAACTGTTTTTATGAATTGTTTGTATTTTTATTTAGTATGGCGCGAAATAGGGTAAATGCAATCAGAAATGCCACTACCGCAAGTAAAGTTGATTATTAGATTTATTTATATACATACACATCTAAAGATATAAAGTTCAAACTTTTTTGGCCACCACTGTATGCGCTTTTATTTCTTTACATGAGGTAAAATAAATTCGATACTTAATAAATGTAGTGCTATCTCCAAGTATGTATATCGCTAGCAGCGTATGCACGCATAAGTGTGTAAATCCCGGCCACATACATATCTCTCTCCCTCTTCCTCTCACCTTCCATCATTTCGTCTCTCACACTCTACGAGTTTGTCTTTCAATATAGTTCGATCCTTCGCATATACCACACTCTATACATATAGTAACACATATTGCAACGGACGATTACTACGGTGGAAAGGTAGCTGAATGACCGTTTTCAATCAAATTCATTAGCGCACTAGATTGGAACCTAAAAAATTCATAAAATTATGCTGTTATAAAGTTAGCGCAATGCGCGTAATCGACTATTGTGTTGCGATGGGCTTCGTTGGCCACGGCGCTCCTTTATTATTAACGATCGTTTTTAATGAAATTCGCCGCGTACGGAGTTGCTCCCATTAATGTTTGGACACTACGGGGTACTTCCACGTTCGTTGCCTTGTACAGGACATTTCATTCACCATGGTCAACTTAATATCTTCTCGATAATTACTTTTGAAATTATCAAAAAATGTATAGAAAAGAATTTGATCATCCGAAAGGGGTAAATAGTGAAATTGCTAACGCTTTCTTTTCAACATCATCGTTTCTCAACACTTTAAAGTCAATCGATTCAGTATCGTCCGATGCATCTTTGGAAATTATAAGAAGGATCCTTTTTTTTTATATTCCTCGGGGATCGTTTTTTTTTCATTTCATGGGAACACACGTCAGGCTTTTAATCTGCACCTTTTCTTTTCCGTGCGTAGCTGTCCTTCTTGGAAAGACCGGAAACACAGGTGAGAAGCAATCATTACAGCCGTAACTCATTCGGTTTGTTGCAGCACATATCTCTCCCTCTCTCTCTCTCTCTTTCTCGTTCTTTCTACCCCATCATTCTCTATTCACTTATTTCCTCTCAGCACTCTGCCGTCATTCTCGTTTCATCCCCGCTCACCCTGTGTAAATATACATACACCTATACGTGCACATATTCATCACTAATTCGATTTGTGATTACCGTTGGCCGTTTTAATCGATGAAACCAAACGCGTCCAATACCCCTGTCCATCCCATGTTTTAATTAAGCTTTAATTCGTGTGTGTCTGTTATCTGATAATATTGACGGTACACAGGATCAAAAATGGACCTCCTTCGCGCTAGTAATGGCAAATGTTCATTTTGGTGAGCTGCGAGCTACGCTTTCAAAGAAAATAAATGAATAAGTGAAAATACGAAAACAGAAACAAATCACAAACCTGTGTTACATAAAATCTACGAGGAACGAACAATTTTCTTTCAAATATTTATAGGAAAAAAATGTAACTCCAGCTCAACAGCTCGTCCAGCAAAACGCACAAACCGCTTTTGATAGCTACGTATTTACATGCGCACGCGCTCTCGCAATATTAACAATGTACAGTTTCGTGAGCTATAACGCAACAACAAAGGTCTATTGTTTTTTTTTCTCTTTTTCTCTGCCGGTGTAATTGCATGAAGCATGCCGATATTCAGGGAATTAAAATTTCTCGGAAATCGATCGCCTGTTAGTCACGGGCACTGTAGAAATCGAAGGACGTCTTGAACAAACATTAATCATGATTTTGATTTCAATTTTTAAGGGTCCACTGGAGGTAGTCTGAGTCCTGTAACGTCCCTAGCGCTCAATTCCTTAACGGGGACGCCATTGAATGGATTACAGGATTCATTGAGCAACTACTCCAGCTTACAACAGTATGCAGGTACGTGTACCAATTGTTAAAGCTTGGTTTAAGAGCTACGTTGTCCATGAATTGATAAATGGTGAAATGTACTGCTAACTTGCACATTGTGCCGTAAATGTGTTGTTCTAACGTGTGACTGTGCGCCTTAAAGCTCTCATTGGGAAGACGACGGTGACCATGGAAAAGAAAGAATTGCATAGTGAGTAACACGAGTGGAATGCCTAACATTAGTGCTATACAATTCCGCGAGACACTATTCTGTTGCATCGTTTGCACGATCATCGAGTATCGATTAAATTGATTTATACGAGGGTAGTTCAATGAACAAAGATGCAAATACGAGACGGTGCTACAGTAGATGGTTCTAACACAGTTTTATTGACAAAGATTTTTTTCATTTGGATATTTGACGTTCTAATCGTGCGACGTATCAAGCAATTTTAGAAGTTTAGTCCGAGTTCTATCCACCTTTTAAGATGGTTGCATCAGCATAGGAATCCACGTTGTTTGGAAGTTGTTAGCGAGGAGAGGGCCAGAATTGGAAACGTGCTTTCGTAATGGCGAGCTGTTTAAGGAACACACAGCTGGGTGCAACTGGTCATTTGTTTTGACGATATTTGCGTGTAAAAAAATCGGTTATTATAGTTTACTTCTAAATCCGGAGATCGCTGGATCGATTCTCGTTAGATTGCAACTCGGACAAATGTTAATGCCGAATGCTAACTATATTATAGCCGATTTTTTAAATGTAAATATCTTGAAAATAAATAACCAATTGTGTTTCTTGAGCGATCGTTGAGCCTCAAAACTTGATATGATTCATTAAAAAAGCACGTTTCCAATTCTGATTTTCTGCCCGTGAGTGCGTCAGAAATGCAGAAATTTACAAACGAATAAATATTTTATATTGAACGATATGCCCAAAAATATTAATACTTTGAGTTGCACTAGATTTTGAGAAATACTCCTTCAAGTCTGTCAAACCTTTTCGAGTGATCGCTTCTGTGGAAAAAGTTTTAGGGGTAAACATTCGGGGACACTGAGACAGTACTTTCAATGCTCTCCAGAACATATCGACGTGAAAACACGTCGAAACTGTGCACAAGTTGCAAATCCCTCGACGTGATATCGCACTGGCACCATTCAAAGTGTTAACCCTTCGTTGACACTCTGGGTGTGAGCCACCCATAAGCTAATTTTGACGCTCTGTACCTTTTTCAATACGTAGAATATCCGGGATATTCGTGGAATATCTCTGTTTTTTCAATTACCGAAATGGCCTACCTTCTACGCGCAAAATGTATTCCTTTTTTCCAAAGCCGACTTACAAACTATTTTTTCCCTGAAAATATTAACTTTAACTTAAATGTTAAAAATATTCTAGAGCTAATAATTAATTTAGTGACACTTATAGAGAATTTATTCATCATTTATTGTTCACAAGAAACGTGCGTATCTTTTACTAACTGTCTGATAAAAATGTAATTTTTTTAACTATCCAAAATAGCACACTGTGTCAAAGACAACACTGATTTGAACATGTTTTAACTTGACTTTTTAAATTAACGGTGTAAACAGTATTGTCTATATCTTTCTTATTGAACCACCCTTGTACATGTATATAAGCCCCAGCTTACAAGATACGCAACTCATGTGGAAGTAGAGAGAAAAAATGTGATAAGCAATTCGCATTTGGTGCTGCAGAGCACGCAGAAAACGGAAAAACACAATTTTTTGCTTTTACAATATGTTCAATTCAGATACATACATACATTTTCATAGACTATTGAAGATACAACTAACTTCTTTGGTTTATAAAGAAACTCTGATGAAGAAACCTCCTTGTGGAGTTGTTTCTTAGATTCCTCTCAGACTTATTGTTAGTTGCGAAGATTTAGAACCCTTTCAATATCTGTTAGGAACTTGTATATTTTTATTACATTCATCTTATAATATATCTAGGCTTTAGTAAACGTAGAAAATCAAACAGAATGGCAAATGCATCATCAATCTGGATTAGGGTGGCCCTTATTTATACGTGTCGAAATTTTTTTGTATTTCTTTGCTCTCACCCCCTATAACGGTGCCATTTGATAAAAATGTAATCCCTGAAAATGTTTATTGCAATCGGAAAACAGTGCTTAAAGTTTAGAATTCATCAATAGTTCTGATTTAAAGAATTTCTCAGAAATGATAAACCCTATCGAAGCCCTATAAGACGAGAAATTCAATTTCCCCCATGTGAAAATATCCCCTACCTTATGTTTCGCACAAAGGGTGTCATGTATCTTCACTGGTCTAAGAAATAACAGACTCCGTACATGTAAACTGTGTATGCCGTGGAGAAATGATCGGTAATCGCGATCGAGGTCTCGTTAAGTACGAATCTCGTGGGATGCCAGAAGGCAATTCGCGTAGAACGCCTTTGAATGCAATAAAAAGGACTTGTAATGAGAAACGATGTTTCCAGGGTTCCCAGCGTTCACGGCAGCTGCGGCCGCGGCTGCGGCAGCGGCCCAGAAGGCGAAATTCACCACCACCGATAAACAAATCGAGGGTCCCGAGGGCTGCAACCTGTTTATCTACCATCTACCGCAAGAGTTCAACGATACTGACCTCGTTTCAACGTTTCTGCCATTCGGCAACGTCATCTCCGCAAAAGTCTTCATCGATAAGCAAACGCAGTTGAGCAAATGCTTCGGTAAGTCACGCATCCCAAGTACATATTTTGCGTTACTATATAATTTATACGCGACACAGGTACACCCGCCAGACTTAACCGAGACCTAGTCTTAAATGTTGCTTATTTAACCAGTATCTCAAACCAAAGAACACACCCTTACCTATATCCAGTGCGTGACTTTCGTCTAGGCGCGCACAGTTTTTACATTTAAAATGTACTCCTACAAACTTCATAGCGCTCGCCACTTAAATCGTGGAGTATAACTCGAACCAGTTACAAAATCACAGCCTATATTCGAATGGAAGCGCGTCGGAAAATTAGTTTGCGAATTCTTTTCAGGCTTCGTGTCGTACGACAACGCGGCAAGCGCGCAAGCAGCGATCCAGGCGATGAACGGTTTCCAGATCGGCATGAAACGGCTGAAGGTCCAGCTGAAACGATCCAAGGATGCATCGAAACCCTATTAGCCGACGACGTCACTCACCATTCGTAGGTAGATACCGAAGGCTTCTCGGATGCCACGGCTCGGAACCAACGACCATGGTGTCCTTGATCAAAATCCTGTCGATAATTCGCGACGTCGATCGCATTGGTCGGAATGTGTTCCTCGGTCTGAACGATAGTTAGATCGTTTTATTTCGACAGGAATATCGTTTAGAAGGCAATGCTTCCAGAATGAAAACTGAGTCTCTAGTCAAGCAGTATTCTCCGCGAATGTTGAAGCAACGGGAACTCTTACGGGCACTAGCAATCAGGCGCCGAAGAGAATTTCGTTTTCAAATTCGCGTTATCCTTCGTAAACGAGGCTGTGATAATTTTGAAGACTTACGTCGCCAGACTTTCCCCAAAGAACAGAGAGAAATAGCTTGCAAGACCCTTTCTCGTCTTCACGATACGCATTCTATCTCTCGACTTCACTTCTCTACCTGTTTACAGTCCGTCCATATATTTTCCGGTTTACTTTTGTACCTGAATAGAGAAGTCCACCTTTATCTTTTTCTTCGTGCCTCTCGTTACGCCTGTATCTCGTGATAATACGTGTTATTGATATGTCGCTCTTCACGTTACCCCGACTTAATGGTCTCGCTCTTTTTGGACGAGATGGTGGTTCTGTTGAACTCGCGTTGGTTCATTTTCGCTTTAAGATACAACGAAGAATTTTCAACGGGTAAAACTTTGGCTGAGCACTAAGTGAAAGTGTTGCGGTATGTGTTGAGTTAGCACGCAATGTGTCGTGTGTTGAGTCCCTTTACGTGGAATTGTTTCTAGGATGTCGCCACTGGTTCTGTATACGAAGAAAATACACGGTAATGTATCGTACCGTTTAAAGTCAGACAGGCATGGGTTACTATTTAAAAGGAGCGCGCGCGAGTTAAATAGCTAAATGTGCGTTTACGTGCGTTGTACGTTAACAGTGAATGTTCTAATACATATTCGATATTCTTAACGCATAGTTTCGCTTGCTTAACAATATATCACACGTAAAAATTATACTTTTTATACATTTCATATTATATGTATAGATATAGATACTTCAATTTTTATTATTTTAAACGCGCATATTTCAGGTACTTTCGATCATGATATGAGAAAGCTTATATTATATATTGCTTTTCCCGGTAAACCATGACGCAGATTCGAAGTGTTAACAGATGAGTACTTAAATTAAAAGAGAAAAGGAAAGGTTACAACGTGTTTTAATAAATTAATTAAGTTTAATTATTAAATTGATTAATTTTTTTAAGATAAAATCCGTCCAATTTTTGTGAAATATCCTGTATAAAGTATCGTACTACTAACTACGGAGAGAGCGCTTTCACTCATAATCGTGTATTTTGTTCCATATACAGTATTCCAGGGCGACTATTTTAATCTCCCGTACTTAAAATACTACATAATGTTTAGCCTCCGAAATAGGGCTTCGGTAAAGTACGTTGATACCTATTTACGCTGCATCGGAACGAGACCAAAATATCCTCGCTTGGCAGTACTGATCCTTCGGTTGTCGAAGATTTACAGGCCTGCCTCTATGGCCCCTTACCTGCCCCCTTTTGCACCAGTGGTGTAATCAAACACCATTTTCGTTGCAACGGCTGCCAATCAAGCTTTCTGTGCTAACTTTTGTGCACAAAGTGGAATTACGTATCGTGAAGTTTCACTAACATACATATACCGTAGTTTTCCTCGGATGAGTACGAGTAGTTCGCTTTGAGTTTTTTTCATGACACGTAAATGGTTACGTTAACCAACTTTCCAAGATTTTCGCTTCTCTATTCTTGTTCTGTTAATTTTTGTACGTATATATATATATATTTACACACACGTGTATGCATACATGTATACAGACATGTCGTACATGTATTTATACACATGTGTTTATATATACAGGGCGAATCACGCAGTTGGCACAGACAACACCTCTTATACGGTTATGCAAAACCAGAATGAATATCACAGTGTCTTTTTTCTTAGGACCCATTTTTTCCCTAAAATGTAACAATGCATCGAAACATTGTAGATGCGCTTTTTCTTAAGCGGAACCTTGTTTTTGTAGTACATAAAAGTATGTTTGTAGTACATAAAAAAGATATAGTGCTTGGTTAAAATCATAGTTTTTTTAAATAGGGCCCTAGGGGCAGGGGCCATTTTTCGGAAAAATGAAGAGGTAGTTTACTAAAAACGGACCAAGTGTAGTAGTACGAAAAAAATACAGTATTTGGATACTTAATCATAATTTTTTTGGTCACGGGGCCCTGCGGGGGCCTTCTGTGCAGGGGCCTAAGCAGCAACTGCTCATCAAGTCGCACTGTTAAATCCGCCACTGCTCGGTGCATTATTATATTTCAGGTTTCAGGAAGAAATTATGCCTAGAGAAAATAGACATTGCGATATCATTGAGCTTTTTCTTCCAAAGCTTTCGTATAACCGTCCAAGAGATATTGCCCATGCCAAGTGTGTGACTCATCCTACATGTTTTTAGTAACATAAAATCCGTCGTAATTTGCATTGTTGTACCGGCAGGTAGCAGTGAAACCGCAACGACCTACCTCACTAATTTATTATATAATTACGCCACTATATTTATTATGTAGCCACGCAAATCAGTCCCTCGTTTATTGTACAGTGCGTCCCGATGCAACATTCCGACTGGGCACATGTACTCGACGGAGAAGGTGCTCCTTCCTTAGGCATTTCCTAACCTCGTGCAATTGGCGATAACGCCCCTCTCTTGCTCTGTGTGGTTGGAATTTGCCCGAGAAGGGACATCTCCGTCTTGCCCATGTGCTCTTTCGGAACAATTCATCGAGACGCGATATACAATGTACAGAACTTGGAACATACTATCGTGATAGTTAATATCTCTAAGTTTGATAATTAATTACGCTATGACGCTTCATTAGTTGTTAGTACTAACATTGCCGTGTGTTTTTTTTCTATGGGATATAACTGATCGTCGATAACGATTAACGCTAGAAGGATCCATCGATACTTTTCCTATAAGATACTTGAATCAACAGATTTCTCAAAGTATAATTTGTTCATTAGTAACTTGAAAGAAAACCTCGATGAGTGTCGCAATAGCGTAAACCAAGTAACAAGGACCAAAACTTAAATTTACTTAAAACGACACTGTTTTGTCACTAATCTCCGAATTATGGCCACGATTTAAGAATTGAATCCTTGATTACTTCCGTTAAAAACGACGTATCAGTAAAATACCTGTGTACACGTTGCGCGGTGACGTCGTCTTCCAGATCCTGCGGGAATCATTACAAGGGGAATAAGCATTTACTATACCAACTGTCGATTAATCAGGGAACTTCCATGTCCTTCGATCGGTAAAACAGTGTCTGTGTTCGTAGCTTGCATGTTGAATGAATTGTAAGTTCTTCTCTGAGAATAATACCAGAGGGAACGCAGAATAGTTGAAAAAAGAAGAAGGGGATGCAAGAAAATCATCAGAAGGCTGAAAATATTTTTAGATTAAATAATTCGAAGGTCCTGGAAAACAGTCTGAACGAGCATCGTCACCGTGCACGTCTGCCCGGGCGATCCTACATATCTGGTGTGTGGTGGTGACTAACATGTCTGTGTGTTTGTTTGTGTGCCAGCAGGTGGCCTGTGACGTTGTGACCGTGTTCTCGATCGGAGTCGCCGTGCCATGTCAGTCTCAGTCAAATCGGTCAATCGTTCGACCGACCGGTCGGTCGATCAGTCACGACACCTTGGTCAGCCTCTCGATCAGTCATTCTTGTGTCTGTCGGTGCCTGTACACATCTGCCCGCTGTCTTGCTCCTCTCAGATATCTATATATATCCCCTTCTCCATACACGATCATCCGACCAAGAGACTCCTCGAACCGAATCCATCCACCCAAGAGCTACCTCTACTTTTTATTTCGCGTTCCCACGGTTGCCTGCACTGCTTGGTCTCTGCCGTTTCACCGGAATAGATGGCACTGATTATCGATCGTGGTGCGTTAAGTCGCTCTCCCAAAATCGTCGCCTATGTGTAATAAAAACGATGTAAGAGAAGAGTCCCACAACGATGACCGTCGGCCAGCTTTACTGGACCAACGCGGTGCGAAATTATCCGGAAACAAGGACTCGTCGTGGGAATAGAATTGGCCGCTCGATCTCTCCATGGTACGGAGAGACCAGGGAACGACTGAATCCATCGTTCGGAGTCGGATGTATAAAAACCGGGGGAAAAAAACACAAACAAAAATAGCAAAGCAGAAGTGTCGGAGACCGCCGATAGAGCACTATGTTTTCATGTTCCTCGGGCTGAACTGTGACACTACCTTATCTCTCTGTTTCTCTGTATGTGTGTGTATATATTGCGTAAAGTACGCGACGTAACCCATATATATCTACCTGCGCGTGTGTGTGTGGATGTGTACGAAAAGTGTTCGTATGCGCGCGCACACGCGCCAGCCAGCCAGCCGCGCGATCTAAAGCTGATGAGAAGAGCAGGGAGCTTTCTTATTACCTGCAGTGTGTGGTCAGCGTCGGAGCTGAGAAAATCCCAACGGAGCGAACAGGTACGAATCAATTTTAGATCGCAAAACAAATCACTTCGTGGACCTTTAGTGTAAGGAATATTCGCGAACAATCACTATCTAGATAGCTGTTTAAAAAAAAAGGGACAGAAAGTATACTGGGTGTACGAAACTGAAACAGTATACTTTGTATCATACGTGAAATCGCATATGCGTTGATAATTTACCGACCAGGCTGCGATTTTATCGGCTCATTTTCGGGTATCGCTGTGAACGTCGCGAACCGCCTGTTCATATGTAGATAATAACGCGCACTGACGTGCCGACTGATAACCGAATAAAAATAGGGAAGAAATAATATTTAGAGGAGAACGGGAAGAAATGAAGAACCGGTCAGACCGATCTATCGTTGTAAATTAAACAGTTGTAAAGATTACCAAAAAAAAGAACCAAAAAAAGAAAAAAGACAACTTAAACGAAGAGACAAAGGATGAGTAGGGGGAAACGATACACATAAGTAGCATTTTTTAATGACTTTGTGATAACACATTGTACCGTACATAGGATTGGACTAGGGTCGCTTTTTAAAGTGTGTATGATACGAGCGCGGTATAAGAAACTTACTAATCGAAAGTTTTGAACTATACAAATTTTCATCAGTGGACACTTCACTACCGCACGCGATCGTCCTCTCTTTCCTTTTCTTTTTTCTTTTTCTTTTCTCCGTTGCTTGTACCAAGCAGGTACTTAATTTCTTCATTTGTACTTTATGATCTCTGTGGCGTTGAAACCGAGGCGAATGTGTATATCCATCCAGAAATGGTACCCTGTACTTTTTAACGCACGATGAAAAGCAAAAAATTGAAAAAGGTCAGTGGAAACATTTTAGTTGATGGAGCAGCGGCTAAGGATTAATCTTGAGTCAGTAACAATTCTTGGTACACTATCCGACCGATATAACTATTTTACAAAGTACATGAGAATATATTGACTATACTTTACTAACTTTGTTTTGTCTATGTAGTATTAAGTTTTTAAAAATCAAATAGGTCTTGACCAGGATTGTCTGTCATCGTTGTAAAAAGTTTTAACTGATCCTCTAATTTAGAATTAAGGGCTCTTACAGTCATCGTTACTGACGCAAGATTAACTCATTATTTTGTCACTTTAGATACTTAATTTAATTATAAACTTAAATCGAAAAGATATATGATTCCTATGTAGAGAAAGAGAAGAAATGGAAGAGTCCATAAATGGTAGCTGATAATTCGGGAGTAAAGTTAATCCAACCTCCATGTTCCTTACATCTCTATAGTATTTCCAGTCTGTTGAACATTTACCCAATTCCGTATATTTTGTCCGTGTCTCAAACAATAGTAATCAAAATTGGTCCAACAAAAATCGGATGATCGATCAGGCTAATCACCCTTTAAAAAATATTTGGAAGCATAAGAAGAAGGAAAACAATGCAAATCTTTGGTTTTGATTAGAAAGAGAGGTATTGAGCTCGGAATATTGCAGTGTTGAGAATCAATTCACTTCTGGTAAATCAAATGATTAATTATTTTACATTAAACAGTTACAAATTGTGCTCGAGTGTATTAACAAGAAAAATTTATTTTATAAATGTAATCAAATCATTTTTTTATATTAAATTGCTCATTATCGTTTGTGCACAGAATAAGTATAGTTGTCTTCAAAAATGAAAATGGGTGACACATACGAATGTTCATAGCTGGATTCTTTTCTAATTGTTTTCATGATCCTACAGACATCTCTCCCCTTCCACCTTCCCTTTTCTGTATCAAGGGTTCATTCAAATTTAGATTTATAGCTATCATTTGCTATATGTACACTTTTTGTTTAACTTTTGCTAAACTCACAAATTCATGTATCTGCTGGAATGATATGAAATCTTTTCGATGACAATAACATGCAATTTACACGACAAGTCAAGCCAAATGAATGGAGCGACAGACACCAACCTTCTGTTTTTTGTGCAATTGTTAGGGAAGTAACGAGATATACAAGATGAATTACTCAAAATCAATTTATTATCCATAAAAAAAATAGAAAAAATATTCTAGAGGAAGTTTAATTGGTTCCATAAGGCAAACAAAATATAAAAATGATTATTTTCAAATACAGCTATATAGCAAGTTTTTAACAGCAATTTAAATATAACTGTCTTCTACACAGGATTAGAAATTTCTCTATAATGTTTGGTACAAATTATCTTTGAATCAATAATTAGATGATTTCACCCTGAGAAATCTTACAGAGTCCCCTTGAACTTCTTTAATAATTGAGTGTATTGCTCTTGATTAACTGCCTTGTATATTAATTAGATCTGGTTTGTGTCTCGCTCCATACAAACTACCAAAGACATCTCTTTTTAATTAATCGATGTACTTATGCACTATTAACACTAATTGTCACACACATGCGCGCGCGGGGGCACATCCGCGCGCGCGAACACACACACACAACACGTTCAACTGATAACTACATTCTTAATACAAATGGAGCCTAGTCAGATGTAACGTTACGATGAATGTATCACCATTTTATGTTTGTGTCACTTCCTTACCATATTCTTTTTTTGGGAACGTGCGTTTACATCGCTGTTTAGTGCTGCTATGTTTACTATTACTACCACTATCATTATTATTATTATTACTACTATTATTATTATCCCACTTTACCGATGATTATTGTTACCCATATTACAGTTCTTACAATTTATATTGCTATATTCACTGTTGATAGATTATTAATATTATATTGCGACGTAATTATTATTATCGCTAGTATTTTTGGTGGTATCGTTATTGTGAAACTTTATTATTATTACTTTTATATCTATTATTATTATTATTCGCACTTTGTAGAAATGGTAATTATGAATATCCGTATTGTTTTTTTTTTTTGTTGATTTTTGTGAAAATTGTGCAATGCTGGACAATTATTGTGGCGCCATGCGATTGATTTTGATCGCAACACAAGTGCATGGAGTCAAGCGAATGGGTATGGATCACTCGCTTCAATGTACTTAATCGACAACTGTTTACTATAGAGATCGTATTTACATTACAACTGCCAGTGAGACAGATGTATTTTAAAAAATAGAAAAATGTTTACTGTCATTGTCGCATACAATTTTAAAAGAAAAATATCACTATTTGGGAAAAATGTATATTCCCATCTGAATTGCATGAAATCAGGGATTTCCCAATATGGACCGGGGTTACCAATACGATAAGTAAATTCTAATATTGTAGTTACTTTATACATATATATTTGTGTGTATTTTTTTGTCACAACTGTACTTATCATTTAAGCAAATGGGATTTACATGATGTTCCATGTATACTATTGCAATTTGATTATATCGAAACAGAAGAAATAGAGTGATCCTACTCATTGCTACAATTATTATTATCGATACCATCATAATTTATCATTACCACTAGATTATATATACATATTTTTTTGTTTAAAATGCTAGAGATGTATATTAAGTCCGTATATCATCGGATATACATATATGTCGGTCAGCAATGTTAACAGATTACGATACTTTTATTTCGCTGTTTTTTTTCTCTCGTAGAACTTGTTTCTTTGTTTTTCTCTTTTGTTTCTTAATTTTAATTATTGTAGTATTTGTACTCCATCGCGTTCGTTTTCCTTGGTGCTCTTGAACGTACGACGTTTTGAAACGCAACACACTGCAGCGTGTGTTACGAATAGATTTGAGGACGATCACTCGATGACTCGGTTCAAGGATCATTTAATATTGAAAAAATCTTAAATTGACAATATAATTGCAAATGAAAGAACGGACAGCGAAAGCTACTATTATTAAGTGGACATGCATATTCCTAGGCTCGACATAAAACAGACAAAACGATGGAGAATTTAATGGAGAAGAATGACACTTTTTGAGTAGCTTTTTGCTTCCATTGAAAACATGCGAGCCTGAAAAAAGTGCCAGAAATTGCATGGAACATGTTGAATTTGCATTTATAGAGTTCAGAAATTGTCTCCAGGGAATCATTTCCCTCAGAAGGAATATATATATATATATAGTTAAAACGTAGATTTTTTTAAATGCTCATGGCAAAAAAGTTTTTTTTTATTTCCAAAATCACGTCATTGAAAGATCGTCCTTGGAGGGAAAGTTCGGTCACGATAGTTTTATTTCGTGTCAGGGGTGGACACAAACGATCAACGGAACCACGACGAAAACGATCGTAAATAAAGTCAAAGAGGAACCAAATTTCACCACCAAAAAGTAAGAGCCACAAAGTAGTACCTCCCTCACCCCCTTGCGCACTATGCAAAATGTTGTTTACACGCGCGTGTATCATGTGTGCGCGTGTGTGCGCGTCTATTATAATATAAATATCTATATATGTATATGTACACACGTATATCACGTCTGGGCATTACGTGTGTTTTGTGTATGTGCGTATGTGCGTATACAGATACATGTACAAAATAATCGATGTATATTTTACGTGCGCTATATCATTCTTAAACGCGTCTTGTCCTATTGTTGTGTTTGAATGCCCGTGTAAAAAGGATTCTACATTTTCGTTTGCGTCTTTTTTTCCTTTTTTTCTTTATTATTTTTTAAATTTCTTCTTTTTTTTGCTGTATCGTTCAGTGCAATTTCTAACGGCGGAAACGAGATGAAAATCCTAGAGCTCTGATATCTCTTCGTTTTCTTTTCGGTCGTACACCGCAATCAAAATGTGGCGTATGGTAAAGTAACAATACATTGTATTTATTTTGTTGGTTTAATTTATTCTTTGCTTTGATCGTCGTCCGTCATCCTTCTGTCCTCTAATCCTTTCTGTTTTTAACGTTAATTCGTTAGAGAAGTCAACGTGGAATATTCTGTGCTAGAAGTCAAGGACAAGTTTGTAGTTTTCTTTCTTCGTGTTCTAGTGTAAAAGAATTGGGCACTATTTCATTCTTTGCGACGAATAACTAATAACGTAAAAGAATAACAAATTTTTATTCGCCGTTACCGATTAAGCTCTTAATCGAATAAGAATTTATTCCAATGGCGTAGGAAGGCCAATTTTGATTCGGGTAATTATTTATTCGTTATTTGCATTATTTGTTTTCTGCATTTTCTATTATTAGCGCAATACATGCATTTATTACATGAGAAAATAATTATTGTGGCTTAGTAGACAGCGAGAAGTATCAAGGGTTATACACATATCAGTATTCGAATAATTTTGGAATAGTTATTCGATTAAATAACGATGAATAATTCGATTAATGTGATTGAATAATCTATTATGAATAACGAATAATTATTATCTGGATGCAATATTCTGCTAAAGAAATTCGTTTGGATAATTATCTTATATTTATTTTGAGACAATTATATATATATTCGAATAATGCCCAACTCTGGTCGCACTAAACGAGGGTGTAAAAGGTTGAAAAGGAAGCACGTATCGCAACCGAATCGTTCCCTCCCCAAAAATTCTGCATCTTTTGATCAAGATGAATTTCTCGAAGCGACTCGACGTTAGCTGATTAGCTAAAATATTAAACATTAGCGTTTTGTAAGGAAACGGTACCTTTGCGATAAGTGGCTGCACGTAAACTTTTTTCTCCCATCGTCGAGTAGAATACGTAGAAGTGAAAGAAGAAGATTGGCCTTAAATTTTAAACTAAATCTTTTTTAACTTTCCATCTATTTACGTCCCGTATTTTGTCAGCATTTTCGTTCAGGCGAACACGTGTGTTTGAGTAGGAAATAATCATTATTTTAATAACAATCTTGTGCGTACAATAATTGAAAGTTATTAGAAGATTTGTTATGTTACAATCATTAATCTCGACGAATACTTTTCGAAAATTATATCCGGGCGGACATTCGCGTTTGCTAACAATAGTACGTAGGTACCTACATCGAACAGAATGTTTTCTAACTTGAACACTTCAGCTGAACATTTCCCAGGGAAGCTGTACATTGATCGACATCGTGTATTCCTTCCCTACCATACAAATTCTCGAAGTGCAAGTACTCGGTCGTATAAGTGCGTGAGATTACTACAATCTGTAATAAAAACCGATTAGACAAGTATTCATCGACTGACGGCGTGTTAAATCCATCATGAAATGAGGAAAAAGGATTTTTCGCGTGAATCCTCCCAGCATGACACCAGAGTCATCGTTGTGATGCAAACTTTCTATGAATTCTGAAACTATTTAGTGTTTTCATATTCCGTTCAACTTTTGATCACCCTTACGCCAAAACGGACAACTTTGATGATTTGTTTAAAGACTATGGTAGAGTAAGAAAGAATATGAGTGCTACTAGTAGTAAACTATTTATTATAAAGTCCAACAAATTACGAGTTTCTGCTTTTGCCAACAATTTTCTGACTCGCTGAAATTGTGTACATTATTGGTGAAACCAATCTTCGAAACATAGGTAATAGTTATTACAGAAATTATAAATTGCCAGAAACATTGATTTATTCAGTAATTCATGCAAAATAAGTTCGCATATATAGGACATATAACACGATCTTTCAATGGTCAGGCATCACCCTTATTGTTTTCTTTATTTAAGTATGTATGTGTATTTAACTATTTGTCATGCTGGGGGAGTTAGTAGAACATCATACCTGAAGACAAGCGAGCTAATGTTAAACGAAGATATCGGTTTTCTAACCAGGAACCTACGATTTTTATATATTGTATAGATTTTGTACATAGAGGAGCATAAATCGACTATTCGAGAACTTTGATAATTATCTCAGTGGATGTTCATTCTGTGTTCGGCCTAATTCGTCCTTTGCCAAGATGGGATATCCGCCCCTTCAAGCCTCATAGTTGGCAAAACTAGGAAAGAGTGGATGAGATCGCTTTCGATAGTGTATATTAGAACTGAATATCATCGAAGACGAGAAAAGGCAGAGAATAAAAAGAGTTAGTCGAATGTACAAAGAACAGGAGCGAGCAAGTAGCGCAGGGATAGCGATATTTTCCTGCGAAGAAAGGCAAAGGAACGAAACTTTCGAGTGAAGATTCGGAAATTCGATTCGTCATATCGTTCTTGTTAAACTACCAAGGCCAAATGGTGAAATCGTTCGTTGATGTAAATGGGAATGAAGAGCAAAAGAGAGAGGAAGAAAGTGTAATGTATAAAATGAAACTAATATACATACGCGCAATGGGTCACGAAAGAGTTCGAACGCTTGCAATTGAAAACTTTAACCATCGACATGTGCAAATTAAAATCAACGATTCTAAGATAATATTGCGATTAACGTTAACACACAGTTATGAGGATTTTCTAGATAAAATTTGACAGAATTCCATTATGAAAGTTTTTTTAACAAAATTGTGAGAGATTACTATACACAGTGAATAACACAATTTAAATAAGTCGTATCTCATGTTTGAAAACTTATCGAAATTATCGAGATAGTCTAAGTTGTAGAGTTATTGCAACTTTAACGGATCTATGTTAGCTTCGATACTTTGGAATAAAGTATCCCCACCCGTCTGATAGTTTTCAATAGTAATCCTTCGAACACGTTCAAGACTCACTCGTATCAGAGCGTGTGTTACCTTTTATAATTAATAAAAATCTACGCGTATTCCGCGTCTCTTGAGAAAAAATTGTGATCTCTCCTCTTTGGGTGTCAGGCAACTAATGTAAGTTGTACAGAGCGCGCACGCACTCCGACCACAATCATCGGACGAACACACGTAGGTACACTGTGTATATAAACCGACTATGTAACTGATAAGGATATTTTTTGTACGTAGCCGAATATTTGAAATGAAGTAAAACTGCTCTCTGTCGTACACACACTTGTATATCAAATTAATTTGCTCCAACGGTAATCTTTGTGCGTACGTAATCATTGCATGACTATTACGGGAAGCGAAATTATCTGAATTGAAACAGTAAATTGCTTTTCTTTTTCTTCTCTTGAATTTCAAAAGTCACTGAAATCTCTCTCTCTCTCTCTCTCTCTCCCCTCTTGCTTTCTATTCACTAAAAGAATCGAGTACTTGTTAATTGCAACTGTAATTAGCGTATTAGTGACATATTAGGTAGCTCGTTTGGAACTTAGTAAGCATTACAAATGTTGCAATCGATTACTAAGGTTACAAGCACGGTTACGAATTAGTTCGTTAACGAGATTGATTAAAATTGATCATTTCTTGCTTTGCTAGTCGTCCATGACCCGTCATCCCTGATGTTTGAATGAGATTCATTGAAATCGAGGAACATATTGAAATAATCATAGCTCTTTGGTTTTTTTTTAAATGAAAATGATATGCTAATCTGTTCTCAATTGTGCTCGATATATTAATCGTTTTGGGAAATTGAGAAATCTTATTATTAAAATCAGAAAGTTACAATTGAACCTCAGAATCTAAACAATTGGTTTCTTTCGCCTCAGACAAATCATTATTGTAATCTTTTGTAAATAAAAAAAAAGTACTCGACGAAATATAAAACTTTCGATTGCAAGTTCGAAGGAAAGGCTGCTTACAGAATGCTATCAGTTGGCGTTATAAATGTCAGGTAGTTCTACGAAAGTAAGAAAGTCGAGGGATTCTATAGAATAAATAAACCAGAGACGCCAATTTAATAAGTAATCTCCAGTATTAAAGTTAGTACATTCTTTTAACTTTTTTTTGGTTTCTAATAAATTGACCGCCAGGGTGTTTCTAAATTATCCATAAAAACTGAACCTGTTAATACAGCTCACGTAAAGGCACAGAACATAAGATTTTTATTACTAGACCATGTTTTTGTCTTTGTAAGTTCTGTTAACCGATTTAATTTTTACTCATAGTTGAGGAACATCCTGCATAACAGAAGTAATCCACCACAAATACATACGTAACATATTTGTATCTTTCAATTATAATTAATTTTCGTTTAATAGAAGTTAATAGAATTTGTAGTTCTGTCACGAGCAACTTAATGGCATGCAATTAAATTTTTTCAAAATTCGGCGTCGAGGTTTCGTTTTCTATAAAAAGGGTCATCAAATAACGATTTCCTTGCCAAAAGTGTGGCAAATGGCAACTTTACATATAAAGTGAATTATAGAAAATTTATTTCAAACTGAAAATTGATATGCACGAGCGAAGTTGCAAAAATATCAAGAGAGTTGGGAGGGGATGACTTCGATGTACCTAACTAACTGTACGTATCCCTCAAAGTTTCTGTATAAATTGTAACGGATTGAAGGGATACTGAATTCTTGAACGATTTGGTTACTGGAATCGACATAGTAATTAACGCCAACCTCTAGAATACATGTACATTTAAATCAAATAAGCTACGTGTCGCAATGTCTCAATTATAGCAACGATATAGATTTTGTATACCTGGTGTGTGATAAATGTAAAAACAAGCATGAAAATGGACAGTGGCGTGCGATCCTGCGTTGCATAATTCACTGTTTGACAGGTTAATAAAATCGTATTTTCGAAATAATCCGGTCATTGTGTTTTCTTTCGTGCTTCCGAACCTTTCTTGCAAGTAATGTAAGTCAACGCACGGTATGTATACGGTCTGGGACCTTAGTATAAAAAACATCATGCATATTGTTTTCTTCGAACTTATTAAAGGCAGGGTATTGGAGCAGACCAATTTTTTATTTGCTCCGCTCCGACATTAAAATACTTGCTCCAACTCCGTTCCTGCTCCGCTCCAGCTTTTTTTTTTTAAATAAAAATTATTTTTGTACTTTCAAATAGTGATTTTTCATTTGCAACAAATCCCATCTTTCTAGCTTTTCATTTTCATATAGAAAAAAAATCCTAAAGAATGCGTAAGGACAATGTTAAGCCATTTAAGGGTTTAGTGACCAACGAGCCTACAGCGTATAATATACACCGTTGGAAAGATCTCGCCAAGATGAATCAATTGATACCATTTTTAACTTCGAAATCAGATGGGATCACCTCGAAAAATGGCCTCAAAGTTCGAGATTTTGCGGTTTTGAACAAAAAAAAACGGAGACCTCGGGTAGAAAACCGAGGGATGTAAGCGTGATGGACAGACGTTGAATTTGAATTTGAATTTAAATTAATCTCAGGATCTTTACGAGAACTATATTCGAAACTCTTTTTTGCTTCGACTAAAATAATAAAATGCAATGGCATTCTTCCACATTTATCACTAGCGTTAACATCAGCACCGTGTTGTAAAAGAACTTGAACGATTTGTCTCGGTCCCTCTCTAGCAGCATCATTTAGTAGTTCCGGATTATCTTATTAGCTTTATTAGTTAAAAGTAGGTGCCGGGAAATATTTATATTTCCCGGCATTATATTTCGCGTCATGGCCACTTGGCTGGCTTGGCGCTGGCGTCAGTTCACGCACACATTACCACCACTCCTGTAAATGTTTCCCCTTCCATCACTGCAGATTATTCCTGCTGAACGCTAACCTAACTTAGGTTACCCAACTGAACCTAACACAACTAATCGAATAGCAATCATAAACATTGAACATAACCTCTTCTAAATATTTAGCGTGTAATATATCGTATTTAAAATGACCCGAGCGTATGATAACTATTATAACGAGTTTCAGAAAAACGCCGAGTTACAGCAAAATCTTAAATACGAAAAGAAATATCGAAGATTAAAGAGAATTGTGAAGGATACAGTTTTCGTAAGATCATAATCACTAATGACAGTTAATGTTTCCGTATTCTTTTTTTATTGTTGCGATAATACACTTTTGTGTGCAGTAAATATGAGCAAGATATGACCAAATATTAGGGGTGTGCGAGAACCTGAAATTACGGGTACCCGAGCCTCGAGTGAGGTCGGATCAGATTTCTCAAAATATCTCATAATATACGTCTATCAAGACACCCAAAATAAGTTCTGAAAAAAATTTCGGTTCATACGAATGTTATTCAGTTGTAAAAGGTGAAAAACATACTCTGAAACATAATGCATCACAAATGAACTCGCATATTTCCATTTAAATTTAAATATGTAAAACTTGATTGTTGTACAGTTTTAGGTAACAATTTGGAATTGATTGTTATAGCGATGTTAGCAGCAATGACAATAGATGTTCGCTGTTAAGTTGTCTAATAAATTTAAGAAAATACTATGTTACTGTTACTGCTGATATAGAAAATCACGTTATAATTGATTCAATATCCATTTACATTCTGGATAACATTCTATTTGTTTTCAATATTTTAAAATCAATTAATTTGTCAGATATCCTGCTATACTTATGTCGCAAGATACTTTTGGGCTCTTGATATGATTTTGCAGAAAATGCCTGATCCGACTGGATCCAAAATTGTAGAAATCTGAACATTCATAGTAAATATCCATATCCATGAAAAGTATTATACAAGTTGTAATTCCAGGAAAATGCGGCGCTATGCGATCAAGTTGCACAAATGCAGGAAAATCTTGTCCTTGTGAAAGAGGAGAGATTGTTTCTTTTGCGCAGATTATGTCAACAACAAGGGGATGTAGATTCTTCTGCTATTATAGCTCGATCACAGTCCAATAGCATTAATTCTACTCCGTTTAATCTAGACTGTTCAACGCCTAAGAAAACTGCAAAGAAAAGAGTATCAACCGATGGTTCAGGTACTGAAATAATCTAGTAATCCAGATGACACCACAGCAAATGAACATATCCTTTTTAAATGTGCGCTTTACAGAAACAAAAAATAAGGCTAAGCGTTACAATAAAACAACGCGCAAAGTTGTTCAATTGATACCATTGGACATGCACGGCAGACCGATATTCCCTATCGCTCTGGGTGACCTGACGGTTTATTCTCTTGGTGAAGTAGTATCCGATAGAATAGCGTATCACACGGAAGATCTCATTTATCCAGTAGGATATTGCAGTACACGTATATATGCCAATTTAAGAGACGTAAGAACGAAGAGCTTATATACGTGCAAGATATTAGATGGTGGGCCGAAACCGAGGTACACATTCGTTTAAATCAATGTGTTTCATAATGAACATATACAGTATTGCCTCCATACATTTCATAATTCCACGATTGATAATCCACCATTCCCACTATTTCTTTTGTAGTTGCCGCGGCGAGTGAGAGTTCTTGGGTTCTCACTCGATCGTTGTCAGTCCCTCTCACACGCCGCGGCAGCAAATAAAAGCAAGCCGTATGGACTACCCGATTTCACAATTGAAACTCGCCAGTCCTGAGCCCGTTTCATTTCTAAAAGTAATAGTGTACTACAAGTTAAATTATTTTTCAGGTTTGAAATAGTATCTGATAATGACCTCGATCAGCCATTAGTAGGATCTAGCCCCGATGAATGTCATTCAAAGTTGTTACTAGCGATTTCTCCTTCACTTCGTTCGATAGTAACAAAAGGCGCTGACTTCTTTGGTATTTCACATCCTACCATACAAAATCTTGTACAAAGCACACCTGGAACACGTAAATTGGCTATGTACAAGCAACAACGATTTGAAGTATGTGATTCCAAAATTTGATATGTGCATGTTCAGTTTTATTATCAGAATTTACCTTCTCTTTACTGTTTAGGTAAGTAAAAATCAAACGATAGAAAGAGGCACAAGTCCAGTAATGGAAGAAGAAACAGATCCAGGACTTGGGTTTGCGGCTCTACATAGGCATTATGCTTTAACGAATTCTTATAGAATTAAAGAGGAACCTTCTGACCATGATCTTTTAGCTCTTCAAGAACTTCTTGCGTGATTTTTATACTGTTAACGAAATATTCATTATATGTAATGATTTCATATTTACTTTTACATGAATTCCATTGTTATTGAATACACATACTTCAGTTAGACGTATCCAAGTATTTTGGAAAGTGTACATTGCTTGTTCATATACGAAGTAAGAAAAAATACTAATATAGGTAGAATTTATTTCGTATGGACTCATTTACTGATCTGTAATGTATTAAACGATTTATTTCTTATCCAAGTAGTATAAGCTGTATAAAATCTGTTTTATTGAAGTAAT
The DNA here is from genome assembly GCA_963855975.1 of Andrena chrysosceles. Lineage (NCBI taxonomy): Eukaryota > Metazoa > Arthropoda > Insecta > Hymenoptera > Andrenidae > Andrena > Andrena chrysosceles. The sequence goes on from OY979767.1 coordinate 20,283,794, forward strand.
CTACAAATAAAGGTATAGTAACTAATAATGTAATAATTACTTTCAAGAAGTAATCTTACAATTTTATAATTGGCAATTTATAAACTTAATTACGTCATATCATTACTAAATATACCGAAAACAAATTTTTACTTTAAAGCTCGCGAAGTCTGAGTTAGGGAGTTTATCTGACTAGCTAATTTACATTCATTAATTTATATCACACTCTGTAATATTTTATGAACAATACAATTAAATAAGCTGCGTTCTTTTTTTAATTATAAGGATTTTATAATACAAACATTATCATCGCAAATTACAATTTAAGAGTCTCGAAATCGACTAGTTTCGGTAAAATAAATGTTTTCGCATAAAAATTAATAGGACATTTTCATAAACAGATATAAAAGTCATACGCCAAAACGATCCATTTTCTCGCGGTTTTTTCTTGTTGCATTTTTTTTTATACATTTTGCTATTACAATAACATAAATACCTAAATTTTTGCTTTTGTCTTTATAATTACTTTAATAGAATATGTAGCACATAGTGTTTGTAATCACTGGTAAATTTATGAGTAAAACATAGAAGAACACTCCACGAAACAGCAAGAATTCAATTAAACGAAAAATGGTTTTTACGCAAATTTTTATGTAATAATCACTTCTAATCGTATGATGTAAAAAGAGTTAGGAACTTCATGTAACCATTCGATCAGAGCATATTGTTTCTTTGCATTTTAATAATTGACAAAAATGTATAAAATCTTACATTTTAATTTACAGCCAGTAAATTCCTATTTTATCAACATTTTAATCCCTGTAATGAATTTACAAGTATTTCTTACTGCGATTTGTTATATCGTGTTTTACATTCACAATTTGTATACACAGGGTGTCCCAGAATAAGTGAGAAATATTTTAGAGGTGACATAACTCGATGTCAAATAGAACATATGTTTATATGAACTTTCTTTATTGTTTAAATGTGCTGAAGTCACCCCCGAAATATTTCCCACGTATACACAATAAAATAGACTTCATATTCTCGAAGATTTTAACGCAAGAGAATCAATCAAATATACATCGAATGAAAAAAAAGGTAAAAATATGTGAAAACCTGGAAAACAGTTTATTGCTACATATCTACTATTCCAAATATGTTTGCAGATTATATCCTTCACTGTCACCGTCTCTGCGCTGGTCCAATTGTTTTATTGAACAGTGTATTAGCAATAGCAATTACCGGCGAAAACAATTTTAATGGACAGTCGCTGAAATAACAAATCCAGCGTCATAAAATTGTATTAAACGCTCAACTGAAACACAATTCATATCGAATACGAAGATATGTACCATACTCCAGTCACAGGTTCCGCTTCGTTCCCGCTGACAATAAATAATGGAAATAATATAGAGAAAACACAGCCACTGAAATAGCAACGATAAGTTTAGAAAATAATATCTATGTAAAAAAGAGGAGTGTAATTTTAAATATTTCTTATTTCACCTTACTACATATGAATTGGGCAGTTGGGTAAGTATCGCTAGTGGTAGACCGAAACCCACAAAATATGGCCAGTTACGTTCGATAAAACTTAAACGCCTATGCAACTCCCAACCCATATTAAACCATTTGTATTCAAAAGCATAGAGAGCGTATAAAAGGCACATATGTATGAGGGCAAGAATGTCTCCTACGAGAGGTACAGGAATCCTGGACACCAACATTCCTTGGCCCAGAAACAATGCTTGAACCAATATGTTGAAAAGCATGTCTGCTACCAGTTTGCTGACACTTGACAAAAGTAACGGCCTTCCCTGCCTATACCTGTAAGCACTGTCTGCTATGTCCTACATGGTTTACAAATACATAGCATGTGATATTAACTCCGTCAATGGTTAGTCACCAAAGTTTCTTGCTTTGGGCGCAAATAACTCATACCTGAAACCATAAACTGTTGACTATCCTACTCAGTAAAAATAACGGTAGTACCCATACGGTGCCAAATGTCAGCGACAAAAATGGCTTCGTCCATGACCACACGGTCATACCCATAGGAGAGTGACCGAATATAATGGTCAATAAGTACTTGAGAAATGGAAGTAGGCCACATTCAAATATCAAAATGCTTGCCCAGAACACACCGCCATTTAACATGCAACACTGAATTGTTCTTTTTAGTACTTTTGATTCTCTGGGGACGTATTCAAACTTTATATAACATATATTAAGATTCCAATTTTAAAGACTCGTTTGTGTATAAACTACTGTTTATAAGTCATTGAACATTTGTTCGTATTACAAGTAGTAATGTAATCGCTAAAGTCGACCAGATATAATTTTCCAATATTCTTCTTTCAAGAAACTTTATTTTACGTCTGTTTGTTTTCTTCGTTATAGGATAACTTGGATAAGAAAAAAGAAGAAGTAGATAGTCAGAGTCACCAATTTAATTCTATTAATTCGTTGTTCATCTGAATTTGTTATGTCTCTGACGACTTATAAGCAGTAGCGTCCATATAACATACCGGAATTGATTGCGCTTTGTGGAGTTGTGCAATAGTGCTGTGTCTTTTTTATGAATTTCTGGTTTAGAAGGAGACTGTTTACATAATTTGGCATTGACACGTTTATCCATATAAAATAGGACCACAGCTCCTTCCAAGCTATCCGCAAACCCTCGATACATGGCACGTATTATTCCCTAAAAGTGTAAGATAATGCGCACTGATGTATCATTTGAATTATACTGTATTTTGAAATTTTTTTTAAAGTGTTTTTATCTTTGCGTTAAGTAATATGTATACCAACACAGAAATTTCATAAAAAATTATCAAAAATTGTAAAAAAAAATTTACGTGTACATTACTCACAATGGTCAATTTTTGTACGATTGTAGTAAAAAAAAAAACAAATTAGCGTAATCGTGTAAGGTTAATAACAAATATTGTGTTCGTTTGCTCGAAATGAGATCCACTACTCACTGTTATGTTATCCATATTTCACAAGGATTATCCACGACAGAATGCAAATCAATCTATATTCCAAGTACGCTGAAGGATCTACCAAAAAAACATTTTCGGAGTAACATAGCTGTCAATGTCAGGAACAATGGGAATGCACACTGGGAAAACCGATAGCAGAAAAGAATTTATGACGTCAAGTATATGATAAGATTTTTGACACTTGGAACACATACATATCATCATTAAAATAACATATAGGAAATAATAAAATTCAAGTGACGGATATAAATCGAGAACGTATGAGTGCGGGTTACCAACTAAACTAAATAACGACTATACCTAGTACGACGTTCGTGCAGTCGGCTTATAATAAGACATTTTTGCGGAAACATATCAGTAGTCGATTCGTTTCTGTTTGCAGTCAAAGGTCAGCATTATGTTAATCAATGTTAATAAAGGTCAGCGAGGAATAAAAATGCTTTTATTTCATGTAGGTACCGTTTGTTGATAACTAACTGCTAACACAGACGAGTTATAGACTGGTATATAGTAGGCACTCATATAGGCAAAGCCATAATGTAAGGATATAAGGTGTGCTCGTGCAGCAGCTCATTTTCGTCTTCTACAGCGTCCATGAACCTCATGAACCTGAACGACAGTGCATAATTGCGGGGGGTTGAAACGAAATATGGAAGGGGAATCGCTTGTGTCAGCCATCTTGAGATGGTCGCATCGTCAAGAATTTCAAAGTCGATTTTCTCGAAAATGAAGCGCAATATCAAAATATTTTATTCCTTTTTCTCGACTTGTTTACTTGTCATAAGGAGAAAAGAAAGAGTAACTTTTTTTTATATCGTCCTTAATTATCGAGAAAATCAACTTTGAAATTCTTGACGATGCGTCCTGTCGCGTATAGGGAAACCTACCCTAATGAAAATCGCGGGTAATTTAGACGTAAGTGGAATTCCATCTGAATATGACACGATCTATGACTATTTTTGTGACTATATTTTTCAATATTCTATAGTACATATTTTCTAATATTATGCAAACAGAACATAAATAATAAAAAGAAAATGTTAAAACAGAACATTGTTTTCCATATTTCTGCATTTTAAGCAAGAAGAGCCTGGAGAAGGCTATAATTAAAATTAATCTCACTGATTAATTTCTTACATAATTCCGATTGTAATATAACGCAACTATCAAATTTTTAAATATTATAAACAGTTTTACAACAACTTCACTAATCTATATCGAACAACTATTTATTTCTTTATGTTGAATCAATACTTATAAATTGAATGTCTTCTTTTCGTACACTAAACACATTTTCTCTATAATTAATAACTATACCACTACCATTAAATAGACGTTTTGTGTTTTGATTATCGTAACCGCATATTGCCTGATAAATGGCAGCACCAATCAAGTGTCAGTCTAGTTCGCAATTCACATTGGGTGCGTTCAGCGGACTCAACTGTTGAGTGATCTCACTAGATTTTACTCTGAAACTGCACGTTCATTGGTCGATGCGAGTAAAATCTAGTGAGATCACTCAACAGTTGAGTCCGTTGAACGCAGCCATTGCTAATGTGTAGCTGAGGATTGAGGAATGAGGATCATATTTACTGGATACGGAGTGGCGCTTGGGTAAAATGCAATATGTCTACCTCGCGGGAGAAAAGTCTGTTAATTAATAGTTTTGGGGGTTTCTTATGGAGAACTGTTAACTACATAAAAGTTCCGTTGTAATTTAGTGATTCCGTGAATTGTTTGACATGTAAAATGAGCTTTTCTATGAAAAAAACAGGTGGTAGAATGTGGCATGAAGCGAGAAAACAAGAAAAGAAAATCCGTGGAATGCTAGTAGATTATCGTCGCCGAGCAGAACGTCGACGAGATTATTATGAAAAAATTGTAAGGAGTCAAGAGTAATGATACGTTACTTTTATTTTAATTACAAGTTTTAATGTTAATACGTCGTAACATATAACTTTCACCTTCCTTTTTGTTATTAACCTCAAAATCTTCGTAGCTTTTATCTCGTATTGTAAATCACATGTTTACTCATTGTTACCTTGAAATATTGTAAATAAAGTGTAACAAAGTGTAACAGTTGTAAATGAACTAATTTAACTATATTACTAAGTTATTTCACTTGTTACATGTTTATAACTTTCATCAACTGACATTCTTTTGCATATATATGTACATTTCTTTTAGAAATCAGATCCTACGCAATTCCTGCAGCTTCATGGAAGGCCTTGCAAAATTCATTTGGATCCAGCGATAGCTACAGCTGGTGATAGCCCTGCAAATATGTAAGTTAAAATATATTTAATATACATTTCAAGTTTAATTTTTGAATTCAGTTTGTTAAGATGGTAAAAGTGATTATTCTATCCTCTATATATTTACTATTTATGTCTGTACGCACAAATATCATTTGGTTGCTCAAGAAATAATGAGCGCATAGCAATATACATTTTACCTTTTCTTTAAACATTTTATATCATCCTCCGATAAATTGTCTTTTAAGGTTGAAAGGATTTTTAAATTATGTACATAGACTTTCAAATTCTATGTACAGAATTTTTTTAATATTGGAGTTATATTTTATTTTATATCATATAAAAATGGCTGTTAGGATGAGATGATGATTGTACATACTGAAAGCACAGGTAACTAATGCCGAAGTGTCTAAAGCTCTATTGGAACCCTGTTTTTAATATGTACTGGAGTCTTTCAAATAACCATTATTTATGACCTTGTATGATTTTAGAGAATTACCATATCCAATGTTTTTGAGCTTGTCTTAATATCTGCTTGCATATGTTGCACAAAAACTATAGTTCATCATTTGACCATATTAGAAAAAATAATGCACCTTCTTACTCTTCCAGTCTTTCATCTGCTTCTCACTTATAAATGAAATGTTGGATAGTAAGGTCGTATTCAGATATATTGGTTGTTCAATACCACCAAACTTATAATAGATTTATCAAGATTCAAAAACAAAAAGTCATAATGTTCATATTGGAAAGCAGCTCTTATGCTAATGATATTGCAGCTCGATAAGCTCAAAATAAAATTCCTGCAAGATGAAAGTTTTAATCAATTTGAAATGACATTTTTTAGATTAGTTTTTAATTTCATATTATTAGTATAATATTCAATGGAACGTTGATAATCCTATAAACAGACATCTCTTGCGGATCAATTTTGGGGGACTACTTAGTCATTGAAAAGAACTATCAGACTATCATTACATAAATTTTATACAAAAAAATTAATTTACTACATATTTATATGAATACAACAATGAGGCAAAAAAACTTTAGAGCATCGATAACTTTAAATAAGTCATTTTACGAAAACAATCGTTTGAAAGCATTGTATTTTATAAAGAAATGTAACTGGATCATGTTATATGTGGTTGTGTTAATTTTGAGTTTTTTATATACTATTGCTACTATTTGTATGAGAAAAATAAAACGATGGGACATACAAGTGCAATATACAAAGAAAAGAACATTTACATTGTACAAATAGGATGCCATGGCAGGGAAATGAAGACAATCTTATTGATCGTTTTGATGTACGCGCTCATCTTGATTGGATACCAGAAGCGCCAGATTCTATAGATGTAGATATTGCTCTTACTAGCGAAGACAGACATATCAATTACGAACGTTATCGTATAATTGTTCAAAATGAATTCTTAGGAGGTGGGAAATTATTTTTATTTTTATCTCTATGTACTTGATCTTTGGAATTACTTTATAAATAATGATTTCAATGTAGTAACGGAAGAAAAATTTCTACACCAAATACATTTGGAAGAGCAATTTGGTTCATCAACAAAATTAGATTCTGCAAGGGATAAGAAGAAATCATGTAATAATGTAGCGATTGGATACAATTATGAAACAGAAGAACCAATACCTGAGACAGTGAAATCGTTGGATACTATTGTGTCTGATGAAAAAGCAGATGATGAAGATAGTGATATTGATTTAGGTATTAATTATGTATTGTACATGAATATTACAGCTTTATGCATTAAGTATTATACCTGAAACACATATTTAATTTTCCTCAGATATTTGTGTAGATGTATCTCAAATAGAACCATCTCAAGCACACGAAATGAATTTAGTGGCTCAAAAATATGGACTTTTAGGAGCCGATTATTTTAGTTTTTTAACACAAGATTTTGAAGAAGCTGAAACATTAAGACAAGCACGCAAACAGGAAGAAGAAAAAGCTATGTACTCGGTAAATATACTTTACTTATTCGTTGAGCTCACCATTTATGATACCATTTTGATACTGTAGTATTATAATTATAATACATTTACATTATACAGGGTAGAAGATCGCGCAGAGAAAGACGTGCATTTAGAGAAAAAAAGATGATTGGCAGAGTGATGAGTCCACCCAGGTAATTAATACAAATTTATCCATTAAAAACAATATTGCTTTCAATATCTACATTGCTTAATTAGCTTAGTACATAGAATCAAATATCTAATAAATATATTTGTACATCAACTTTGTTCTTTAGTTACGCAGCAAGAGAGAGTCCTGAATACAATCCCTATAGAAAATCTTCATCCAAGTCTCGTTCGAGATCTGTATCACCTGTAAATACAGGGCAAATTACATACATTACAAGTTTCGGTGGCGAAGAAGAGACTCATGGAAGTTCATCCCACGTTACTTCTTCCAATTCAAGGAAAGTCAATTATTCTCATCTCAGGCGAAGACGATCAGACAGTCCAACCGTTAATGAAAGGACAATTAACAGAAAATTCACAAAATCAAGGTCAAGAAGTTGCTCCCGATCTATTAATAAATCTAAATCCTATAGAAACCGCGAGAGAAAACGCAGCACATCGAGGATGAGGTAAACTTATTTCTAATTTGTCTATCAAGGTTTATGATTTATTCCCATCAACTCTTGCATAATTTTCAGATCTAGAAGAACACGCTCGAGGCATAGAAAGGTTACAAGATCTAGAACAAGAAGTCGTTCGAGACGATCACGAAGTCGAAGTAAATCGAGATCCCGTTGCCGAAGTTTTAGTAGATCTCATTCGCGTAGTGTATCAAGATCGAAAACGAGGTCTAGATCTCGTTCACGGCCAAAAAAATCTAGGAGCTCGAGCTCGAGCAGTGTGTCTAGATCTAAATCAAACTCAAGGTCCAGGTCCAGAATACGTTCGAAATCAAGATCCGAGTCACACAACAGAAGCCACTCTAGAGACAGTTATCGTAGAAGGCATTACTCTCCATCGAAGTCACTATCCAAATCTCGGTCCAGAAGTAAATCTCAATCTAGATCTAGGTCTAGGTCCAGATCCAGATCTAGATCAAGATCAAGATCAAGATCAAGAAGTCAGTCCAGATGCAAAAGGTCACGCAGCGTTGAAAATAAAATACCAGCACTACCAAGGTATGGTATATGATTCTGCAAATATAATGCTTTCTTTTTATACCTTTTATTTTCATTATGATATTAGGTATTACGGCCGGCGTGGTAAATCATCGAGCTTAGAATTAGAATTGTCGGATAGCGAGGACAAAGTCCTTTCGACAGCACAAAAGCCAACGGTAATGAACGCCACGAACACGTAAGTTTCATAATAATTAAAACTTTTACATGTCAGTCTCGTAAACAGATCGAATTATTTTTAATATTTTAGGAACAAGCCAAAAGCAGGGTTAAGTACAAATTCTGGTGGCGGGCACAAAGTCAGTAAGAACCATAACGCTTACTTAGTCACTTAAAGCACAGAGAATAAAAGACCGTATATACTCTCTATATAACTACCCTCTCGACGAAGAACATCAGCAAGTGCTACTTGTTTTCATTCTGTTGGGCAATACAAAAGCGTTTACATTATATTGTTTACAGTTCATATTTAATTGTTTCGTTTCAATTTCTTTTTAAATACTTGATAATAGAAAGCCACGAAGAATTTGAATCCTATAGGTGTCAATATGCTATATAACTATTCACATTTCTTTAGAAATTTTTATTATAATATTTATTTTCACCACAGGGATTATAACAGTACAAGTAAATTTTTATTCTTGTAACTATAACTTCCCAGTTATATGTTTGTTTTTTTCAAGCTTCCATTATCTTTTATTACTTTTTTTACAATTATATCAGAATGAAAACATCAAATTTTTTGTGGTATAATTTATTTATTTTGTAAAAATAGTAATATAAAAAAGTCCTTTATTATATTATATGTTGAACGTATAGTATAGTATATGTTGAACATATCCTATAATAAAGTATTCTTTTACAAATTAGAATATATTAAGATATATTAAAAAGCTATATGTAGAGCATAACAAATTTTCTGAAATTTTGATATGAATTGTATTGTTCACTTTGTTTAAAAATACTGTATATGTACTTCGATAACACTAAGTTGAACACTATTTAGTAGTATAGCAGAACCCAGTCACAGCCGAATGCTTAGAAATCAATTTCTTTCGCAAAACAAAACAAATGTAAATGTTTCAAATTCTTCATTCTATATACAGCTTTCTTTGTAAACTTTAACTTCAGTATCTACTTTCTAAATATATACCACAGAAGTTTGACGTTTAAGCAACGATGTGGCCAAGTATAGTCAAATTTATATTGAAATGTCGAAAACGTTTCATGCTCTACTATGTACATATATTATAAAAACAAATCGTAATAACTGGTAACAGACTTTTAAGAGTTACATTTTTCAGTCATTGAAAATCACACCCCAAGAGCGGCTTAAGAAGAAAATGCAGGCTTTATTGAACAAACAGTGTAAGTAGAGTGTGCTGGAAGTTTTAATTAGTGGTGCAATATTATATTGCGATTGTATTTATTAGATAAAGCTGACAAAAAGGCCGAGCAACTTAGGATTGAGAAAATGGAACAGCAAAGGCAAGATCGAGAAGATGAAATTCGGGAAATGTCTTTGAAATTACGACGAAAGTACGCTAGATTATTCCCATTCTATAAATTTTTATTTATCAACACATGCTTATATTGTTTTATGGGTATTATTAAATAGTCACGTTATCATAAAAACATTGATAATTTTTAGACAAAGGGAACGAAGACATCGTTACGAGGGCCATAGTTCCGATTCACGTTCTTCTGGATCACGTACGCCAAGTCCTGGGCGTAGTCCACGAATCGTACGTCGAGAAAGAAAGGAAAGGGATGTGAAGGATTTTGAAAATGATCGTGAACGAGACAGGGATAGAGAAAGGGATAGACGCGACGATAGAGAAAAATTTAGAACTGAATCTCGTAGAAGATACAGAGATTCACCACTTCGTTCTTTAAGTCCAAGAAGTAGCCGGTAAAACTATAAACGATCGTTATAATGTTGTACTTAAATTTAAGCAAGCCTATTGATGTCTTCTTCTTCTTCTTTTTTTTTTTTTTAATTTTTCGTTCTTTTAGAGGCCTAGTTGATTATTGACAACAAGAAAGTGCACGGTTTATCTTCCATTGAATGGACTTAAATCTTTAATTAGGATACACTTCCTGTATTTCATTCCTTCCGTAAAATACTACGAATGTTTTAAGAAAATGCGAAAAAGGATGTAAACATGTGACAATTATAGTTTATAATTATCCTTTATCATTAATATTGTTCAATCTTACATGGTAAGATAATAAATGCAGTTATTTATTTATGTGCATCATTATTATTAACTATACATGCTGTTTCATCATTCTAAGGTCTCATCAATGTCTGATTTATGAAAAACAAATATAGGAAATCGTAGTAAACTCGCGCTATGGGTTCATCTGAACTATGGGATAAGCGCTATCCCCACCACTTCATGGGGCTGGGCCCCTACCCAAACAGCCCCCCATAGGGCCCCATCTTCCAAAAAAAGTATGATTTTATCCAAACATATATATTTTTTTAATTTTCATACCACGCGCGTAAATTTATTTGTAATTCTGTTATGTATACAAGATGTCCCAGAACGTTTACCACCTGAGCCTTTTTCCTTAAATCCACCACTGATTGCATAACAAATTTATTCGTGAAAACACATGAGGCAGTAAATAAAATGTCAACATATAAGTATAATAAATGAATACATTAACATCAAAGTATTTTCCTTGGCTATCTATGACCTTTTGCCAGTTTTCTGGTGAAAGCACAAGTAGGTGTAGTAAGAAAAATACGTTTCCATATACTTACCTAACAATAAGGGAACGAATTTTTGCCCTAACCTAATATTTAATTATTTTGTGTATTTACCTATAATATCATAATTTCTTGTTAATTGTTAAAGATATTTAATAAAATTTCAAACCAATAGCAGTAATACATATTTGAATGTTCCGCTCAAAATATATAATTCCGAATAGTTTTCCATTGGATTATTTGTGTATGTACACAAATGCATAAGAACGTGTCCTTGTTTTATCTATACCCTAAAGGTCTACGCACACATATCCGTTCCGTGTCAGTTCCGTTCCGGCGTGCCAGTGGTAAAAAGAAGAGGAGCGTAGAGGGTCTCTTCTTCTTATCACTCCTACGCCGGAACGGGATATCCGTTCCGTGTCAGTTTCGTTCCAGCGTGCCGGAAGAGACCCTTTATTCCCCTCTTCTTCTTACCATTGTTACGCCGGAACGGAACTGACACGGAACGAATATGTGTGCGCAGACCTTAACTCTGTTAGTAACATAGTAACTAATATGGCGGAGTAGGTAGTACATGTTGACTTTTCGAGTTTCGGATTTCTCGGGCACGAAAAATATTTCTACGTGATAGAATTTAAGAAGAATCAAGTTAGTTGTCGCTTATTTACATCAATATCGATACGCAATACAATTATCGTTCACGTCGTATGTTATGTACTTAATTGTACTAAGTATTATTAACAATAAGTGCGTACGTTGTCCATTAGAGTGCAGTCTACTTGGCAGACAACTAATTTCAGTTTTTAAAGTGATTGTATTATAAGCGTCACTAGCGAAATGGAGAAATACACAATTTCTTTAAGTTATTTCGATTCTAAATAAAGAAAATGCGACTTACGTAATGAAAGTGTTAATATCAATTTTATATATTCCATCAGAAGGTTAAGAGGTGCGTTTATTATTTTCGGATTCAATGTATTAAAAGGTACACGTAATTTTATTAAATATGTAACTCTAGAGGAGAAATTAAATGTACTCGATAACGAAGATTCGATGTAAATTGAATTCATTTTAATATATTGTTACTGGACGTTATGCTCTTAATTGGAACAGTTTTTTTTGTAACTGTGTATATGAATCTCAAAATTCAGTAGCAAACAGGCTGATATCCTCTGGAAATTTTTTTACCAATTCTTTTTTCTTTCATAAGGAACGAACGCAGTAAAAGAAAACACGAAAACCCAGGTTTAAGGTGATCTTTCATATAATTTAGCAGTTTAGTTAATCTTTCAGAAAAATGTGTGATACGGCGAAGAAAATGAAACAATCAAGTGTTAAAATCAATGTGAAAAATGAAGTAATAAATCAGAAACAAAGTGATAATAAGAAAGAATCAATGTTGAAAAGTACGAACGAAGACGTACAACGTGCAATCGAGGGACTGAAAGATATACCAGACGAAGAGCTTCAAGAATTTCTTGACGATGAAGATTTTATGGAAGGTTTGGATGTTGTGGACGCTTGGGAAGGCGATGAAGAAAAAACCCGGGAAGGTGACTCGAAAACTTCGCATGCCAAGGATCAAGATCAGAAGCGTCCTTCTAGGTAGCATCATTAACGCAGCATATAGTTTCCATCTAGTTGTTAATATTTGTTATATCATACAGATAAATGTGTTATATTATACTATTACAACATTTTATTATAATGATAACAGAATTTTAAAAAATTAGAGTCAGTTTATATTTTATTTTTGTATGTGGCTGTGTTTATACGAATTTAATCTATTTGTCGCATTATCATCATATTTTATCGAATACTGTACAAAACATTTACATTCATTCCCTTAAATAAGTAGTGATGTATGGAAAAGAATGATCGCAAGCCTACTTCTAGGGACAGACACCGTCGTGACCACAAAGGATCATACAATCGTGATAGGTCAAAGAGAGAAGATAAGAAACACGATGAAACACGTCGTGATCCTACTAAAAGCTCAAAAGATATAGAGAGGGATAAAATACGTGCTAAAAGAGATACTGAAAGTAAACTTTTAGCAGAAAAAGAGAAAGCTATCAAACATCTGTTGGATTCTGATAATGTTGTACCTCCGGGTACAGAGACCGAAGCACTTCAAAGCATTACAGAGAAACAGAACTTGGAGCAAGCACAGTCGCATGTGCGCAAAAGTCGAGAACGACGTAGAAGTTTCGAACGTCAAGGAGGAAACTCGGTACGGCGTCGAACTCCGGATAGAACTAGAGTAAACTCTCCTCGACGAAAGTCTCCGTTACTATTAACTCCGGAACGTAGAAGTCCTTTCAAGATAAACATTGAAAGACATCGAAGCCCGTTAAGATTTAGCCCTGAAAAAAGAAGAAGCCCACGATTTACCTGTGTCCGTAGAAGTCCCTTTGGATTCAGCCCAGATAGACGAAGAAGCCCAATTAGACGACTGAGTTGGGAGCGAAGACCAAGTACAGATAGAAGATGGAGCGCTGAACGGCATAGAAGACGTACCAATATACACGAACGGTGAGAAGACATTATTTTTAAGTAATATATATTAAGTTATATCAATTTTTTTAATTGCATCGTAGAGATAAAAAGAATAATGTTTGCCTCGTCAACCTTTCTTGTAAAATGTGTCTTTATAAGATCTTTATATGATGTAAACTTTGTTTCAATTAAATTATAAGAATACAAATTGTTACAATAACTCTTCAATTTCACGTGGCAGAGTATTTTAACTCGAATTTTAAATTGTTAAGCCGAAGAAGTCGCTCTCGTGAACGGCAACGAAGTCGCAGTGCGGAACGCCTTCGAAGAAAACCCAGCCGTTCACCAGCCAACAGACGTTATAGCCCTCGGCGACGGAGTCGAACTCGGAGTAGGTCGTTAGAACGTCGCACAAGAAAACGGTCGCCATTCATTAATGAACTTACAAGACAATTGAGAAACGAAGCTATAGTGACATCGCACATAAATACTGGATATGCACCACCTCCGCCAATGGAGGGAATAACACCATTGATGAATACTGTTGTGTATCAACAAGAACCAGAATCCAGGCCACCAATGCCAATGCCATCTTATATGCATCAACCTGGATTACCACCACCGATACCAGCAGGTGTAACACCTGCTGGTCCGCCATTCATGAACTTCGAAAATTCATCTCAGACGATGAATTTTGATTCCGTTCCAGTGCACCCGTTACCTCAAGTTGAGTACGTCTCTGGCCCAGTTATGTACAATCAACCAAATACTAGTTCGGTTCAACCTGGACATCGACCACCACTTCTTCCTGCACCAATTTCACCACCGCAACCTGAACCTGCTGTTGGACCCATGGAACATGTGCCACCAGCTTACAGTTCGTCGCATGGCATTCCTCCTCCACAACAGTCTCCGCTCCAAAATTTCGAGTTCCCAAGCAAACCGAAGGAAACAACCTCTCCAAGTTACAGGGAACGTAGATTCACGGATTCCTATAATGGATATCATCCACCACAAGAGGAACGACTAAAGACTCCTGAACCACCGGTCATCTCTGATACAAAAGTAATTGTACTATACATTGTAACAGTATTTATATATATTTTATTCTATATTGTCGGAGCAACAAATATTGTTTTGCAATTAATGTACAATGATTTTGTATGCCTCTTTCATAATGTGTAGTTAAGTTTTTTGTTCTGACGTGGAGATATTAATATTTGTCTTACAAATTGATCTTACAGCAATTTGAAAAGACGAGTTTATCCAGTCTACTGGAAGCATCTGTTTCCGCAAAAGGTGCGAGTACATTCTTACTTACCTAAGAAGATATTGTTAAAATTCGCGTTCGTGTGTCACAATATCTTCTCTCTTTATTTCATTATAAGAAATCTCATTTCATTCTTTTATACATTTTTTTTAGATTCAGCTAGTCTACCAGTCTTATATCCAGGTAAGAATATTTTCATTGTTTCTTATTTTAAACTTACTTTCAACGCGTCACATTTTGGTCAAGCATTGTTAAACAGAAATTCTCAACAATGCTGCCATATTAAATTAATGGAAATAGAATATTTGAAAAATTACAGCATATGAACGGTGTGATATTAAATTTACGTAAATTTATATCTTTTTCCGTCATAGGATTCAAACCTGAAATATTACGCCACTGCGAGCATGCTCTTCGCGAACTTCCTACCGAAGATCCCCGTTTAAAGATGAAGGGACGATTTTTTTATAATCCAAAAAAGGAGATCTCGCAAAATGAGCAGGAGCTCTATTCGTCGAATTCTATACTTTTGCAACGAGGCAAAAGCAAGATATATTGGGAAGAGGAAGATGGGCAGCATGTCACTCCAGTAAAGCAAAATGTACAAATGCATCAAAAAATTTGTCAAACCGACGAAGTGGAGATGAGCACGAAATCTGTTCAAGCAAGTGTAACTATGGTGGACTTTGAAGTACAAGTTTATCCTCAAGATTTGCAACATGCTAGCAAAGAAGAGAAACGGCCCATTATGGATCGTTTAGACTGGAATGTGCGTGAAACGTTTGATTATGCACCTAAATTTCGAGAAGCCGACGATTTGAGGTGGAGTTTAAGTAATTCTTCCCAGAAAAGAACTTGGAATAGAACGGCATCTCCTCCTAGACGAACCGAAGAGCGAGAGCATCGTGTAGACTCTGTATCTTCTTTGGAGCATAATCCGAGGAATTTCAAATTAGATTCACCGGTAAGGAATAGGGACAGCCTTTCCAGTCACAAAGGATCTTTACGGGAGCATTACGTTCGTGAGAGATACTCGCCTAATTATAGACACGAACGTGAGTTAAGCGAACGTGACGACTATCATGATAATAGAAGTGATCATAGTCGTGGTGAAAGTCCGATGATGTTAGACGATTCATCAGAAGAATTAGAATTGGAACATACATTCCAAAGAGGAACAGATTGGCATGGAAGAGGAAAATCGTTAAGAGGTAGATCAAGCCCTCTTATGAAACCACACGTGTACAGAGGAAAGCATTCTGGAAGATCCTATCGCGGGCGTGGAGGTTTCCGTGGAAAATTCTAAATCTATTTGTGTAAAGCACAAACTTACAATGTTGTAGAATCATATAATCAAATATATCGATATATCGAAAAAGTTATCATCTATTCTTACAAAAGAATTGGAAGCAACTGAACGTATTGATTTGTTTTCTTTGTAAAATACATTTTTCTGCCATTTATTAAAACGCATTTTAAATACAGATTGGCAATTGCGCATCATATAATAGGCAACCAAATACATATGCGGGTATATGCAAATACTCTGCAACGGCACAGTAATAATATATCTGATACGTAAATGCAAGATCATTTATACGTAACGTTTATTAAATAAACGTTTCACGTGACAATACGAAGTAGTGCAAAAAGAACTACAATTCATAGTAGCGCATTAGACTACGTACCAATTGTGTATAGTATTGTGTGATAACATTACAGTGTTCACACATGCTCTGCACACGTGATATTTTTGTTCTATATAATAATCACTTTTGTACAAATAACTGAATCGATTTATCACGACAAAGCCACAAATTAATAATTATTTTCCTATGATATTGGAACACCGTCAATTCTTTCTATTAGCAAATCATGGCATAAAACATTTACGAACATCATGCAGAAGAATATTTCGGGAATTAAGAAATAAACTCTTTTCGGTTAATAAGAACCATTGAATTGAGTTAGAATGTAAAAATATGATGTGTAATACTTTAGATAGAAAAATAAATACAGAAACATTCTTCTGTATTTCAACTTATTGTTTTTATTTTTCTGTACAAAATTCGTACATAGTGATGACGATTCGTGCACAATTATGTTACCTAAAACAGCACGCAAAAATATCTGTTATTTTTTATGGTATGAAAAAACACTTAAATAAATATTTGGCCTGAATGAGTAAATTATGTTTTAACAATTTCTTCAAGATTACAATTTTTTAAATTCCAAACAACTATGAGCATATTTAAATTCTCTTGCTCACAACAGTCAACTAATCTGCTTTTCCATTTGGGAGAAATAGAACATGCACCATGGGTTTAGATTGCATGTCTTCTAATAGCAAATTTTAAACATGTTTCATTTTTAAATTTTTTAATAAAATCGTGCAATATGTAGAAGTATATTCAGGTATGTGATGCTTTCACAGTGTCTAAAAAGTAAAGCAGTAGAGTTCACTGAAATAAGGAAAAAACGATGTTGAAGTTTCAAAAATTGTTACTCAAAGAAGAAAGTGATCTTAAATCGCTCTTCAAATCAAGTGCACTTTCCTTTAGTTGCTAAACAGAAATATGCTAGATTTCAGTCTTCTTTGTCGACTTAGTCTATACATTACTTTGCCATATTACATTTCATGAAATGAAAACAATCTAAATGATATTGTTGATTAAACATATTACTACAAACAGGTAAGAATATTTACAAATTACAATAGAATGTCAAAACTGATGACAAATTTAGAAGGGAGACATTGGCATGTATATTTGTATTGATATCTAAATTCTAATAGCACATACACTACAATAAGAATTTTATTTTGTGTTTGCTAATTGGAGCGTATTTGAGCATTGTTATACATATTACTCCTATGCTTGTCACATTAAACTGTCTACATTTTTTACATCACTTTCAAACAAATTTATTACATTTATTTAACTAGGACAATTGGCAATACAAGTTAATATAGAATTTTTTATTGTTTTCTTTTACTTAAATTCATAAGTTACATAAGAAATATTGTACATTTCTAAATATATAGAACTGATAATTTCATAATCTCTGCAGAGTGTTTGAAATAAAAATACCTGCTTAATATTACTAGAATAGTTTATTATTGGAAATTAATTATTTCTATTAATTACATATACATTCCCGAATACACTTTCGAATACTTAAAAATTGCCATGTCGTGACATTGCACTTTAATATGGTAAACTATTACATATATGAAAATAAATCTTTTAGGAAAATAAGCAATTCTTCGTTCCAGTAATATAGAAGAAATCTAATTCCATTTGAGAAATATTGGACATATTTAATAATTTTATGTTATCACTAGTCGTATCAACGAATGCATTTTATGTACTTTTCTTTTTCTAACAATCTTCATAGAATTTTTTTCATCATATAATCATACAACGCGTTATCAATATTTATGTTCAGTGAAGACTTTTACTTTATACATATATCGTCGCGCGTTACGAAAAGTAGCATTTTTTCTACATGCAGTTGCTCGTAAGAAAAAAATGAAACGTGCTAGCTTCGTAACGCGCGTCGATATGAACTTCGTTACAACTTTACTCATGAACGAAGCTGCAGTAAAAAATATCACCGGTGACAAAATATTTCGCAATGTACCACTACAGACGAGGTCTAATAGCACATTCGGCAACCTCCACTACTGCACACTGAATGCGGACTCTTTCGCTTCCATTTGGCTAAACTTCGCACTCTGTGCGCACCAGTGCAGGCAGTCATGCCAGATTCGGGACGGGGGCGCTCGAGAATTTCCCAGTGATGCCAGATTCGGGACGGGAGCGCTCGAGAATTTCCCCCACCGCGCGCACACTACGCCGGAGCTGCGTGTCCGTGAGCTCGGCGCTTCGGAGTTCAACTCATGGACACGCAGCTCCGGCGTAGTGTGCGCGCGGTGGGGGAAATTCTCGAGCGCTCCCGTCCCGAATCTGGCATCACTGAGTGCAGGTCGCTTTTATACGTCGGTGACGGTGCTGACCCTTTTCCGTGCACACTCAATTCGCTGCAGTTCCACAGCATTCAACGTGTTAGGCAGGAATAATTGAAAATATTTTCCACAAAAAATTTCCCACGATATGGCACAGATGGCACTTTATGGAGATCAAAATAGATTTTATTTCAACAAGCTCGGTGATGAATTGCGAGGCGAAGAAACAAGCTTCTTCGTACGTTCCTCTTTTTATCAATACTATGTTTTCGAGCGTTTAGAGAGGGGGCGAAAACAAATATCTAATAATGCTGTAAAGTTCATCCTTAACTCTTTTCTGTTCAAACTTTGCGCGTTAAGAGCTTGCGTTAAACGCCGCTAGGGCGAGGATCGCAACACCACTAGTGCTACAAGAGATAACCATCTATAATTACCTACGCGCGGCTGAAAAGATGTTCCTTATGACGGCACGGGGGCAAGAGGGGTACTTTCGTCACGTGCCGTTGCGCGATCCGATTCGTCAATGTTTTCGCGTCGGCCAATAACAGACAATGCCATGGGGACTTTCGGAATATAACTAGATGCAACCAATCAGACCCGCATTCCTTCGTCTTGTCATCTTCTCAGCTGTTCTCAGCCACGCACAGCACTTCTATTTATAAGAAAAACCAAAATTTTTATCGTATCGATTGAAACTAAATATTTACCATTCGAAGTGCATTGATACATGAAACTCGAGATAGCCGTTGACAAAATTTTTTTATTCTTCGAGGCATGGCGAGGTTAGTGCAGATTCTACTTGTAAGGGAATTCATCGGCTATTGACACATTATCAATATGGCGGTAAAGTGGAAAACGATGTGCTTTCCAGTGTGTATTACGTTTTCATCCATTTACAGTGAGAACCTCGTACAGGTAAGATTGCAATGTTTATACAAATGTTGTTTGGAGATGTCCGTTCCTGTAAATGTAACTACCCATTTTGCGTTGCAGAATTACGATCATGTTCGATCCCAAAATTAAAGGATTGAAGGGTATCAAAGTAACTGATTTAAAATGTATATGTCTAGTTCAAGGATAGACAATTCTATATCACCTTCGTTCATTGGATCATATATTCGATCGTGCTAGGTTATTTTACAAGTATAAAAAGAATTTCGTAAACGAAAATTTTACTAGCCAATTTCAGCTTCTAATATTACTAGCTTATGTCATTGTTCATAGAAATATTGTGCCTTACTCTCATTAGATAAGATTATAAGTAGATTGTATTTGTGATATGTGTTGTTTTCTTCTGTTTCAAGGATTTAACAAGAATGTGTCTTTCAAAATAAGATCCTGGTTCGAATTTGCTAATAAACGTGAACCACTTTATAACGCCATGTTCTATATTAACTGACTGCCATTCTACCTGCAACCTTTCGATTTACTTCCTTAAACGAAGAAAATGCCAAGTTTACGGAAAAAGGTTGCTGGCTTCATGCGGCAATTGTCCATCAGCAACTTGGCTGGAGCTGTCGAGAATATAGGCCAGGGAGAGCAAACCTTGCGTAGTCCTAGATCAATGACGCAGGATTTTAGTAGCGGATGCTTTATTACACGATATCTCGACGGGTAATAATTTCTCTAAAACAATACTGATAATCTATGCCTCCAGTGGACTATGGTGTACGAATCATATCTTTCTAGTTTAGAGACGAAGCAAGAAGAGCCAGCAATTTTGCACGGTGGAAGCCCAGAGGAACTGCCAATTAGACAACTTGGGAATTTTCAAGAAAACAAAGAAGTATTCGCTGCCCACACTGGTCCGGACAATGGACTGACGGCAGTTAATCTGCAACAGAAGCATTTAAGTATTAATGACATTGATATAGACTATATTGATATGTTAGATCAAGGCGAACAATACAGGAACAGTACGTATCGTGAGCGCAGATCGAATAATGGAGGAAATCTATAGTAATACAAGGAAACATATCTGTTTCAGCATCAGCGACAACTTCTACAGTCGCTGGTATCGCTGATTGGTTTAATCCTCACGAAATGGCGTATGGAATTGCTACTACTTTATACGAAAAGAATCCTACAAATAATACAAACAACGGGGAACCAATCGCAGATTGTTTTGGTATCGTAGCGAAATCAACCTCAGCCATTTTGGCACTCGCCGACGGGGTTAATTGGGGTACGGCTATTTTTAAGTAACATAATTCTATTCACACACGCTACAATGATGGGAAATATTGTTAGGTACCAAGGCGAGCATTGCAGCCAGATCTGCAGTGCACGGAAGCGTGGAATACTTGAATAAAGCACTGTTCTGCCCCTCGATTAATAATGAAATGACAACGACGAAAGATGTTTTTATAGCGTTACTTCGTTCATTCCATGCCGCGCATTCGTTAATTTTACAAGAGCAAGGGATGCTCACTACATTAACCGTATGCGCGGTTCTTCCGCTGCCAAGCTCCGATTCTAATACGGGTCAGAAAAGATACGTGGCTTGTACCTGCAATGTCGGCGACAGTTTAGCTTACGTATACTCAAGGTAACGCAGAGAGAAAGCTAGCAATTCTGTTAATCGATATACAAAGTAATAATTGACGCTAATAGGAAAACCGGAGTAAGAGAGATCACAAGGGGATCCCACGATATTCACTGTATGCGTGACATGCGCGACGCTCTCGGAGCCTTAGGTCCTGTAGACGGGTCCAATCCGGAGCTGAATAACCTGACGCTCGCAATGACAGAGGTTGAGAAGGGAGATATTGTATTCTTGACGAGCGACGGGATTTCGGACAACTTCGATCCCGTGGTTGGAAAATTCGCTATTTTACCATGCCATAATAATGTACCTGATCCAACCGTAAAGAACCACGCTGAAGGAAGGTCGAAAACGCGGCGGAAATCCGCGGAGAACTTGAGACACGCGGAATCTGGGAACAGTAATCGAAATAGATCTAATTTGCCTGTAGTCGAGGCGTATCAAAGACACGAGCTCACGCTTCTTAGGATGGAAGATTTGTTACGGAGAGGCGTATCCGGGGAAGGCCCGCCATGTAACAGTGCCAAACATCTTTGCGAACTTCTTTTGGACTTTGCAGTAAGTTCTTTGATATTTAATGAACAGGATTTATAGAGCAATACGCATGCGATGCATGGACTCGATTAATTTCTTTAATAAATTCTACGAATAAAACTAAAACATGTTGGATAAAGCAGAATGCTAATTTTAAATACTAACATAAATTTAATTTTTATATATAATAAGGTGCGCATAACTGCTGCCAAACGACGAATATTGGAAGACACAGATTTATATTATGCGCAAACTAAAGACGGCCAATTAGTTCAGCTTTCCAAACAGGAACAGAGAACTCGACGAATAAAGACGTTGGATAAGGTTTCCATGATTCCTGGAAAGTTAGATCATGCAACAGTTGTAGCATATGTAGTTGGCTCTTTTGATTCGGAATATGGTTTATAATTAGCCATGGTAATACAGTTTTTATTTGTAAGAGAAGTAATAAATTAAAGTGTTTTCTTTTTTATATAAGACTTTTCTCGATACATTGAGTTGAAATTACTGTTTTAAATATTATAAGATTAAGTTGTTTATACCAGTTTTTTTGTTATTTTAAATAAAAAAAAGTACATGTGCTTATTCTGTATATGATGACGTTTATTTAGTTGTAACTACGAATCCATACATATGTATATATACACACGTACGCACACACACCATCGTAACATGTGCGTAGGCACGCGCGGCAAAGATAAATGTGCGCTCAGACGAAAAGGTTCGGTCACTTGGAGAACTGCCCGTTAATGACAATTTATAATAATTTAATTTCGAGATAAGCGAAGAATCCAAGTTGTTTGACATGGAATTGTGTCAAAACATCAGCCGTGTAATTGAATAAAATATTTCAGCAACTATGCGTTTTGTTCAGCACTCGAAAAAGCTATCACGTTAAGATTACCAACTGCTTCTGCTTAGCGATTGGTTATAAGTAAAGCATTGACCAATCAGGATAAAGAGTTTGCTAAATGGGCGCTGCAAAAAGTTACAGTACCATAACCGAGGTGTCGCCAATGGTAAAAGCACTGGGATTTTATAGACTTGTGCTAATGGCAGCCTTGACAAATACATGATGGCCGTTGCCACCGAATAGTGTAACGCGTACATGGAACTGTCGTGTGCCAGAAAAGTTTATTATTTTAAGTAGAATAACTCCTCTCGCGTGCCCCGTGTATGTTGTTTTTGTTCGCGAAGGGATAAAACATTGTGCACGGAACTGAAATCACGCCGGGAGAAGTGTGAAAAAACGAATAATCGCGAGAAGAAAACACGGGTGGCAAAACCGCGTTCGCGGAGGTAATATTGACAATTTTTCATCACGACGCTACTTGCATTTTTCCGCGTCAATACGAAATACACGTATCCAGGACACCTCCTTCGGGTTTCTCGGCCATCCGGGCCGAAAGATTTTTCACAGATGGTTGCTTTTTCTTTTGTTTACGCCTTGTCAGTTGGGCTTTTGTTGTGTGCATCCGCGCGCCGCTGGTACACATAAGTGAGAGTGAGATGTATGCGATTCCTGTATGCGTGTAAGTGGCTTGTGTGGCACGTATGCTTGCACACAGGCGCGCGAGTTATAACCTCAAAATATGCTTCCAGCTGTCGAATTTTTATACAGAACAGTTTTCTGACTATAGAACGATTATTTCTACCTGTTAGTGTCATTCTGCCGTGACGGTGCGCCGATTTCCTATCATATTCTCCGTGACATAATTTCTCGATAACGCTCCGTATTTGTTTTACAGTAAAACTTCCATTAAATTCGAATATCAACAGTTTATTATAAATTAGAAAGGAGTTACATCTGCCCGGGCAGAATTTTAACGTATACACTCGCTTTTGTGACGTTTAATCGAATGTTGTTTACATGTTGCAGAGTACAAATTCAGTGTAGGATCTGGGAAGCCATAAGTGTAGTTACATGTAACAATTTCGAAGGAAACCGAAACGTAAAACAGCCCTCGCCCGTACTTTATAGCTCTAATGTAAAATGTTCTGACATCAGTGCTACGATTATTTACAAACTGCTAAAGAATGCCTATCGAACGCTACTTGGAGCTGGGATAATACTAAAGACGTATTATTCGCTAAGCGACACCTGATAATTGTTTTACATGCATAATTTCTAATGTAATGTCATGGAAGCATGTAGCTCAGTTGTATTTATACATGGATGCGATCCTGCAACAAATGTTTTTTAAAGATAAGTCGGACTACTTTCAAAATGCAATCGTACAATTATTCTTCAATGGATAATGTAGTTCGGAAAAGAACTACCTGTTGTGTACAAGAAATTAATATCCAGACGTGGTTAGCGCTGAAGCATGATATTAGAACTGAACACCAGCAATCCGCATAAGCATTCTGGGAAAACGAGAACGTGCTGCCTAAGTAACGGGTAAAATACGAAGTTACATGCATGACAGGAATAGGAGACGTAGGTCGCAGACGCGTTGAGTGGCGCCGTAGCGCAAACACAATTTTTCCCTGTCGCCGAGCTATAGTTTATCAGTGGTGAGTAATTTACGCATGACGAGTATCACGAGTACTTTCAAGTTACTATTAAGCCCTCGATGGATACGTCCAGCTTTTATTTCAGTCGCTAACTTTCGCTATGCGTTACAAACATATAGGAGTATATAGAAGCAAGAATAGATAAGCTGAAAAGGTGGCCCGACGCTGCCCAGAGTAAAGAGGGGCTGCGTGGGCATGCAGCAGCCTCAGTCACGCCCTCTTCTCGGGGACTCAGTATCCTCTACAACTTCCCCGACTGCTCGGCGTAACAATCCTGTTGCTGTCTTGACGCATCAACAAGTATGTCTAGAGAAGCATATACGCGATGCACAAAGATCTTATTATACCGATAATACCAAATTGTATTTTGTTTCACAGTTACAACAATTGCAACAACTGCAGGCTCAAAATTCGAGTGGCCAGTCACTGACATTTGCTTTGCAACAAACATCAAATAATGTAAGTGGTTTTATTTGAAAAAAAAAGGGAAGACGCGTATAGTGCACGCTTAGAGTTGTGTATATTACGAAGGAAAAGAAGCGATTGCTTTCATTGTAAAAATTTACGTTACAGCCACAAGACCAAGGAAATGGGTCAACGACTGGAAATCACATAGTATATGTAAACCAGCTAAACCATTTGAATCAGGGTACCATAAATCCCTCAGGGACTGGTATGGGCCTACCCCCGGCCACCCCCACTTTTGGGGTGGGCCTTAATATGGGATTGCCACTATCACTTCTAAATACCAGCCTTACATCCCTCACGTCTAATGTTATCACTACGTCGAATCCTCTGCTCAATTTGGGCCTGCCAAGTATAAATACAGGACTAACCACGATAAATCCTAGCCTGAATCACTTGAATGCTATAAACTCCAATTTAACCTCGAACATCGGTTCGAACAGTATTAATAATGGTTTATCTGGTTTGGGACAGGACCTGAACAATATAAATACTGGAATTAATAGGCTCAATACGTTAAATTCAACAAGCATAAATTCCGGATTGTCCAGCGTTAACGCTGGGATTACCAATGTGAATCCGAATCTGACAAGTCTAAACTCGAACATAAATCAGAATCTTACCAATTTAAGCACAAACTTCACTCCTTCGAGTTCTGGTGTGTCCGGCTTAACTGCTATCAGTCCAAATATAAATGCGAATTTAACTACCACCAGTATAAATTCCGGCGTGAATCAAGGTCTCAATCGATCTGCTAATACTTTAACCACTGGATTGACTCAAACTAGTCTGAATTCCAATAGTACGCAATTCCCATTCCAAGCCATACAAAGTATACAAAGTATTGCACCACACATTGTTGGATCGAACATTGCACATGTACCAAGTTCTGCCATATCGCAGCACCCAAATTCAAACGTCTCTACTATTTCACAAATATCGAATACTGGCACTTTGACGAGCTCCAGTATATTCACGAGCACTTCCAGCGAATCGGTTCATTCGACCACGGCAAATGTGAATCACGGTTCGAACGTGAATCTTACTACAAATATTCCGCATCTTGGTACAATGCATTCGAATTTGTCTAATGTATCGACATCTAATGTACAGCACATAGCTGCATCAAATGAGCCGAATATGTCACTGAGTCATGCTTCTTCTTTAAGTTCCTCTCAATCAACTGGATTTCAACCTCAGCGACAGTATAACCCTGGCTTAAGCTCGTCGGTAACATTAACGGGCTCGTCTCAGCCATCAAATGTGGTCAGTACAATAAATACTGTAAAAACTATGCAGAACATTCAGAGTCAAAATATTAGCTCTCCGAGTAGCCCGTTTTCAATACCGCTGAAAAGCCCGGCATCTAATATTGCGCCGCCTACGCCAAGCCCTAGTCCTAACAGGCTACTACTTAGAAGTCCGGCGTCGAATTCAATGCAGTCTAACAGAAATAGTCCGAGCCCAGTTGGGACATCAACGTCGAATAATAATTTCAATATACAAATGCAAAGTCCAATGCAGAGTCCAATGAGTGTTAGCCAAATACAGAGTCCTGTACTTAGTCCATATCCTCCTGCAAAAAGTCCTCATCTCTTAAGTGGAAATAACTCTCTAAACAACAGAAGTCCAGCGCCCGGCGGCAGTCCTGGGCCACCTGTGGTAAGTAATCTCTCTCTTTACACTGACAATTCACCAAGATTTCGATTACAATATTTCTTTCTATTCTCAGGTCAGACCTAATACGCCAATACTTCAACAGGGTATGCAAGTATTGCAAATAATTCATGGTACGCCACAGGGGTATCAATCGACGCCGACACAGCTGGTAACTAGAACGCATCTTTTTGGAAACCAACAAATTCAAATAGCAACGACTAAGCCTGCAAAACAGCCGCCGCAAATTCTGCCAAAACCCCCTAATCAACAAGCTACGGGCTCGCAACAGAAACAGCAACGCGTTACTACCACGATTACTAATCAAGTAATATCCCCGGTTTCGTTACACCATTCCCAACTGTTCCAAAGATCTGTTTATCGAATTATTGAATTATTGCAAGGTGACGCAGCAAACGCAGCCACAGTTAGTTCTTGCCGGACCTCAACCAAATCCTACAACAGCCACGATGATACCGACAGCGCAGGGCCTCCTATTAAACCAGGTAATTGCGTCTGTGCAGGGTGTCTCATTTGCATGTCGGTCCTCATTACGTGATCATTTATGTTGCGCCTGTTCTAGCGATTATCAAATATTATACAAAGTACTTTTATATATGCTTGATATCTACTATGAAGGCTTATGTGCATTTTTAGCGTCACAAATATCTGCTTTGTGCTTCATATGTTTATCACATTTCATACATAGGTTTTGCCGTCAACTGGACCCGTTATTGTACAGCAGCAACCGGGTGGTGTTCAGCTCATACTAAGAACGCCAGCGAGCGCCCAACAACAAACACATACTGCACAGGTGACGGTTTCATCCATGCAGCCATTCCAACCCCATCATGTTCACGATCATTGCTTATTTAATACTTCTACAAAATTCTTTTTATACATTAATAATATATTTTTCCACTCCATATCGTCGTTCGACTTTATGCGCGTCTCTTGTTTTATATTCAACTCCGGATGAATTACCTTATAGCGCAATCTCTCTAAAGTGAATAATGAGAATCAAGCCACTGTAAGCAATAATGCGAATAATGTAAAGAATCTATCCTTTCGCAGTTAACGCAACAGCAGCTAGTAAGAGTTGTCACGGCGCAAGGTATGCAGTTACAAGGCATTACTCCAACGTTTTTTGCTGTGCCCAATGGTTTTCCTCCGGCTGCTTCTCCGGTGATTAGGCACACTCCGTCTAGTCCTGCGCCTTGTAAGTTTCGCGCAATCGTTCGCTCGTCTTCAGGTAATAATTGCATAATGAAAAATCGCTAAGAATATTATATTTCTCATTTAGCTGGGAATTCGGGGACTGGTAGTTCTATAGTGATTCAAAACGCGATGGTGCAAAGTCCTCAGCCACAGATCTCGCAAGTGGGTTCTGGCACTAACGCCGCTAATACTCCGTGTACGCAAGCTGTTGTTGAACAGACTTTGCTACCACCACCCAAGAAGAAGGCGAAGAAAAAGAAGAAGGCAAAACGGAAAGACGACGAGCCGCCGAAGCTAGACCTTGCTAGTATAATGAAGATATCGGGGATCGGAGATGACGATGATATTTTTGATACCGACCTTACGACTGAACCGGACGTTTCTTGTCAAGTTCAAGTGGAGTCAAGCTCAGGACAAAATCTGGGGCAGCTTCCATCCCAAGTAACCGTACCCAGCAGTTCTGCCCAGAATCTGATACAAGTACCTGCACCGAATACAACGAATACACAAACCTCTATGTCTCAGACATTGAATAGTCAACTTGTCGCCCAGCTTCAGATGCCTGTGCAGAACACAACGATACAGGGCCAATTGCGATTTGCTCTTGGAGAGGATGGAAGGGTCGTCCTGCATCGTACACCGGAACCAAATCAGCCTGAGATGGATCAAGCAACTGCTCAAGCACTAATAAGATCGTTGACACAAGGTGGCGGGCAAAATTCACCGATTATCTCTCACCTTCTTGGACAGGCGCAAACTACAACACAGTCCACGCAAAGTACCGTATTGCAGAGGCAGAAATTCGTAAAATCGCCATTATCATCGAGTGTTTCTACAGTTACTACTACTGTAAGCCCCGCGGGGCCCCAGAGTGTTACTTGTGCTGCTAGTCCACAGAATGTGCAAGTATGCTCGAAACCAAGTAATCAGCAGAAAAGTGTAAATGTTCCTCAAGACGCCAACCCTGTGTTAAACGTTTGTGTTCAAAGCAGCCTCGGATCTCTACAAACATTGGACATGCAAACATCGAAGAGCATTAACGTAAATCTGGTACCAGCATCAAAACCTATTCAATCACCTAACTCTAGCCACCCGCAGCCAAGCAGTAATGTTCTAACGACTCCCGATGTTCTATCAACAAAGCCGTCGTGCACCACGTTCAGCAGCTCCCGATTGGCTAACGCAAACCAAGCATCCGCTGGTCAACAAAATTCCAATGTTTCCGCGCAAAAATCTAGTCAAGTGCGACTTACGAATGCTTGTGTCGCTACGAATGTGCGACAAAATTTAAGTAAAGTATCGCAAAGTGGTGCCCACGTTCAGAAATCTTTGCCAAATAGTTTAACCGCACAAAGCGAGCACATAGCGAAGAGTAATCCGAATCTTCAACAGGGGAACCAGCAGGATTCTGTAACGTTGCAAGAAACCCCAATGTATCAGCATAATCAGCATCAGCAGATAGCGCAGACTGTACAGACGCAAAACGTCCAGCATGTTTTCGAGCAGAATCTCCAACCGCCTGCGACGAACGTGCAGCATAATTCTGTGAACATGTTGCAGCAGCAAAGCTCTTGCAATCCTATGCAGCACGATACAATGAACGTTCTACAGCATTCTAGTATCCAGCAGAATACAATAAACGTTTTGCAGCAGAACCCAACCGGCAACGTACAAAATATAGAGCAGAACTTGCAGTCTGGTATCGGCGACATAGCTCACGCGCAACAGAATGTTATCACGAACTTGCAACAACAAAATACATCTGCCATTTTGCACAACACGAACGTGCAGCAGAACGTGAATGTACAGCAGCAAAAGGTCGTCGGAGCAAACACATTCGCCTCTGTTAATGCGCAGCATTTTGAGGCACAAAACGCGGCCAATGTTATACAACAAGGGCTGAACGCACAGCAAAATAGCCAACATCAGAATATCGTTATCACAAACGCTCCTCCCTCTAATAACATGCAACAACAGAATGAATCTCAAAAAGTAGAAGCCCAAAGTACAACGATGCTTAATTCAGCAGCGAACAATATATTAAACAACGCGCCAAAAATCACGCCCGAAATTCTGAATGCGCTGAGCAATTTAAATCCTAACGACCAATTGTTAATCGCGAATGCGAACGGACAAATGCAAGTTATAAGCCAGCAGCTTCTACAGCAGTTCCTGGCAGGTCAATTGAACGCAAGCAATCAGGGTCAAAATCAAAACCAAACGCAGAAGATAGTGATCGGCGAGCCGGACGCGAATAATCAGAATTTACAAGGTGTACAAATCAATACTCCGACGAGTCAGATAATTGTAAATAGTTCCGGCGGGGCACCTACTATTCAGAATAATATACAAAACATCGTAGTGCAAGCCGCGCCTTCTCAGATGCCGCAGCACATACAAATTCAGAATTCCGGCTTTCCCAATCAATTTATCGACAATCTAAATCAACAGCAGATCAGGAACCTAGGTACCACCAATCAACCAAAGAAAGCGAAAATTGTTAAAAGGACTAAAGCTGCTGGTACCGCTCAGAATACTGGAAATACTCAGGTACGTGTAGAAACATTGCCTTTCAGTTATTAATCACTAGTTATCGTTTATTCTAAATTGCAAAATTGTGATGATAGGTAACGAAAACCGTTACGGTTTCTCGCCCGACAATGATATCAACGAACGCAACCAGCCTTCAGAAAATTGATAATTCTAATAAGGCGAACGTTGTAGTATCTCAAAGTACAAATCCGATTAAGAGCGAAGCTACTCAGATCGTCACAAACGGTCCTGTACTTCCATCTTCCCCTGGGAATCACCTATCAGTTCCTTCGAATGGTCAAATGGTTCAAAGAGTACAGACTATTCAGCTCCCTGCTCAGAAACAGCAACTACTAAAGAATATACAGTCTCAAATACAAGCTATACTAGCTCGTAAATCGGGTTCCCAGCCGGATCAGACCGTTCTGACGAAGTTGTATCAAGAGCAGGCAAAAATTCTAGCCAGTGGCAAGATCGTCAGTACTACAACACATTCCGTTAGTAGTGTAAGTTTAAACATTACTATATTATTCTATAATAGAATGAATTTAAGAGCACTAACGTTACAAAAATATTACACGATGCTGTTTTAAACAGGGCTCGGAAGCAAATTTCAATGTAAGCGCAGTTTCAACCATACCGTCAAATTTGATCTCCCAAAATTCTTATAAAAATCAAACATCGGCCGTACAAACTCAAACGCAAGCATCTACCACCGTCGTAACTTCGCAAAATTTGAATCCAAGCACGCCAACGACTGTGCAGAGCAACACAACTAGTAATTATATAAACAATCTCACGGTAAGGAATAGTTAATTGCATTGTATCATTGTATTTTGTATATATTACGTAACTATGGAAATGCTTGCAGGTGTCGCAGAATGTGCAAGGGCAACAGTGTGTACAGAATAATCAAAATGTGCATCAAACGCACGCGAAGCAGCACAAAATCTACCAGAATCATGGAAATCAGATATTGAGTCCGTCCTCTGCCAATATGCAAATCTTCTCACCACCGATCCCCTCTGTAGCTACCTTGCAGAGCAATGCGCAACAATTAACCTCGGTGCAGCCGCAACAAACGGGGATGCAGCAATCGACGCAATGTCAAACAGATCCACTAGATATCAAACCAAACATACAAATACCGAGTCCTGTTAAACAAGAACTTTCCTCGCCTATTCAAGTACAAGTTCAAGGTGGCTCCCCTGCAGGACAGGTGGCCTCGCCTAGAATGATGGGCAAAGGGCAGCAGAGGATTCAAAGTCCGGTAAACACTAGTGGCAATTCGAATAAACCGATTGTCAGTCCCGGCAGCAATTCGAGTCCTTTAGTAAGTCCAAGGCAAGGTGTAAAAAGACCCGCATCCAGCCCGATTTGTAGACAAATTAATCGGAGCGACTTGTAAGTGTTATCTTTTACTTGCACGATAATTCCTGGGTAACAGTTACACTTGGAAATATATTTGTATTTTTATGTGAAAAACAGGTTAGAACAGCAGTTAAAAATCGATCAGAACGGTGCGATAAATCCGGATGTGAACACGCCATTTATGAGCAAGCGCGATGCTTGTAAACGTCTTGTAAGATATCATTGTTTAAACGAACAAGTACTTAGTTCCAAGGATTTGGCGAAGGCTGACGAGATATTCGAGGAAACAGCGAAACATCTGTTGTCGAAATTCAACTCAATGATGAACAAGTATACGTACCTTCTTTTGATGGAAAGCATGGTACGTTGAACATTGTTAATCATACCTTATTATATTCGACGTACGTATTTTAATGTCCGATATACTTGCGAAACGTTTGTCAACGTGATTCTAATCGGACTGAAATTACAGCGAGAAGTAAGGACATCAGAATTGATGATGATCGATAGAACTTTCGTCGCCGAAGAGCAGAGTATATTAAATAGATTACGAGAACAAGAGGCTAAAACGAATGGTACGACTTTCTGTTTCAATGTATCGACGAACAAACCGCCGCGAGCATACTATTTATTATAATGCCGTTTCCTTTTGTGTTGCTTCACAGAAGAATTTAAAAAAGAAGAGAAGCCATTGGTGCCAAAGGTTGAGCCTGGTCTTTCAGAGGAAGAGAAACTGTCGCCGCCGCTTACTAACGTTTCTGTGAAACGTGAATTGGAAGATGACTTTCCGAGCGACGAGATGGAATGTAAACCAGTGATTAAGTCGGCGAGTTGCACGAGTGGTGATTACGACGAGTGGGTAGAAATTCAGAAAGAACTCGGTGTATATCCGTCTACCACGGACTCGTTTAAATGTAAAAATAGTAATAATAGTGGTAGTAATAGTGCATGTGCTGTGGCTGTAACGAGGTCGTCGAGAAGTGAAAGAACACGAGCGAACGGTGAATGTCGTGCGAATGTACCAAGCGCGAGTGTTTCTGGAGTTCAAAATACAGTTGTAAAAGAGAATTGCGAGCAGGATAGCGGCCCGGTTTTTGAGAGACGTTGGAGTAGCGCTACCGATCTGGAGCGGGATCTGTTAGAAGACGCCGACAGCCTAGACGGACTGGCCTTACATTCTCAGACGCAATGTCCGGGCGCTCTTCACCTAACTAACGAAAGTGGGAACGATAACGATAACGAACACGATGATATTACCGCACAGGTACAATCTGCCATTGATAGCATTCTTAATCTTAAAAAACGTCCTACAAACACATTGCCTGGTAGTAGTGGTAACAGTGCATCACAGTCCAGTGAATCGAAGGACACAGTGCTTGACCAAGCAGTCCGCAGCATTTTAGGCTCGTGACCCTCCTTTAATAAAGTATGCTAAACGAGTGAAGTTAATGGTGAACATCAAGCTGGTTGTACGTTTTGAAAATTTTTCGAAGGGACTTCACAGTCTTATTTTTTTTTTTGGTGATTTTTTGTGGTTAATGTGGATAATATATGGAAACTATGTTTGACATTTATAAGGGATGCAACATTGTTTTTTGGTAATGCATATCTAAACATCACGCGGACCGTTGCTAAATTATTTGTACAAATTGCGCAGCCTTGATTTCATTTATACATATATATAAATTATAACAGACTAACTGGATGATGCGATTTCACATATTTCTCCGAGACTTGTCAAAATTTCGTTCTGCAATGGCAATAACTATCTCATAATATTAATGAAAAAAAAAAAGAAACATGTATACTTTCCAGTAGTCTAGCTGTAATAAAGCCATCGCGTTTACCTAATTCTAGCAGCTGTACATGTGGATAGATAGACAGATAGATCGATAGATAGATAGCTAGATAAATAAATAGATAACTCGCTCAGATTTTTCAATCTGCCACTTTGTAATGTAATTTTGTAAAAAGTAATTATTTAAAACAACTTATTCCACTTTGTCTGTAGTACTTGTAGAGAAATCTAATGGATACTTAAAACTGGGTCGGTGAATTGTACATACGTTTTTAACGTGTATTATTAATATTATTAATATTATTATTGCTATTATTTGTATTATTGTTATTGAGATTCACTCTCAGAATTATTATTGTATTATTATTATTAATATTATTATTATTATTATTATATTATAATTATTACTACTATTATTGTCAACGATACCATCATTTCAAATGATGAGGAATGTATGGTATAAAGAGAAAGTAGTGGTTTAAGAGACTGAAACGGAAGACAATGAAAACATAGAAGGCAAATGATATATAAGGTAAAAAGGGAACACAAGACCTCTATATTAATTTGAATTCATTTCTATTTAATGTATATGCAGTCTTAAATGTTAAAATGCAAAATCAAACGGGCAAACATTTTTAAGTAGGTATATAGTATTTTACAACTTTTTTCTCATTGCATAAAATCACGATAGATCTGGGTAAACAATGAGTACATGTGTAGAGAGCACATGCGTGGAAAAAGGGTAATCGCATGGATTGGTACCATTTTAACCAAACGATAGATTTAAACCGGTGAGTAAGACTTAGAAAGCAGATCTTTCTATATGTGCCTTTTTATTTTTTACACAGTCGATGGATAATATATATCGCGTATGATATGTACATCCGACTCGTAACTTTGATTCGCTCAGTGCTGACGCGTCGACCGAGTAATCGCAGATCTTTTTCCTTTTTTTAAATGGTAAATTACACATACAGAACTATGGTCTGAGCTGATCGTCTTCTACATGTCACGTGAATACCAAGAGTAATTCATCGCCAGCAGTGCTTTCGCAAGGAGAAAAAATTTAGTTACGCAGTTGTATTTTTCCAATCCTTTTCCCACAGAAATTCATGATGGCTCTCTATACGCGGGGGCAATGAAATGTTTTCGGCAAAAGCAATCCAAGACTGACGTATATACAGAGAATCAAGCAAAACTATGTAATGTATTACAATAAGGAATAATCATTTGTACATAATATTCAATTACACTCTCGACGGCAATCGTGACTTAATGAATTCTTCAAAGATTTTAAAATTTGGATATGCTAAAGTTCTTTTGATCCTAAATAAATTGCCGATATTTCACGAGTACGTGTACGAAAGTATTTTTATCCTTGTCTAAATACGTTAAGATTTCAGTTTGCAGCATGAAATATTAATTTCCAGTACTGACAATTCCACGTGACGATAGCATATAAATGCCTGACGAGAGTGAAGTCAAGTGGTTAAACGCGATAAAATGTAATTATTATTACCAATTACATGATTTTAGAAATCATGAGAATCTTGTAATGAACAACTCCTCTCCTATCACGACATTGTGGAATCAATAATATTCCATTTTTAACCACAAGCTTAGGTGCCTTACGAAGAAATGTTCAGTGAATGTTTTTACCCTAACAGGTATATACAGTATTTTAATAAAGGCACATCAAATTGTTGAGTGTTTCGCGTAGCTCGAATAGCTTATTGTACGCCCGATGTGATCGGGCGCATTTGTAATATGATCAAACATTATTAGCCGCCAACATTTCTTCAATATGATTTTCATCAAACTGTTGTACAGTTTAGTGGTACATACTACGTAAATAGTATATAATAAGGCATTTCTTAACAAATGCTTGAATGTGCTTTATACAAATGTCTGCCTCATATGAAATTGCATGTTTCGTGTGATATGTGTACCTACATTACAGTATATACCAAAGAATACAAAATTAATTCTAACTAAATTGCGATACGTATGTTGGTGCTTATAGTAGTGTAATTACTAATGTGTTTCGAATTAACATTCTCTGCTCGTAGGTACATCGTGAAATCTACTTTCGAATTAATTCAACTAATGCTTACAAAACATGTAATTATTTGAAAGATTCAAACGAATGGAGAGCAAGATGACACGAATCAAATATGTAAAAATCTAATCTTTAATTATATATAGTACTTTACATACACAAATTCTCAGTGCAAAAGATTGAATCAAACCAAATGCCTAAAAAATTATCAGAATTCGGTAAAATATTGAACACTTTGTATATTTATTTCTATCATTTTTATGCGCTAAATAAAGATAAATATTTCGAAGGTAAGTTCCAATTAAAGTGTTATAGGTATATGTTTTAACGGGGGAATTCCACTTACGCCCAAATCGCCCGCAACGCCCGCGGTTAACATTCAAAAATTTATGAGAATCTCTTGAAATATGGAAGATAAATCTGTGAAAGAGACATTATCAGAAAATACAGGTTTGTAACAATAAATTCCGACTGGAAAACAGGAACGTATAATTTATAATATTCATTTTAATACAAAAGCGGAAAATTCCTACAGTCGTGGGCGCGAGCGATTTGGTCGTCAGTGGAATTCGTCCAAAGTTGTAAAAAAGTTAAGCATAAAATGTACATTTAAAAATCAATCGCATGAAAATATCGCCAGAAATATGAGAATTTTCGCTTACGGGCGAATTCCACTTACGCCCAAATCGCCTGTGATTTTCATTAAGCTAGGTTTTCCTGTACGCGACTGGACGCAACGTTAAAAATTTCAAAGTCAATTTTCTCGAAAATAAAGCGCAATATCAAAAAATTTTATTCCTTTTTGTCGACTTATTCACTTGTTCTAAGTCGAAAAGAAAGAGTAACTTTTTTCGATATCGCGCTTCATTTTCGAGAAAATCAACTTTGAAGTTCTTGATGTTGCGTCCAGTCGCGTATAGGAAACCTACCTTAATGAAAATCATTTCGGCGTAAGTAGAATTCGCCCTATATACTACTTGCAGGGAAGTCACACAATTTGACTACTGAATACACATGTATACCGCATACGTATATACACACTTTAGCGTCGTACGTGACTTTCAGTAGCTCCGTGCAATCGCATGTGTGCAATGTATATAGATGTGCATTCGTCACACGCGTTCAAACGCGTGCCTGTTTGCAAATAATTCTTTGTCATGTGTAGAATTTAGTGCATGAAGCAGAAAGATTCCAGAAATCACTGTAAAAATGACCAAACACGAAATGTCCGGTACTATGGAAGATGATCCTTACGATGTGGAGAAATGTGGCAAGTGGATTGATGCGTGTAATTTAAATAAGGTTTGAATGTTTTTTCACTGTAATAGATATTTTACGAGTTAGAATTGTATAATCGAATTGTAGCACGATACTTGCTTCTCAATCCTATTCCATTTCTTGAATAATATAAAAAATGACGTTGTAAAGGTTGTTATGTGTATCTGTCATTGCATTTTTCATTCACTAATACTCAACAAACCAGTTCTGCGAATAACAAATACCCCTTAACGAATAAACTTGCAAATTCAAGTATTCAAATGAAGATCGATTCCATAAGTGTGTGCCGCATACTTTTAGGTGTGTCTACAATTCCCTGATAACCTTCTACCGCATTCGGTGGAAGTTGCGTTGCGCTTGGAAAATCGTGTCGATAAGAAAGTATATATTTTGGGGGACACCTCTTGCGGCAGCTGTTGCGTCGACGAAATAGCAGCTCAACATATTAATGCCGATAGCATAATACATTACGGTCATGCTTGCTTAAATCCTACCGTTCGATTACCCGTGCTGCACGTCTTACCCAAAAGAGAGATCGATGTGGCAGAAGTTGTAGAGAAATTTAAAAGCCATTACGAAGACAGATCCAAGAGAATTTTATTTTTTTACGATATCGCTTATGCGTATAAAATTGGTAAGTTTTTCGATCGTAAGTGACGTAGAATTAGATTCAATTTACTTCAGTAATGTTTATGTTCGTTTTGCAGAGAGTATACATAGTATATTAAGTCCCCTTTACGAGAGCTTAATCTTTACTTTCCTAAACTGCACCTCCAATGTGGAATTCACAGACGCAAAAGATAATTCGTCTATGGTAATCTTGGGTAGAAACTTCAGTTTAGAGGAAACGTATAAAGTAGAGGATTACGAAGCCTTCTTCTTAGGAGATGGTGGGAAAACATTCGTTACTTTAGCAACGACGATTCCTGCTAAAAAATGGTACTACTTCGAGAACAATAGCATCGTTGAATTTGAAGCCTTGAATACACCGTGGCTAAAGAGAAGAAGATTTTTGGTTGAGAAGTTAAAAGACGCTAAAGTCGTTGGGATAGTTGTGGCCACGTTAGGTATTAAAGATTATCTTAAAGTAATAACGATGGTTAAAAACATTCTCAAGCAAAAGAATAAGAAGTCTTATATCCTGAGCGTTGGTAAAATCAATCCAGCAAAGCTTGCTAATTTTCCAGAGGTATGTTCGACCGTGGTAATAGAAACGTTAATTGAAACTAGTATTAATAATCTAAGAATGCATTCCTCATTTACAGATCGATGCTTTCGTTCTGATAACGTGTCCTGAGAATGAAGTGTTCGATTCCAGAGACTTCTTAAAACCAATCCTTATGCCTTACGAGGTAGAATTAGCGTTTAACGATTCGAGAGAACTTTACATGCAATATTGTATGGATTTCAGGCAAATACTTCCTGGTGGAATGAATTACGTTGATTTCAAAGTGTCGTCGAATTCAGACATTTCTTTAATCACTGGCGAACTTAGAGATTACAGTGACAGTAGCACGTGTACTGATAAGATGAACGCTTTAGCCATTAATAATTCAGCAGGTATAAACATGTTATAGAAAAGAAGTTAACGAGTGAAAAGTTTTTTGAATAATAATACATTATTTTGATTATATTAGGTGTTGTCGCTATAGGGAAAGCAGGGGCAGAGTTTTTACATAATAGATCTTGGAAAGGAGTCGAACAAAGATTGGGCAAAGACGCAGTACATTCAGCAGAAATCGGTCGCTACGGTTTACCAAATTGTTACAAAAATGAACCTGTTACTACAGAACAAAATAACGGATGAGCATAATAAATAGAATATTCTCTCTAATATAGTACCATTCTTTATACAAAGTAGGGCTGGGACTATTTGTCGAATTTTTCGGTATTCGAATATTCAAATACTTCAGTTGCTTAATTATTTGGAGAATATAATTCGAATATCCAAGTATTCGAATACTATTCGAATATCCAAGTATTTGAATATTTAAGGATTCGAATACTGATGTATTCGAATAGTTTGGTGTGAATTATAAATCAAATTCTTTAATTTCATTTATCAGGGTGAAATCTTGTAAGCCAATTTTGACCCACTTCACACCATACTATTAAGATACATCAGTATTCGAATAATAACATTCGAATACTCAAATATTCGAAGTTTATTCATAGCATTCAAATACTTGTAAAACATTCGAATATTAAATTATTCTAATACTCCCAGCCCTAATACAAACATCGAAATTTTTTTAAATATACTCCTCACCATTTTTCATGTATTTTATTATCTTTCAGTTGTAAATTTAAAAGATGGAGTAATTCCAATAAAATATTAACGAAATCGCATAATTTTCATATATACTTGTGTACGTATATTATAACACGTGTCGCGTTGCTGATGGCATTACGTAGCGAGATATCGAAATATCTACCTATACGATCAGCTGAGTTCTGTCATACTGCGATGTTGAAACTGAGCGGTGTAACGTGTTCCTGAGTGCTGCGTGATAATGTGAAAATATTTAAAAAGATGGCTTTACATTCGTTTAATAATAAACTCTCGTGGAGAGGTTCCACCGTTCTCACGATAGTTTTTGTTTTTGGTGTGTGCATTCTATCATCGTACGCGCAAGAAGTTTCTAACCTCAAACATGACACTGTCACGCTGGATAATAAGAATGCCACGGTGGAAAATGCTACACAAAGCAATTCCACTACCAATACTTTGCCAGCAACAAATGCTTCGGAGAAATCTGATAACTCGAATTTGAAACTGAGCACCACTGTGTCAAGCATAGTAGCCACTAAATCTGAGAATGTATCCACGACCACGGTTCGACCTGAGCGTGACATTAGTAATCACACAACTGAGAAAATCCACGCAACGACTACGAGTATTGTTAGCGATAAATATGCAAGTACCATACCAGATTTCATGGTACCGTCGCAAAGCTCGGACATCGGTAACGCAACGAATACGAGCACCACAACTATCACGCCGGCAGAGCCAGTATTACCAGATAAAGGGTCTGCGGAGGAAGAGCATAACAGCTCGATGTCGATATTCTTTGTTCTCTGCGTCCTAGCCTTGGGCATTTTACTTATACACCTGATGCTCCAAACAAATTTCCGATATCTACCAGAGTCGGTGGTAATTGTTTTTCTGGGAGGCGCCATCGGTATGGTGATAAATCTCATGTCGAATCAGAATATAGCCAACTGGAGAAAAGAGGAAGCCTTCTCGCCGACTGCTTTCTTCCTCGTTCTCCTTCCCCCGATCATATTTGAATCGGGATATAATTTGCATAAAGGAAATTTCTTTCAAAACATTGGCAGTATCCTAGTCTTTGCTACATTTGGCACAGCGATATCGGCGTTTGTTATCGGCGCCGGGATTTATTTGCTGGGTTTAGCACAGGTAGCATATAAGCTCAGCTTCGTAGAAAGTTTCGCATTCGGATCATTAATATCGGCGGTAGATCCGGTTGCTACTGTAGCTATATTTCACGCCTTAGACGTCGATCCGGTGTTAAATATGTTAGTCTTCGGGGAGTCCATTTTAAACGATGCTATTTCTATCGTATTAACCACGTCTGTATTGGAATCCAATAATGCAGCGACTACTAGCGAAGCCATTATTCTTGGTCTAAATAGATTCTGTCTTATGTTTTTCGCCTCTGCTGGCATCGGAGTTGTTTTCGCTCTTATTAGCGCATTGCTAGTAAAACACGTGGATCTCAGAAAAAATCCTTCGCTGGAATTTGGGCTCATGTTAGTATTCACCTATGCGCCGTATGTTCTGGCAGAAGGGATACAGTTATCTGGTAAGAACACGAGCATTTCGATCTTACGTCGTTCTGATACAAATAAATAAATGGAGAATCATTGCAGGTATTATGGCAATTTTGTTCAATGGAATTGTAATGTCCCATTACACGCACTTCAATCTGTCGACTGTTACACAAATCACGATGCAACAAACTATGAGGACTTTGGCGTTTATTGCAGAAACCTGCGTATTCGCGTATTTGGGACTGGCTTTGTTCAGCTTCAGGCATCGGGTAAAATCATAGCAACAGAATATCGCACTTCAATATCTCTGATATATATTTGTAGTTTATAATGATATTTACTTTAATCGCAGGTCGAACCAGCATTAATCGTATGGTCCATAATTCTGTGCCTCATTGGCAGAGCCGCGAATATATTTCCCTTAGCTATTCTTGTGAACCGTTTCCGAGAACACCAGATCACTAGAAAAATGATGTTCATAATGTGGTTTAGTGGCTTGCGCGGTGCAATTTCATACGCCTTGTCGCTCCACTTAGATTTTAGTGATGAAACACGACACGTGATCATCACCACTACATTAATTATAGTGTTATTCACTACATTAATATTCGGCGGTTCCACTATGCCATTGTTAAAGTTCTTGAGGGCAGAGAAAAAGCAGAAGAACAGTAGTAGAAGAAAGAGAAAGGACAAAGAGGTTTCTCTAAGTAAAACTAGAGAATGGGTATGTTTATTTATACATACATATATTTCTAAGTGGCTACGTTTTAAAGGTACACATATATATCTTACGCATAATACTTTTATCTTAGGGACAAACGATAGATTCTGAACATTTATCGGAGCTTACAGAAGAAGAGATCGAAGTATCGTTTCTTCAGTCACGAATCCGTGGTTTCGCAAGATGGGACTTAAAATTCTTTATCCCCTTCTTTACGAGAAGGTTCACGCAACAAGAACTGAAAGATTGTAAATCTCAGATGACAGATTTGACAAACCAATGGTATCAAGCTATTAGAATTAGTCCTATGGAGTCGGAAGATGATGTAACTACCGCGTCTACTGCGCAATTAAATATAAATTTGTCTGGGGAGAGTAGGAGTCAAGTACATGGAAAGCAAAGCAAAGGACGTCCAAGTCACGGGTCTATATTAAGTATATAATTTATTGGCTGTGCGATGTGCTAAGTGTGCTCTCTCAATGTGCTTACACGTGAATGTACATAAACTTTTACTTCTAGTAACGTCAACCATAATTTAAAGAAAGTATTTTACCTGTGATCGCAACTACAGTTTCAGCGTTAAACGCGCAACGTTTCCAATCTGTATTTTTCAAGTTTAAGATTCTCCCCACTTACCTTGGTTTATGTTAAAATGAAACGGTATTCTCCGTAGTAATGGGGTAGTATTTTAGAAGAATACTAAGGCGGTAACGAAAGATGATGATCCTTTGGTTTCAGCAAGCAATTTATAATTATTCTGGGTTATTTAAAAATCTACTAGCCATAATAGTTTGGCATTAAAAGCATTTGCTTTGCTCTCAGGGCTTATTGTTGGTGAAGGGGTTGTACCGGGCATACATTCAGAATTTGAATAATTAACAAATATGCAATTGATTTACAGAGAGGACGAGGATTGGTCTGATCAGTAATCGAATTTATGTAAACAAATTTGTGGATTATTTCGTCGCGTAAAGTATTGCACTTAATAGTTTTAATAAACGCGGCTATTGTGTACGAATGTTACATCGTTGAAACTTGACGTGGCATTATTAATGTTGGCCTTGTGCATGGACAGGTTCCTATATGCTACTTGGTATAACAGTAACATAATTGACCTTATTAGTTGAAAGATAAGACAGGCAGACCTTATTAGTTGGAAGATAAGACAGCCAAACATTGATACACTAAGCAAAGTACAGTTCCGTTAAAATAATTTACCATTATACCGAAATTTATTAATTATAATCACGTCGCGGTAGATATGTAGAGAACATAATCTGCAGCAAAAAGAAATGAGATAGATCAATACAATTTCTCAGTTCAATGATGCGAAAAGTATTAAATATAAATTATACTTTCGAAACTACTATTTGATACTCCATATAGAAGATAGGGAACAAGTATTATTTACTTCAGTTTTATTTAATCAGCATGGAGTGGAAGAACGTGTGATAATTGTTTAAATATCTGCACAAAAAGGAAGAAGAATTATGTACATTAATCTTTGTACGCTGGTCATGCTGCATATCGTGTGAAATGAATATTTGTATAAATCGTAGGATTCGTATGGTACTAAACATAATGTTAGGAAGCGCGATGATGTTTACTTTCAGAAAAACATTGTAGATATATGTAGCATATACACCAAAAGAACTTTATTTTACCATAAGTTTAATTGTTTGAAGTTATAGAGATGATTTATTATTTGAAAAGTTTTAAAAAGTTACATATGTCTGACATGTGTGCATACATAATATATAAAACTGTGTAATAATAGGATATTTATGAAAATTCTCTAGCAATTTTAATGCATACAAATGTCCAATGCTTAAAATAACACGTGAATTCCTATTTCGTGGTGAAAATTTAACAACTTTACTTCTACTATTAATTATACTATTTCCTTTCATTTTATTATTACCACCTATTTATACTTGTAAATATCCTATTACAGTAGAGCTCTTTTTTCCATACACTTGTTACATTTTGTATGTATGATATATTTAATGAACTGGACTCGAATTCACGCAGTACAAAAGATATATTTTCATCTAGATATACTCTATTGCTAATGTGCTACAATAATACCACTAATTATATTTCTCTCGAAGAGATATGAAATTAAAAGGTCTCCCTACCTTGACGGACGGAAAATGATTCGAACTTTGGGAATTTTTTAAAACAAAAGCATTCAATATATTTACTTCTATCTTTGTGGCTTTATTTGTCAATCTTTAAAGAATATGAAAAAAATTGTATGCAAAAATACTGGTTATATCCGGAGTTATAGTGCTTCAAATAGAACGCCTTGCAAAAATCATATGCGCCATGGTTTGCATAAAATCAGCCGTTGTAGTTGTCTCAAATGGAGAATTTAAAGATTTGCGCAATCTGTATGAGCGTGGCTATCGTCCGAACTAGATTAAATGAGAAATACTGAAAAGTAAGAAAAAGAATGGCAGCGTCTAAAACAGACATCGATATCTGCGAAAAATTCGCTGATTTCTTAAATCACAAAAGCCAAATTTTGCAAAAACCAACTTAGTTTTACTACCAACGAGAATGAGACGTCTACTGAAGATATATACTTCAAACTTGAAGTATTGTTTTGAAAAAACGCATTTAAAGTTTTAGGTACCGTTTTCTTTCCTTAAATTAATCTTTTTTTTTAAATGTTACCTAAATGTGTTCAAATATAGGCGTAAAGTTTTCGATTAATATAATTTAAGGGTTCCTCTTAAAAAAAATCCCAAATATCGCGGTCCTTTTCAGACCGTCAAACTAGGCAGACCTCGTGATCTATATGTGATGATATCTCGGCACAAAAGTTTATTTTAAAGTACAGTTAAATTCTACGAATTTTATCTACACAGACGCGCTGAGCATTTCATTTTTTGCGTTTGCCTTATATCATATCAGTCATGAGAACA
Organism: Andrena chrysosceles; assembly: GCA_963855975.1. NCBI lineage: Eukaryota > Metazoa > Arthropoda > Insecta > Hymenoptera > Andrenidae > Andrena > Andrena chrysosceles. The sequence goes on from OY979767.1 coordinate 20,328,077, forward strand.
AAACGTACGCGGATGCGACATCCTGTTTCCTCGCAGCAGAGCATTAACCCACAGAATTGAATCACTGTGATTCATTGGCGCCGGTTATTTATAATAGCATTTACCGAAGCTAATCGATAAGTGTCGCGTCACACAAACAATGTAAATACTATCTAAATGAAAATGCACCTGGAGGGAACGGTTTTCTCCAGCTACGAATCTTAACGAGTACACAGAACATCGATAACACACGTATAGACAATAACAGTAGCGGTATAGTTTGTACAGTCACCGATTCTGAAAGAGAAATAAAGGCTTCGGTTTAGTCTGGAGCTTGCCGGAGATAAATGAAAGAAATGCCAGTGTCGTTTTAATGTGAATTTATTTTTCTTATCATATACCGATCTCGGGAGGTGGGTACATGGGTCTGTTATCTTATTTTTCTGCGGCAGGGCACATAACGGAGGCAGCGTCTAAATATCAAATCCGTTTAATTCGTTCGACTCGTTATCGCTACTTTATTAATGTCTACGGTTTCATTTTACGCCTCGCCTGGCCATACATCGAGAGACTGGAGCACGAGGCATGTTCATTTATACATTAGGTAATCCCGTGGAACGTTCTCTTAACTCTTAACGGATTCGCGGCGACTGACTATACCTCTCCATGATATATTCCCTTTCGATCGTGAGAATATAATAGTAATGGCGTAGACGTGTGTAGAAAAAAAGGTGGCTTTTAATTGTATACGCCCTTCGTTATACCAGCTCGAAAACGTATCGAGCACAGGAAATATCGCTTTGAATATTACGTGTAATTTGGATTCGATACAAGAGAAGTCTTCGCGCGATCAAAGTCCGTCGAGAGACATGTCCACTACCTTTCCTAAATTTCCTCCACTCTATTAAACGCACATTCCTTCGTGTTCCATTCAAATTCTATTTAGCCAACATTCGATAAATTTTATTATCCTCTTTACTAATCGACTATTGTCTAAAAGCATAGCAGAACACACTTCGCCTCCTCATTCTTCAATGCTCCAGTCAATTTATAGTTACACACATCCTCTCCTCAAACGTTTATTTGCTCATTGGATTACCGTTCAATAAAGTTCTAAAAATGATCATCGCTTACCGCGAGCATCTATATGCACTCTTCGTCGATAGTTTATATTCTCATTAATGCTCAACACATGGTACATGCGTGTATGTACAAACATCGAGCAATCGGCTAAGCATGCAAAGTTTAAATGATCCTATAAGTCTACGACCAGTATGACTATATGTACCAATCAGTAAGATTACATTACTATACCTCGAACATCATCGATTTATTACAGACAAGCTCCAACGGATCGTTTACCCCGCGTACAATCCGTTGGAACAGTTTTTCCCGTGCCTTTCGTCTAAGTTAAATCGAAGTTTACAATACATACGCTCTGCCCTAAAAACGTGTAAAACCACCCAATTACTTTTCAATATTTACAGTATCTCATATACGCATGTCGCGCACGCCGCCACACTTACGTAATATAACATGGTGTTCGTTCGAAATCTTCTTGCCTCCCCATTCGTTAAATCTCGGATTTCGTTTCTCCCGATCGGTTCCGTCCATCGACTCGCAACGTTCCCAACCTCCTAACATTAGAAAAATCACATTATCTACCTCCCGCATTTGCGCGCGCCTTCCTTGGTATCGATATTGTACACATTACTCTTCCCGAGCGCGTTAGCAGCTTTCGAGTCCCATCTCCAAAGTGCGATATCTTTACGTAGTCGGAAAATCGTTTCGTCGAGATCAGATCAGAGAAAAAGAGCAATGTCGACCATTCCCGAAGACGATTGTCTTGTCTGAATATTTTGGCATAAGTATTCCGTGCTATTCTTCGAGCGAACGCGCGGTGGTTCGCTGCTCGGATCATCTCGTCGGACGCTCGCGTGCCGCGTAACATCTACCGATTGGAACATAAATCTCTGGAAACGGTTCGAAATTTGGGTCCCTATACAAATTGTGTCGACTACTCTCCGTCGATCGTCGTACTCTCATACGCATGAAAATCATTCTTTACATTATCGAGAAAGAAAACGATGCACATCGAGCCTTCGCAATTGAACGCAATACGAATATAGCTGGTACATTAGGGGGGGATGGGGGGACTCTCGTACGTCAAGCTATACATATTTTCTTTACTGCTAATGTTTGTTAATTTCCATCCTACCTACCCTAGCGCCAAGCAGCAAATCACACCTACGGTAAATTGTCGTTCGATTTATTCTATGTATATATGTATATATATATATGTATATTTATATATCGTCAGTATGTATAGTCGCAATGTCCCGCTACGTGTTGAAACTGCACGTCCTTGAAATCCGTTGAACGCTATGTAGTAAAGAAACCGATCATTCGTTTGTTGTGCAATACGATCGTTGTACGATTGGAAGATATCGTTCATTACGGTGCGTTGCTCCTCATCGTCGATTAACATGCTGTATATCATACATTCCCCGTCGAGGCGTGAACTTATTGTTGACGTAAACTCGCACCTATGCATGGTCGACAATAAAATTCATCAGCGATAAGGACGGTCAGACGAAAAGCTCGAGACGTATGTAAAGGCGTTCTTCTTATTGATAATTTGTGTTCGCGTATTGCTGCATTCTTCTCGATTCGGATTTCACTGGCCGCGTTTCGTAAAACAGTACCGGTATATATATATATTATATTATAATAATATATTATAATATATATTATATATCTAACGATTATAACTTCCGTTGTGTACTGTACAAATTCAACACGATTGCTGTCATCAGTCCTAAAGTCATAATTACGGTGGGTTCGCATGGTTACAGAGGAAAAGTTATAGAAAAGCATACTTTGAAACAAAAAGAGAATCGTTTAAGTTCGTAGTACACGAATTGCGTATTTGCGTTCGACTTTTATGAATAACATGGGTAAAAGAGGCAGTTTCGTTATTATGTGACTATTTCAGATATGATTAGGATTAATATTAACTTTTTCAGGTGCCCTTTTTATGCGGTAACAATCGAATGTAAATCTATTCTAATGAAATAACAGATGGACTTTTATCATTGGTCAGAAACATATTAATTGTGGAATTTATACAATGAAATTGAATTATACTGGATTTAAAATACGAGACTCTTTCGCGTAGGAAAGGGTTCTCCTCTTTTACCCAGAAACACTGTTTTATAAATGTCCTTCCCACGCGCCTCTCCACCTGTTTCGTGTAAAATGCTTTTGGTTAATCATGCCTTTTCGGTGAAATGATGTTGAACTGGCAGGGCAAGCGAAACAGAACATTCATTCGGAAGCATAAAACAGAATTCAACGGCGCAAATGCGTTCGCGGCGTTGAATATCCATTGAGCGTACTGTTTCGCTTTCTTCGTTATAAAATAGAAGACAATTATTTATCGGCAGAGAGCTGAGTAATCAGTCAGCAGCTCAAAGTAAAGGTCGCGCATGACTTAACACCGTATATCCTTTCTCCTGTATCACGATTATTTTTATGTCCATTTGAAGTGTCAGTCACGACGTACAAACTTGTCTCCTTTGCTCGTAATTGTATATTATGTATACGACATATGCCTTAACAGTACAAAGAAATTTATAACAAATAGAACGAAAATTGTGTGCCACGATCGATACCTCTGTCATTGTTCGAAATCAGACGGTGTATATATATTTGTACGATCGATGTACGCAAAAAAAGAAAAAAAGAAAAGAAAATACAATTACACAGCGAGTTTGTTACAAATTTATTTCCTGTCGAAGGGCGAACTTATCGTTTAAAATATCTTAAAATTTATAATACGTATATTAATCGATATATCCACTTAAATTTCAATCACGTTTCCCCGACCCTGGTTTTTATGATCGAGCGAAGTTATGCACTGTCTCATTTCGAATCGTATCAATATCATATTAGCCGTCTCACCAAGAATCTGGCGACCAACCCTTAATTATACTAACGATATACATGCTTCTGCATTCAATGAATTTGTACAAAGACTCAGTCCCTTAAACACACGTTCCGGCGCATGTGTAATGAGTATTCTTCTCAATCAGTATCAAGACAACAAGGACAATGATGATTACATTATCCTGAATATTAAGCACAAGGGAGCGATCACAGCGGCGAAAACCTGTCTATTAATAAATTTCGATCAAATGATGTAATGCGAAAAAGAACATGTTAATGAAGATTTTAATATTCATTATACTGTAACATTTGGGCCTGCCCTTTCCTAAAGTACATTACGAGTAGGTCCCATGACTCTTGGGATATTTGTTGATAAATTAAGTGACAAGTACAAAGGATAGTACAACGATGACCACGTAAAATAATAAAGTACTACGAAATTTTAATTTAAGATATCATTACTAAATGAGAAAACATGATTTAACAGATTTATAAATACACAAATAGGCAGCCACTGTCGAGAGTGTTACAACCGGAAGCGTACCCAACTGCATATGGAATTTCGATGGAATGTAGCAAGCTCTTTCCTTTCTAATGGTACGGATTTTCAGATTCCCCCTTTGCCACTTGAAATTACCCACAATTCGTGCACAAGTCATATCTCATCAGATTATCAGCGAATAAAAAAAAAGATTAAAAAAAAACTTTTCTGAATCACATTTTATAAGATAAGTTTTGTAATAATTTTGCATTCTATAACAATACATATATATTACAATTTGTTTATGTATATTAAATATTAAATAATTTTATCGTGTGCGTTCTCAATAACAATGCACTCGTTACATGGAAATAAGATATTGTATATGTATATAATATGAAAGAACCTGACACCTGCAGGTCGTTGCTTCTTGTCACACTCTCGACTTATGATCATATCAGGATGGTAGAAGTTTGGAGTTTAAAGAATTTAAAGATAAAACAATAAAAAACACGATCACTTTTTGATTTGCAGCCATGGATGCTTCAGGCACTCTGCTGCTGTAGCTCGCATACTCGTGTCGAACTCGAGCATCGGAGTTAGGAACTCTTCAAACTCGCGCGCTTCTACTTGTGACCATTCATATTTCTCTGTAAGCACCTCGAACAGTCCCCAAGGTTTCAATCCACTAATATGCTTCAACTCGCCCTTCTTATTAAAGAACTTTTTTGAGCTTTTGCCAGAAAGAGCAATACGTTTTGGTATTTCTCCAAGTAATTCAATAATATGTGCTAAGTGATCCTCATCTCTGTAAAAGAAACAACAAAGCACGATTATACGGTATGAATCTTGCAAAAACAGGAACTCGTAAGATTATAGGTGGCAGAGAAACGTTGAACTTTACCTGCAGTAGTCTTTGCCGCTATGTGGTTCAAAGAGATAGTCGCCAGTTGCCAATTCAAATGCCATGCAGGCAGTGGACCATATGTCTGCAGAGGTGTCATACCCAGATCCTAATAACACCTCTAACGATCTGTATTGACGAGTTTGAATATCATCCGTAAACTTCTTGTCAATCCAACATGCATTACCAAGGTCCGCTATTTTCACTTCAACATCACATTCCACCATGGCAGGATCCAAGGGAGCTACAGACGCTCGCTTCAATTGTTTACTTTCAGGCGGATGCAAGTTGCGACCTAAAGGACAAATACAATTCCGACATGATTTATTGCAAACGCACGTATCGCCGCTACCTTGAATATTTTACCTTCGCTACATTCATCTGTGTCCTCGTGATCGGGTTGCAACACACCTTCGCCGCAACTTTTCTCCATGTCGCACAAGTTCGCGTTGACCATCTTTTCAGTCTGTTGAGGTAATTGATTCTCTATCTTTTCTCCGGCTACTAGACTGTCCACGCCGTTTATGTGCAATGAAGACGCGGATGGCTCCGAGGTGTCGGGCGAACCTTTGCTTTCGGTGTTGTCTTCTATACTTTCTGTGTTTATATCCTGATCCGGACTATTCGTTTCTAATTCACCGTTTTCTCTTGTGCTGTTCGCGATTTTATTTTGCTCCTCGAGCTCCTCGATCTGCTCCATTTGCTTCTTCAGCAGCTCATTCTGGCGTTTAGCCTTCTTCTTAAGTTTCTTCTTCTTGTTCTTCGACATTTTACTGTTAGGAGTTGGCTTTTGGAATTCCTTTGGCGCGGTTGAAATTAACGACACTGGCAATTTCATACCAAGAGAGTGCAGCTCTGTAGCTTCGCAAGCCAACTTCCGTATGTAAGCTTCGTCAACGCAAATAAGAACATTTTCAGGTTTAATGTCTGTATGAATAATTTTACCTGAAATAGAAAGACAATGTTCTGTAACCACGATTCAATATTATTCTATATATGTATCGGTGCAGTGGTGCGAGAAAATAAAATACAGTTGCTTCAACGTAGTTTTAAATGCTCGAGCTCGGAATAATTCGAAACGGTGATAATATCGAATGCTAAACAAATTTCCCCAGTCTCCTTACATTTGTTATGAAGATAATCGAGACCTTCGAGAACCTGTCTGATGATACGTTTAACATTGTTCCTTGGTATTCCTCTGTAGTTGGATTTGATGATCAATTTAAGAAGATTATGTCCGAGCACTTCAAATACCATGCAAACATGCACACCATTAATGCCGCTGATCTTGAAATCATTCAGCAACTGGACGGTTTTGTTGCGCTTAGGATCGATAGGATCTGTGTCGCGCACATCTTTTAATAATTTAATTTCATCCAATGCGGTTTCAAGAAAATGGGATGCAGATTTCACCACTTTTAGCGCCACAAATCGTTTGTCCTGCGGAACATATTTCAACACATTCCTCTCGTAAAATCAATGATCGCGAATGTAAGACGCCGAACTGCGTCACATACCTGAAGATCCCAACAGAGCCACACCGTTGAGAAGTGGCCCCAGCCGAGTTTACGAGTCACGTGATAACGGCTTTGAAATAAGTCCCCTATTTTGACAGGATGATACCCTCCTTTACAGTAATCACTGCTGTCCTCTTGCTCTTCGTCCTCGCTACTGTATACCTCATCATCGTCCTCTATTGTTTCATTACTTGAGCTATGGCATGGTTCCAATCTATAAGTTCTGGTTTAAAAACGAAATCAGGGGAAAGATACTTGTCAGAAAACGAAAAGCTAAGGAATATTCTTCCAAACTTTCTTGTATCTCTCCAAAAGAAGTCTCCCGTAACCGAGGAGACGTCGCGAGCAAAATATAAATTGCAGGAATTGGAAAGATAGAATCAAATTACAGAACACTAAGAGTATTTGTTTCCGTCGCTGAATTTATATTTTTATCTAGCACAACTTTCTACTTATGTTTATTCAGAACGTGAATGCGATTAAATTGAAAAATCTTTGCACGTCGCTCCTTTCATATTCCTTGTATCTCATCGAAAGCATTTTGCTTAAAAATAACAGAAATTATGCCAACGTCAACGTTACTTAGAATTATGCCAATAAGATTATAGAGACTAATGTTTAAAGTAATATGAAAAAAATCTCGCTCCCTTCGATCTTCAACCCAGACCCACTGTGTACGTGGAAAATAAGGCAACGTATTTCTTAAAGCATGTATCAACCAAAATTCAATCCCCTAACAAAGTACCTATTAATACTAGCTTGTTTTACGAAACTGTTTAGCCAAACACTCTCAATGTTCCACAGTTTGTTTATGTCCATTACCCTATACAATTCGGATACAATCTCGTCGGAATCGCGAGAGTTTCCATTTAACCAGAAGAATTTTACGACAGAGCGACATTAATCGAGAGCAAGTTCGTTGGAATATTCCTTATCCATTGCTAATCTACTCTCACTGGCCAATGTTTACTATCGTTAAACCGTAGAAAGAAGTCTCTATCGGCTCCGGTACGGGACGTACGAGAGCGAGGATGTCCGCTTAAATTATGAGCTGTCAGTGGAGAAGAATGATCGATGCGATGGGAAATTGTGAATGACACGTTGAGAGATAGCCGGGTTACCTGTTTCCATTGTCGCTGGAATACGGTCTCTGTGCAGAAGTGTCCTGATAGAAACCCGATCCCTGTTGTCCTTGTTGAGCGGCTGGACCCTTGGAGCATTGTGCCCCCGATGTCTCCGATCCACCCTGCGAATTACCCTTCCCTTTCCGTTTGCTCGGCCTGTGCCTCTTTTTCTTCGCCTGAATCGCCAGGACTCGCCTGTTCACGTCCGTCTTCGCGCTCATACCGTTCCCTGTGCCTCGATTTGTCGGGGCCGCTTTCCTCTCGTTTCCCTCACCTTCCCACACTTCCGTTTCTCACTTCTCTCCCCGTGAATTCTCTCGTTCAACGGCCCAAACGAAAGTCACTTCACACTCGCTACAACTCCAGTCCCCGAGCCGTCTGCGAACGAATATGATACGGCTATTTATTATCGTCTCATTTCTCTGCTATGCCGCGCACTTTGCTCGGCGGTTGTTTGAGTATGGCCGCCCCCGCCGTCACCGTGTCTCCGGCCTCTCGTTTCGAGCGAAGCAGGTGTCGTGCCGTCCCTCGGGAACCGTCCACGCCGTTTTACCCTCCGGACACGCTCCGAACCTGCCCTCCGGCCAGCACGTTACGCCGACAGTACACACTGGCTTACATACATCAACTTCTTCCCTTTCCGGTGCACTCGCGATTTCCTATGTTTCTTCAGACTTCCTTCGCTGCTTGTACTCTCCGCATTCGATATACGGTGTCCTTTTCTATGCCGTGGTAGCAGAAGTGGCTCAAATTCGGCCAAAGCCCTTGAATAAGAGTGTCATAGTTTCCGATGCTTCTTCCCTGTTAGAAGCTGTATTCGCGATCTTTCCGTGCATTTCGCTGCGGAGTATTTTGCACTTAGCTTAAGGTCCCCATTAATGGAGTTTAAAATATGCCATGGTGAATAAATGTATTAATTTTATTCCGACCAATCAGGGCTGAGATACGATGTGTAACGGTGGTATGTAATTATATAACATGGTGTATGTTCTACTACGGAGATTTTTGATCGAGATGTTCTTAGAAATGTTTATTTGTTGGTAAATGGCAATCGGGATGTGAAAACGATCTAGATGGAATATTCATTTCCATGAGATCTGCGATTTAACTCTTTCACGCGCGCTTCGTGGCATGTTCTCATGGGTGGTGTCGGGAAAAGTATTGACTTACGTGTTTAACGTAGTAGGGACATTTGAGACTATTATTGAAACTCGAATCATGAACCGTGAAACGCAATAGCTATTCGATGATAAGATCTGTGCACTAAAGCGACGACCTTAATGATTACAAAAATTATAAAAATACCACCTGCTGATAAATGAGTGAATTGAATGAGACACTGAATTATATCTTTGTAATTCGAAATTACAACTGAGATTTTTAATCTCATTACTAAACAGATCTCCTTGTCTACCAATTATTATATCATAAAAAGAGTAACGCCGCTTAACAGCATAAGTTTAGGGGAAAAACTCTAGGAAACTCTAGTAACTATTAACGCAAGGAGCTACAATTTACCGTCACGTGGAAACGGACCTTTAATCATATTTTCCCCCCAATGACTGTAACGTCTGTTGCAAGATGGCGACATTGTAGGTGCGATGCGTAATACGTGACGTCCCCAACTAAATATTACGTATTTCTGGTTATAACCAAAAAATATTTTTGTGGGTGACGTTTGATCGTGGAAATCTTTTGACATTATTCGACGTATAACTACTTGATTGTTACTTTCTGAATGTCTGTATGTTTGACGTGCTACATTGGAATACTACTGGTACAATGGAGGTCATATTTCACGAGAAGGTAAATCGTGATGCATTTTTTATGTTAAAGAACAATGTAACGGTTTTTTGTGCCCGTGCCGTGCTAACAGGAATATTTCTTGCAGCAAGAAGGATATTTGTGCGCACAGCATTGCTTGAATGCCCTGTTACAAGGGCCATATTATAACGCGGTAGATCTGGCCAAGTTTGGTCAGGAAATGGACGAGGAGGAACGAAAACGGATGGCAGAGTCTGGTGTTGACAGTGAGGATTATAAACTTTTCTTAGAGGTAAATAATCATGCATTGTTACGTTTATATTCTATGTTGTGGCATATTTCTCAATGCAGAAGTGACTTATAATTTACAAAAATTATTAACACGTTCACTGTTGAGTCCTTGTATGCTATGATTTTCGATATAAGCTTTTCAATGCTTTGCCCACAGGTGCAGCAGTGAATGTGTTACCGTAAGATTTTACATTGCTTAGTATACTTTAATAACATTTATACATGACGAAGAACATTATTTTATCTAGCAACCGTCGGGAAACATGGACGACAGTGGATACTTTTCGGTTCAAGTTATTAGCAGCGCGTTAAAAGTCTGGGGATTAGAATTGATCCCATATAACAGTACGGAACCAGCAGCTCTAATGGCGCAAAATAATCCTTCGTAGGTTATTATTTACTTCATTTCTTCATTTTAAACATACTTGAGATATTCGCGAAAGTCACTTTATATCTAGAATATCATTAATCCAGAAATTCTTTGTAAGAAAAAGACGGTAAAAAGAATTAACTTGTTAAAATACATTTCGAGCCCTGTAAGCATCGTCATTTCTCGCACAACGCTTTGAATTATCGTAAATGTGTGATAGGGATATGTGTTTTTCAGACAGATGAAAGCGTATATTTGTAACTACAAAGGACATTGGTTTACCATAAGAAAGATCGGGAAGCAGTGGTTCAATTTAAATTCGATGCTAAGCGGGCCGCAGCTTATATCGGACACTTATCTCGCGATGTATTTAGCCCAATTGTTGCAAGAAGGTAAATGGAACATATCTGAGAATTAAGTAAAAGTATAAATACAAAATTATAAATATTGTTTACAGGTTATTCTATTTTTGTTGTTATGGGTACGCTTCCTCAATGTACAGCAGAAGATATTCTTATGAAGAATCCAGTGGTGGCCGCACCGAAAGGCAAAGCTACAGCGAAACCAGAAACGAAAGGTTATCGGCTTGGCACGAAGGAAGAACACGAACTTATGAAAGCTGCCCTTGCGCTTGGAGAAGTTAAAATACCGTTTCCTTCTACTTCGTCCCGAATACCTGCTTCCACGGACGTAACCAACGATACGATACCAGATGCGTGCACTAGAACATTAGCGTTTAAAGAAGAGACAGCACCGAATAAGCCGCAAGAGAGGATAATTCCCATCAAAGTCGAAGGGAGGGACGAAGAGGACGATGAGAACGCAGAGCTGCAAAGAGCGCTTCAGTTGAGCTTAGAAAATAATAAGAAAGACGATATCGACGAATCCCTGAAACTGAGATTGGATCTGCACAATGACACCGAAGCGACTCATACGACGAACACGACCGACGACGTGGACGACGACGATGATTTAAGAAGAGCTCTCCAGCTGAGTTTAGAATGTGTCACTGCCCCGCCGACACCGGACCCCGAAGATCTGCGCTGGCGTCGATTGAATCATTTCGGTATCCATACGCGGCCGTCAAATACAGAAACATCCCAAAAGCTGAATACTTAATGATACATGGAAATTTTTTTTTTAATATTACGATTATTCTTAAAACAAATTTTATTTGTAAATTATAATTAACTAGTTACTTTGTATACTAACGATAAAGATAAATGAAATAAATGTATAAATAAAGGACCTGTATATGTTGAAATTGCCGATCTCGATATTATTAAATCGACAATTACGTTCGAACTTGATAAGACGTGTGCCATTAAGTTTCTTTAAATTAGATAACGAGTATCGCCGCGAACGTGATGATCTGTTGGACGTACTTTGCCATCGTGGCGTTAAACTTTTATTTCATATATGCGCAATTGAAAAGCACGTTGGGAACAGAATTTCGTCAGACTTTCGTGTATACGAATTTTACGAGGGACGAATATTTTTCAGATTCGTCAGCTGCTAAATGCACATTCACACCTCTATTCATGTAACAAGGCGGGCGAGTAATTATTTCCGTTATGATATTACCAAATGGCTATGAACTGAGACTTTAACCGCGGTCGTTCCGCGGTTGCTCCTGTTTTGTATGTGAACGCTGAATGTTGACATTCAACATGGCGGCATGTCGTCAGTGCTGTGCTGTGTCGTGGTGAGTTTTATAAAACTTTCTAAAGCTGTCCGATTACGAGCTTTGCAACGAAACATTTACGATACGCACGGCTGTTCGCTTCTCGACAATCGTATCCATATTCTATTAGCACGCGGGAGTCGAATGAATTTTTACGCTGCCCAATGAAATGAGCGACCTCATAAAAAAAAATTAGAATCTCGTAACTGACGAGCACGTATAACATTTCGGAATTTTTGTTTTGATCCCACCCGCCGAGGAGATGCATTTATCGCCTCGAGCCCGGAATCGGCTGTAGAAAATTCTCTCGGATGACACGCCAACGGTTATCCTATAATAAACCCGCACTGCCTTTAGATCGTCGCGTATATTTCAAAGATTTTCATGTGGGTGTCCCGAGTATTGTGTCCTATGAATTATAGCGATGCATAAGAATTATGATTTAAACGGTAAATCGATGACAATAACGTCTTGATTGCTTACGCGACGTCGGTGAACGTGACCTAGAACCCGAGTAAAATCTTGGAGCGTAATTGAAAAAAAAAAAAAAATATTAAAAGCACCAGTTAGAGCATAAAAAGTCAATGTCACACTGGCAGTCAATTATTGGGGATATCTTGTTTATCTGTTACACGTAATCGCGAATAGAATGTAATAAATATGCTGCAGGTCGTGGTGTGCATTTAAATATTTCTACCAATGTGGAACAGAAAATGTATAAATAACCTATATGAACAAATGAGACGCTAATTCTGGTAAAAGTTTACACTTTCCTCGCTTTCATTGAAATGCAACTTACAGCGCGAAGCGCATTTGTATTTGTCGAATTGAAAATTGCATTGATTTATATTGTATCGAAATTGATAAAATTCAACTATGCGATGGAATTAATATTTCTTAACTGCGATGACCTTTTAAGAATCGTTTGGTTAGGTTCGCTCGAATAATTGTATAATTAGATGAGTCAGTTAGGAGATCACGATGCAAGATGGAACGATGTTTATTTAAGAAGTAACTTACTTTCTCGTTATCTTCTGTCTCGATAAAAGCTCGTAATTGTTGTAGCTGTACGTGCGTTAATACCGAACTGTTAATCGAACGAATGAATGTTTTTCCTTTTCTATTTCAGCTTGTGTAATTGTTAGTTTAGGACACTTTTGAAACCAAGGCTCACTGTAAATTTCACAATTAAATGCTGAAGAAAGAAACGCTAATATAGAAATATTGGAACAACACAATCACACTCAGCACGCATTGAAGACATCTGAGGATTTTCAAGTCAACATTTATCCTTTAAATCTCCTATGTTTTTTGATTTACTCCTTTTACGAAGGATGACTGCTGTTTAAAAGGAAAACACGGTCGTTCTATACTGTACGCTAAATTGAGTAAATATCAAGCAGTTGTTATAACACTCGTGTATACATACCGTGGAAAGTATCGATGGTCTATGATGTGCTAAGAATTTTGTACTTGTATTAATTCGTAAATCGACATTAACTATATTGTTCATTTGTATATTGTGTACACAAGCTTTGTGAGAGAGAGTCAGGTGAGCCATAAAGTGACCGTGATTGTGATTGCGGCTGAGATTGTGTTGCTCTTGATTGAGAAGAACACTTGTACGTGTACCGATAGAGTGCCAATATCGCACAGAGTTGCCCAGGTACTCTCTGATAAATAATTTTGTGACAAACGTCGACGTACGTTTCGAGAACCTTCCTTCCACTTCTTGGTCACAAAGGAGCCTGCATTTCTGCGGCATTTTAAAGAGCCTCTCTTCCTCTGTATTAAGTTCTTGTAACATTATAATAGTGAACAAAGATATAAGGTACCAAGAACCGTTCTGTGATATCTATGTTAACACTTAAATAATTGAAAAGACTAAAAATTTCTAAATATAAGTATATATATATTGTGGTGAAACGGAAGTGAACATAGAAGAAATTAAGTAATTGTTTCAAGAGAAGAGGGAAACTTATACGTAAAGATTACATTTAAAATTGCGCAAATTCAAGACAATGTCCAACAATCCTCAGTGGAAAACGTTCCAGCCGCCAATCATGAACTCTGACCCTGCAATACTTGATTACAAGTCCATGGCTATACCAAGTCCCAAAGTTATAACGGGATCGCATCAACCTACAGCCAATATCTACCGAAATGGTACAAACTACAGTGGTGATCATTATAATATGACGGACTCACCTCCTGGAAATGGGAAGAACGCTATACATTACGCAAGTTACACCAATACCCAGACGTCGCGCAACGAAGTCACCAGATTCCCTTTCACAACATTTACAGGAATGGAGAGAACCTCTGGTTATACAGAGGAGCCAGCAACAAATAACTCCACTTACCAGGATCAATCTGGGAATCAAGGACCTCGAGAAACTGGAATAGTTGAAAAATTATTGGTAAGAGTCCCGCTACTATTATAACATCAGCTCTTGCGTACAAAACGACTGTAATTTCTCCATTTCCTTTTTAGCATTCTTATGGATTTATACAGTGCTGCGAAAGACAAGCAAGGTTGTTCTTTCATTTTAGCCAATTTAGTGGTAATATAGAGCACTTAAAAATTGGAGATCCAGTTGAATTCGAAATGACTTACGATCGGCGAACAGGAAAGCCTATTGCTAGTACAGTCAGCAAGATTTCTCCAGAAGTGGTTAGTATATCGTTCCTCTTAACTCGAATGCGGAGATATAAAAATTTTACGAACGTCTGAGCAGGTGCTAAGCGAAGAAAGAGTTACCGGAAACGTTACAACAGAATTACATGCAAGCGGTGACTCGCAAGGACGCATCAGTTACGAAAATCGAGGTGAATGTTTTTTTCTGCCATACACGAAAGACGATGTCGAAGGATACGTTACTTTGCTTACTGGCGACAAAGTGTCATTTCAAATTGCTACCAACCAACGGTAATTTATTTCTACTATTACAAACACCAACGCAAATTTGCAGAGCTTATACAGTTCTCTGATTGAATTACAGTGGAAATTTGGGCGCGTGTCACGTAAGATTGGAGAATCTAGCCCATCCAGTTCGCTATCGTGGAGTGGTATGCTCGATGAAAGAGAATTTTGGCTTCATTGAACGTGCCGATGTAGTTAAAGAGATTTTCTTCCACTTTAGCGAAGCTAAATCTATGAAAGAAGAACTTAGACTAGGAGACGATGTTGAATTTATAATACAAACTCGAAATGTAAAGATATACATCTATTTTATATGAGAATAAACTGTTATGCACACAGATCTAATTACGTTGAATATTTTTCAGGGAAAAGAGGTAGCTTGTAATATTACAAAGTTACCGCCTGGTTCAATAATATTTGAAGAAGTCGACAACGAAGTAGTAACGGGTCAAGTATTAAAACCTCTGGAGAGAGGTACCGCAGCTCGTCATCAAAATGACCCACTGCCCGGAAGAATTCGGTACAGAGATACAGATCATTTTGAAGTAGAAATTCCTTTTGGTGACAAAGATCAGAAAGGAGATTTCACTCTCAGGTATGGATATTTATAAATCGTTTCCCTTTTCACCTTCACCCTTTATCGGAGTAATTATAAATCGATATTTTCCAGACATGGGGACTGGGTCCAATTTCGTATCGCAACGGATACTAGAGATCAACTGAAAAGAGCTACTGAAATAATGTTATTACCTGAATCTTTTACTGTATCCGGCGAAAGACGAGAACAAGGGATTATTGCTGTACTTAAAGATGGATTTGGCTTTATACGTTGTGTAGATCGGGATACGCGACTTTTCTTTCATTTCAACGAGGTTCTCGATGTTGACAGAGAAATTAGCGTAGGCGATGAAGTTGAATTCACGGTGATTCAAGTAAGCATCGTAACTATTATCGAAACGGCGCTTTGAATTCTCAAACGTATTTTAATTAAACATTCTCGCAATAGGATCCTTCATCATCGTTTTCGAATAATCGGCAAAGTGCAATTAGATTGAAACATTTGCCAGCTGGTACAGTTCAGTTCGAAACAATTATAGAGAAAGATTTATTGGGTACTATAATTCAGGGTGTAAATGGCACTGAACCCGGCCTTATTGGATACATGAAAGAGAATCAACAGAAGAGCGTCATTTTCTTCAGCAAAGATTGCGATCCTAAGAATATTCCGAGATTAAACGACAAGGTATATCGATATTTCTTCGCATCACCCAGAAATTCCCAGGTGCATTCTATTTAAATCCACAAACATTCCAGGTGCAGTTCAGTATCTGTCAAGTGAAACGAAACAAAGAGCTTGTTGCTGTTGACATATCTCTAATAAATTCTTCCGGCGAGAAAACTCCGAACGGCAACAAGAAATTGAACGGGCAAGTTTGCCAAGGCTTCATTGCTGTTCTGAAAGATGGATTTGGTTTTATTGAGACTGTAAATCATGATAAAGAGATATTTTTTCACTTCAGGTAAAGGAATAAGAATATTCTTGCTCGCGGGCCATCGTGTTCCCGATCGATACAAATTATTTATACGCACTCGCGTTTCTATTGTTTAGCAATTTCGAAGGAGACGTTAGTGCTTTGGAAGTAGGGGCTGATATAGAGTGTACGATCAGTTCTGGTAATGGTAGAGGTAACGGCGGCTGCGTGGCCGCGGATTACGTGAAAATGGTACCTCGCGGAAGCATTCCTAGGCCGACGCCGGTTAGCGAAGTGCTTGACGGAACGGTCGTGAGACCTTTACGAAGTGCAAACCCGGACCAGGCAGAATATGCTGGTTTGATAAAGATAAACGCTACTACCGAGGATGAAGTAACCCCGGAATACGAGTTCAGGATTATGGGGCTTGTCAACAAACGCGAGCTGTTACAGGCTGGCGATCCTGTACAGTTGCAGGTAGACTCGGCCGGTCATGCTTGTAGTATCGTAGCGGTTAGAAAAAAGAGAAGAGCGACGGTGGATGCGGTGAAAGGCCTTTTCGGTTTTCTTGCTTACGAGGTCGATGAGGGTAAGAAATTATTCTTCCACATGAGCGAAGTTCGAGACCACGCAATACTACAGCCGGGAGATCAGGTTGAGTTCGTTTTAATTACGAATCAACGTACTGGTAAATCGTCTGCATGCAATGTAACACGACTAAGGTAAAGCAACTATCCATGTACCTTTTACGTCGCCGCCAGCATGGTTTGTCAATGCATTAATCGTTACGCTTTTATGTTCTCGTTTGGTTATATAGCGATGCAGCCCAACAACGACCCGAACGTTTGATAAGTCGATTGCGTACTACATCTTTAGAAGACACAGGTCCTAAATTAACAGTAGTTAGACAACCAAGGGGGCCGGACGGCACGCGTGGATTTAGTCAGGAAAGAACCCAGCGTACCCCTGGTGCCATCGAAGAGTAACGTCGCACTGAAACGGTTACTGCTTATCCAAATTGTAATCTACATTACTTGTTTTTAGTCCATACACTTCGGTACCGAGATTATTATTATTATTATAAGCATGATCGTAAACATTTGCCAAATTGAGACTAATGTGACAACAATAATAATATTGATAATAATCGATCCATTGGGTTATGATCTTGTTGAGAGAAAAAAAGAAGAATATGAAATAACAAACGAGTCATTTTATCGTCATATGAAATATGGAAGGTAATTAGAGAGGCAGTTTGTCTGAATCACTCAATTTCTGTGAAAGAGAAGGTAACTGAAAATCTCGTTTCGTTTGCAAGAACGTATAAGAGACTTTTAAATGATTGCAAACAAAAGTTGTGAAATATTGAATTAAAACTTTTAATTACCTACACCTTTTTTCCAATAAAAAAGAAATTGACAAACATTTCCTTCATTCAGTTCATTGTAAGTACAGTTGTATAGATTGGGGAATAATTTAATATTGAACCGTTGACAACTTGCCTGTTTATAATGTTCAAGAATAATGTCCCGTCTGTCTTTATAAAAATATACGTACATGTTGATACAATCTTTATTTATATTATTTTCTTTAGAGTATTTGTTTTACCTATATTGTACACCACGATCGATTTAAATGTACAATAGATAAAGGCAGTCGCATGCAACTCAGCATATGTATGTACGAATATTGATTGGCCGTATAATCAAAGAGAAAAAAAAAAGAAACCGAAGATATTGCATCCGTATCACTTGTTGAAACTTGTGGATTTAAATGATTTTATAGTGAAAGGAGCAGACATGCGTTTTATTATATGAATTATTGTAACGTGACACTCTGTTGAAAAAAAAATGTCTATGAATTTGTAAAAAAAAGTTACAACTGGCCAATTGTTTGTCCTAGATAATATATAATATATAAATATATATACATGTCGTTAAGTTCCTGATGCAGTCTCGTGTTGTAAAATCAAACTATTTAGTATTACGGATTCAGCCGGTATGTAATACGAGGGAAGAAAAAGAATTACAAAAAAAAAGTACTTATGTGGGAAGTAAAGGAAGATCGCATTTTATAAGTTTTGCCATCAGAAACAGCAAGCGAGGTACACGTGGCATTATGTAGAGATATAGGAGAAAGGAGTAAAATAAGAACAAAGTGCATAACACAAGCACGACACAAACTGAATCGTTTGTCTGAGAACTCATGGATCCAACACATCATGTGCATACATATTGTAAAATTATTGATGAATAAACAATGAAACTATCAATTCCATCTCTTCCCTACGAATCTCGGGATTACGCATTATAATTTCACCGCGATTGCCCGCGACAAATCTATCGCGAGCTTGTAACGTCGATCGCGAGAAATCTGTTCGAGCAGTGACCGACAGAAGTGTTAATGATATATACAATATATTTATTATGTATGTACAAAGATGTGAAAATTGTCACGAGACGTGTTTATGTTTTGTATTTAGTGTGGTAGATATTTTGTATTTTCGATAGACGGAAGAAAGAAAATTGTAAATCAGATTACAACGCACTCGTAGGGGAACGTTCCTCGAAGACGTAGGTGGCTTAGCCCCGGGCAAACTGCAAAACGTAATTATCATTTTATTACGGGGAGCTTCTGAACAAATGCTTTCTACTTACAATTAGTATACCACCGTCGAGATCTTAAGCATTTTACTTCGAGTGTAGGTAATGTATCGATCATACCGTTAGATAATTTGGAAAGCTCGATGCAAGGAAATATGAGACTGTAAAGTCGTAAATATAAATATCTATCGTCGATGACGATAGTTACTAACGTTTATCGCAGCGTGATCCGTAATAACCAGTTCCTTCGCAGCGGCATTGAAATCCAGGTTCCGACGATATTTGCAAGCATGATCCTCCGTTCAAGCAAGGCTTCAATCTGTAGCATATATCGCTACGTTTACCTGTATAATAATAATAACAATAAAAATTGGACACTCTTCTAATACTTTGCCATGTGTACGACAAACTCAACTATCTTTCTCTTTTCACGCAGTCTGAATGAGATTAGCAGGTGAGCCATTACCTCTCAACGCCTCTTTGCAGTCATCGTTATTATTATATCTGTATTCGGAGGAGCAGCCATAGCCGCACCTGCATTGCGCGTTATAAATGCGACATCCATATTGCATCTGATCGAGATCGCAAGCCCGTGACAACGTGCTTATTGCTAAAATGTAGTGGAAATATTTTAACATTATAATATAGTAAAATGAACTAAATCTTAATATATAAAGCAGGAAGTGTTTGCGTGTTTGTCTGTCGCCTAAAAACATTCGAAATGTAAACTCTGGGATCACGGAATGTGTACCAACTCATTATGCTTAGCTAATCCAGATGAATGTGATTATTTTCACAAAAAATTTTTTTTTTTATAAAATCAGAATCTTTTTGGGTGAAGCCGAGTAGTAAAGTTAGTATTTTAGCATTCATAGCTATATAACGTAATCAGTTGTTGAAATATTCGAATGAACTGTGTATCTACTTTGGACTTCTTAATTTTATTTTTATAAGACTCGGATGTTAAGGACAAGTCGATATAAATTTATTCCATTCTTTCGCTTTATTTACAGATAAATTTGCAAATCTGCATAGCTCATTGTTGATAATTGGTATATCGTTTTAACTTGACCATAAAAGTAACGATAATGTAAACACGGGGGAAGCTGCCGTAAATAAGTGGAACGTAATAAAGTTGAATGAGTTTGAATCAACGAACGCATGAAACGAAACATGTAGGCGTTTGAGAATATTCTTGATATATTTATTAATGACAGAATTTTATAGATTTATCGTGGAGTAAATATGTAATCGAAAAATTACGTTCTTTAATTTTCCGCAAGGTTTTCGAAGTGAACGTTCTCTACGCAATGAACGTATCTGCAGTTTATTTACCCTGAAGAGATAATGCCACGGACTATTTGTACCGGATGTGTCCATTGCACTTCCCACTTGTCCAAATTGATAAAGGTTTAACGCGAGATAAAGGCGTGTCTGCGTGGGTTAACGTGATTTTTGGATGTAAAATATTTAGTTACTGTAATTAAGGTTCAAACATCGTCATCGCTTTTACTCTATTATCCGGAGCATGCTACTGCAGTAACGGCCGTTATGAATAACGTGCGAGGTGAAACGAGCAAGATGAGACGCGGAGTGCGCATCGTCGAAAGCACACTTCATTATCGTGGCGTTTTATCTAACTACTCGGTGAATGAACCGAGATGTTTCTTTCAACACAATTCTCCATACTTATTTCGCGCCGAACGAATTTACTATATATCTTCTATGAAACAGAAATTAATAATTAAAAATAATATAGAATAACATAATCTGCCCTCGATATTAATTTAAATATTCTAAAATCCTCAAACAAATTTTATTCGTTTCTAAGCTTTCCTAATTACACAGAAAAGTTACAAAGTGATGATTTTTTAAAAAAGAAAAAAGATTCGAATTATCGAGCAATATTTCCCACCTGTTTACCCATCGGTATTGAAATTTTTATAATTTCAGAAAATTAGGTAAACCCACGATAATATCATGCTCTGAAATCGTACTTACTTTTCTATACTCAACATATCGATTTACGGTTGATATTTCCTTCTACGCAAGACATTCTACTTCACAAAGTACAATATATGTTCGGACGAAGTGAAACGTTTATAAAATGGAAGAAAGGCGATCATACCTACAATTACGAGTAGCAGAATTGTCGGCAGTACAAGTCTCGGTAGCATGATGGGTTCACGAAAAGCTTTACCACGAAGCCCCGACGAAATGTGCTGATAACGATAATCCGGCCAATCGCAGAGGACTATGGAGATGTCGATCGGCGACCGGTGCGCCTGCGGGTAGGCTTTTGTCAGAGCTCTGTGGGGTCAGAGGTCGATCGTTCGAAGGGGATTCTTCTCGCGCACAGACTATCGTGGATAATATCGGTGCTCCTCGCGTCGACCAGCAACGATACTCGTTGAGCGCGCTGACCGAACTGAACTGTTTACTCCAGCCAGCTGGAGGCGACTGCCCCTCGATTACTACTAGCTAAATACAGACTAACGCGGTTAGCTAGGATGCCACCAGCCAAAGAAACCATGCGTGGGGTGGTAATCAGCCATCGGACTGCATAGCGCCGATCTTTTCAACAGCTTCCCTGGAATTCTAATTCTCTGCGCGTACACGATGACCCACTAATGCAATTATTATTGCTGTTAATGGATATTTAGAGTAACAGCGAATATCTATTATCGCGATTAAGAAAATTGTTTAATATTTAATGTTTCATCGCACCTAGATCGTATATTCTTTCTTGTTGATAGAAATTACGATTTCTGAAGTAGCATAATTTCACACACGATCTTATATATTGTCTCGGACAGGCCATACGATCGACAGGGAATGTTATTGTAATTTCAGAATTTCGAAACTCGACTGCATAGTGGAAATTTTCTTTTTATATACTTTTTACCCACTTCCGTATTTAGTGTACTTTTACAGATTTTCGTAGCGAATAAACAGGAAGAGTATTATCGTATTTTAAAGTTTGATAACATTAGACCCTACGGTCATAATTCCGGAAGTAGATGTAGCGCGTATCATGTAAACGCGCACGATTTGCTTATGGAACTTTCATAAAAGAATTTTTGTTTACGAGATAAAGGCAATTGGCGTCAAATATATATATAAAGCCGTAATCGCTGAATTTTTAGAGTAAAGTTAGATTATGGTATCAGAATTTGCATTGGAATGAAAAATTAGGTCAAGGCAGTTCATTAATTAGGACAATAGTTTATTAGTATATCTAGGCGATAGTATATCTCTCAATTTTTGGACGGATTATGAGGATTTCAAGGCACTTCGTTTACATTATGCTACTAAATTCGAGTATTACTGCGAATATTTAACAAATACTTCGCAAACTTAGCCTGAGCTTTCATTGCTACCATTTCATTTGATTTCGTTATACATGTATAGTTGATACTTCGGATAAAATTCGTAACGTGTCTTGATCGGCAAATCTTCTTCGCGATAACTGACCAATTCATTTATATTCTAAAACAGTAAGATTTACATAGAGTATAATCTCGTGCCAAATAGGAAAACATTGGAATAATTCTAGTTAGTACCTTACATGAATGTTTGATCATGTTGTTCATGAATCATTGTTGCTCTTCGAGACTGTACCATACCAGTTTGCCTGTTATATAATTCTCGTACCAAGTTATCCTTTTCTTGTTCCAGTATCGCTATTCGCTGACTTTTTTTACTAACTTCCTATTTTACAATCGTTGCACATCAGTTCGATCGTATTCTTTTATTTATACCTATATAACAATTATTTACGTTAACTTACCTCTGTTAGCCTATGATTCTGTTGCTTTAGCCTAGAGAGCATATCCTGCTGAAGTTGCGTGGACGTTGGAGTACTAAGAAAGGCAAGATTCATGTGAAGAGGAAGCCCGCCGCGTTCCCAACTACTTATTAACGCAGCCAAATGTCTATTGACTTCCAGCACACGAGCTCTTTGTAATTCTAAACGTTCTTGTTGCGCCTCTGTCCATTGCTCCTGAAAAAAGCAATGAATTTGTCAAACACACTTAGAAGTAATTGCACGAAATGCGAACGAAAGATGTTATACCACGTGAGACCCCATACGTCCAAGGTGTTTGATTTTCTCCTGAGTGGCAGAGATTTGCTTCAAGTACCATTCTTTAGCTTTATCAATCGCAGTTAGACCTTGCAGCAATACATCTTTCTCTTGCTCGATTTGTTTCATTCTTTTCATCTGAAAATAACAGCAATTTCAAATAGTTTCTTTCAGCGACTACTAACAAACAGGCTTCCCAACTATGTAGTCTATAAGAATATTACACAAAGGTACGGTAAGCTGCGTAGACGTAGTACTGGTTAATATACAGTGTATAATTATGTATTACGTTAACGAATCATGCATACCCAAAACCAATCACCAATTGTTAGTTGGGAATCCTAGAGGAGAACATCTTTACCATATTGTAATCAATACCATTCTGCAACGTATGACGCCTGGGTTCTCTGCGTCGATTTAACGGTTTCTTAGGTTGAAGACCAATTTGATTGTTTTGTAACTCAACCGCTTTACCATCTCCCAACGCTCGAGTTGGTCTCAATAATGTTCTAGTCTCCGATCTATAGTTCGCTGGTAACTGCCGTTTATCTATACCCTTATCATCATTCATTAATAAGCCCATTTGCCAATTTTGTAACACAGTTCGAATTTCAGATTTATCGAAATTCCTGTCTGAACTAATAGTCCTAGCTTCTAACGCAGCACCGGTCCTCGGAGGTTTCGGAGGCCCGTACGCTTTATTGAGTTTTGATTCGGCTCTGCTTCTACCGTCCATTAATTCTAACTGCGCATTAGCATCTTTGCGTCCCGCTAACAACTGCGGCATACTTAAGGTACGTTGCTGCGATATAGCATTGTTTGGCCTTATGGTCGCTGTATTCGGAGATGTCCACGGGGTTTTGTTTTGACCATCAGGGATGAGAATAGGTGCAGATGGTGGCCTGTTTGGCTGGCCGTCGTGTTTCATGGAATCGGACTCGGCTTGAATTTGTAACAGACAAATCTTAAGCCCCGTGCAAAATCTTTCGAAAGATAATAAACCATTAGTTGGCGTGACTTTCTTCAGACTGTCCAAAACGCCTTTCGGAAGACCTTGCGTCCCATCGTCTTGCCACCTGCCTTCAATGTCTGAGAACTTGACAAAACCAGTATTTTGATCGTCCATTATATCGAAGAGTGTGCGCATAGCGGTAACGAAATGCTTTGGCAGCCCGTCGGCGCCTGAAGTTTGTATTTGCGCCATGTCGATTAAAGCGTGGTTAAGAAGGCAACATATATTTCTTTAAATATTCCAATCTCATACGTTATCTTCGTGGCAGTAAGAGGTGCAGCATTGTCTTTTATACGAAACACTTTGTTAAGTATTATTTTGTACACTTGACAGTTTATAACTTCATTACTCAACATTTGTTAGCGAGTATTGCAAAATTGACAAATAAATTTTCTTTTGCAGAATCAGCTATATTTAATACTCTTTGGAAACATCTTTCCTGTTGTTCCGGGTACATAAATGCAATCGATCTTGTTTAAATATTCTCGTCAAATCTTTAATTGTATTCAACTAAATGCAAGCACAACAGATGGAACAGGTGTGTCGAATAAGCACAAAGGTACCTAGAGTGTATTATAGTTATTTTGCTCATTGAAACGGTTCTTCAAGAATGTTTTTTTTTAATTCAGCTGCATAAAGCTTGTACGCACAGAAATAATTGATGAAAGGACAGTATGCATAAAAGCGTTGTATGGTTAATCAGAAGAGAAGGAAATAAATGCTGGTTACAAATGTTTTAAATTTGTTTACCGATAGTTGATACGTGTTCGTAAGCACAGACGGGGTATAGGATAGACCTATCACCACAGACGAGGTATAGGATAGACCAGGCCTGGGATTTAAGGGGGTAGACACGTCACGTGGTCTGGCCGATTCGGCCGGTCGGTATTACAGCAGGTTCTTTCTGCACTGAAATGGTATTTCCCATAGATACGCCGCTGCCTGATGCACGCGAGAGGGAGCTGTTTGCTATTTCCGTATTCTATTTTGAATAAGGAAAGAAATTCTCACCTATTGCGTTGTACTAATAAAAATTTAAACGGAAAGTCGTCTGGTACTGCAAACGTAGAAAATTCATTGTACATTTCAATTACTTCAAATATTTTTCTTCTGGTTACAGATGAAACTTGGGTACATTTCGCCGTGGACAGGAACTTTATATGGGCCAAATGATGGAAATCTCAACAATGAACACAAGAAAATAGTGATTTTATATAACCGACAAAGTAAAATGATATATTTAATACATTATTGTAACATTGTAAAAGTCTTTATTCAAATAAATTGGGAGAAACTTGAAACAGACAGTATTATTATTGAGAAATACCTTTCATATATACTCCTATCCAAATTCCAAACCTGCAATTTATCTAAGGCGGAGAAGTATTCGACGCAGAGTCGCAGAGTTTTCGAAAGGCTTTCGATGCAGAAATTCAGCGTACCTCCTTTCGCTTCATGTTCTCCTGATACATCGCTCCAAAATCTGGCCAAAATTTTCAGAACGCTCTAAAATGAGCTTCGTAACCGGATAACATGATGTCGAAAGAGGTGGCACTAAGTTAGCGCCTTCGGAGAGAGAATCTAAGGCGGAGAAGTATTCGACGCAGAGTCGTAGAGTTTTCGAAAGGCTTTCGACGCAGAAATTCAGCGTACCTCCTTTCGCTTCATGTTCTCCTGATACATCGCTCCAAAATCTGGCCAAAATTTTCAGAACGCTCTAAAATGAGCTTCGTAACAGGATAACATGATGTCGAAAGAGGTGGCACTAAGTTAGCGCCTTCGGAGAGAGAATCTAAGGCGGAGAAGTATTCGACGCAGAGTCGCAGAGTTTTCGAAAGGCTTTCGACGCAGAAATTCAGCGTACCTCCTTTCGCTTCATGTTCTCCTGATAAATCGCTCCAAAATCTCGCCAAAATTTTCAGAACGCTCTAAAATGAGCTTCGTAACAGGATAACATGATGTCGAAAGAGGTGGCACTAAGTTAGCGCCTTCGGAGAGAGAATCTAAGGCGGAGAAGTATTCGACACAGAGTCTCAGAGTTTTCGAAAGGCTTTCGACGCAGAAATTCAGCGTACCTCCTTTCGCTTCATGTTCTCCTGATACATCGCTCCAAAATCTGGCCAAAATTTTCAGAACGCTCTAAAATGAGCTTCGTAACATGATGTCGAAAGAGGTGGCACTAAGTAAGCGCCTTCGGAGGGAGAATGGAAGACGGAGAACTAACTAATCAACGGTGAGGCCGACTTTACTTGTGATTGTGAAATTTGTGATTTAATTAGGAGATGGAAGTTATAGGTTACAGTTCTAAATTAAAATATGCGGTTTTTTTCTACATGTGGTTTATTAAAATACTTTGAATAATGTACAGTGATATATAATAATTACATTGTCTAGTTACTCATGTTTAACTTCCACTTAAAAACCACATATTTGCAAATGCTGTACTCGTCCAGTGCGTTTTCGTTACACCAATTGACACGAACCGACGCTTGCAAAGGAAAGGATTGCTTACCTATAACAGACGAATTCATTTTGCATAAAAATAATGTTTGCGAGAATGATTTTTGGCGACTCGAAATTTCTTTTACCATTTCAATGTCGTTCCCTACCTTACCGACAGTTCGAAAACCGATCTATTCCGATTGAGTTGGAATTTTGAAAATAGCTTCATTTTGCATAAAAATATTGTTTGCGAGAAGGATTTTTGGCGACTCGAATTTTTTTTTACTATTTCAATGTCGTCCCCTACCTTATCGACAGTCCGAATACCGGTCTATTCCGATTGAGTTGGAATTTTGAAAATAGCTTCATTTTGCATAAAAATAATGTTTGCGAGAAGGATTTTTGGCGACTCGAAATTTTTTTTTTACCATTTCAATGTCGGTCCCTACCTTACCGACATTCCGAAAACTGAGAGAATCTAAGGCGGAGAACTATTCAACGCAGAGGCGCAGACAGAAAATATAACCTATGTATATGCTATATGACAACAAATGTTTAGTGGCTATTTTGTTCTTTTACGCTACATTTGTGACCTTTTTATCATCCTTCCAAAACATTATTATTACGTCGCAACAGTATCTTTAGGAAATCGGGTATAGCGCATAGGTTATGTTTTCAATGTATACAGTTCCCAGCAGTTTCTATTGTAGTCAATATACTTGAGGTCATTTTAGAAGGAACCTGTCGACCGACGAGTTCAGACCTGTTCTGCACATGTTGGAGCTCATTGGTGCCGAAACAAGCTACTATTGGTTATACCCCAAACAAATGCTCTCTCAAAGCCAATGAGCTCATTCTACATGCGCGAAATGGGTTCCTTCTAAAATGACTTCAAGTATATATGCCTAAAATGCATATAACCTAACCTAAAATCGTCCGAAAATGCATGCATTGACTGCATCACGTTTTTACCAGTTTTTACTGTGGCTCGTGTATCCAGCTAACGCTTCAGTTTTGCTATGATTCCACGTTGACAGTCAATTTGACAGTTCTCCCACGGTGTAAGAAGGAAAGGTGGTCGACTCCGCTACCCCCACTACTGAATTCTTGTGATCTAAAGTGTGTAGTTCCGCCAAAGCCCGCTATGTTCGCTAGTGAGACCGCGTATCCGTCGGTGAGAGGTGTTACTGTGTGCATAGACTCACGTATATACACATGTACATACTGTAGACAGCGTGGGGGCACTGTTGCTCTACACACATCAGTAACAACTCTCACCGACGGGTACGCGGTCTCACTAGCGAACATAGCGGGCTTTGGCGGAACTACACACTTTAGATCACAAGAGTGGGGATGGAGTCGGACCACCTTTCCTTCTTACACCGTGAGTTCTCCCGAGTAGGCGCCATCTCGTATCCACTAGCTGAACTAAATTTGTCACGTGACTTGCTCTGTATTATCGCCAATATGGCGGAACTCGTATTTGGGAATGCAATCACGGGCTGACGTTGTTTGTCCTTATATGAGCAGATTTTTGACTGGGTGAGATCTCATTCGAAAGAGGAAGGTTCGATGCAGCCCGCTCTGGCCATGGTTCAAAGAGATTGTGTTGATATGTAATAATACGAGTGTCCAAAGTAGAGAAAAAATCGACAAAATGCACTCGCAGATTCCATGTATTTGTAGGTCACTAAAAGAGTTTTCTGACTCAAACGACGTTTTATTATCAAAATTTCAAATATCTTTGGGAAAACTAGATTTTCCAAAACGTGTTTTTCCAATACATTTTTTATCGCGCGACACAGTGGAATAGATCTATAGGGGATACCACTATAAAAAAAACGCATCGATGATAGTACACCATGGGTGATGTGGAAACCTATTGATACGGGGGGCGCCCCAACGCGCTACGCGCGGTTCATATGGTACGGGCCTGAGGCGCTCCATATTCCTTGGCTGCCGCGGGGGTCAAAACGCGCGGCGGGAGAAGGGAGGCGTTGCCACCGAAAATCGGCCGCTGCGTTCACTTAAATCCCAGGCCTGGTTTAAACAAACGAATTTTTCTAATAATTATGGAGGAGAATGAATTCCTTTTTCAAAAAATATGTATCCAATATTTTTGGCTACTCTACAGACGTTAAATAAACCGGAATACTAGGACAGCAAGGTTAAAAGGCGAATTTGATATCGTTTTATTTTCATCCTTCTTTCTGTTCCGTTGAACGGAATATGTTCATATGACGATTTTTAAATTGTTACTCTAACAGAAACATTTGTAAATCGCGGGCTTCGACTTTCAAAACATAACCTAGTTTTAGCCGTGCTGAATTCTAATTCCTCCCACGCGTAGCGTTACAATCTGTTTCGAGACTGCATCGGTAACGTTGCGTGCGACACTAAAATGGTAAGGGGGTCCTGGACCCCCCAAACCGGTGACAGAAAAATACATTGGTTGATAGGTCTATTCTATACCTCGTCTATGGTAAAATGCTTCCCGTAGTTTCTACGTGATAAAAATTTATACATGGGCGTAGCGAAGGTGGGACACGGGGGACGCTTGTCCTCCCCTGGCGCAGGAAAAAAGTAATAAATTAGTCGTTCGACGAAAATTAAATGAATTAATTACAAAACAAAAATAGATTAAATTGTGAAGTACATATTGAAATTATATTAATTCCTATCCACGTGCATAATTTCAATATTCCTTTTCACTATTTATTGCTCCTCCCTGAATTCTTCTTTTATTATTATTCGTCTTTATTACTCAGTAAATATATAAAGAAAATAATCGAATGAATTCAATATTGCCCCTCCCCGAATGAAATCCTAGCTACGCCCCTGAATTTATACCTGGTCTGTGTCAAGAGAATCCTCTTCAACATTTCTTAATTAAATACGTTCAATGTTACCGCCGCAACGTATAAATTAAAACAAATTTATGTGGTCATAGGTCTGCGTATTAAAATATACATTTATAGTTACACCATGAATTATCACCAGGATTATGTAGGTTTCATTAAAACTATAGATTACACATCACA
Source organism: Andrena chrysosceles (assembly GCA_963855975.1). Classification (NCBI taxonomy): domain Eukaryota; kingdom Metazoa; phylum Arthropoda; class Insecta; order Hymenoptera; family Andrenidae; genus Andrena; species Andrena chrysosceles. Next base: position 20,357,716 of record OY979767.1, read on the forward strand.
TAATTTCCTATTTATATTGCTTTTACATAATACAGCCTAAACAATTTTCATCCCAAATTCTCTACAAGCATAAACGAATCTATGCATGCGCATTAGGTGCACGTATTACAACGATATATTTTTCAATAGCGTGCAACTTGATCCGATAAAATATTCATCTTTCTATAAGTCCCATCTGCACGCTACATTTAGGGAAACAATATCTTTCAGCTAACAGCAATTTACAACACGCATTACATTACTTCTATCGCCTATAGAAAAAAACATTTTAGCCTCGCGCGGTGATTGCATTACCATCGGAATAATATTCTCTAAGTCTGCTCTGATACTGGTTTCTCGGGTGTCTCGACATTAGGACTTTTATCGATATCGCTATCGGAGGACGAGTTATCTTGAGGTAACTCGATGCCTTGCGTGAGGAGACTGGTTATCCTTTCGACGTCCACCGTGTCGTCCTGCTCGTGTATCTTTTTCAGGGCGTTCGAAACGATACAGAGATCACCCCTGAGTTCGGTCACTACCGCGGTGATCTTTTGAGCGTCCGTGAGGACTTCCACCGACTGCGTGTATGGGTTGTAGCGTAATCCGAACGGACGTTGTATCTGGTTTGCATACGATCTAAAACCATGGATCGTGGAATGGATACAATTATAATGCACATACAGGAGAATCTTGCTGTAGGCGCACGCTCGGGGCTGGTGGCGAACGTTTAACGCATAGCGTCGACGATTCGGAGCCGCCGAGAGAAAGAGAGAGAGAGAGAGAGAGAGGGAGACAGAGCGTAGGCACGTAAAACGCGAAGTGAGACGTCCAAAAAAAATTAGTCAACTAACCCCGGTCTCCCCCACTTCTTCCTCTTCGACGAAGAGGGCCCACTGCCCCCTGCGTGCGCCACTGCTCTTCGTGAACGAAGAAATATATACATATGTACCTACGCGTACATACCTACCTCATTTTCTCTTTAGCTTCCTCGAAGCTGTCCGTGTAATAGTACGCGTTCTGGAACGCGGTGATGATGCACTCCTGCTGGCAAGTTACTTCCGGCTCGAACCGGAACGTTTTCTCGGGAACGGAAACGGCGTGTTTCAGCTCCGCGACAGAGGACAACAGGCCGGCCCCGTAAACGCGGAGCACGCCATTCTGCTTGCATAATCCGAACTCGACGGTGAAGAAGTACAGCTAAGGGAACGAATAAACGTAGGAGAATAGACGAATGGTGGAGGAGACGCTTTTTGTTTACTACTTCAGAGCAATTCTTCATGAAGTTTCAATGAAACAGAGGAGGCGGACCGCCGCGAGCAACGGCGTACACTTACCGTTGCCAATTTATTGATGTCCTCGTCCAAAGCTCCGAGAGAAGCGAGTCCTAGTTCCTGGGAGAACTGAGCGAAGCTCGGATTCGCTAGAAGGGGCATGTGTCCTAGTAATTCGTGGCAACAGTCCCTGTATGAAACGAAGGAGAATAGGTACAGCGATACTGTCTTTAACGAAAGCAATCAATGAACAGAGAGAGAATTACGTTATAGTTGTGCGTTAGTGTGTATTTATCTTATCACGATAGTAAACGAGGTTTTTCATCGGAGAGTAGGTAGCTGGTAGAGCAGGCCTGTCCAACTTTTGCTCTTGCCCTCGAAGAATAGCCGCGGATGGTTACGAGCGAAGCAAGAGCGACGCAAGAGTGGCAGCCGTAAAAAAGTGGGGATAGTGGCGTGTTCACAGATTCCCCCCACCAAGAAGACTTTTCGCTCTTGGACCCAAATTGGGCCTGCTTTGCGGCTGCTCGTGCGAGCAAATCCGTGGACAGGCCTGTGGTAGAGGAACGTTCGCAGATTACTCACGGCTCGGGGGTGTAAAAGGGATCCGACGAGTGTCGAATGTACTGCGTGCAGTGGAACACTCGGAACGCGAGACCGGCTAGAAAATCTCTGGGGGAGAGGTAGCCTGCTACGGGTCGGAGTTGGAACCCAGTTGTCCCTGTCAATTTCATAGACAAATATTATTTTCAATTGCTAATTCACTAAACAGAATTGTAATTCCACACTCACGTTTCAGGAAAACGTTCACGTCCTGCAGCTGCGGTATGTTGTCCTGCCTGTTAAGGGATTTAATTAAATTTAAGGTAATAAATCTATGAAAGTAACTAAGGTTAAAAAAAATTAGATAGAAAACAAATTCTGGTACGATCACTGGTAATTTCTGGTATAATAAATAAAATTACTCTTATTTTTATTAATTTTGTTAATGCAAGTGAATGAGAACCTTGGAAGTTCTTTTTGGGATTATATCTCGTCATCCTTGAATTATATGTAAAGTTAGTGTGATTGATCTAACTATTAAGTACCTTTAGTAATATTTTTATTCTCAAGTAAAATAGAAGTGCGGGTTGAAAATATATTTCAACCTACTTTTTGGGAGACCGTTACCTGTAACCGCAATATTTCTCCAGTTTCGGCCAGTTCTCCAAATACTCCTTGCAAGCGTGCATCTGGTAGAGATGGTGCAGCTCGCGAAAGACAGTTCCCCTAAAGAGCGGAAGAATATTATTTGCCGATAGTGAATGCGATAGATAGTGACGAGTGTTGGAGATTTTCTTTTCTGATGATGCGCTTCGAAGATTGCTGGCAATGGATCGTCCATCTGAGCTTCTCTTGTACACATCCGATGGAAATTGGATTAGAGAAGTCGCTTCAAGATAGCGGAGATAAATCAAATCAGGGCAATTAAGGGGCGCATTCAACGTGAGCCAAGCTTAGTTTGCTCACGCGTCGAAGAAGGAGGAGGGAAAGGAAACTCTTCGCTTTATGTTGCCAAGATTCAGAAAGTATTTCCGTAATCGAGGGTGAAAGTCGCGGATATATCGAAGGAATGGTCCTTTCTACCGTACAGATTGCCTTCGTGCTTGTACGAGCACGTACAAAAACTCTTTTCTCTCCCCTAACGAGTACAAGTCTCGAAAAATTCAAGCAACAACCTTAACTACTCCAATCGAGATTTTATCACGATGTTTTATAAGATTTTTGCATAAAAAAGGTGATGGAAAAGTTGGCTTATGGGGGGCAGATTTGGAGATTTGGCGTCCCTAGGCTAACAAGCATTTGGCGCCCTTTTCGCGAAATATCATCAAATACCTATTTTTATTTAGAAGAGTCGAGATAATTTCAAAATTAATTCAATATGGCAACTCACGCGTGAGTCATTAGTAATTTGCTATATGAAAAAGAAGTAAGTTGTTTTTAAAGGTACTTCAAGACTCTGTTGGTAAACCTTTTCGAATTTCTTTCGCTCAAAATTTCCGCTTCCCAAAATTTGTCGCGCCCCAAAATTTTTCCGCACCCCAAAATTTCCGTAACTCAAAATTTGCCGCGCCTCAAAATTTGTTGCTCCACCAAATTTGATGCTCCCCAAAAATTTGGCGTTTTGCGTTAAACTGCAGTCTACTTAGCCTATACACAAATCCGCCCCTGCGGGCTTTTGTTTACTCAACATTCGATGTCGCAGAAGCTGATACGTGTATCGATTGCGCCACAAGTAGCAGTGAATAATGAACTGGGTGATTAGAAACTATATAGTAATAAATTTACGAACCATGTTCGGATCTCCTCCGGTGTGTATTGTATGCGAGGTATCGGTTGACCACTGAAAATGTGATAATTGCGTTACAAATGGTTCGACGATTGAGCTAGCTGCAAAATTTTCATAGGAAACTACTTAGTGATTTTTGACATACTATTTATAACTGTTTGCAATGTCGGCAAAGTGCTCGCGACGCTTACGATACACCGGATCTTTGAAGCCCTGAAAGTATCAAATCGAAGTCATTAGACGAAAGGTCATAGGCGATGTTCGACGCATTATTAAGGGGACATTCCTCTGTGAGCGTTGAAAAATTCATAATTTTTTATGACTTTTTTTAAGTGTACGTACGCCTAACATTGTGATACTTTTTGCAGACTATTTAGTTACTTTCTCGTTATACGTAAGAATTTTTATGACCGTTTTTTATTTTATGTTTTTTTATTTTATCGCGTCCCCAATAGACGAAAATAAAAAAATCAAAGCGATTCATAATGAGTATCGTAGTGTTTATCGTTATCGCCCGAACTGAAATAAGTAACTAATATCGAAAATTGGCAAATCCTTGAATTGCAAATTCCGAAATTTTATTCTTTTCTCGGTCATTTTTTAATAAAAAAAGGTACACCGACCTCAACTTAATAGTATAATTTTGGTTCCGAGTTCTGACAAGATCTAGTAGTACATATGTGGACGATCTTGTAAAAATTTCAGAGCACTCAGCCACGTAGGCTTAGAGATTTCATCTACGCCAGGTGAAGAAACTACTTTTCGAGAAAAACGTGTTTAAAGTTGTCAGGGACACGAAACAAGAGCTGCACAAGCCAAAATAATTGAAATTTCTCTTCCAAAATTCAACAGTACATTCTCAAATAAAAGTATTTTTGAAAAATGAAAAAATCGACTTCTTTAAGGTGCCACAGCGAAATGTCTCCTTAACTGTCATGCATTCGATATACAGGAAACCATTAGATATTCGAAAGGGACGTACAGGGTGATCGGCGTCTAATTCAGATCCATACATGAGTACTTTTTGGGCTTGATCTAAGTCTGCTATTTTCCGCGGGAACCAGGGCATATCTATTTCGCTGAAATCTGCAAAGTTTGAAAGTTTGAATACGAAGAGCGCTCATTAACCATTTCCATTGATTCAGATGAAATTAGAATCAATGGCTCCTACAGTACTACATCTATATTCCAAAAAACAAAATTGTAGAAGAAACTTAATTTAATAAGTACTACAAACTTAAATTATGTTATAAAATATGTGTGAGCAGAGTATCTAAAAAATAGTTAAGTATAATTAAAAAACGTATCTGAATAGCGGTACGTTTATGTTGGAGCTCCGATAAACGATCAGAGCATTTTCATCGTTGATACATAACAGATTTTCACCATAGCAGATTAATTTTAGATAAGTTATGAGATGAAGTAGCCGTTAAATTAAATACAACACCATGTTTACTGCGTAGACTTTTTTCCGAGGTACCGACTTTACGGAACTGGGCGATAATAATAATTCTTCCAAAATGAAATGACTGAAACTCTGTTATTTTCACAACTCCACTATAAGCACACGAAAACCAGATATTTCCTATCGCAGCTCCAACATAAATGCACCCTTAGGAAAGGTGTTATCAATGAAGCTGAAGGGCTCACCGAAACTCGGTGCGGCGGAGAGCGATGGACCATGCGGGATACTTCCCATCTGCTCATATTGCGCCAAATTAATGGCGGCAACTTCGCGGCTCAACATTCTCGTTAACTGCTCCATCCTTTTTGAATCGCATTCGACGTCGACGAGAATCTCGAATTCTGAGCCACGGCGTTGCGACTTCCGTGACTCGATGTGCACAACGTTCACGCCCAGGTCCTATGTGTTACGCGCATTAAATTCAGAATACATCTACACACATGCTTTGCAAACGTTTCGTCGCACCGCAGACTATTTTTTATTTAATATTCGAAAAATAGCATTTAAAGTGCATAGTGCATCAGCTGGACAACTGAGAAATTAAACTTAATCCTCTCTAAATAAACGATTTGAAACGATTTGTGCGGAGCATAATGTGACTTATAATTAGTGCAGAAATATTGTATAGGTATCCACTTTTTGCGAAATTTGAGCTTTTATTTATAGAAATAGTTCTCGACTGTTTCTTTTTGCCGTATAAAAATCACATTTATATGTGCTTCATAAATTTGTGAAAAATAGTATTTTTCTTCATTGTATGCCCCTAAATCTTATTTACCATTCCATGTGTAAATCTGTTTTTCTCGAAAACGCTAAAAGTGGCCATACAATATTTGAGCAAGCAAGTATAAGTCAAATTTTAAAAGTCAATTTTAACGTATATATCTCTAAACGCGATATATCCAAGTTCCAATAGGACGAGACACATGTTATCAACATTCATGTTCAAAGTTCACCACCAGATCTTACATAGCACTTTAAATATTCTAAGCGCCTTCCTGCAAACCTAAGAATTCTGACTTATACTCGTTTGTCCGTCCAAAAAGATATCTCGTTATTACTTCCACAAAAAAAGTGTGTTGAATTGAAGAATCCTTGTAGAAAACACCAATATTACCATTGGCGCGTAAAATATTTTCCCATAAATTTTATTTTTCAATTTTGACACTCACAGTATTTTCCACACGGACTCTTCAATTATTTATTATCGCGATTACGTTGAAAACGATACCGCGCGGGTGATTTCTAACACAAGATGTTATACAGTATCCTAAAGCATCGTACTTGAAACACTTGCAGCGCCCTGGCCAAGCCACCGACTTGATTTTTCAAGGAGAAGACGACGGAGCTTTTAATATCGTTGTTCGATCTCCGCTCGACCATGGGGATCTGAACGAACGAAAGAACATATCCATACATTACACGGAAGTTTCACTTTCCATCCAACTAGCAGCTTTCTCGTTATTTATCCCGCAGTAGCAAATTCTATATAGACTCTCCATTTTTCATACAAGAAAAAAGGAACATACACGACTGTTATTTCTACATAGGCTTCAAAGATTAGCTATTTAAACGAGCTACCAGAGAGTCGAGCTTAAGGGAGGTTTCTACTTCGGACGGCTCAAAAAGTTGATTTTTTAGAGGCTTTATTTTCGTCCTTATAGGCAACCAGTGAATGACCGAATTGTTGAATTTATGGACCTTTGATTTTCTATTTTTTTTCCGAGGTTGAAAGCGTAAAAATTTGGTAAAATTCGTATCACTTTGAACCGCCGCAATTTTGAAAATAATTGTTTAAATTCAATATCCTGAATTCCGACAATAACTACACTTACGTAGATCGTAAATCAGTTTACTCTCCGACTTCTAAACATCCGTTCACTCGCTAGGACGGCAAAAAGAGACCGACCGCTCAAAATCGACGAAACACTGAACGATTCCCAGCACAATTATTTACAAACAAAAAATATTTTTTAAAAACCGATAAATATACTTTAATAACACACATGCGTTTGAACGATAAACAATATATCTCTTCCAGAAAAAAATTATTAAAAGACCCCTAAAATATACGCTCCCGAAGCAGAAAACCCCCTTAAACAAAATATGTTACACTTTACACCGATTCGGAAGCAAACGTACGTCGCTCGGTTTGTGTATAGGGCTTCCTTCCTTGATGGCCCAGTGCTCGCCTCTTCTGTACAGCCACACCCCAAGGAGACCTTTACCGGATCCACTCATGATGAAACCAGGCTTTTGTAATTCCTCTCAAGTCTCACTATCCGCGATCCAAACGTATCTACTTGCGATTTTTACGAATCGCCCCCAATAAAAGATTCGAAGGTTTAGCGAGCAATTTTAGCTAACAGTAAACTGTGTTTTCTGAATGGAATATTAATAGTTTGGATCGAAGCATTCACCCCTTCAAAGGTCCGCGAGCAACAGTGTCGCGGTACCAGTGTCTTCTGCTCTTCTTAAGACCTCGGTCCCCTCCGCGTACGCGTTCTCCTCAATGACGATTCCCTCGCGATTGGTCGACGCACAGTGGCTTGAAGTTTCCCCATTGGTCGGGTAAGACTTTTCATGGGGTTGAAGAGGAGTGTTGGCTCACCCCATTTAATCGTAACTGTGCCGATCGCTGAATGTATTCCTTGTGACGTCACTGGAGCCCGCGAGATGTGGGTGGCACGAGAGCCACGCGACGATGAACGGGAGAGAAGAGATTGCAAGGTCTCTTGGTTACTACGGAGGAAGTGGTTCTTTTTTCTTTTTGGCGCTCCTCTTGTTCTTCCACCCTTAGAGATATCTCCCTCCTTCTGTTCGCACGCACGCCTTTGGGTTTCTGGGCTAAGCGAAATTAGTTGACCACGAAGAAGACACGCGGGGCTCATCTGCGGTGCTTTGGTTCTGCGATTTCTTATACTTGCTTGAATTCGTTCAATACTTTGATGAATTTGATCTTTAGGAAATTTAAAATAGTCTTACTTTCTCGTTGTATATTTATCTATTACGGGATAACCACTCTTTGGCACATAATAATAACACGAAGAGATGTCAATAGAGAACGGACAAATAATGGTAAAATTAAAATTAGAATTATAATTAAAATTATTTATATATTCTTTCTTCGTGAGATTCCTCGGATTTTCACAATTCTGTACTCACTTCTGCAAATAATTATATTTCCCCGCAAGTTGAAGAAGTAAATATTTAAAGAAAGAACGAGTTCGTGTGACCATCGTCTATTAAAAAACCTTTTTGTTCCTTTTCATAAATTTTATTAGCTACTTGGGTTCGCACCTAGGATTCCGAACCACCCCACATATGATTCGCTATTCAGAATACATTGAATAAAGTAAAATGTCAGGGCGATAGTGTCAAACGCGCCTGCAGGAAGTGCTCCTCGAATGTAAGCGCGGTCTTCTCCGGAGAATTGGATTTCTTTTCCCACGAGACAATCGTTCGAGGTTTGTATTTCTTTCCCTAGAACAAAGAGTGTGTTTCATAAAGGCTGGAACGCTCGCGGGGCCTCCTCCGCTTCTTGGGCAAAGCAGATGCAGCACATTACCAATGTCCATCACTTACCACTATCAGCTACCATCCGGCGGCCCTACCCCTCGCTAAATTATACCGACCGTTCCTGTGGCATTAAGAGAATTGAGAGTAGCATTCGATTCACGGGGAGGATCTTTCGTTTATCGTCACGTTCCGCCAGTCGCTGAATCGTTTTCGCTGCAGAATCCGCGTTTCCAGAACATTAATTATTACTGGCTAGGGGCGATTAAATCTAGTTCTGTTCCAAAGAACTGGCGAAACATGACGGGCTCATGAAGTATATTGTTTTATCTTGATGAAATATCTACTTAGTACTGGATATATTAATCGCACCACTGGAATATTTACCCTGTATGCACTTCCACCTCAATTTGATAGACTAACAAGGAAAGTTCGGTTGAACTTTCCGTTCTTTTTTAAACTATGCAGATTTGTGGGGGACCTCGATAGAAGTGTCAGGCAATTTTTTGTTTGTGACCATTTTGATGTTCTACTTTCCTGCATATGTTGAAAACTATAGTAGAAATAAAAAAATTATTATAACGAAAACGTAACAGCTCTTTATGCCCCATAAAACTGTGCAATGAAATTTGTTAAACATTTTTTCGTTTAAATAAAAAACGTTCTCCACTAGAAATTTTAAACAATTCGATTACATAGTTTTATAGGGCACAAGAAGCTGTTAAGTTTTCATTTGTAATAATTTTTTCATATCTATTATAGTTTTGACATCCCTTGTTAGTCAACAATCACGCAAAAGTACTTTCTGAATACTGATACTAAAGTGGGAATAAATAAACGCTAAATGTTCGAACTAAATATTGGGCCATTTTGGAGTTGCTTCGAATTTTTCGACGATACTTTTTAAATTAGATTTTCAAGATCATATGTGTGCGATATCAGAGTGCTGAGCGCTACTTCTCTGTTCTAGCGATAAACGTGGTATAACATTTTACCACCCGCATTTCAAGACTCCTTGGTCTTCGCAGAGGATTCACAGGGATTATAGGGCAAAATGTGGTATCTGTTGGGTCACGGTGTTCCTTTGGCTTCGAAACTGGACATATTCAATTTGCTCCATTGTGTCGCGGATAATTCGGCGGCCAAGATGAGACAAAGGAGCAAATTAAGGGAGAAACTTGAACTAGCTTTTATTCGCGAACCGAACAAGTGTAATTAATTTTTCTTAGAAAATTGCACTACGAAATTTTGCGCGATAGATGCGCAATTTTTTCTGCAGCGGTCCAAAGAACTTAAAAGATCATAAATAATTCAATACAAAAATGATTGCGAATAAAATGGTTCTTATACCTTATGAACTAATATATCATGTGCAACAAGTACTTTGTTATATTTTTCAATAGAAACTCTAAAAAAATCCTAAAATCATTCATTTTCGCCGCAGCTAAACGTATGCAACCCCTTAAGTAGGTACATACACCTCCGCCTGTTGCTCTGTCCCGCCACTAAATTTCGAGTTCCCTTCCTTCTTTGACTCTACTATCGCCGCCGCGATACAAATCGACCATCTTGAAACAGCTCGATCGATTAGCGGAAATAGTCAAGGAACGTTAAGTAAGAGTAAGCCGATGAGGATTCGTTGTTTGCAGAGAGGAAGATCCTCTTGGAGCGAGCTCTCAGCACGAATGACCGGGCTGATTCAAACAAAGACACTAAACGTTTGAGAAAATGACAAGAATCCACGGTTCCGCGTAAAGGAATTTTGCATACGTCGAATAAGAAGTATCTGGTGTTCCCACGAATGGCCACTATTGGCCACAGAGAGATTTCAATTTGGTCCATTGCCAATCTAAATTCGCGAATACCCTTAGGAAAGATTTTGGTAGCGAAACACAGACGTCGAGGGTTTCACTTGCGCATATTGAGAAGATTTAGAAATCTGTAGACGAGGGATATAGCAATGGGGTTTTGCCCATTTTTAAAATTTTTACTGTTCCACTGTATTATTATTTGAATTTTATTTTTTTTCCATAAAAGCAGATGAATGAATTTTTTTTTAGATACTAATTCACCATTTTTCATCATTGAAAAAATATTATACTGTAGCGCGCATGGGCGTAAGCGAGGGGAAAAGGCGAAAAAACACTATTGGAATAAGCGTTTTGATATCGGAGAGAAGCAGGAGCGGAGCAATTAAAAAATTGGTCCGCTCCAATCTCCTGTTAGTAATAGTCCGACGGACGGCGTGCAAGCTGTGTCTCCTTAAACTTTCGACGCCGGCAACTCCTTTAACTCGATTAACCGGCATTAATTGCTCTGCCTGGATCGTCTGTGCCAACCACCCACCCCCGAATGCTCCATTCTCGTTAACTGATACCCCGGACTCGCGCCGTAAAATACATTTCCGTCGATACAAGGCGAATATAGTGTAGGATGCTCTAGAGTCGGGCAGGTCTTCCCTCTAGAGAGTCGAATCGTATTTTGTTTCCTCCACTGAGCGATATTTGCATTAAACATGCATAGCTTCTCTCTGACTCTTCCTCATATACACTTTCAGAAGTGTATACTATAATAAACTCGAGTTTAAAAAGAAGCCCATTGCGTGATAATTAAAACAGCCCTTGGTGCCTTCAACCCCTTTACTTTTCAACATGGACTCCTCTTTGAGGCAAGAAAAGTCTGATGGGGATTAATGAGAAGCACGAAAGCGGCAGAAAATAAAATATACTAAACCAAAAGGGGGGCATCTTTTTGAGATTAAAAAAAAATAGGGATGTTCCCAATTCTATAGTTTTTCGTTCCATGAAAAACTGTTTGCTTGCTTCACAGCGTAGTTGCCGATTCTCCACGATAGAGGTACATACAATCGCCTTCCTCTCCCCATCTCATTCTCGCGCCCCTAAATATTTCGACCTCTTTTCCAGGTCGCGCTATAAGTGTGGGCCGCCACACGTTTTCGGCGGCGGTCAGATCCCCAGCGCGATTGAAATATTAAATCGGGCAACTGCAGCGCGCCTCGGCCGCCTCTCGGCCTCGGTTTGGCCGGCTGGCTTCCCCGCCGCGTTCGATTTCCTCGCGGCGGCGATCGCCGAGCCGCACACGCGGGGGTGTGCGCGACGCCCGACCACGCAGCGATCAATATGGGACGCTCGCACGTCGCGGCGCGTCAGGTCGCGCGAGCGTCGTCGAAGCGGGCCGTAGCGCCTCCCTCCCCTCAGCGGATCGTCAGCGACATCTTTCTCCCCCGTACGGTCCTGCTGGGGGTCGACGAGCAGCTCTCCTCCAGGCCGTCACGGCCGCCTTCAGGACCGACCCCGTGTGTTTCCCTGGCTGGCAGAATGGCCGACACCGAGTTCGAAGAGTTCCGCCACTACTTCGAGAGGTTGCCCCAGCACCTCAAGGCGCCCCTGTCCAATTACACGTGAGTAGACGAACAACACCCGTGGCTTCTTCTTCCACGGGGGCGAGAGGGTGGGGGCAAATTCTCTAACCGATCGTGCAAGGTGTCCTGAGGATGATAACGTTGATTCGTCGGACTAGGATGCTCTAGAAGCGAGTCTCCACGTCCTGTTGCCAGGGGTGCTTCACGGAAATTGTAGAGCAAAGCGATCTTCTCAGATGGGAGACCGTGTAAGACGTTTCCCCGAAGACATCAACTTTCTTTGAGATAGGGGTTGCTTCAGCCCCGACGAGGTCTCGATCGCTTGGTGATCAGGCTTTCCTCTTTTGCACCTGAAAAATGGTTTCACTGATGAATTCACTACGCTGAGGATTGTAAGCGAGCTGCGAGCTCTGCGTTATTTAGCAGTCAGGGAGAGGTGCTTTAATTGGTCAGGATAGAGTGTTGATGGGAATTTTGTTGAGAGTTTGAGACGGTTTTAGATTATTCTAGGGTGGCTGGAGTCTAGTCGATGACGAGTTTGCAATGTATAGAAGAAGGATGCTTTTAAGGCATTGGTGTTGTATTTTTCTGAGTGAAGAGAGATTCGCTAAGCGCTGATTACGCTGCATCACGATTGCATTCATAGCACAGCGGTGGTTCTACACGGTGAATTGCTCTTTCGTGGGCGATTGAGGGGGTATGTCATGGGTGCATTGAAAAGTACACGGTGGAGGCGCGGTCGATGCTGTTCTCTGTGTGCGAAATAAAATTCAGCGCGGAAAGACGCAGCCTTTCTAGGACACCTGCATGCATTTCTAATTGGCACGAGGTTTCAGAGATACTGCCCGCATTGCCAGGGAGATTAAATCAAACAACTTTGCCGAAAGCGTGTGTAAGGACAGAAACATTGAACTTAATCTCAAGCAATGAAGATTTACATTCACTTATTAATCTCACGATCTTCGATAGTTCACTATATTATATTCCTCACTTAAAGATCACGCTTAATATGCAAGCCTTAATTACTCCGCAATGTTATAAAATAAACTTTCAATACTATTTACTCTTTCGCATGAGTCGCCAAGTAACGATGCTGTTTCATATCGATATCTGATATTCTCGAAGAGAATTGATACCGAACGCAGGTGCAAAAGAAGTATAAAGCACTCACGTTATACAGTTGAATTTATTTACGACTGCGATGCTCCGGTCGACACCGAAAAGGGATAAAATGAAATCAATACGGACACCGCCACGTACACGCCAAATCATTCCCATTCTGGCTGTCACTCTCGGTTACTTGCCTTTGGAAATGAAACAACCGCGCTGTTACTGGCCCCCTCCAACAGTCGCGCTCAGTCTTTATCGTTAACTATCTAATCGGCCGATTCTGATACATTAACAGTTATGCAATTCGCTAAAGAAGAGAGTTTTCATCGTCAATTTCGAATAGCGCAAGCAATGTTTAGTTCCTCGAAAAAGAAACATTCGTGATATTGATGTTTACCGAGAATTGTGCCTATTTTATAGAAGCCCACGCGCACCGAAAGTTTCAATTAAAATAATACCGCGGTTTACCTGTTGGTCAACGGTATTCGAGCATTTCGTGGCCGTGACGAAGTGTCTTCAAGAGTCGCAGCGCCACAGTTCGTCGAGCTGTGATCCACTTGCCGTTTAAATGGATAATACTTTAACAGAAGACGTACTAAACCCGGACATACCACCCTCTCTTAAAAACTTCAATCGAAGCGATCCGTCTTATTACATAAACCCGTCGGCGGTCTTCAAACGCTAGTACCCGCTTCGTGCCTCTACAAACACATGCCATCATAGAACGTCTAATTACAATAGAAGCAGTCAACGGATAGGATCAGTGTCATCTCCAGGAATGAAGGCTTCATTGACATCGACAGATCTTCAAGAACCGTTCGGTACAAGCGCAAGTAAATTTCCAGACACAAATTCGCATTCTCAAAGCTATCGATCTTATCTTCTCTAATTTCACTCCAGACATTCTTTCGTAACTAGACTCTCGTCTCATAGTTTCCTGTTGTCGACTAGTTTGATACTAGTCTTTTGAAAATTCTTCCAGATGCTTGTAGTCGAGTGTATATGAGTTTAGCGAAACATTCCTCGTTGATGCGCGATAGGAACTACTTCAGGTAAATCGAACGATCCTCGTGGACGTGGTAGCGAGTCGTAGAATTAATGATGGGGAATTGCTGTTGGGGGACAGGCTCGTCCACGATGTGATGATAGACGATTCGCCGACCTCGTCGCAGGGCAGCGACACAGAGGTCGGCAGACCTTGCAACGGGGTAGCCGGCGACTCCGAGGATGACGAGGTGGTGGTCATACATCGCCACGGCAACCAGAGCGGCCACACTTCTGGGGATGACAGCGAGGACCTCGATCACAATTGCTCCATCGTGGCGGACAGCGACTTTAGGTTGGTAACATCGTAAGTGTACATTTGTTTCTTCATTTGCCTGTCAAGTGTATAAGTCTCTTAGACTCTGATAGCTTTGGATCCCCGAGTTTACGGGATTCGTAAGTGAGATACGGGATGGTATGTCAGCAACAGAACAGTTGAGTGTACGCCAAGCAACGGTGAGGCTCGTGGGCGGAGTTAAAAGGTTTGGGCATGCGCATTGGGGACTTCACTGGTGCTTGGTGTACCTGTGATCCTCATATCGTTAGCTTTGAGCATATGAATTTAAAGTTACGGCAAGGTTACATGGTGGTGGTTTGTAGAACGATGGTTTGATGTTGAACCCTCCGGCGGGCGCGCTTTGTCGAAACTCATGAGCGGGCGCGCTGCGGCCCTTTATGCCACAAACAGAAAAACACCAATATAGTTAAATAATAGCAAAATTTATTGCATAAATGACAAGAACTGTAAAGTTTGAAATAGTTCGTATAAAATAAACAAAAGAAATATTAGAAAAACAATAAAAACCAATAGTAAAAGTAGTAAAATAGACAATGAGATCAGTCTTCCTCCATTGGGGGATGCAAGTATATAAATAGAAGGAATCGACCGAATGGAAGATGATTTGCAATGTAACGGACCATGGAGCACGATAAAAGATTCATCGCTACAAATACAGCTTATTTCTAAGAGTTTTCTTCATGAAATGACCAGACACGATGCGCAACAGATTATCGCGATTTAGTACCTTCCACTTAAAAAGTTCAGTTACATCTAATACAGTACTTCAATAGCCACGATTTTGGTGTTATACGTTTTTTATAATAGTTAGCCAAGCATATCTCGATGGACACTAGCATACAACAAAGAATATAAATGAAATCTCTAAACACATAAAAATGCGGAATAAAAGGCCGCGGCGCGCCCGCCGGAGGGTCAAAGGGGTGCGTTTCCATTTGAAGAGATCACTTTGAAGTGGAAAGTTTCCGAATGATTGTTCATATGCTCAATTCGGAGTTCTGTTTATGGCGAACCATCCGGTATACACTGCTCCAGATAATCGGAGGACCTTCTGTTTGGAGATGCGAAGGGAATATCACAAGGAACGACCCTCTAATTATTTGGAGCAGTGTACATAACATGAATCGACTGAAGGATAACAAATATACATTTGCATTTTGATAAAATAGAATATACTCTTAGTGCATCCATCAGTGATCATTTCAAATACAAGTTTCTACAAACCCTTGCACGTAAAAGAGGAAAGAATCGTTCCCATTAATTCACACCCTCTCGAGGAACCTTTCACCTATAATTCTTCAAGGTTACGATTATTTTTAAGCACTCCCCATTCTTCCTCTGAAAAAAAGGCGATCGATAGCCTTTCAACTTTACCAATGCACTATGGTAAAAGCAAGTTTGCACGTTCAGTTACTCATTGTTAGTAGCTCTTGAAATGTGTGCTAGTATCATGCATAAACCAGCACCGCATCTCCAAGAGAAAAAAGGTCTCCTTTTCCTCAACAATTGGGAAGAAATATCACAACGTCTGACCATCGACCCTTTCAATTTCAAATGTATAATAAAGCCGGGAATCCACCTGAAAGCTAAGCTAAACTATGCTATGCTAAGTTTTAAAAGATTACGGAACCGCGGTAATTTCATCTACTAATAATATCTAAATTTCATCAAAATCGGCGATGAAACCGTAAAGTAAATAATTACCGCAACCGTTTCCACCAAAAGCTAAGCTGTGCTATGTTTTTTTATGTTTTATAGCACAGTCAGACATAGCATAGCATAGCTTAGCTTCCAGGTGGATCCCCGGCTTAAGGCTACAAGATACCCCAAGTAATTTCTACAAGGATTAAACGTTGTGATAAGTTCCCGACGCGTCCTCGTGGAAACCCATGAATGTACACATCAGACGGCATGGTGGAAGGTAGCTTAGCTCACTACACGACTACCCTTGGGTGACATTAGCTTGTTCGGTGGACTGAGCAGCAGGGGTCGATCGGCAGGCGTCGGTGGACCGGGTCCTGGTGGAGGTAGCACTGTCGGGTCCGGCGGCAGGGACAGCGTCGTCAGCGACGTCGGGGACTCCTGTTCTAGCCTGAGCTCCTGGCCAACGCCGGAGCACGTGCCGTCGCATCGGCCGGGGAGCGGCAGCACCGAACGTAGACGCCGGAGATTGCCGGAGATCCCCAAAACCAAGAAATGTAAGAAACAATTTCCGTGACGCGTTTCAATGTCCATGCCTACGATCGATACATCGCCAATCGCGATTCGACCGAAGTTCATTTCGCAAAGCTTGACGAAACAGCGGACGAAAATCCTGCGATATGGGAGGTGCACAAAGTAAAGCTACATACGGAGGGATCAGAAACCAATCAGTGTAAGTCCATAAACATTACAACTGAGATTTTGGTACACTGTTTGTCTCCCGAATAACTTTGCCTAAGTAGTAATTCCGTGATCGATATAAATACCCCCATTGTGCGAACTTTACCTCTGCGAAACCTTTATTTTAGGTCGAAGCTTACATTTATGGGAAGTACTTGTTGTATAGAGTTTATTGTTTACATATGAAAATAGTGACTTAATCGATTTGTCAATCGAAAGTTTTACCGATAAAGAGATCTTTCAAATATATATCTCATTTTCAGAGAAAGTGGGACTTACACTGATTGGCTTCGGAACCTTCCATGCATACATACTTTCTGTTCATCTTCCTCCACGAAACTCGGTAAACAAAAGTGTCGTCATGTAGCACAGCGTGACCTTAACGTGCAACATAATCCCCCATCTCGAATCAAGCGTATTCTACGCGCATCTCATCACCCGGTTTTAAAGATATCACTCGTTCGACCGCAGAATCGACCACTGCAACGAAAGAATATCCATAATGACATCTACTTACGTCACGCCACTTGTTCGAGGTCTGTTCATCCGACAGATCGCAAGGCTTATTCGCTCGCGACCACTATGATGGTTACGACCAGTAGACGTCGCACTGACTCGTCACCCGACGATTCCACGCTGAAAAGACTGCGCGTCGAGTACGTTGACGCATACCGGGTCCTCGCTTCTCTCACGTTCCGATCGTTTCGATACGCGATACCCTTTCGCCGTGCTCCAGTGTATCGCGTCACAGAGTTACGAATGTCACCTGATAAAATGTGTTTTTTATTGCAGCTCTGCCTATGAGTCAAATGTCCACGCAGTCCGTTTCGTCACTGGCAGACGAGCTTAACGCAGCCGCTGGCTTCACTTCCAACCGACCGCATTTGGTGCTGCGAAAATGCCACTCGAGGCTCCGCCACGAGGACAGCTCGCCCGACAGTGAGCGGATGGCCACTGACAGTGGCCATTCGACTGCTCACTCGCCGGAGAACGGCCCGAAGAGCGTCTCGCCGATACCCTGCAATACCCTACAGAACACGGAATCTGTTTCGCCTAGCAGCACGCCAGGTGACTCCTTTGTTCTCGGGGATGAATAACGTCGACTTTGTACCGTTAACGTTTGGCGTGTTCGTTCCTCTGTGATCGATGGCAGCTGATAGATTCCAAAATTTTTAGCGTAGGGTTGAAGGGGGGTTCCCGAGTAACCGCCCCCGAGGTGGTTATATTTGTTTTTTTTTTAAATACTATTCTTAATATTGGATTAAACCCTTTTGGGATATAAGGAGGCATGTTTAAACTTGCAGAAAATTTTACCCCGGGACTGAACTCAAAATTTTAATTTTAGTTTTTACTTCGTAATACTTTTTTCGTCGATATAAAGTAAATTGTCTAAGGAAAAAATTACTTTTTCATTTTTTTTTTCTTTAAATTATGGTCAATCCCAGCGTAAATTATCTTTAAACTAACTTTAAGTTTTTTAAGTTTTTTTAAGTTTTTTTTTGCAAATTTAAAGATACTTCCTTATATTCCAAAAGGGTTTAATCCAATATTAACAACAGCTTTTTCCCCAAATAATCATAAATATCAGTTGCTTTTGGGGCTGTTACGCGAGAATCCCCGCTTAACTCAGAATACCAAACTTGACGCTACCAATTTTCATCAAGCAGACCAATTAACGCATAGTGGTGCGTGACTTTTGCAGGAAGCGGCGGTGCACCGTTCACTCAGCTGGAGTTGCTCGAGGCGACGCATCGGGGACTACACAAATTCGTGCCAAGACATCACGACGAGATCGATCTGGAGATCGGCGATCCTATTTACGTTCAGAAGGAGGCGGACGATCTGTGGTGCGAAGGTTCGTGGTGTTCGAGTGCTTCGTTTTATCGGTTCGGCCGATCGCACCGTCATCGGCTATAATTTTCGGTTTAAGGTGTGAACCTAAGAACGGGCCGTCAAGGTATCTTCCCCTCGGCGTACGCGGTCGACATGGATTACAGTGATTTCGACCCCACGGCGCCGAAGGTGAAACGGGAACGGTACCTTCTGGGCTACTTGGGCTCCGTGGAGACGCTGGCGCATAAAGGTACCAGTGTCGTCTGCCAAGCGGTTCGGAGGATCGTTGGGAACTCGCAGGACCCACCCGTCTCGCAGAGCTGCATCCTGGAGGTGTCTGACCAGGGCCTTCGAATGGTCGACAGGAGTAAACCACGGGTAAACCAAATAAGCCGAAGTTGAACTCAAAGCTTGCGCGCTTGAAATTGATATAACAGATTCGGGGGGTGTTCCGATTCACGCATGCTGCGCATGAAGTGCAGAGACAACCACTCCATTTTAATTACTGCGCGCAATGGTGGTGCAGGAAATTCCCTTGAATCCTTTCACTTCCGGTGCAGCAAACGCAGAAACTTAGAGGAGAAGCAGTCACTGCGCGAATGCGTGTTTGTTTCTATAATTTTTGACTATTTGAATTTCTCTATTGGAAATAGAAAATTGATACAATTTAATGAAAAGTAATTCATTTGAAAAACATTTTTCATTGAAAAACAATTAATTTGCGGGAATTCCCGCGCAATCTACCCCCAATTTATGGTACTCTAGAAAATACCTTCAGACTGCTTTATACGCGATGATTTTCGGTTAAATAGGAGGTAGGTATGTTATTTTCTTGTTTTGACAGTATGGTACACCGTGTATTTTGCAGAAAAGTCAAGGGCCCTGTCACGATTATTTCTACTCGCTGAAGAACGTCTCTTTTTGCGCGTTCCATCCTCGCGATCATCGCTACCTCGGCTTCATCACGAAGCACCCTACCTTGCAGAGGTTCGCTTGCCACGTGTTCATTGGTCAAGAATCCACGAGGCCCGTTGCCGAAGCCGTCGGGTGCGCATACTATTTCTTCGTTTTTAGTCATTATTCACATCTCTTCCTATACAACATCATAAGTAATCTTAGCGCGTATATCTTATTAGTAAATTTTGGGCGAAAGAGTTCACTTTTTTCATGTAGCAACTTAGCAATAATGCCTATGCGAAGTTGTCATATTGAATTAATTTTAAAATTGTCTCAACTCTTTTTTTGAGACAGTTTTCAAGTATTTTAATTTACTAGACGACAGTGGCGCACTCAGGATTTCAATTTCGGGGCGGGGGAGGCAGAGTTGAACACAGAAAAATTTCAATAAAATTCATTAGATGATTATAAAAATTTATTTAAAGAATAAGTTCCAGTTTCCTTTTCTTTTTTCAAAGCTCTTGAATCACTTCAATCGTGGTTACATTGATCACCTTGTTCCCTTTTCTTTGGGGGATGCCAGGGTCTCTTGGCCCCCCCTTTGGGCGCGCCACTGCTTGGGGCGTCAAATTTGGCTACGCCATTTGAAAAGTAAAATTTTCATTTCCTCTTGCTGTCCAGATAAAGTACCTTCCTTTGCTTTCGTTTGTTAGTTGGTTTCCTGGTAATAAATTACCTCAATATCTTTTAAGGTACCTTGTTTCTAGGAGCCCACCTAGTATACGTGAAAACGGTCTTAAGGAATCTCGAAATTGTATAAATCTCGCGACAAGATGGGGCCAGACTGTTAAGCTGTAATATTCTTTTCGCAGGCGAGCTTTCCATCGGTTCTACACGAAGTTCATCGAGACTGCTTTCCCGATAGAAGATATCTATATCGAATAGATTATACTGCTGGCCTGTCGTATAGCGGCTATGGAGGAAACAATGAATCTCACTCTCCTTTGTCCCCTTGTACATACTGCCCTTAGCTGTAGATATTATGAAAATGATGAAACGCGAATCAAACACCCAATTATACGCATACACGTATATGTATACACAGCTCCGCGTGGATTTGTACATATACGTATATCCGTATGTACGTACCGAGGAAATTCGGGAAGCGTCACGACGGGACCGACACAGCGCCATTTTCCCTTCCCAACCTTCACCGTTTTACTTGCAGTTTCCCTCGTTTCTCATCAGTAAGCATCCCCTCCCCCATCTACGCGTATCCATCGCCCCACCGCTTATCCATAATTGCACGCGATCCATCGCAATCGATTTCGCTGATCGGCGATCATTCCCGCTTCTTTTCGTTGCCACGGAACGCGAGTTGAGCTCCGGGTGGGAGATCTTTAATATTCGACTAACATACGCTAATTATTACCGATAAGGACTAATTGTTAACCTTTCGACCCTTCGACCAAGACACGTAGAAAGACAAAAACGACAATAGCGAGTGTGGATCGTTCCGATGTTTGACACGCGACAGTGATGGCTTTCGTTTACGTTCTCTCTCCTTTCTTTCCCGCCGTTCAACCGTCGAACACGTTTTGGGAAGCTTTTACCCGTGTTTACGTTCCCAGACGGTAACGCAGCGAGAAGAGAAAAACAGAACGAAAGGGGAAATGCTCCTCGAAGCGAGCTCGACAGCGCCGGGCGACCTTTCTAATTCGGTAACGTAATTAGGGACGCGTATACGTATATTTTTCTATCTTTCTTTCCCACGAACGGGTCGTTGATTAATTATAGGTTGTGTTCTAATCGACGAGACTTTGACGTTTACGATCTACGTTCACGGCGAAGTCCTTCGCTCGGGTCGCGAAGGACGACGATTAATCGAAGCGCACATTGGCCTCTCTTGTAATTTCCAATTTATGCCGATATTGTAAAGTGTACTGGGTCGTAGCGTTCCGGGAACATTCATGCAGTACGAATAAAATCGCACTCACCGAACAAACGAATGGATTTGTGACGATATTATCCGTAGAAGTGTCTTTAACTTGTACCTACTCGTTTCTGTCGTTGGGATCACGGATAGTCGCACGACAACCTTGACTAGGTTGGTTCTAAAATACTATTCGACGGATAACCTCACTATCGCGGACGACCGGAACGTTCAGTGCCATTTTTCGTTCGACAGCGCGCGATCGGAGAATTCAATAACTTCCTCCGTTGACGGAACAGGGATGATTCATGCGACCATCGTGCTTGGGATTTGATCCACGCTGTACACGTATTTGAACCGCTCGGTTATATACAGTATGTTGAATAAAAATTGAGAGACAAACATGCAGTGCGTACTCATTGCTGGAAAGAAATGACTCTCTATCTGCACCGTCGTCTATCAATTACACGTGCCTTTGATTGAGATCGCCTCGAGTATCGTGCCTTTCCGGATTATTTTCTCATACAGGTACAAATTGATATCATCCCGCGCGCAACGTCATCGTCGCGAATTCTCACGGCAAGCTAAGTTCTTTCTCTCGAGTTTCTCACAAAAAATTGGATCGCATCGTCTGGTAGATATACAAGAATGGGCGCGCGATGCCGATTAGACGAACGCGTAACGCTTCGCTGCACCATTTGTGTAGGTACTTACATTATCTTCATGCCAAATGTTGAATTAATCGTTTAGTATTTAATACCGTGGAACACTGGTCATTTCGAATGAGAGACCCGAGTCATTCCTTCTCGTTCGCTCATCAACTTTCGATGACTTTTCGTCGAGACATTCAAATTGGGGATTCGATTCGAACGTTCGCCGCTCGAGCGATATGGATAAAAAAAGTATAGTTGCAATTTCTTTTGTAGCGACGCAGAATAATATCGATAATTGAATCTTTCTTTTAACTCGTAGTAAATGCAACGGGCAAGGGGCTTGTTTATCGCCGAGTATTTACTTAAGGGAAGTCCACGCTTTCTTCTTTCGCGAATATATGCGGAAGTGTCACTTAAAATTGCAGGGCCAAATGGGATATTTGGCGCCCATATGCAAGAAAGGAAAGAAATAATTTTTTTTAACACTTTGTCATTCTTTAATTACTCAACTTTAGTCTCCTAATAAAATATGTTTCAAGATTTGTTCCCAACATAGTTTCATCTCGAATGTTTAATTAAACATTTTACAGGGAAATATCTTTCTAGGAATGTACTGTGCAATTTTCAGTGACACCCGTTGTACTTTGAAGCGATGGACCAATGTCCTTGACCGGTATGCATCCGATAAAATTTACGCTTAGCAGGACGGTTCCTTATTTGTTAGATCAACGCTCAAAGGATAACAAGAAATGTCCAACATTAGCAAAAGAATTTTTGGGGACGAATGAGTCGTCAGAATAAAATGGAAAGAGCCGCAGCTCCGAGGAGCAAATTAATAAAAAAAAAAGTACTGTCAGTCGTGTGATAGTGTTTAATGTGATAAGGTCTGTAATCCTGTCTCTGCAGGCCGGTCGGTCTTGCGATTATTTTAAGAATCTGTTGTGTAATAAATAACTCGTAATTTTAAATATTTCATTACTCAGTATATCTTTATATTTCTTCTTTTTTTTTTTAAATCGGAACAATTAGATATCAAACGAATAATGAGTTTATGAAACAGACAGGATGCGAGGAGAAAATACATTCAAAGGAGCTTTGCAACTTCCATAATTTTCATATAATTTCTACATATATTTCCTTCAGGCAGTATTATTTACAAAAATGTTCCACCTCCTACGAAGTCTTGATAATTCAGTCTTGACACAAGTTATACGTGTACATGATCCCAATCATTATATATTTTTTTTCATTGATTACATTAAGATCCATCCTTTTTTTCTTCTTTTCATTTATGCTTGCCTATGTACGTTTTCATTATCCTTTACTCATATTTTCAATATACTTAGAAACAGAATTTAGAAAAGATTACTGCAAGAACGTAATTTCGTTGGTAGTTTAGCATGAATCGAATAGGATAGAAGATATATCAATTCTGTTTCGTTTCTTCCGTGGAAAATGGAAAACGTCGTGTCTCTCGAAATTAATGTTTGCATACATGGTACACGTTTGCTTCCAAGTATTTCCTTTATCTCATCTGTGCTGCTCTAAGCGACTTGATTGTAAACATTTTTATAAATTTCTGCATGAACCACATCGTCGTGCCTAGTAATATCGACTCGTTATTTCTCTTATCATTCTTTGGCGATCTATTGAAGAGCTATACACCTCCCTACATTATGACAACTGTCCACGCTGCCACGCGCCTCGTCGCAGCGTTAAACATTTCATTCGCGTTATTCGTTATTGTTGGCATGTCTTAAGGAAACCAAGACTCGCGTGTATAAAAATTAAATACAAATTGAAGATAGAAAAGTTCGCGATGAGTACAATAACATTTAATTTCTCTATAACAGTGTGTTGTTTCGAGTCAGTATGTACACTACATCAGAAGATAATTCGGAGGTGCATTTCTCTTCAGAGAAGCTCGTAACATACAAATGATATCTGCGGTACCTTAACAGCTACGGTGAAATTTACACAGTGTCGAACAAGTCTCGAAAACATTCAGATTAAAAGTTACAGTAGGCTGTACAAAGAAGCTTGCTCGTTTGAATAATTCATTCTGTACACGCCGTACAAGTGCAAACATATGAGAGTCGTCTTTACTTCAGTTACATTTAAAAGCAATGGAATTACGCGTAGTACTTTGAACTCTTAACAGCAAAGTTTCACCAGACCAAGCATGTAAGTATTATCGTGTGAAATTGACACTACCTATAGGATCAACGACTCGCGCGCATCCTCGTGACTCTCCGTTTCCACTTTTACAAACAAGATCAAGGAGACGATCGTTTCGCGTAGAAACTTCCAAGACTGCTCAATACTCATAGAACGGGCGCGAATCGGTAACGCGATTCGATCTCGCAATGATTCAAGAGCCATTCTCGCAGCGTTCTGCTCCTAAGAATACATATACAAACGTAAAAGGAGAATGTACAACACAATCGTGCTCAATTGTGCTTGCATATTGTAACTTACAGAAAGAAATTGTAAAAATCACTTATGTGCAAACAGCAGAGTATAAAATATAATAAAGGTAGTATTTACAATGTTGTGAAGTTCAACATACGTTTCAGCGAATTCTGTAGTGCCATCTAAGGCCGTATTAAGAGTTTTCGTTTAATTCCTGATCGAGCAGAGCTTGCTCATTCAATTTTTGATACACTTTGCCTGAAATCAACGAAACCAAAAGATATTCCGTATGCGGCCGTTTGCGGTGAACCACCCTGTACAGTCACTACGGTGTATTCTGTTTTTAACGCAATTATATTACTGTGGCCGTTTAAATAATACACGAGAATCCGTTACAGGTATTATGACAATATTTTTAATTAACGAGGTATCTGGGATACCATATATCTTGTTCAATTTGTAATTTCGAATAACGATTAATAGTAGAAATACCAGTTTCTACGCATAACTCTGAGACATATAAAAAACTCGAGCACGATGGCTATTGTAAGCTCGAGTCGCTTCGCCGAGAATTACGAAACGCGTTAACAATAACGTTGCTCGGCGGATTACAGAAGTGAAAGAGTGACACTCAACACAGAGACGCTTTAAACTTGCTGTTTGTACTATAATGATCGTGACGAATCGGAAAATCTGCCGTTCCACCTAATTAAACGCCCACGATGGCTCGATTATACACGGGTCATATTTATTCCTTCCTAACAGTATGATATAGCACGTAAAAAAGTTTGGATTCTTTCTTTATCGACGTCTAGCGATCGTGAGGCAAGGGTAGTCAAACCTTCTTTTTTTTGGCGACAAATGTGAGCACAGCTTATATCCAAAGCTTTTCCTAATATTGTACACTTATGTATATATATATATGTATAGGGCGATCTCAGTTAAAAAAAAATTTGCTTGACCATCTACCTCGAATATGCTTGACATCGATGCCAACGACATAAAAAGGGGTTTACGACAATTTTTACAATGAATATGAAGTGTACATATATATATATAGATATATAAGAAGTATACGCAGATATAGTCCCCTCTTTCCGTAATTTCAAGATTTCCTGTCTGTACATCGTTATATTTGAGGGTCGTTTCAGTTAAAAATAAATACATAATTTATATAAACAATTCACGGTAAGTCATAGAGCTTTAATTAAAATAATACGAATATTCTTCATCGACTTGGATCCACATAAATATTGTCGTTCTAGGAGGATGTCAATCGTTCTAATTCGCCTGATGCCGCGTCTTCGAAACGGGAACTTACGTAAAAGGGGGAGTAGGCTGCCCGCATATTAATACATCATTTATCAACTACGTTACGATTCTAAATCGCACCGAGACCAACGACTGGCGCCGGTACCGAGGAGCACGATAAACTCTTTAACGTATATTTGGGAACTAGCACACGATGCAAGTAGATGTACAACATGAACGAACAATTCACAAGAGGAAAGAACGAAATATCGGTGATACCTTTGATCGGCGATTACCCGATCATCGAGATGTTCGGAATTCTTATTTACAGTATATATCAGCCTTATTTATACTTGTACATAGGGAAATGGAACTAAATGATGTATAGATCTATTTCGACAGCTGTTGAATAATATCCGCAACGAATGGCGCTTCTCACGAATCTTCTGCGTGCGTACTTCCATTTGGAATATTCTCGACATCTCTCTTTATACATTGAATCACGAATTCATTTGCTTGATTATGCTTGCTTAATGCTTTTTTTTTGTCACCCGTAGCTAAAAGCATGGCCGACCAGCGCGCGATCTGTCGTGTCGTACTAACGATTCACGCATCGGCCGATCGCGGAAATTATCATGCTACTCGCTGATAAGATACTAAAGCTTAACTACAATTAATAAAGTAATATTAGAGTAACATAATATTGGGTGGATAACGAGGACAGTAAAGTCTAAAAGATTCGCCATAACAAAAACGATCGCGAAACACGAAATATAACATTCATTTTACATACACGGCGGAATCGGCGACGTGTCACCCACTTCGCCGCGAGAGGTCCATTAATTTTGTTTATCATATAATTTCTCAATAAAGTAAAAAAATTTGTAAAAATAACAAATTAATGTGTAAAATGCTCGAAAGTGCATGTGTGTATGTTACAGATAGTGCATACGTATATATATATATACACATACATATTATATATATATATATATATATAAGTAAGCAGCGAACACACGATTTTTAAGAATGAGTCCTTTTTTGTTTTCTCTTTACAGGAAAGAATTGATAACGTACTAAAGGCTCGAGACATTTACAGTCGACCCATTATTAATGTACTCGTATGATAATAAAATATCAGATACACTCGCGTACCTAAATATTCTTTTCGTAATACGTTTTCTCTTAATGACATATACAGGGCGTTTCAGAGCTATAGGTACGAACTCAATTGAATAATAGAACTCATGAAAAAGGTGGTAATTAATAAGCACGGGTCCGTCGGTTGATTGCTCTTGAGACCTGTGATTATTAAAAAAATCTGATCTTCTTTCGTGAGTTCTATTAACTAGTTAACCTTGTACCTACAGTGCTAGAACACTCTACAGAGTGTATAGATAGTTTTAATGTTCGAAACAAAAAATTTGTACTGCCAACTCGCTTTCACTTAGTAAGATTTAAATCCAACTGCGATTTTAACTTGCCATATATGTTCCTTCTTAGTCATTAGCATCCTACAAATAGGATTTAAACATAACTGGTGCTGTATCCGTCCGATATACATATACTCATATCGCGGTTTATTCGACGTGGAAACGACAAATCGACCAACTGTAAACTGGGCCAGGTAAAACGATCTTGAAGGCTGACCGAATAGCGCGGCTGCTAAAAATTCAGTCCACACTATCTACACAAGTCTGCCATCATAAAATTTATAAACTGCGCAACATTGGACCATCGAAAATGTAACACGCGGCCGACATTTACAACAGGATTCACGTTGCGGCTCATCGCGAACTATTACCCAGACATACGACCGTTTCTCGCCCCCGCGAACCGTGAGGCTGGGAGTAAAACGTCCACCATTCAGTTTTTTTCACAAGATCTACCGTGTGTATACAGCATTCTTGGTTATTCGCAGCTCCTTTCTTCTTCCCCTCGACTCGAAGACATGCTATCTCTTGCTCAGCGAGATATAGAATGATCTACGTTGGCGTTACACTGCTGTCGATTGTCGATGTAACTTGCAGCTGTTACATTTTTCCATTTTACCATCGCGTCACTGGTATTCGAGTAGGAATGAGTACGAGTAGACCTCACTGGACCGTTCAGAGTGCGATTGCACGTATTACCATCCATAGTTTCGGTTGCTTCTTGCCGGTACGGCGTTCTTTGTAGATTTTCTGTTCCTTACGAGTGGTACTTCTTCAAAATACCTCGAGAAATCCTGAGGTACTTGAATAAAATTATGCGTCATGTGGTCTTGGTAACTTTTACACGTCGATATTATGCTTTATGCTAATTTGTATGTTACGGTGATCTTGCTGTAGAGTCTCGAGGATTTGCTTCTGCATGTTGTGCTCAGCCTGAAACGTAAAGTAAACACCGCTGTTAATTTTGTGCAATTCGTTAACGATCAATTACCTTAATGCCAGGCTTTGTCTCGTTTATCGTTACCTGTAACGATGTTAAGCTCGCCCGTTTCGCCTGCAAAGCCGGATTCTTCATGCTGCACTGCGTCATAACATTTATCTCTGAAGCCTGTAATCCCATGCTGTTCTCAAGTTGAAGGTGTTTCATCGTTAATTCGTTGCTGATCGCCTGTTATAAACAATGATATTAATCAAACGCCCTTCCACCTCGCACTACATTAAGCAAGCTCAACAATTTCAACGTACGTTATTAACCAGTTCCTGTATTTTCCTTTCATTGAAAGTATCTAAAACGGTTAAAGCAAACGCATTTTAAGAGTTCACATCATTATCATGAGCCACAATTCAGGGTGCTTTATTTACAGGGCAAATAATACGAATGCCCTGATAATACGAACACCCTATATATTATATTATACATTACATACTTTTGAAAATCGGCACGTGTCTCGGGTCATCCAATATCTTCGTTATCAGATCTGCAAGAATTCCAAGCGAACCACTTATTTGTAAATATAAAAAAAGAATGGCCACGCGAGAATGCAAGTCTGCGTTTCTAATTCGTAAGCGAGGAACAGGTATTATCCAGTAATGAAACAGTGGATGGGCATGCATAGTGTTCACACGAGAAGATCTTTGGCAGAAGAGCGCAACTATATTCGGTTATTTCACTGAAAGCCGGAATAGACCAACACAAATACAAAACATGCAGATTGACATTGCCAGGATATACGGTTCGCTCTGTGTGCGCGGCGTGTTTCACGCGACTCTGAGAGAATGTAGTTAAAGATCTCGGGCAAGTGTTTCATAAATGGAAGGAGAAATGCCACCCACTCTTTGGCAATATACAAAATTTGGCTCTTTACTTTGTCGGTAGATGAGTGCAGGGTTACTGTACTGTGTGCGGTACCTGGATTCGCGTCCAGGCCTAGGCTCAGCAGAGAGTCGTCTTTCAGATCGTGTAGATCGATAAACTCGTCGCCGGGGTTGAGAGGCAGAAGCGGCACGCTGGATTCAACTTGCTGGTAGTCGACGATCACCTCGTTCAACGTCGAGCTCGGCGAGCCCGCGACCTTCAGCGGCTGACAGTTCATGTCGCTGTACTGATTAAACCCCGTCGAGAACTCCGAGAATTCCTCGTTAACGGAGGATCTGCAGCCGACGTACGAAACGCCCTGATGCTCCTCGCTCGTGTCCGCCGTCGCATAAGGGACGTTGGTGTGCCTTTTCTTATTGCAAGTTGCCCTGATGTCCTCGTCGCTGTACATCCTCTTCAACGAGTACTGGTGGCATGGCTCCGAATCGGAGCTGACACTGTTGTCGGCTACGTTATTCTCGAGGTACTCCATCATGGGTTCCCGTTCACGTTTGAAAACGTCCATACAGTGTTCGACCTTAATTTCGCACGGGTTACTGTCGCACAACGAGCTCGATACACACTTGACGGGTTCCTCCAACCGAGACGTTCCGGGATCGCGGGAGACGTTCATGCAACGCTCCACGGACGACTCATTCGTGGCCAACATTCCACCGACCCTGTCGGCAACTGCTGCTTCATCTTGAGCGCCCTGTACACCTTCATCCTGCGTTTGGTTCGTCGGCATCGATTTCCCAGAGGGCCTGGTATCCTCTTGCTTCCCGCTTGGATAAGCCTGTTGGCCGTCGCCGCCAGTCTTCGATTCGTCTTTCGGCGTTCGATTGCCTTTTCCCTGCACCACCAAGTAGTGATCGATCTTCTTGATACCGATCTTGCTGGCTTGAGCGGACGCTGGGGGCAAGTGCTGCGAGACTATCACTGCCTTTGCGTATTGCTCGTTCCGTACAGGCGACGCTGCCAGGCGCTCCTCGGAAACGGATGACGACAGGTCGCTGACCAAGTGCGTGATAGCATCCTCGAGCTGCGTCTTCGATGGGTCCTCCACGTTACTCTTCCAACTTGATGGCTGCGACTCTGAAGCCTACAACAGACGTTGTGCATTGTTTCTTCTTTATCTTAACGATGTTTGTTGGATATGTACAGGGCGCCTCAGGTAACTGGGACGGGCACTATCGTTGAGAACACGTGCACGCTTAAGTGCATGTAAAATAAATATAAGAACCAGCTGTTCTTATTACTCGATTAGAAATGAAAGAAAAGTGAACATTTCGGCAGAAATACTCTCAACGGTGCGATACATCCCAATCACGTAGACCTCAATATATATTAATTGAAGCTGGAGATTACCAATTCACACAACGCGTCGTCTGGGCTCTGGATCATTACCGTCGCCGTCTCGCACACCGTCGCCGAAAATCGTTTCTTCATCTGCCTCACTAGCTGCATACCCTCCTCCTCTCTAAACGGAAAAATGAGAATTTTTTAAACAGACACAAGCAATCGGCATGTTACAAGGGAAGTTAGGCAACCCGAAAATTCCGAAAATTATGCAACTTTGTGTGCATGTAGAGTAGTTGATCCGTAACATAAAACTATTTTTTGTTAGTGCTAAAGTGCGCTTTTGGAGGGCTGAAATCACCCCTTGAAAAAGGTAGAATTTTCTCTCAACGATCTCGAAATATTTTTAAATAATTTTTTTTCAAGTATTGCAATACTTACGGAACTAATGTGTTTATGCAGACAAACGATTCGACAGTTTGTGTGTCCTTATCGAACTCCAAATAGCCGTGAGTACGTAAATAAATAAACTCCCCCGTTTTCGAGCGTAGCCTGTAACAAGATGATCCGCAAGTCTCCGCGCGATCGTACACTGCGAATGGATCATTGGAAATGATTAAAACACACGTGGTTTAGTGGTTCTATGATCGATTTAAGAGTAGAAAAGAGAAACGAGCGGACTTACTTTGACGAAGCGCGATCATGGTCCACCTAAAATCGTCCTTGTGCATGAAACTGAAGGCGCTCAAACCTGAGACCTCCTCCGATAAATAGCCAGCCACCACGGACACCCTGTGGTCGCAGTAAATTATTCTGCCGTCCACCAAATGTCTGGTGACGTACTCGTTTTTATTCGCGTCCATTATCGATATCGCGGTGATCGGTCGTTTCGTCAGCAACCGTGCCAGACCCACGAAAATGATGTCGTTGCTGGTTGTACTGATTCCTGAAAGACAACGCCGATTGATTAATACCGCGCGCTACAAATCTATGCCTCCTCTAAGAAAGAAGGAATACCTCACATTCCGCTCCAACTTTAATTCATTAAACAAATAAATAAAAAAAAAGAAAGACAGAGAAGAGAAGATAGAAGACAAAGGAGAAGAGTGAGAAGAGAAGAGAAGAGAAGCGAAGAAACAAGAGTACTTGAGCATTTTCTCAGATTATCTCTACTTCCCCTTGATCCTCGTTACGCAGTCAGCAGATTAAACGGAGAATCCACGCGAAACGCTTGTGACTGCGCCTACACCTTTCGCCGGCGATGGGGACGAGCTAAATTTAAATACGTGGCTAGGGTAAATATTTGCGATCCCCGTTTGAAAACCAACGTTACCCGGCCTCGACGTATCATGATAAAAGAGGAGCGCTATTGTCCGCGCGGGATCCGGGGACGTTTCCTTCGGCATCGATAAAACTCTGCGTCAAAGGGGAGTTTCGCCCGTAAAGGGAAGAAAGGGGAAGGTCAAGTTTCGCGCAGGCCTCTCATCTTTGAGAGCCGTCCCCGCGATACTTTGTTTTAGACAGTTGGGGTTTTCACGCGGTATCGTTAACCTCACCTCGGTGTTTCATTCGAGTGGCGTTCAGCTCGGGACACTTGCAAGCGTCCGCGAGCCTGAGCACCCCCGTTATCTCCAGGCACTCGTACTGCGTGTGCTCCCGCCTGGATGCGGTACGGTGAAGCATTCTCAGCTCGAAGCTCCGTCGCTGCTCCCGGAACGGTCGCCTCTCGTTCCTCGGGGACGCCGAGTCCGCCGAGGAATTGGAGTTCTCGTTGGTACCGTCCCCGATCTGTGGTAAGGACACCGGCATTCCCTGCATCTCGTCCGGGATTAGATTCTTGGTCAGCTCCTCGCGATCTTGGGGATGGACGAAGTTGTACAGAGAGTGGCCAAGCAGATCCCTCTGCAACGGTGTTCGATTAATTGTTCGACTTCACTGTTCAACACTGACCGGAGGATAGGTCAAGCAAACTGTAGGATGCTTGATTAGGAAGGACGATCTGTTAACTTGGGACGGATTCATGTTAGAGAATAGAAAGTAGCAGAGACAGGTACATGGTATCGAGGAATTGGTACGATCCCTCGACAAGCTTTTTAATATTTAAGGTAATCTGGGACACTGATGGTTCCCTTTTAATGGAACTACATCGTTGGCTTGTTGGTAAAATTGCACAAGGTCATTACATTCTAAAATCTCCAAGGATTAATGGAAGCAATTACTCTTCAAATGTTTTACAGCAATGGATCAATAGAAAATAAAAATCCACATGGGGGAACTTATGTATTTTGGTATAGCTTCCAATTATTACCTGGTTTATTCTAACAGACTGAACTTTCAGTTTGCGTCTACCTAAAATTAAGAAATATGGACTTGGTCGCTTTGCCTACTTTGGCAACAAGCCAACGATAACTGTGTTCCTTTAAGGGGACTCGGCAGTCGAAAAATCGATTTTTTATCGCATTTTCCGAAAGCAATATCTTTTCTGAATAAAATGCCGTTTGGTTTATATTAAAATTCGCTAAATTGTAAAGAACCGATATTAAGGCAAAACCACAGAAAACCGATAAAATATTTACCAGTCTGCAGCGCCATTTTTAAAGCACATATATATTTCATACCAATTATTTTTCAATCTGTATAGTAGCAATAAACATTGGGTAAAAGGATACATCAGGATGATTTGCTTTCATTTTTTTTACAAATAAATAAAGGACGGAGTCTCTTTCTCACGAATACCGACTGGCAAGTCCCCTTAACGCGGATAGAGCTCAACTCACAAGAAAATGTTTCCCCGTACCCCCATTCTAAAAACTATTACGCTGTCTCCCATCCTCATTACTAGACATCTATACACTCCACCCCAAACCTTCCCATCTCCCCAAATCCCAAAACACCCCCGCAGAAGAAGAATCCATTGATGCGGTCCGTTCTCGACGGAGCCTTGGAGAGATCCACGCAAAGGGGTGAAACCGTTCGATCGCCGCTGAAATCTGCATTCATATTCCACAATAGACCCAGCCGTCCACGCTCCTCGGCCCTCTTCTGCATCCGGTGAGCCCCGTCGCGATTTAATCGCGGCCAACGGTGCACCACGTCGGCGACGGAGCTCGTTTTCACCGCGGGCGGTTTCTTCCACAGAACAATACCGCCTGATTGCGAGTATCTCCTTAAAAAAGCCTGGAGGATCCCGT
Source organism: Andrena chrysosceles (assembly GCA_963855975.1). Lineage (NCBI taxonomy): Eukaryota > Metazoa > Arthropoda > Insecta > Hymenoptera > Andrenidae > Andrena > Andrena chrysosceles. The sequence goes on from OY979767.1 coordinate 20,391,252, forward strand.
GCAAACAAGTCCGCCTCCGTTCCGCGCGCCGTGGATCCTCTTCGCCGCCTCCTTCAACGCCGGCGGCCGTCCCCGACGGTGTCCGCGTACACCCCCGAAGTCGGATACTCGGCCGACGAGCTGGCTCGTTACGCCCGAGTGTCGAATTATCGTTATACTCGAATCTGGAGCGCCGCGGTTCCCTCCGTCGACCACGTGGATCGATAGAACCGAGACACTTTTTGCTCCTCGCAAATGGACAGAGGCGCTCCTCGCCTCTATTTTATAAACCGCTGCTCGAGAGCTCGTTAGCGGTACCCCTTGTGCAACGTCTATGCAACGGTATTCTACGTTTCGAGAGTTTATTGGTATTTATAGCGACCGCGAGTAATTTGATGTTTTATAAGCGATGGTGGTAGGCGTTCTAACTTGGGTACTACGAGGAACAGCTTCGTTGGGTCAATGCTAGAAGAAAGAGACAGGTTGAGGGGACCCAAGGGACCTTCTTCTTTTTCGAAGTCTCTTTCCATGGGATTATTCAAGTCATTGAGCGCACTTTAGATTGAGTCACGTTTGCTTCTTAGGGGGTAATTGCAGGTGTTGGTAATTTTGTAGCTTTTATTACTGTGCTGGGGTATGTTTATATGTTTAGCGAGCCCAGTTGCATTGTATAGAAGATTTCCCAGTACTGAGAGTATTTATACTATTTTTTATTCATTGGTGATAAGTTTTTCTTCGCAGCGTTGATCCGATATGGAAGATTGGAGTCGATCGACGATCGAATGAGTTCGTTATTATTAATCCATTTTAATTAAATTTGTTTGCAACGAATCCCAGTTTGTAGAGAAATAGGTTTCGTAATTCCACGGAAAAATAGAACCTCGGGCGATGGGACTCGAACTCACGATCTTCGGGGTCCTCCGCGTTACTGGTGAGCCGCCTTACCAATGTCGCCAAAGCCGATCCTACGAAGTTTCTTATGCAGAGCTCCCTCTTATGGGGGTTCCTGATCCCACACATTTATAGTGGTTTAAACCTCATTATTCAACTTTGCGTGTCTTTTCGCATTTATAACGTTTATTCTCACTCATATTTTTATAACCAGTTGTTATGACCAAGGATTCTTTTCCTTTAAAAGCACGAAGGTAATGCATTATATTATTCAGAATTCTGTAATATAAACATAATACGAACTTCGCAACTCCGTGCTCAGAAGATGCTTTCATTCGAATATTATACGCTTCATCGATTAGCGAGCTCCATTAATAAACTTCCTTCATTAAGATAATGAGAACTCGTTACTGCGATGAGGAGGAGCCATAGTTGCATACGTCGCGGTTGAATAATTTCTTTGGAAACATAAATAACGCTGTTCAAGTGAAATAAGTTCTGAACGGGTTTTCAAAAAATATCCGGGCACACGTGTCGCGATTGAAGCGTGGAAAAATTGTTGCCGTTCCGTCGACGTTGTGTAACAAGTGCAGGAAACGTGGCGTGTAAAAATCTCTGTCGTAACGCACTTGCAGCGCGCGTTCCATTTTTCGCACCTCTCCGCCGCTACGTTGCACTTTTTAGGCTGCCTTTCAACTATTGTTTTACGTTTTTCCGTTTTTTTTTATTCGGTGTAACACGCCCGCTGCTTTGCAGAGATTCCTCGATATCCCGCGGATTCCGTCAGATGTAATCCGACAGCGACACGTGCAGTAAACATTTCGATAGGACATCACGCTTTTGTCACGTAACCCGAGGTTGGACATAAAAAAACAGCGAAGAACAGAATACGCGAGACAAAACGTTGGGACGGTAAATCAGAGGATGATCAAGAGTCGTCGATGGTGTTCTTTTACATCGAACGCATTTTACACGTGTTGTAGAATGGCAATGTGAACGATAATTATGTGAACTTATAATAATAAATATCTATGCATAGGGCCTCAAAAAATTTAGGATGAGTTTTTTGTGAACCACGGGGCCTTTTAATGATCTTACTACCTTAAGATTGAATATCGTAGTTTAATTTTCCCACTGTGTAAGGTCCCAGGGAAAACAAAAAATTCCACGGTGCGAAACATGTTGAGGACGAGGGATTAGAATATTTAAATTCAAGAGGATCGTAGTCACGTGCTGTGAATGAAGTCATAATTGATGGGATTAAGGATCTACGATGCAGAACCGTGAATTTCGCGCATGAAAATTCGTAGCTGTATTTAATAAACTGCAAAAGGATTGAGGGTGTATAGCAGTTGCCATGGAGTCGCGTTTGCGTTACTCTCATTTGATCGATATTACCGCGCCCTTGGTACAGGCTACCTTCCACTGCAACTATGAAATGCAACTGCAGCTACAAGCCTTTATCAACCCTTTCGATATCGTCGCAACAGTTGGACAAGAAAAGATTGCATGTAAATGGATTCAAATTCTCCAAATCATTGGGTCACTGCCACAATTCCTGCGAATCTCTTCTCATAAATAAATTACTATAATTTTAATATTTCCATAGCTGAACGGTATTCACACCATCGAATAAACTTTTTCAATTCTGAGCGTAGGAAAGCGTTTTAACATTTAATAAATATATTCGAACGTATCTGAAAGCACGCAGGGATTCCTCCAGGCGACACAAGAGATTTCATTTTTTCATCTTTCATTCAATGCACTCATTTCTCACTGTCGACTACGAAGTGGATTTATAACCTGAATATAATATCGCGTTTGAGAGATGAAAATATACAATATTCATTTCTTTAATCCTGAATATCAAAGACCACTCGTATGAGTCGTATCCTCTTCTACGTGCACAGAATTACGTGTATAATCGGGCGATAAACATGGCGCTGAAGTAACAAATCGAATGAACAGGATGTAAAGAACGTGGCTACTAATTTTCCAGCAGAGCTCATAGCGCGTCGACCAGAATATAGAAATGTTTACAGCGACCCGCCGCTTAAAGATGTTTCATTCCTCACTGTCGCCGTCGAAGTAGATTTAGCACATGAATAAAATGCAGTAGCGGCGAACGTAGCACTCCATCTACTAAAGAATCGCTCTTGTTCTTTCCTCGGGGATAGATGGTGCGCGCGAGGCAGGCTTGTATATTTCAGCGATAAATATTGCAATAGAGGTGAAGAATACATGAAAGACATAAAGCCGAGGAAGCTTCGTATAAGAATGCTGTAAAGTTCGCCTTCGAGTAGCACTGGACGAGGCGTGCTGACTCTGAGCACTTCGGTTGAGCGCAGAGAGTGAGTAGGCGATGAAATTTTTACCTGCGTGTGACCAAGGTGGTCCTGGATTTTCTGACTGACGTAGACGACCTTCCCCGTAGTGGTGACCACGATGAAGAAGCCCCCGCTGTCGATCAAGTTCTGTTACGGTTAACAAAAACGATTTTAACGCGTTCAACGTGTAACGATAACAGGACCGGATCGATGTACGAGTACTCACATCGATGATGAACTGCTCCAAGTCCAGCTCGCCGAGTTCTCGGGGCAGGAAGTCGAGTGCACCTTGTCCGAGGACTGCGAGGCGACAGACAAATACGTGCAGATTAATTACAAGGAATGGGTGGTTCGAATAGTAGAAAATATTTCAATTCTATTCGGTATTGTATCTTATTTCGATTTTTTAACTTAAATGCGTGGGATATTACACTGAGGCAGTGGCGCAATAAGGGTTCAACTTTAGGGGGAGCCGAGTTGAAGGGATGAGAATATTTTTAATGCATATTCAATAAAATTCATTAGGTGATAATACAAAAATTTATTTAAAGAATAAAATCCAGCTTTATCTCCTTTTTACTATTTAATATTTGGTATTTAGTACTTGGTATTTAATATTTGATATTTAATATTTGATATTTAATATTTAACTCTTGAATTACTTTAGTTGTAGTTACATTAACCTCCTTTTTCCTTTTTCTTTGGAGGGTGCCAAGGACCCCTTACCCACTCTAGGAGCGCCACTGCACTGATTCAAGGTTTCGGTCAGAGTTGGGCATTATAAAAATTTATTCGAATAATGCCCAACTCTGGTTTCAGTATGTGAACCTTGAGCACTCGAAATTTCAAGTATCTATGGAAATCTGGGTACATAACTCAGAGCACGACGGTTGAAATACTTGTAACTTTGAAAGTCTAAGTGCATCTACAGTCTCGATGGGAATCTTCTACTAAAGACAGCTTTTAATTTCCCCCCTCTGAACTGTACAAGAGGTGGAGGTCACAACGGTGTGGCTGATGATTTTCTATTACAAACAATGGAGATCTCGACTTACCATACTTCACTCGGAGGTAAGCTGCAGCCAGCCTCATGATGGATATCTTGTCCATCTTCCTCGGACTATCGGCCACAGTGGGCACAAGTTCCCCCATGGTCACGATGTTTGTGTTGAGACTGTCGCGGCGATGTTTCTCCGCCATGTTCCGTGAAGCTCTTGGATTGCTGTAACATACATAAGTTGATATTGCGGATTAGTTTCTAAATTTGGCAGGAGGCGAGCTAGATTTCACTCGGTGGAATTCGGATTACCGAAACTCAGAGTGTCGCGGCTGCATTGTACATGGTGCTTCAAAAAGAAGGAGATTGAGAATTAGAAAAATGTAGAAACACACTGGGAGAAGAGAATTATAAGCTGGTTCCAACTTAATTAGAATTCAGCATGCTTATAACCAATCACTGCGAAAGTAATTATTATAGAAAGTAGAAGATAAAGCAGAATTTTTAGCAGAATATTCTAATTAAATTTAGAACAGAGTAGCATTCATAGGGTTTAAAGAGGTACTCTGGGGTAACTGCCCGTTTTTCAATGTCATCTTCTGGAATTTATCTAACAAAAGCTATAAGTTTATACTATCTGCCGTTGTGCTTGCATATTAAGGGGTCATTCTACTTTGAACCGCCGAAAAATGAAGCCATTTTTAAAGATACAATTCTTTTTATAGTCTTAAAAGCAATGCTTGTTTCTTTTTTTAATTCCCGACAAATTCAGAATTCTTTTCAGCCGGCAAAAGGAAGACCCCTTAACACACTCGTGTAAACCCAATTTAAGCTCGAAGGAGATTGAACAGGATCGAAATTTTCACGGTAGTCGGGTTACGAAGCCCATTCCTCGAGATATCGGAACGCGGAGGCGAGCACCGCCGTTTCATATCAAGTTTCGTCATCCAGCCACTTTTCCTCATGCCGCAGAAAAAGGCCGCGAATGCAGATATCCTTCGGCGAAACCAAATTTCCGCGCGCGCCCGGGGCGTGAGTCAACTCGCCGAACATCTTGCGCGACCGCGAAAATAATTCCCCGCGATTTCCACAGCGTGCTAGCGGCTCGTATTCCGAGCGATAGGGAACCCTTCCTTCTCGCTGCTGCTGAAAACACGCTCGCATATTTATATCCGTCATGCTTGAACAGAACGAACTCGTAGAGCGGAAGGTTGAAGCTATTCAAATTTGACTTGTTTGTACGATGAAACTGGCGGGTTCTCGGAGGGGGTGACAGGCGTGGGCTTTGAGAACATGGTTAACTTTTGTTGGGAATCGTCGATAATTTCATGAAACGTTGCGCCTTTCATCTGAAACGTTGGAAAATGTGATTACAATATCGAAATTCTGTGTTATGAATGGTGTACGTTTATTGGCTATCCAACGTACAGGTGAAGAGGCATACCTACAGTTGGTATTTGTATAAATTAATAATTCACAATGCTGATTATGCATCAAGCAAGTAATTACTCGCTAATATTTCAGGTTAAATAATGTGTATATTGGAGGTTCTGGAATTCTGCCCTTTGGAAGTTATTATGCGATAGAATTTCCCATGGAATTCAATTATAAATTGCGTTTAAAATTTAATTTTGATAAATTAATTTAGTTCAATTTAATTTTACAAAATTAAATTACAAATTAAACTTTAAATGTAACACTCGATGTTTCGTTGATTTCTTCCTTTCATTCAATCTGATCTGGGATAAAAAGTTGTAGGTTGTTAAATTATTTTCTGCCTCCAGTATTGTCCATTAAGATTATTAACAATTTGCTCGATAAAATAATTAAAAGGATTAAAACGATATAATCGTTATTTCGCAAAACGTCTCTTACAAAACAACTTCCTCTAGCTACATAGTACATTTTAATGGATTCTGTGATCAAACTAGGGCAACGTGCTCTATATCCAAGATTACAGAGTAGACTTTGTGTAAATATGATTCGAAAAAATGATCTAGAGAAACAGGAAGACGGTGTATGAAAAAGTGGAAGCAGAACTAACGTCGTATGTTCCTACCACGAAACTGTCTGCACGTGATATGGCCTAGACTACTCCAGCCCATGATGCTCGTTTCTCCTTTAAAGAGAAACGTTTGTCACGTGTCGGACATTTACGATTCTCATTAGTCTAATCCGATCGCCTGCGAAGCAACTACTAAAACACCATCTGTGTCACTATCAACCTTGGCTTTTTCAAGCCTTTTTCCTTCGCTTTACCGCAAAAAGTCCAAGCTTACGTAACTGTTTAACGCTAGATTCTTTTAGCACTCGATGCATTAACTTCTACCATTCTTCGCGCGCGTAATATTCGTTGTAACTCAAAGGCATATCTATCAGAGACCTAGTCACGATATGACAACTATTTGAGAACGATCCAGCGACCTGTTGTGCGTCTTACGATAGCGTGCACGCATTTACAAGGTGGTCAGGGGAGGAAGGGGGGCAGGAAATGATGAAGCAAAAGCCACAAATTTATGTTGGTTTGATATCTAAGTCGAGAGATATCTAGCCATTATGTATGCGCGTACTCGGGCACTTATTGCGACTACAAACTACGCCTAAGTTATTAATAGAATCAGTGGCGTAGTGCAGCGTCGATTGCATGCGCAGGGGCGTTCGCGTCCCACCGAACAACAAAAACCAGGTCAATCGAATTGAGTAAATCAGTCATGCCAGAAGGTAATCCGCGGCTGACTGAATCTGCATTGTGATCAATAAACCCCTAGTACCTGCTTAAATACCCCAACGAAACATTTCCTATTAAATCCACGCTATCCTACCCCAAAGTGCGATCCTCCGGACCATGCTCTTTGTACCACCCTCTACTTCTACTTCGAAAACCTTCCAAAGTCCATGGAATGTCCATAGATGACATTTTTTATTAAGTCTTCAGCGTTCAATTTAAGTTTCTCGATGCACGGATTCTAAAAATTGTGTCCACTTTGGAAATGCATTGTAGGAATTGAATTAGAAAAGCCTTGGGTTCGCAAGCATGACTATGTTGCAAAGAGAATTAATGTTCTGGAAGCCAGCATCGCGAGGGTTATCCGGCGCGTTACACAATGCCGCGACGACTTTGGCCAATTATCCCGATGGCGACCTTGGGACGCGGCGTTATCGCGGCGATAACGCCAGCTGAAACTCCACTTCGAATGTTTTGATACAACCGGAGTCCATGGGGAAGTGGCCTCGAGAGGCTTGACAAAACAGGATAAGAAGCCGATGATAATCCGATTCGACGATACGAGCTTGATCCCGTTTTCGCGGCAACGTCTCCACGAACGAATTGCTACCAGAGCGTAGAAATGCTTGGAGCTGGACTTGCATAAAATCGGTTGCTAGATGTGGGACTGTTAAGAACTGTTTGGCCAGAAAAACAATCTTATCGCGCGTTCCGCGGCGAGTTTAAGGGTTTACGGATGCAAGTAATTCAAGAAGTCTGCGAGATTGTTCGTTCTCAAAATGATGTATTAGATGCAGCAAGCTTGGTGACTCGCGAGCGGAATTGCGATGGTCAGGTCGCCGCGATCACGAGGAACGAGCGACGATGAAATCGAGATGTCAGTTCTCCCGCGATCGTCAAAATAAACGTGACGTCGACAAAACAAACCCCTAAGAACGTCGTCGCGCGAACGTTGCACAATGAAAGAAGTTAAACAATGTTTTTTCATCTTCGTACTTATTTCGACTCTGTGCTTCCGTGCATTTCCCTGTTTATTTCCCTCGACAGAGTGCTTTAGTTCTTGCGTTTTATAGTTGGAATGAAACGTCGAAGCAATTATGTTCGACCGTTGAAGCGTATCAAATGCGATTGATCCCAGAAGGCGCTTTCAAGGGAAGCACTGCATGGAGGAGAACTAATAGAACGAGGTTGCAGGCGAATTCAATTAATTAGGGTTATATTGTCCTATCAGTAATTACAATTGTTAGGAAAGATCCACTCTTCGCGAAGACAACGAGCATCACTCTCTCGTTTCGCTTACATCACTCGATGTTACTTTTTCCAACGCGTATCTGGCAACCAGACGACGAGGAGGGAAGACGATCGTGAAGTAGGAAACGAAGTTGAAGGGGCTCATCACAAAGAATCTATTATAAGCATGCGTGGGAGGTTTTGCATTTGCTGTGGTGATTTTATTTCAGATTCTTCGTCACGATGTAACACAATTTAAGGGATTACATATCCTTGGCAGGGCGGAAAATAGGATCATCTTTGTGATTTTTTTCATATAAAGGCACATCGTATTTAAAAATTAAGATGTACATCATATTTGTGAATAAGGTAAGCGGTATTCTTTTCAAATAGAAATTTGATATGGATGAGTTGAATAAAATTTTGCACGAATATTTTTAAAGCTATAATCTAGAACTCGTTATGGGCCGATTTTGAAAATGTTTATTTTTTTTAGAAATACTAATTAATCAGAGGCCCACTTTTTCATTTTATTTTGTTAATAAAAAACAAAATAAGACACTAATCGAAAAATCGTCTCGACAAATACTAGATTATAGTCTTAAGAATATTCGTGCAGAATTTTATTCAAATCGGTCGACTAATCTCTGAGATATTTTCCGTACCACAAATGCTGTAACTATTCAGCTGCTATATCACCATTTCTTAAGATATCAAATTTCTTTTCGAAGAGAATACAGCTTAATTCATACACAACAACGTGTATATCTAATTGGTCAAATAGTTTTTTTGCAATCACCTGCACCAGTTGAAAAAATGTTGTTTTGAGATAATCGCGTTTAAAGTTTTAAAACAAATTAAAAAATTCTTTTAATTTTTTTGTGTAATATAAGAGTAGCTTAATAAATACCAAAAAGATTTATTGCATTATATGTTGTATCTACGAAGAAAAGAATCTTTAAAAATAGCTCCATTTTTCAAACAGTCACAGTGGAGCCTTAAAGGGGTTTATATGCGTCGTGTAAAAATGAAAGTGGAGGAACGCGCGATTGTTCCGACGGTTCAAGTGAAGTTCTCCAAGGAGAAGTACATAACGCTGCATAATTTTGAAGCCGACTCTACCCACCGGTCGCGCAGCAATGCTCGCGGACATTGAGGAACGTGAGTTGGCTCGGTGGGGGCGCGCGGCGCGCACAAACAGCACATTCGCGAAAGCTCGCGAACATTTGCGAGCGTTCCGAGCGATGTCGGTACAGCGAAGGAAATTCGCTGTTCGTGCGCGTGCGCGACTAAATGATTATAGATAGTACTGTCATTGACGCATCGACACGAATGCTTGGCAAATGTGTCAACGCAAACGTTTGATGGCTACTCGGCTTTAAAAAGCTACGTCCCTTAGCTAACATACTATTGCAGGAAATATTAATTTATATAAAGTAATTATGAACTTTTAATCCTGGCGAACATTCCCAAACTATTAAGGAAGACCTCTTAACATTCAAAATAATCCAAGTTCTACTGCGTAAAATTGCAACCAAGAAATTCTACGCCGCGTTTCTTGCCGGTCACCTTAAACACCTACTGCAAATTCATTCTTCCGGTTGCAGTACGAATAATAAACGTTTCTATCTGTATTTTTCATTTTGTCACACACAACAGAACCAACATTTTTCAAACATATCCTGACCATATCGACCCGCGTTACGAAAAGCAGCACGTTTCATTTTTTCTACATGCAGTTGTCTATAAGAAAAAAATGAAACGTGCTACTCTTCGTAACGCGCGTCGATATATCTTCACCACTGTACTCGTCATAAGAGTGTACTTCAACCGATTCCACTCTCTCAGAAGTTTTCCCTCAATAACTGATTGCTATATTATATCGTTCCTGTTTCATCCCACCTTCTAACATCAGTGGCAAATTTAAGGGGCGGTTGATGAGCAGTTGTCGCCTGGGCCCCTGTCCAGAAGGCCCCCAGGGCCCCATCTCTCCCAAAAAATTATGATTTTATCCAAACACTATATTTTCTACTGTTCCCCATAATTTTCATATCACACATGCGTAAGTTCATTTGCAATTCTATTATGTATACAGGGTGTTTCAGGATGTTTCCCACCTATGCCTTTTTGGCAATTGGTTGAACGTATCGCGAATTTTTAGGGCCATCGTAATGAAAATTGTAGATCCGTTGCGATCGGTCACCGTGCCTCCTCACCGTGCTACCTGTGTTGTTTCACTCAAATACCTATAACACCGTCAATTTCCCGAATTTTTACATCGGACTTGATTTATAATATTTCTAAAACATCAATCTATGAAAATATGTACAACAATCCGATTTTTAACACTTTCAAACGGTTATACCCCTTATATTCGCCACTGTCTAACTTCTCCGCGTCTAAAGCAGGGTCTTCTAGACAAATCCTTATCGTCGAGTCCACTATCAGGCCCATTCTCTCATTTTCTCCTTCTCAGTCCTACCTCCCACTTCCTTCTTCCTCACCACCATCGATCAGCCCCAACACCAAGAAATCATCGCCCATTCCCTGCCGCGCTGCCGAATTCGTCTGCTTAAAATCCGCTCGTCACAGCCTGTATTCGCAGCTCTTTATAATTTCCACGAAAGAGCCAGGCGAGAGGTGGTGCTCGCGTGCGTGCCTAGGATACGTATCCCTGGGCCCGTCTGCGAGACGAATTCGAGCTGACGGCTTCTTTGGTCAGACACAGAGAGATACGAGAGTGTATCCCGGTCCACTCCCCGCCCGAAGGTCTCGTCTTCCTTCGCTATTATATTCGCCGAATCCCTCCTACGATGCAGCCGCGCGCACACGCACGGGGCACGCATACGCGGCGGCTCGTAATCGCGGCACACGTGACGTGGCGATGCGGCCGGCATACAAGTTACACGCGCGCGTGCAACGCGCCGCGCGAAAGGCCCCCGGAGTTACACGTTGGCTAGGTCGGGGCCACCGTCGTCACGAATGAATCGATGCACGTGGACGAGGAGAGCGACCGCCTTTATAGACAGCCGAGCCCTTTTCATCCGGACAGCCCGACCAGCTCTTTGTTCGGCGCGTGGAGGACGAAATGCGTGCTGGTTGTCCCTCTAGTGAGCGGAGTTGAGGGGCGGGAGTCTATGGCGGTGCCGTTTGGCTTGGCTATGCATATTAACGTTAAGCTTGTTAGAGGGAATAATATATCGGTGATTTATAGTATGCGATGTACTGTACGAGGCATTGAGAGCAAAAACGGACTAACCCACATTGAAAAAGAATTCATTTTTCCTGTTTTATATGAGTAGTAGAGCCTGTTGTAATACATTATTGCTATTAATTCGATATCGCAAAAAATGTGATTTATAGTCCGTTTTTGCCCTCAATGCTTCATACATGATACGTCCGGCTCTAAAGATTTAACCCTTAACTGGCATCCTGGGATCAGGCATGACCCCAAGCACGCAAGGTTCGCTGCAAAATTTTTGGTTGTCTAAGTTTTTAATCTGAATTTCTAATTAATTTTATAATAATAGTTTAACTTTCAGTGTTTCTATTATTTTATACATTACCTAAGAACAAAATATTCATAAAGGGTGATCTACTGTCGATTTTACAAATTTCTGTGTCCTTTCTTATTTGGGATGTGCCACGACAACAGTATACCAGTTACGTTTAAAAAGAAAACAGTATAGCAGTTAAGGGTTAAGACGAAGTGCAGGGTTATCTTCGAATCCAGACAAACTACTTCATTCTGTTTAGACATGTCGAAGAATTATTCCCGATAAATCGACCGAAGCGCAATAAAAATTAGTTGAGAATTCATTGAAGGTTATCGATGGAACAAAGCGAGGAGTAGAGTTTAATTAATAACGCACAGTCGATAACAAGCGTCAACTACACTGTATGCAGCAATGTTTGTTTTAATCGAGATACCCCGCTCTCTTGCCCCCATCGAACCTTTCAATCCGTTTTCTCTACATTACACTATAAATCCTGATAATGATTGTATAATTATAATTTGCGATCGATAAACGGTACATATCGGTTCAGCAAGCATGACCACGTAATGGGTCAAAGTGTCGTAACCAGGGAGTGGATGCAACGTATCAGCTACCAATCTTCGCGAGAGGAGGGGCACGGAAATATGCAAGTATGCAAGTTTCGCGAGAGCAGAGGCCAGGAAGGTCTGAAGGTCGGAAATATTCCATCGTTATCTAGAAAAATGTGGCGCGTCACCGGCTGCAGCGTACGATACGGATCCGTTTATAGCGATGATGTCTGTGGAGTGACGAGCTCTGAAACAATGCGGAGAGCGAGATAGAGCAGGCGAGTGTCGTTCCCGAATCGAATCTCTCTCGTAGTCTCCTTCCAACACCGCTGCTGGTGACTCGGTAACTTCGGCGGGATCGCGGGTGTGCATCCTTGGTAGCAGCGAGGGAAGAGCCAAGATTGATTTCTTTCCAGCGTAAAATGAGAATTATTTCTGAGGACGTGGCAATCAAGTGGGACGAGCGCGGGAAGCACGTAGGCGGAGGACGTAATTTTGCGTGATCGTAATTTCGTTATTCCGCCGCGCTCTGGCCGCTGATTCAAAAGACGCAGCAGCGGATGCCGATTCTAGTTTAACTTCCAAGTATTTCGAGTCGGTTTCTGGCTACAGGTAGTAACTCTCTCTCTCTCTCTCTTTCTCTCTCTGTTATTGGCATCGTGTTGCTGTTTTGACTCGGGAGATAATGCACGGCTGGCGTTTTGACGTTCATCTTTCGGGACCGATACACTACCGGCCAAAAGTGTGAGAGCACCTCTTACAAGGGATGATCCCGAACTAGAAAATTCAAGAAATTCTGTAACTTTGTGAGTACGGAGAGGATTTCTTCCTGATTACAACGGTAATTTTTGTTTGCTGTCAAAATTCACTCGAACGGGGTGAAATTAACCCCTGAAAATTCGGCTATTTTCCCATTTTGTGTTATAATTCGTGAACTGTAAGAGATAAAAAAATATTTCAAGACAAAAGTTACTTCTTTTAATTAGAACTATCATTTGGTAAAGAAGGTTATTTTACAGTTCACGAGTTATAACACAAAATCGGAATATAACTGGATTTTCAGGGGTAAATTATACCCGCTTAGAGTGAATTTGCGCAGCAAACAAAAATTGCGTTGTAATCAGGAGGAAATTCCCCACATATTCACAAAGTTTCAGAATGTTTTGCATATCCGCGTTCGGAATGTTTTTTTGTTAATAAAAGCGTGAAGCTTTGTTTGTGATAAACAAATATGTATAACAAAGCGCAAGAAGGAAATACTTTATTGTTCAGTATTTTGTAAGATGAGTAACCACTACCGCGTTACATGTAGCTACATACTAAATTGTTTTAGGATTAACTAGCCAGAAGCATGAAAAGTAGATAATAAAAAGCCAGATGGTCTCGTACTTTTCGTCGGCAGTCTTCCGTAAATTGGGAAGATATTGACAGTACGGGGTAACATTGGCAGTTACTTAACATGTATTAAAGAAGAAAAAATTTAAAAAAATAATTAAAACCGGCTTCAGCGCAGCGGAAGGATTAAGCTGGGTTTACATTACCCCAATCACTAGATCAAGCGAGTGCTTTGACTGGACATCGGTCGATGGCTACATTATTCCAGTCTCTTTTGAACCGTTGAAAGTGATAAACTGTTAGTGGCACATCTGACTGTATGCGTTTTGTAAACACATGTACACTATACTACACTTCAGCCAGCACTGTATTGAACCGTCTAGACGACTCCAGTAACGCTGGAATGTTCTGTTCTCGATGCTATTGGTAAAGACTGGATTAAAAAGTGAACTTTCGATCCAGTCGAAAACCTGCTGTAATGAAAGCACAGTCCATATTATTCCAGTTCCAACTCAGCACTGTGCTGGACAAATGTAGACCCAGCTTTAGAGTCTCAAACTGTAGCCATTACCATCGATCTGCAACGCAGCATAGAGTTTAGCTGCCTGGCGACACGTACAAGCTCCCCGAAGCCAATGCATTCCCTCAGAATCGCGATCCTACATCCATCGCCGTGAGATCAAACCCAGAAGACGCTGAATTAGCAACGGCCTATATATCCCGCGTCGTAAAACAGCACGAGGCCCGACGCGAACGTAGCTCTTCCGTGTAGGAACCCGGTCGCAGGGAATTGCTCGTAAAAGAAAAAAGCGAAGTAGTCGCTTTACCAGCCTATCATTGCCAGTTTTTATTGCCAACCGCGTTACATCATCCGTTCGGGTGTTTCTGCTGATCCGCGGGCTCTCCCATTTACTTTCGCTCCACCCTTGCCTCAGCTTCCCGCCGTTTCCACGGAGGGGCGCCGTAAAATCCATGACCCTCGCGCGCTCTTCACCCTCGTCCAACGACGCGGTGGCTCATGTCCTAGAGCAGCCTCCCTCTCTCGTCAAGGACTCCAGACCTTCGACCCTCCGACGGGCAAGGGGTTGCTCGGCAGCGTTGCGAATGGAAAAGGGCTGAAGTCCACCCTCCTCTCTCCTGTTTCCGCCCTGCCTCCCGGATCGATACCTCGGTCTAGCGAGGCGATGTACGGCGACGAGGTTACCCTCCCGCGATTCTACCCCCGTTAGCCGCGGGCACACGTTCAAGGTCGCGCGGTGAAACGAAGTTACGCGAGCATTGCACACGCGCGGGATACGCAGCTCTTCTCCGCCCGCGGTTAGATCCAGAGCTGGGCATTAACTAAATAAAACATTATTTAAACAACGGATTTGATAATAGCTGATTAGCTTTAGATTATTCGACGATTGAAGTTGATGTTTTTATTCGACACATGGCGAGTAATTTTTTTTAACTTTTATTCGTTATTCGACATTTTATTTGAATGAAAATTCTGCACATCTCTGGTTAACTCAGGTTTCCTCCAGCGCGCTGGGGGAGGACTGTTACCAGTCCTCTGCTACACTGTTGTAAATCCTAAATATAAATTAACTATAAATTCATGAAGAACGTGGATAAACTTAGAGAATTGTGAAACCTCGAGAAAAAGTGATTTACCACGATTCTCGGTGGTGTCTGAAAGCTGAGAGCGTTGGGAGTGGATCCCGTTGCCTGATGGGGTAGTAGCTTGTATTTGGACGCGCGCCTAATTAATTAATGGTTCGTTTGCGTCACAGAGAGATGACACAGAGAGCGAGAACCAAGGACATGGAGGAAGGAATTGCGTGAGCGGTGGAATAACAAGGGGTTGCGAAGGAAACGGTGCGTAGGTATTGCGCACACGGTACACGCGTGTTGGTGATGCAGATGCTTGTTGTTTTAAGGGTAGATTCATTCACAAAGCCATTGCTCTGCAATGGCGGTTTCAATGATTCAAAATGTTTGCTCGGAACGCTTTTTAATTATTCACCGCTCGATGCAAAAGTGAAAACAGACCTCGAGATAACTCCCGTGATAAGGCTGCTCTCGAGATAAGGCTGTTTCGCGAATCGTGCGTAACTGACACTTCGTTGATGTTAATTCTCCGTCTGCAGCCTTGAGACTAGGAAAATACAGACTGCAAGCGATCCTTGTAGAGGCATCCACTACGATCCCATATTGAAACTAGAAAATCTACAGATCTCTTTATAATCAGGTGACAACGTATCACTTCGTATCACATCCGTTCCTTCTCAATATTAAATTGCCACCACCCTTGATATCTCCCATTAAATCTTTCACTAAGAGGAAGCCTGACGCTTTCCCTATCGTTTTAATTCACCGAATTCCGCGATTCGAACCATTTTAATTAGAAATTTCTCTACCACTCTCATTTCATCGTTATTCATCCACGCGTAATAAAGTCGCATGGTTATTAGCGAAGGCTCCTGAAAGACTTCTATCCAAGAACAACGAAGTGACGAGCATTATCAGGTTTGAGCACCCACATCCGGCCAGAGCGTGGCGCGGCGAGGTTCGGGCGGTGTCGGCGGCTGCGTTGTAGCTGTTTTCGTCGTCCTCGTCGACGTCGCCGGCACCGTCGCGATCCGCGTCCTGCCTCACTGCGAGCCTGCGTGAGCCTTTCGAATCCGAAGCCTGGTCAACAGCCCCGAATTCTCTCTTCCCCTCGCCGTCCCGCGAGCGCACCCGCCGCACCGGCAACCCCTCAGCCGTCGACGTTCCTCTTCCGTTCCGCCGGACCCCTCTACTCCACAATGAAACCGAATCCCTTTTACCAACCATTCCCTCTCTTCTCCACGACGCACCGCCAGCGTTTCCATTGCACACACAACTTTATCCGGCTACATCCACCTCCCCCGCCCCGCTTCGACTCCTTCTACCACTCTCCTTATCCCTCTCTCTCTGTCTCCCTCTCGTCAGCCTGTTTCGCCCTCTCTCAGCGGAGAATCGTAAATCATCGCGCCCCCTCTTTCCTCCGACCCACTACGGCCGCGGCCGTCCAATCGACCAGACTTTGTCCTCTCTTTTCTCTTTCCTCCGCAGTCGCCGCTCCGCTCGTCCTCCGTACCATCCGCGGCTGCCACTGTCATTTTGCTTCATTATTTCTTAATCGGGCGCCCCGTTCTTTTTTCGATTGCTCCTTTTCTGCCCCCTCTCCGCCGCGACGTCCTTACCTCTCTCCCCCTTTCCGGACGTCTCCACAGCGTAGACGTCGTTATGTACTTCTTTTTTCCTCTCCTTCCGAAGACTCGCCATCGGGCGTGGCTCCACTCCCTTTCGTCCTGGTTTCTTGCGAAGGTGATCTCCGCGGCGGGGCGCGCTTCTGCTATCCGTAAAATTAGTCCGGGCACCAGGTGCGCCCGGCGTTTTGGCATCGGCGCCGTTCGTTTAATGATTTGGCGGGGCCCCCCGTTTGGATCTATAGTTAACGGGGAATTCGTAAGCGGGACTAGGGGTCTATTTGGGTCGGGATTTTATAGGTGCTCGGTGATTTTCCGAGGCTTCTATCCGTCCTCGAGAAACGGCGCGGCGGTAAACAAGCTTGAAATTATTTTTGGCAGTCGGTGGACGTAGCGCAAATCCTCTGTGCGAGCCTGCGGGTGATCAAATGCTTCAAGTTTGACGCTATTTAGCTTGGGTAGCTTGTTAATCCGATTGCATCGCGAAGGGGAATATTTCGCGAGAAGTGGATGATCTGTATCGCCGAACGCGGAATAATCCAAGACTAAGATTTTATTGTGATTTAAAATTACTGGGTTCAGAGTTAGAATTTCTGGTAACGAAGAAATAGCCACTTTCCAACGCAGCCAAAGAAGACGCCAATACTCTGAACAGAACTAAATACGAGAACTATGGGCGGTTTGTTGAAAGGGACAACAAATAAACTAGTAATACAATGGGAAACAGAGTGGAAGAAAACAGTTTTTTCTCCCATCAAAAATACTACCAATTGCTTTTTCAGAAAGCATAAAGTGGACAAGGAGTGATTAAGTAGCTATACCACGAATTATAATTGGTCATTCCAAGATTCCACACTCGTATGATCTGATAAAAGAACCAGTCCCCTTGTGCGCCGAGTGCAACTTTCTATTTAATTACAACGGACCAGCAAATCCCCAACTGCATGAAGTACAATACACTTCGCAAATAAATTATGAACTAAATGTACTTTTATGGCTACTATCTTTTCTGTTCCGAGAAAATTGTTATAAAATGCAGTGTATGAACTGAAACTTTTATTCCACACATTTTTGTGTAAATAAGATTTTATTTTCTTGAAACAAGAGAAAAATTCTAGTTAAACAGGAACATTTATTCTACTCTGAAAAAGTTAGAGTTAGACAAGCAGATTTTCTGGAAATGTTGTTGGTGTAAATATATCTGAAATTGAAACCTTAAACCGTTCGGTGAAAATAATCATATGTGCTTTCAATTCCTTAAATAATACTAATTAAAAAATATCCCTAACTTTATATTCCACCCTTTGAAATATCCGTTCAAAAGTATATGTTAAAACCGAACTCTTACAACAGAGTTAAAGTGTTAATGTACAAAGTTAACTTAAAACAGAACAGGTAACTTTCATTTATAAAAAGTTAACATATTCATTCACCCCCTGCTTTTTAAAAACAACTTCGAAGACGAAATAATACAGGCCTTGCTAAAATTGATCAAGAAAATAACCAAATGTAATTACATACGCTACATTGCTCAGGCTGAAAAGAATTGCAAGCGAGCTACTCTCTGGAGCTTTAAAACATTGAGGCTGTCCCTGCAGAATAAAGTAGGGCCTAGAATCACAAGGATACACAGTCACGCATCCTTCGTCACCAGCTACCCTTCCCTGCAGCTTCTCTGTCTGCCTCGAGCCACGTCCGACCATGACCACCCTTGGTTAGGGTGCGTAAGGGTGGTACAGGAAGGTGACCTTCGCAACGTTGCCGCCGTTCCCGTATCACCCCGAAATCCTGCGCAGAGAAAGGGAGAAAAGGGAGGGAACGGGGAGAGAGCTGGTAGAGCTCGTGAAAGCCAACTCCCTGCGCTGCCTCCACCTCCTCCGACAATCCAGCCCTCCGTGTCTGTCTAGGTTTCACGGTAGGGGCACGAAAAGGGAGGGCGTGTTCCACGGTACCGTCAGTTCGACGTTATATTTAACACAGTCTACATTGGAGTGGTGATCGCGGATTGGTCGCAATTTAATTTTACAGGGAGCCTGCGAAGGATCCTTAACCTTAGGACGACTTCTTCGTCTGAAATTTGCCCTTTGGATTCGTTCCAGACGGGTATTTCACTGAAACGAATGACACAGCCACATAGAGGTAGTGTCTGTAATATTTAGACGAATCGACGGAGGAATTATACCGCGTGTACTCTAATGCTACTTAAGGGGGCATTCATATTGTAATTTGTTAAAGTTTTATAAATCTCCAAAGTTGTCCTTTTCCAGGGAAAAGAGATTTCTTTGCAAAGCCACCATTTTATTTTCTACAATTATTAAAACATCGTACGTTACATTGAAGACAATCTATTTCTGTTTAAATTGCCGTACGAATTTTTTGCTTTTCATGCTCCGCTTTAAGTAATAAATAATGTCTGAAAATAAAGTTAAAATGTTGCCTAACATCTTAAAATTACCTGAGAAGACAAATTTTAAATTCACTCATCGTTTTAGACCTACAAGGTGGTGTGCTACTTTAATAACTTTACTTCGATACGTAAGTCTTGCGAAGTTTATTGCAGAAGGAGCACCACTCAGGAGCAACGATCAGAAGTCGTGCACGTAGTAGTGTGTATTAGAATCGTTGCAGCAGGGGGATGAAAATGGACACGGAAGCTGGCGAGCATTCCCCGAACGACACCACCGGAAGCAATGAAATTACTCTGGAAACACATCCCTTTGAAGTACATATTAAGCGAGTTGTGAAGTTAGAAACTGTTAGTGGCTTTCGTGTATAAGCCATGTCCTTCTGCAGTCAGCTCGTATCTCGCAAAAGGACACGGCTTATACTCGCAAGCTCACACGTAGCTAAGCAGAGCGCACTCGAAGCCACGTTTCCACGAATGCAGCTCACAGCTTACAACACATTTAACGCCCTCAAAAGAGATTATTTTGAAAACAACGCGCACTTATGACAAATTAATAATTAGTCCGAATATGTCTCCCCGGTGCCCACTGCCATTGGAAAATGACTTTACTCAGGTATCTCAGATATTTCCGGCACAGCAGATTGCACAAGTGGGAACGCGACCTAACAGCGCAAGAACGAAGTAGAAATGGCGCGTACATAGTCAGACCACCGTAATATGTACCACTCGACCTTTCGCGTTCAATTGAACCTCATCGGGATCGTTTATTGCTACACGATGGAAACATTGCTCGAGGGAAACTCGCGTCGTTGGTGTTTGCCCTGTTCCATATCACAAGTGCAATAAAAACGAGCGTTAATTTTCAGTTTCGCGCCACCGCGACGGAACCGCCGCTGTAAAACGCTCCGAATGTAATCGTCGCGGGACACTTCGGCGACAAACAATGCCAGCGTAAGAGATACTCGGCTTTCGAATGGAAACAGAGAAGCTTACACGTGTCGGGCGCGCTGAGCTTCTCGCTTTTTATAAATATCCAACGCTGGGGGAGCGCGCGTGTAGGAGAGAATCAGTGTTCCTTGTTCCGCGAGAATTTCTGCACTTCTCTAGCAAACATCTCTATCGGTGCTAGTAGTCATCTGTTGTAGTTGTATATTGGATCCTCCCAAGTTTATCTCCAGTTTCGCGAGTATGTGGATAATTTTTAATCGAGGGATTAGAGTGGATTATTCGAGTTTACTCGAGTAAGCGGTTCTTTAATTATTTTGAGCAGTGTGATGTTACTAAACAGCAGAGTTTTGAGATCCAAAAGTAGGTAATTGTTAAGGCTTTCGTTGGTTTAATAATTCAAACAAATATTTATTTATTATATTTGATCAGTCCAAACCTTTTGGGGGTCGCCGCCCCCTTTTATAATATTCAAATAACCTGCGACCCCCTAAAAAATTTAAATTTAATGAGGTAAAGAAAATACATTAAAAATAGTTATTTCAGATTATAATTGTAACTTAATATTTAAAAAAAATATTAGTTAATAGATTAAAAGTATTAATTAATAGATTACTATTCTATATACTAGAATAACTTATTATTACAGCTTACTGGAGTAGCTGATACTCCTATTATTATTCTCCTCGGCATAATGCCACTTTCCTCCTTTTACTTTCCTCTTCCAAGTCGCAAAAATGAACTAAAGAAACCTTCATACTAGAACTATACCAAGATCCTTGGAAAGCTCTTGATTCCTCTAATTCTGCTCGAGAAGCTCGACAGACGACTCGACAATCTCCTTTCACGCTGTTAACGAGCCAAGCGGGTAGATTGTATGCCGAATTTGCGTAGATTGTCGGCGAGAAGTCTTTACCGTCAGAACTTTTTGGAGAGACCAGGGGTATTTTCGGCGGGCGTGTTACGTTGGAAATTACCCTTATACGCGTCGAACAGCCTCGGAGATAATGCGTAACGAGCAGAGGTCCCTCTGAATGCTCCGAACGAAGCCCGGTAATAATGTCAAATGGGTATAATAATTTTCCCCCGGCGTCCCTGGCTTCACCCTATCGTCTGACTCCTCGCTTTTAACCTGTCCAAGAGATATACTTTCTTCTTTTCGCCCGCCTGCGAGGCCGGATACCTCGAAGCGTAAATCCAGCGTCCCACGGTTCTTGGCCAATAGCAGGATCGACTCTTATCGCCATATTTCACTATGCTGGTGATAAAGCATTCACTTTCGATGCTGTCTACCGACTAGACAGGGTGACTCCTGGATTATGTTCGATCTGACTATCAAATTGGCAAGTAGTCGAGACACAGTCGCAAGGGTAGAGGAAAATGAAGGACGGTAGATGCGGTAGATAAAAGCAATCGGACGATAAGTAGGCAGCTTGAAAGGCCGACGTGCAGACGTGCAGGCGCCACGAGTTCACGTAATGTCACAGAAACGCAACCCTTTGCTGTTCAAGCTGCGGATTTACGCGGTACCAACACGCGACTGCAACACGCGCCGATACAACGTTTCGAGATCCTTGACGGATTGTTAGTGATCCATTACGCTCAAGTATTATTATTATTCGTCTTTATCGCTCGTTATAGGAGGACGTGGACTTGTAGCTTGCGTGGGAAGCATAGTTTTAATAAAATGACGAGATGGGTTGAGAAGTGGTTCGCCTAGGAATTCTATTTGCAGATTAAACAATGTGTTATGTGCATATGACGCACTACTGAACAATTTTCAGGAAAATCGAGTTCCAAATTTCCGTCGTTTTTACTGATTTTTATTTATTCCCACTATTAAATTAATAGTATTAATGGTTGAAATTAAGCGTGTTCTTATTTTTATACATAAGTAGCTTTACTACTCGGCTTTGCCCGAAATTTAGATTCTGATTTTATAACAAAATTTAGTTTTTTTTTCTCTTTTTTTATAGTCACATTCATCCGTATTACTCAAAAATAATGAACAGGGTCACACATTTCGTGATTCCAGAGTTTATCGTTCGAAAGTTTTTAGGCGACAGACAAACACACAAATACATAAAAGCTTTCTGTTTTATATATTAATATGTGCACCAGGTATATGAAAAATTTTAGTGAAATTAAAGTCTCGAAGCTCGTGCACTCTTCTCTTGATATTCTATCATACATTTCCCGGTTATGCATCAACTAGCGGAACAATCGCAGGGAAGGTTCTTCTCTTACACTTTGCAAATTGATATCCGCGAGCGCGGAGTGACCGATGAACTTTGCACGACCTACGGCCGCGTAAAAGGCATCCGACGTACCTAGCCAGATGGACAACGGGTGTCTTACGCATTGTCGGTTCGGAAATACACAGGCGCGTGACGCGAATGTAATTTTTCGAGTTAATTAGGCGAACGGATACGGGACTTCCGATTATTCATTCTCGCCCTTTCTCGCCGAATTCTCGCGTGCACCGGGCCCGAGAATCTTTTAACAGAGTCACAACCATTCGATGCAACGAGGCGGATATAATTGATACCAAGATGGACGCCAGAAATTCCTCGCGTTGTTAGTGGTAATGAAGCATCAATTGCACTACGAGTGCTAGCTGATACGGAGGTAATAATTCTGAAGGCAAAGCCGAAACTTGTTATATCGGCCGATTCGTGAAATTGCGATTTTTTATCTTTAGAGTTTAGAGCTTCTGAATATAACTTTAGAGTGTGTGACGGTTGCTTTCTACTGGTTAATTATAATTGTAAAAAAGTAAAACTACTTTTAATAATAATACTATCTATATTTACATTTTACTATGGATTAGTGTTGCCATATTTCTCCCTGAATTGTCTTTTTCGTTAGTTTGTCAGAAACTCGGCAGATTTTGAAAATCACCAGGGTGACACGATCGATAGTTTTCATTAGTTGCGTGGACAACAGCAAACGCAGTCGTAGTGATTCTAGTGTCACGTAAATTTCGGTTCGCGATAAGTATTTGGGCGAGCGAAAAAGGAGTAGCGTGATACGTTGGAGCGTGCAGGGAAATGTACGAAAGCACGTCGCGTGTTTGCAAAATCCGGCCTGTCGAGATATTTGCGTTGTAATTGGTTGCGCGCGGAGCAATTAAACGTTGTAGCCGAGCTTGTGATCAACATGAACGTGATTGCTGGCCGCGCTTAATCGAATGAACGGGAACAATAAATTTCTTTTATTAAATCAGGCGTGTCGCAGCTATAATTTAGAAATTTTAGAAACTTCGACCGCACGATCATTAGTTAGAATAAATACTCCAAAGGGACAAATCAGTTCTGAATGGAATTGGAATGGAGAACGTTAAGCTAAGTTTGGATACTTGAAATTTCAGTCAAATCCCATTGCTGCACGAATAAGCTGCAAGCTATTGAGAGCAGAAGGAGAATTCAATACGATTCGACTCTGCCAGGGACCCAAAACTTTAAAGTTTCTACCGTCAGGATAAAAGAAACGTCGTTTTCCCCACATCCAATTTTATATTTTATGTTCCTCGCGACGACATGCAACGAGGATTCGAACTTCCACAGCTCACACAACGTGGAATCTTTTCGAAAGTATGAGGAAGAAGATTCAACGCTTTATAGAGCTCCTCGCTTTCCTGAAAAGCAGACATTTTCCTAAAGCCGATTCATTCAATGCGATTCCTAAATTCCCTAATTTCCATACAGAAGTATTACAAAGCTGTCCCTCAAATTTCATTCTCATCATTTAAATCTGTACCGACAAAGAGAGTACATCACCGCAAGGGTCTTAATTACAAAAATTACAGCTAAGAATCAGATATCATTGCTACACTATTGTCCTCCGTTATTTATTCCATTTCGACCTTCCATCGCCACATGTTCATACGAAATGATTAATCGCAGACAGCAAAGCGATATTAATCGCGGATTAAGCGATTCGATGCGACTGTCCGACTTCTGCTTTTTTATCCTCCCGATTCACCGACGATTTACATATACAAACATCTCACGGAGGCGAGGGATAATAATGATGCCGTCAACTCTTTCGATCGCTTAGAAGACTAATTCAATGCAAAAGACTGAAAGTTACGCCATGTTCCGGAGAGTACCCGAGCATCAACACCGAGAATAATACGACCGGCAGAGACTAATAGGAGCAAGTCGATGAATCGGTCGGCTACAATTCGGGAGCAATTTGGAAGTCGGGGCAAACAAGCGCGAATTACGTTCGCGTCTCACGCCGTGTCGATCTTACGTGCACGCAATCCACACATGTGCTTCCGCACGAAGGACACAAGTGCTGCAAAGTGTGGACAGCTGTGGATGGGGGCCAAGAAACTATTAACGATGTTGTCGTTCGGGAACATTGTTTAGTCAGTTGCATACGCACGCTACCGTCGGGATAACGTCGACTCGATGTAACACTCGGGCGACGTAACCGAAGCTACGTGAACTGAATTTTTATTCAACATTACACCTCCGAAATGGGGTGATAAAGATTAAGTTAGTGGACGCTCTGTAGCGTACGGATTATTTGACCATTAATAATTCAGAAGTTTACGGTTTTAAGTACTCAGGGTTAAAGGGTTAAAAATGTGAGGAGGAAAGGATAGAAGGTGTGGAATTTAAGGTAGAACTGAGAAGGAGAAATGGAAAGAAGTTTGAAATTGATATATTACCTGCAGAGAATAAATTGTTATTAATGAGTGATATTTGAGGAATTTGCAAAAAAAGAAACGTAGATGGTGCACGGATGGTTGTTTCTTTTTTTATCTCGGAAACTAGAGATTTTACACTTTAATGTTGAAGTTTAGTCCAG
Organism: Andrena chrysosceles; assembly: GCA_963855975.1. Taxonomy (NCBI): domain Eukaryota; kingdom Metazoa; phylum Arthropoda; class Insecta; order Hymenoptera; family Andrenidae; genus Andrena; species Andrena chrysosceles. Next base: position 20,416,172 of record OY979767.1, read on the forward strand.
AAACGAATATATTCTGAACATGCTGTAAAAATTTGAAGTCGATCCAAACCTTCATTTTTTGTGATCGCTACAAACCCACAGAAAAAACGCCAACACATCAGGCGACTATAGCGCCGTCATACATTTATAAAAAAAAGTTTTCACAGTTAATAGTATTATTAAACATCGCCCCAAAATACTAATCACAATTAGTATTCACTTCCTTGTAATTAATTCCGTCAAAAAGTTACATTTTCACCAAACCTGACGGCCTAAGTAGTTCGCTCAATTAATCAGCCCCATCAGTGGCATCTCGTCGGCCATGGTGAACCACAAACCGCGAGAAGATACGATGTGCCTACCCGGCCATTGACGTCGCCGTTATTGAATTGGACGTTCGCTAATATCGAACGGTAACTCGATTACGCCCGTGCGCCAGCGACAAGCAAGTCCGCGCCGCAACAACGGTCGCAACCGATAGGGGTGTCGATATTAAATTGCACGAGCCACCAGGGGCCGGCGTGCGCGGTGAAATCATGCACAATTTCGCGAAATTGCAATTGAAACTGAGAATTGCGCGAGCTACCGCCCCCTTATACCGCGAACCAAGTAAATTGCATCCATTAGCAAATTACCCTTACCTACTTTAGCTATCCTTCGACCAGAAAAGGGCTGGCAGACGCGAAAGGCAGGACGTTATCTATACTGGTCAAGGTGGAAATGACTTTAACCGAGCAGCATCGACGTAAAACAAACTGAAATAAGGCGAGGAGAAAGCTCAGTCTCGATTGCCGATCGCATTTTAATTTTTTATCGTGAGTTTGGAAAGGTTTAGGGTGGAAGCTTTATGGGTAAGAGTTAAGACAGAGGGAAGGGAAAACGGATGAGTGCGTTTCGTTCTTGACCTGCTAAAGGACCAGAGTTGGGCAAAATGTAATCTAATTACAACTTACAAATTACGATTAAAATGTAATTGTGTAGTTGATTACACATTATTTTCTGTAATCGTTAATGTAGGTGACTGACCACAATTTTAACAACTAGATAAATTAACGATTACAAAAAATAATGTGTAATCAACTACACAATTACAGATTAATCGTAATTTGTAAGTTGTAATTAGATTACATTTTGCCCAACTCTGTAAAGGACTTATCGGTAAGGCTTACCGATACTCAGAGTTGGACATTATTCGAATAAAAATTTAACGAATACCAAATCATCAGTTTTTCGAATAAAAATTCGATTCGAGGGATATTTGTATGTAGGATCAAATAAGTATGTGTAGGGGTAGTTTGCTGAAGACTGGCGAGAGTTTCATCGGCTGGAATGCCCTTTAGTGGGGAGGAAAAAACGTTACAATCAATTTCAAAGTTTCCTAAAGGGTAATCGTTCGTTATATGCCATTCACCACTTTTCGCGATGGCTGAAAGCAACACCTGTGTCCTCAACTTTGAGGGCGCGCCATTTTCCTCGTAATTAGGTTGTAGAGTGCGCAGGCAGCACGTGCACCGCAACTACGCTACGAATTCATTAGCGGTGAAATTCATTACCTAATAATCCACGGAGGTTTATGTTTGCCCACGCTGGTAAGCCTCCTCTGGAGATAATAATTAATTGCTGGGAGAAGCCGGGGGGAGAAACAATTTGTCCGTCATTCCTCCAACGTCTTACAATCTCGACGCAACTGCATGTGTTGGGTGCATGCGTCATTAATCATGCTGCTCAGAGATGATACGCCCGCACACTCGTGCCAGAGAGGCTATTAAGCAGGCTAAAGGCATTACCGGGATTGTATACTAAGTTCAAGGATCGGTAATAGTTTGTTGATCCAAAGCGGGTGCCCCATTTTTCGAAGACACTGGGAATATCGAATTTCCATTGTACTCAAATTAGAAACTAATAGCGAATTCAGTACCACGCACTGACTCTGCACTGGTGCCAGAAAATTACTTCGATTGGTTGTTTCTGATAGAAACGAAGATAGCTCTATAAGAATCAACCAATCCAAGTCATTTTTTGGCACCAAATTCGGTATAAGACTCTGTAATTTCTACAAAAAAAAATGAAATTAAAGAATCTAAAAATGACCCCCTAATACTCATAGAAACTAATTGTGGGACTAATCAAAAACTGCTTTCTATGGCAACTTTAAATACACAAGTCGTGTTGTCATATAAACCAATGAAAGTGTACCATACACCCAGTTAAAAAGTACCCAAAAGAGGAGCCGTTAACGATAGTTTGCTGAGTGAATTTCAGTCGCCACGCGAAACCCGCGACGACTCTCTTTTCGCGGCGCTGATTTCGCATGTTTACTTTCCACACATTCCGCTCGGCCTTGCTAATCGATCCAGTGAAATTCGTGGTCCACGTACACGCCCACGTAAAAGGCGGGACGATGAAAGAACGAGAAATGAATCGAGCGCTGCCCCTCGGAACGCGAAGAGGCTGATTAAACCATTACCGCGTAGAACCACCGAAACGAACGTCATCGCGTTAAAAGTCCGCTATTTGCGTAATATTCAGCGTGCATCGTTATCGGCATTCCCTCTTAGAGGCGGTGGCAATTGAACGAGTCGATTCTAATGAGGACCACACACGCAGCTCGGCAGGTTTGTGGCGCGTATCGACGTGAGATGTAATTTATCTACGAGGAGACTCGCTAAATTGCAGCCGATCTCTATTTACTCGGACAAATGTTGCTCGATTCTGCTGTGAGAGGGGGCCGATTTATTAATGTTGTGCAAATAGTATGGGCATTAATCATTCTCAATCGTATTCTCAATGACCAAGAGGGAAATCCTGCGACCTGTTGCCACGGCGACGTTAAAGAATAGCTTAGCAGTTGACGTCAAAGATCGGTAACGATATGTAGGAATGTTGACAAGATAATATAAAAATGAGAGGAAACTATTTACGCTTCGATGTTATCGGTGAATGCGTGATGTGAGCTCAAGTGCCATTAAGGAGCATCCAAATGACCCCATTACTCGACCTGATATTTCATCGAAGGTGTATCTTGCAACTCCTTTGACATTTCGCAAGTGAAGAGGCATGTTTATGTGGTAATGGGCGGATAATTTGCTGCCTTGCGAATTCTCAATCAATTCAAGCATTTACCAATCTTTCGAATTCCTTTAAATATTAATGGGATCTGGAAAATTTTAAAGATCTTCATAGACCTGGAGAATTTTAAAAATCTTGACAGGCCTGAAAAAGTTTAAAAATTCTGATAAACCTGGAAAATTTTAAAAATCTTGATAGACCTAGAAAATATTCTTACACGTGTTAATTCTTACTTCGAATATTTAGAAGTACCTACTATTACAAAAACAAAAGACTCATAGAAAATTTAAAGATATTTTCTGAGATATTAATATTTCAAGTGCTTTGGGGCATCTGAAATCCCATCGCCGACTACAGAGCACCAATCGTCGTGCATTTCTCGCCTGTGACAACGCGGAAACCGGTAAGCACGCGCGATGATACACGATGTTATCAGAGTGATACTATCTCCGAGCCAGACTCCAGATTCCGTCTGCCAGACGACAAACGATACTCGAGGACGAAAAGCGATCTTAGAGCTGCAGGCGGGTGTGTCCTTTGCGATCAGACGATCACCTCTCTACGAGGAATCGAGGGATGGCGACGTCTAAACAGAAACTTTCCTCTTCCGGACACGACAGCAGAACTCTCCAATCCCCGACGCTGTTCGCGATGAAAGGGACCTTGATTCTAAATATTACACGAGCACGTGTGTGCGCGCACTAACTGCATCGTTCTACTTTCGATTACACCTGGCCTCGACCATTGTTTCACTCGAGGGAAATGCTAGCTGACAGAATGAACCGTGTCAATACCGGGAAAGGGATATTATTTTTCCACGATATTCGTATCTGCGAGAGAGCATTCTGTTTGGCTGACTTTTAGGGATTGACAGTTTGTCGAAGAATGATTGGTTATTCTGTAACGAAATATGCTATGCACGTAGACTTTTTTTCAAACACCAGAGTGAGTGTTTCAGGAACCACCTGTTAACTTTAGTGCGCAAAAATCCTGTCTAATTTTTTTGTGTTTGCCTACCAAGGCTGTCAACTCGTATATAAATAAATAAATAAATATTAGAGACTTTTGGAAATAGTCTTCCACGTGAGAACAGCTCGTGGAACTCTGAACAAACTCGTTACCAACTTCAGGAACCACGTCAAAGGTAAGCTCACAGAGTCGATTTTGATTTCCACGTTTGAATCACGTCTACCACCTTCGGAAATCCATTCCGCGGTTCGGAATTTCAGCCTCGCCGCCAAATGAGGTAGCAAAGTCGCGTCCACGAGGAAAGGCTTTTTATCAATTGAAAAAGATTGGCAGTGAAGTGGAGATGTGTTCCCATAGACGATAATAGGTTTGCTGTGCGGGCGCGAGTTATCTCTCCAGTTTCGCTCGATTCCGATTTCTCGGCGCAAGGCACGAAAATACGAGCTTTGGACAGAGGAACAATGAGCCGAGCGCGATAACGGTTATCTAACGTGGATGATAGTTTCGCAGGAACTTTTGTAGCGCTGGCGCAGAGTATTCCCTGAGGATTCGGTGATGAATTACTTGGACTTCGGCTGCCGTGGACTTTGTAGCGATCGATTACTAGCCGGCGAGAATAAAGTGGCTGGTCTCGAGGCGCGCCTTGGAATCAAACAGCAATACCCGGAAAGGCCGTTTGATCAACGGGGGGGAGTTGAAATATTAGTAATGCTGGAAGAAACCGTCAGCGTTTTAGTCGCAGCATCAGCTAACGAATCGCGGCACGAGATCGCGTGCGCAATACTGAAATCGTTCGCGCTATCGTGAGAAGCATACGATGAATGATGACAGATAATATCAATGAGCCGTCGAGGCTCGCAATTCTGGCGTTTCAAGCGCGGACAGAATTGCACGCGAGTTTAGTACGAGTCCGAGTTCCAAGTTTCATATTTATCTTTACCCAAAGAAGCCCCCTTTGGCCTCATCGAGCACAAGACATTAGGGGCCGCCCTTAAATTATGAAAGGGTAATTTTACAGACTTCTTACCCCTCCCTACCCCCAGTACAAGAACTCGTAAGATTTTATATGCCAATCTCTTCCTCCCTTACGTATTTATATCTTACATTGCATTTTTTCAGTTATTAAAATTCTTGTAAGGCTCATATAATTCACTTAACTCGGTTTATATTGAAAATTAGGTTAATAAATATTATGCGAGACGCTACCTGACTCCCCCTCTCCCCTTTAGTAAGGAAACGTAAGAAATTCCCGATTCTCCCCTCCCCCAAAAAAAGTTTTACTTAATTTAAATCGCCGAACTAGTCAGTGACTTGTAATTAATTCGAAAAGAAAATACTTAATCTTCAACCGATCTGACAGTCTAGTCCCCTTAAGGACGACCCTTAACAAACCAAGGATCTCCAATTTATCAAGGTCAAGTTAAGTTCGGCCTCCTCTGAAATTCTCTCTTATCGCGTGTCCGTCGCCGCTCATTAGTCACTGATAAAAAAAGAATAGCGACTGCCAACGTCGCAATAAAAGGAGCGCAGCTTTGAAATCCAGGAAGCGATACCGTGCGCGCGGCTCCCCGAAGAAAGGCGCCGGCTTCTTTCCCGCCCTCGCGGTCCGAGAAACGCAACCGCCCTCCTGCCACTGGCGTCTAGACTTTTTAAAAGCTTTTCCAGCCGAACGACGCCTCGTCGACGTAATTTCCTCCTTCTTTTTATCCTTTCGGTCAGGACCGTTCAATCTAGCGAGCCTAATGCGACACATTGCCACGCGCGTGCAACCATTCTTTCGGGGCTGTTACCCCCGTGGTGACGCGGAAAGTGCACGCGTGCCTCGGTGCTCCTTAGCTAGCAACGCCGGGCGCATTTCCAACGGCTTTATTCGCCTGCTGCTTTTTGTCAACGCGCTGAGAACCGTGACGCATATTATACACGGTGAACCGCTGGGTAAGCGTTGCGAATTTTTTTATAAAACGACGATAGATAGATGAAGTCTGGGAGTACTGGGTGATAGAATTGTTGGAGTATGTGGATCGTTGAGAAATACTTATATGATGTTTTGTCATGGAGTATTTAATTTGAAGGAGAAGCTAAAGGGAGGCTACTTCTTGTGTGAACATGTTTTGAACTTATCGCACCAACTGCCCCCTGGGAAATTGTAAGAACTCAAGTCGACCGCAAGCTTTGGTCCAATTTGCGCATCCAGTGTGACGCTGCACAGGGCATTTGCATTCAGATTTGTTAGGAAATTAATTCGATAGGATTGGTAACATAGGGAATAAAAGAAAGCTAAGGTGGTAAGACCGAGGAGTGTGTTGCACTTTTGCGTTGTACGCATGTAAGGGAGAGTGGGGTAAATACGAACGCGGGGTAATCGCGAATGCGATGTTACGGCGTTTTAATAAATAAAAACGATGTTCCCTCTCCAGTAGCTAATAGTTTAGGTCGTGTCCAACGCCGGGCAGAAAGTAATAAATACAGAACGCTCATGCTATTCAAGATAAACACAATTTATTATTTTCATCATGTTTTATGTAATATTTTGTCCACATTAATTGCATGTAATTACTGCTGAATTAATGATTTTTATCCAACATTCTGTGACCAAGGCGTTGCTTGAATTATGGTTCTAACCTCTGTAATAAATTCTTTTTTATTTTTTTATGTCGTGGGGCATTGCCGGACAACTCGGATGGGGTAATCTCGAACCATCGAGATTGTATAAAACTTACTTAAATCTACAAAAGAGATTTTTGTAGATTTAACTAAGAGATTTCTTAATTTTCATTACAGGCTCAGAAAAAAAAGTTTAAAAAACGACCCACACCCAACCTAAAGAAGATTCAGAAAATGAACAGTCACCGAGTTAAAGCTTCGTCGTCTGTAATTTCACGTACAATTGTCGAGCTGCTTCGCTACGAACAAAATGACCAGGTTTCGCGAACGAGGGATTTGATCGACCGCGGAACCACGGCCATTTTCGCACGCGCAACCGTTCGTGGGCTTCCCGCGACACGATTACGTGGCGCGCGAAAATTCTTACGTCGCGGAGAGGAACGCTTGAAGGCTACCGTCTTTCAGCAGTTATCTACGAGCGATGCACGAAACGGAGGAAATTTCCACGACCGGTGGAAACGCGGATCGCTCCGTCGTGCCATTTTCCGGGCGGTGCCAACGCTTGAATTGCGGGAACACGGAAAATCGGAACGACCGTCCTGGTAGCCTTCGAGTCGACGGAATGGCTGCTGCGCTCGGGTACACCTTGTATGTGCGTATCGTCTACGTAGATTGCTCGAGACTATTCGAGGTTCACCTCGAGCGACTTTATCGCTAGGTATTCAAATATTTGAGAAGCTTAGTGCGTTATATAAGTCGGACGTCTGGTGTAATGTTGCTGTTTAGGTGGAGTATCTCGTTTGTTCCTCATGTGGGGCTCATATTCCTGAAGTAGGTATCGAGGTACGTCTTTGAAGGAATAGTCGAAGGTTGGAAAAGTGGTATGTGAGCGGGAGTAGTAGCTCTATTTTTCTATTACTCGCAGTGGCGCACTGGGGATTTAATCTTGGAGGGAAGCGAGTTGAAGGGATAAATATATTTTTAATGCAAATTTCATAAAATTCATTAAAAATTTATTTAAAGAATAAAATCCAGTTTTCTTTTCTTTTTGCAAAGCTCTTGAATTAGGTACTTCAGTCGAGGGAAACATTAATCCCGATTTTCCTTTTTCTCTGGGGGGTGCCAGAGCCCCTTGCTCCCCTCTAGATACGCCACTGATTATTAGGTACTCGATTTGCTTGCAAAATTCTTAGTACATTATTACATATGATAATTACTAACTAGGGTAACCTGTCCAGTGAATGAACTGCTAACAAAATCAACAACAAGACTTACCTACCTTGACCTTAATGCAGAACATAAAAAGAACTTAGTTAGATAAAGAAATACTGTATAAATTTTAACGTGTAAAGGACGTGGTAGATGTTAATTTTTAGTATGATAGGAACAGTGTTCATTTACTGGGGTGTGTTCCTTCACTGACAAAACTGAAACTTTTCTTCATGAAAACAAGTGTTTTTCAATTCAGTGTCTAAATCGAGATAGAATAAAGAAGAGCTAAAATTATGGAGAATATTAAAACTACTTAGTTAACTAATTACTTTTCTCGCCACTTTTCACAGCCCTAAAATAAATCTGAATTTCCATCGCGGCACGGAACGCGTTAACCTTAATTCTCCAAACTCGATATTCTCTGATTATTCTGAACAATCCACCGCAGACGAAACAGTGTGCATTCTTCGCCCTCCTGAATACAAGAAAAATAATTTTGCTAGATGGACTCGAGGTAGCCGCAGGAATGATGGGGAAGACGAAAGACGAAGAGCAGAGCGCGCAGGTCCACGCAACAGTCTCGTCAGGTGTTTCGGCCAGGTACAGGACCGGGGGTTTGGAAGGAGAAAGACGCTCGGTTGAATGCGGGAACACCAGCGGAACAAACGTTGCGGTAGGACGAGAGAGGTTGCGGTAGGACCTTGAACCTGTTGCGCAAGGAGACGCAGCTCAGGTTTAGAGGAGTGCCTTCCGTTCGCGGAAACGTACATCGACCACCGTCAATATCTACTTATCGTTAGTTCTGCTTTACGGTTATCTCGTCAATTCCCGATCCTTCGATGCGCTAATAATGCGAGAACGCGCGAGGATAGAGGTGCGAGTCGTGGAACGGTTCGTGGAAAATCCAAAGGTGGAACGAAATGGAATACGGTGTGGCTGACTATATAGCAACGAATCGTTAATTTCTTTGACACTAGGACAACACAAAGGCTCATCATTCTTGCGACTGACAAAGCTTTTGGCAGGATGACAACTCCTTTATTGCGTTATTTATAAGCATGGAGCATTAAGGGGGCTCCCTAGTGTGACGGCCTGAAAAGACTGCGATACTTGAGACCTTTTTTTAAGGGAAACCATCAAATTATATTAATTAAAAACTTTATGTTTTAAATTTTATGCTTAAACTTTATACGCTATATTTGTACATATTTAGACATTTTAAAAAAAATTATTAAAGAACAACGCGTTTTTCTCAATGAGGTTTTGTAACGTCGACCTAGAAAGAGATATTAATGTGGCCTGCTTCTGGTAGGCCAGACATATATTGTGGGGCACGAACCGACTAGATGGGAGGAGACGTCGGTGGAGAGAACATAAAAGTAAAGGGCAGAAGGCAGCAATGACGGGGGATATATAGAAGCGTCTACTGTACTAGAATCAGGTCACTTTAATATCTGATATTACATCGGCGTTTTAACAAAAATGTATCAGTAGAAAGTAGATTGCTTGGAGAAGGAGATACAACATAGCAGAACATGGTTTTCTTATCCCTTCATTACATAACTTCTTCGATTTTGAAAAAAAAAATTTATTTTTCCACTTTTTCCGTAATTAAATGTTTAGGCACTAGGATATCATTCATGATAAAGTAGTTACATCACACTACATGCTAATTACATAAAAAAAATTAAAAAGCAAAAATATGTTCCATATTTGCAACAGTATGCAACGAAGGATTACGTGCATACTTTATGTGTCTGACACACAGAGTATGCAAAATTAATAGATTGTGTTCCTTGCAGAGAAACCAAAGAACACAACAATTTAATTCTAAACTCCTATAAATCATAAAAAAATCGTGTTCTTAGTGTCCATCTAAGTCAAAGAAAATGACAACCAACTTTTGTATGGAATGCAAAAATCCAATATGCCGGGCTTATAATAGAAACATGTCCCTATTGTGCCGAATAAAAAAAAATCGTTTTTTATTGCTATCTGCTCTCTTAAGCCCAAAGAAGTAACATTTACGTTCCTACTCGAATAAAAATATATTTTCTTGAAAATACCGGTGTTTTGTTTTAAAATCGTATTTTATACGAATGTTTAGTAAGAACGTCACTCACAGAGTACTTTCGTAATTTAAGGTTACAAACTTTAATATCCAAATTCTTGAACCGATAATTAAATTCTTTCCCCGAATTAAACACTTCAAACTTTTTTTCATTTTCTCATTTCTAGCGGACTATCGTATACAGAAGAATGACGAAGATTCTTGCTACGCAGTTGCATCTTCCTCGTGCACAACTAACACTATTTTACGCTCGAAGGCGAAACCGTTTTTCTAGCTTTGTTTACAAAGCTCCGAGTGGAGTGGATTAGTGACGCAACCGCGATAGCCGATGCAAGGCAACCAAGAACGCAATGTCCTAGGTAGAGGACAGCGTTGCCGGGAAGTGGGTCCCTGCAAACTATTCGCTGTGGAGGGAGAACACTACACGGCCCGTAGTCCTTTACTAGAGGACAAGGTGGATCACGAAGTGAGTGCGTCATCAATGTTTCACCGAGACGCGCAGTTCCCCAAGTTCTGCGGAGAACGCCCCGCCGTCCCTCTTTTCCCTCTTATTCGATACTCCGCGTATATATGTATTCGATATTCGTATACGATACCATATACCGTGATTTAATCCATATATTTATCCAATTTCAAACAGGATGAAAAGAACATGATCTTGGGGCCATTTCAGACGAGACACCTTCGTGGCTCACGACTGGTATTTCAGTCACACGCACACATTCGCTCACATTTTATGCCTAATTCTGTCTTCTTCAAAGCAGTGTCTTCTCTGCCAAGTGAATATTTACAAAATATAGGTACACGGTAGCTATAGCAGCTAGAAAATATATAGCGAGGTCATAAAATCGGTGGAGGGGTTAAAGTAAACACGCTTCGAGCGTCGACGCAAATAAATTGGCAGAAATATGGGAAGATAAATATTGTTTCTATTGCTTATGTGTCTCTACTTTAGCTTTAGAATTAATTCTGTATATGTACCTACTATTTTTGTTGTTTTAGCTTGCATTTTTATTCCAATAAGTTCATACCCTTAACTCTCAAATCTCTTTGTATTGTTTTTCTAATTTACTCGAAGTTAGTAAAGATGGAGCTGCACCCCTCTTGCCGCGGCATCCCTCTCAAAAAATAATTATTTTGCGAAAACAATAACGTTGCTTAAAAAAATATACTGTAGGGGTAGAACACTACTGTACCAGTTGTGAAGCACAGAAGTGTCTCCCTTGAAAAGGTCCTAACTTCGTCCACCAGCTACCTACATATAAACAACACGGCAGATTATCGTCGTACGAAAGCGTATCGCGCTGGAGTTAATTAAAGAGCCGATTGATAAGGCGATAACGGCGTTGCCGGCGAGCTCCCCGCGCGATTGCTGCAACGCTCACGGTAGTACGCAATCTATGAAACGGCGGGGACGATTAACGGCCCGCTCTGCCATCGATAAAGCGTTTTATTGTTAATCGGGAGCGAAGATTTTGTTCGAGGCTCGTACGAGCGATAAAAAAAAATTCGCCGGCATATCTGGCGCACAGTAAACAGTACTTTCTTGTTGTTGCAAGAGGCACAATTAACGTGGCTGCGGAGTAAGCGCGTTATCATCGATGACCGCGCGAGTCACGCTGCGCGTACTCGACCACGGATATCGATAACTATTTGTAATAAATATCGGATCATCCTACAAGTAACACTGTTTCTTCGGCATGCATGCTAAGTCAGAATAAATGACTTTGTGTATTTCATTTTCCCTCGTTTTGTATTATGAGAAAGCGAAGTGTACTTGTTCGTATAAGAAAATCTATTATTTGACGAAGTTTGGGGGTACTAGATCGATGGAACAGGAAAAGAGGTGAGATTTAGAAAAAATTACGCGGAGAATAGGAAGATGACTTTGATAGGATATGGATGACGTAGTGTTTGTGCTGCGATTGCGCAGAGAATTGAAGAAGGAAGAAGTATTTGTAGATAATACGAGGATGCGACGATTTAATATATCTTGCAACGGTATTAATGGATTTCCTGGAAGCAACGTCCCCGAATGTATATTTCGAATATGTTCGCATTTGGTGAAAACCCTAACCGTGGACGTTGTTCGCGCTCAAGATGCCAGCTCGAGTACTGATAATCGCGAGGAACCTTTAACGGAATTCAAGGTCGCGGAGAAGAGACCCGCGAAAACGATAGTGTCTTATCATAGACGCAGCGAGCGTACATATTCTACAATTATTGTAAGTCATTACGTAATCGTTTTAATGATCGCGAGTCCCCGCCGAGCTACCAATTTATCGCCGTAGATAGTAGACGCTGATCAAACTTTAACCCCTAATTATATTAGTGCTGCCGACTGCTGTCTGGTAATTTCTTCAAATGAACTGCGGCGGTCGAAAGGAAGTAAGAAACACGAAGGATGTACGTCGTTTTTGAGGAATGCGCGAGGGAATTCCTCAGAATAGATTAATGATGGGGACGCGATAAGCAATGTCTGCTATTCAAGCCATATAATTGAGAATCTTGCAGATTAATATCTGCAAAACTATTTAAGTGGAATATGAAATTTTTGTTGCTTAAGAGATTATTTGATCTTGTGATATCACGTGATCGAGTTGATTTCTTTCAGATGCAAGCATTTAAGTATTAGGGGTCGTCCTTAAATTACGTAAGGCTTTGAAGGTGGTCGTGAATTTCTTTCGTTTTTTTAGAAGGGCGGAGAGCAGATCAGGCGTTTCGCGTGATATTTTTGTAACCTAATTTTCAATATGAGTAACCTAAAAAATGATGTTTCATTGCACACAAAAAATCGAGTTAAATCAATTATATGAACCTTTAAAAGATATATATTAATATTAATTTCTTTAATATCTTCACCAACAAATGAATTACCAATTAATCCATAATGAAACAAAAACTGTATACTACAGTATGAATTTTAAACTTTCCTTCGACTACACTTGCACTCGCAGCTGCACATTCAAAAAATTGCCAATGAAAATTCAAAATCCCATCGACTGTGCCCTCGGCCAACGAATACATTATTTCGGAATGGCTCGGATGGCAGAGGAGCGACAGTTTCGTGGAACAAGGAAGAATGAGTTCAAGTTCACGGGTAAATTTGGTTGTTTACGAATCGGGCTGCCAGTTGCAGCGTCCTCGCGGTGCAGCTAGCGATGCATCGTGACGTGGGCTGACCTCGAACCACCCAATCTACTTTAAGAACATAAACGCCGCATCAGGCGACTGGCTCACGATTTTGGCCACTCCAACATCGCTTTCCGAGCTTTCATGCGATTTATCTTCCATCTCGTTGCCCCGTTCAATGACGCGCTTCGGCTCCTCTTCCCGCTATCTAAGCGTCCACGGTCATGCAAGAATGCATAGGAGCAATGCCAATCCACGTCGACCAAAATAGTACGTGATGATATTCGGCAAATGTTTGCACGGGCTCCATGAACCCGTGTTCAAAGAACACTCGTACACGGAACCGCCGAATTCCGATAAACGGGCACGATAAGGCGAATAAAAGAGAATGGGGACGCTCGCCGCGCTCGTTCGCCAGTTAATGTAACACCAGCTCCGCAGAGGGAATGCCTTCCCCGTTTCAATGTTCCTCACCCCGGTTCGAAACTGCCCTTAACTTCATTGCGCCAAGAATTCATTTCTGCAACAACGTTGCGCCGTGCAATTAGACTAATTGGTCTGATTCGCGGAACTGTGCTGCTGCGTAGTTGAATGATACCAGAGACTACGTAAACTGTAATTCAATGAAAAGCGACGGTCGTGATAAGTGGTATTATTTAACGAAAAACACCACGTAGGAATGTAACGCTAATAAACTACCATGACGATGAATAAACCTGAAATCTGGTCTTCATACGATCAAGTTAATTTTTGCCTAATCATAGGAGTGGTCTGAAGTATTTCATTTGTGATATATTTGAAGAGTAATACTTGCAGAAGTGTATTTGTAGAAAACTGTGCCACCTCTTAGATGTAGAGAAACCTGAATTAAAAGTAATTTATTTAAAAAGGGAAATTGCATTAAAATTTCTATGCTATTGTATTACCATTGGCACGTAGAACATTTTGTAATAAAATTTTTTCTTTTCTTAATTTTGGCACGTACAGTGTTTTCTACAACAACTCTTCTTTATTTGTTGGCGAGGAAGGCAACCCCGCGTAATGGAGGAGTAACAGGTGAATATTTTTCTCTGTACATACGTCATCGAGTCTGAATGTATCAATTCTAGGAAAATATTATGCGTTTGGCAATAAGGATGATCATGGCTTGTGCCTGATAACTTTATCACGGTGAGGGGATAGTCACTACGGTTGCAGGTAGCGCACCTTCGCTTCGGGTATATTGGTTTAATTAACCGGGGCGACGAGTTCTCTGCTCATTGCGCGTGCAACGGCAACAGGGAGCTTTGTCGATCGATGGCTGGGATTATTCTCGGGCCGAATTCTTACTGAAAGTACAGAGGAAACACGGGACAGGTATTGAACGCGGAGAAAACCAATCGCCTGTGGAAACTCCAGTTCGATTTTATTTAACACTGGAACAATGTGGCTGACATAATCGACCTAGAAGCAAAACCTGTTCGCGAACAACAAATACACCGTGAAAAAATACAGGCAACTTTTTGTTGCATGCTTGTCTCGCATAATGATCAAGGGAATTATAAGATGCTAAAACGCGGATAACGATTATCTGTGTAGTAGAATCTCCACCATTTCCAGAAATCTCGATAAAGATACACGTAACATCAGTTCTCACAGCTATTTTGTAACTATGCATGTTTGCACTGTAATTAGTGTTACGAACCGTACTATAATGTATAACATAATGAGCTTCGAACTAAGTTGTCACGCTTTGTATTGTCTGCGCAATCACAGAAAAATCTTTCAATAAAAGAATGAATGTTGAAATACACATTTCGCTAGAATAATAAAACGTTCAAGTGGTAGAAGTCCTGCTGTGTTTAAAAGTGCATTGCCTTGAAAGGCCGATTGTAAGAACACTTGAAAGCCTCAAGGATCTCAAATTAATGCACTGTTAGTCGAATAGAAAAGTGTTTTATTTTTTTAAAGCGAACGAACACCCGTTAACGATGTGTCTTTATTACCTAGTAACATTAAATGCCGTTAGAAAAATGGGCCAGCTCCCACAATGCCTGGTAATTACTTGCAAAAACAACTGCACACCGGCATTATGCAAATAGAGAAGCATACTTGAAGTTGTTAATGCCAAGCGAATATGGCCTCCATACGGAACCCTAAAGGCATTTTTTCCTATACGCGACTGGACGCAACGTCAAGAATTTCAAAACCGATTATCTCGAAAATGGAGTGCAAAATCAAAAAATTTTACTACTTTTTCTAGACTTATTTACTCGTTATAAGTCGTAAAGAAAAAGTACCTTTTTTTAATATCGCGCTTCATTTTCGAGAAAATCGACTTTGAATTTCTTGACGCTGCGTCCAAACGCGCGCGAGAAAACATATGTTCCTTTATACTTGTGCGTCCAAAGTGTAACGTATCTCGAAGCTGCGTCGGAAAAGAGTGGCAAAGTGTGAATTAGGTGGGGCCATTTCGTTCAACCTTCACCTTCGCCGCGAATATTCCTACGATCAGCGATCGTATAAGCGGATAGCACGGTGCTCAGGCCCGAGTATCAATGAACCGTCAATAATCGTCGATAGGGTGACGATAGACAAGCGGTGAACGTGGCGTGAATTTTAAACGCACCGGCGTATGTACTTTGTATCGTGACGTTTTCGCAACGAACAACAAGGAACACTGTGTAGGTATGTTTGTTCGAATATTGCATATTGTCCAACGTGTGAAGGAAAAAAAAGAAAGAAATATATTTCTTCGTACTCGTGCCTATCGGGTATTCATACGCAGCGGATCTAGTCGCGTGAGCATTCCTGAAACCTGCGCATTTGCCACGACATTTTCACTTCATGAATAAGTATGAGGAAATTAAAACCAAGGCTCCCCATTTGCATCGAGCAGTTGTAATTGCAAGTGAACAGAATACTTTTCTATAGCGAAGAGCAATTTTACACTGCCTCTTTTTTTTAAGTATTTATTATTATGTAGAACGTGATGGATGCGTCAGATTCTACTTGTAATAATAAATTGTTCCTTCCTGGACGTGCCAAGAGAGACAAGATAAACGGGGATTATTAATATGCTCCACTTTGCTTATCAGCTGCGAACAATTAATTAATCAAGTAGCTGTCGCGGTTTCGCTTGAGTATGTGGGAAACAACGCTAAAACCTTACTTGCATTTGGAACATTCGAAATTGTATTGAATACGTTTAACCCTTCATTGCACTGCAGCGTAATTTTTGAGTTACCATTTTTGTATTTTTTAATCTGTTAACTTTTCAGTGATAATTGTAATGAAATTTGTAGTTGAAAAAATAGTTGTGGAAAAAAGCGATTTATTTTTGTTAAAATTCACATTTTAAAATTTTAATATTAAGGTCTAAGAATTTTGAGAAATATTAGCAAAAGAAAAGGGGTTAAATGTAGTTTCTGGAAATCTATATTTCGAAAATTTATGAAATGTTGGAATGTTCCAATGTAAGCACCTCGAAACGAAATTCCTCGAGTTCACGTGTTCCGAGGATGATTTGCCAGGAATCTCGAGTTCCTTTCTGGAAAAAGTGGAAAATTTACGGCACAATTCGAACATTGCAAATCCGATTAGAGCTCGGCGCGAAGCTCCTGGGAGCGTTGTTTTTCGAAGACAGAAATAATTTCGGACTGTGTGCCGGGAGCCCGCTGGGCGTTATGCAACGGTGTTGAAAAGGAATCGGCGATGACGGTGTCAAAGCAAAAGCACCCAGTCACCAGACTGTCTAGTGAGGTGGCTGGCGATCCTCGAAAGTCTCGAAACTACGTTTTAAAACGCCGGGGCCGAGCGAGCGTGTAACGCACGCGTGCTATGCGAGGCGGGGGCCAACGAGCGTGAAAAAAAGTGAGCAAGGACGACCAGTCAATCAAATCGTGATCGCATATCTGCCTCGTCTCGGATGGAAGCCATTCTAATTTAGCAACGGGCGCGAAAGCATCGAAGATGCTGTGGCAAATCGCTCGACTGCAATGTCCCACCATGGCCAATCACGAGACAACAGGTCATTTTAACGTTTTAAGCAAGTTCATCGAACATTTTCTACAACAGTGAAGTGACGATGTTTTCGAGAAGCTACGCGATTACATCGATGAAAATTGCTTTTGCGCAGCGCGTCTTTCAAGGCTGCGTATGCATGAGTTTCTAAGTAGCGAGAGATTAGGGAAGCGACGGAATCTACTTTAAATCGGTAATTTTAGTAATCCGTAAACAATGGTGACACGGTCACTTTTGCTTCATGGCTTGTAAATGCACGGACTTCGGAATATCGTTTGCTTATAGGGTGCAAAGATTGAGTAACACTAGGTTAACAGATATTATACCTATTTCTACGAGCAACCGTCTAATTGACGGGTAAACGAAAATACGCATCTTCTTTCAAAAATCGATTTGTCCGATTTAAAGATGACTTAAGTATATATAATATTAAGCTGCGCGTCTTAATAAGTTACTAATAAGTAAAAAGTAGTTTCCCAGATTTTATCTCAAAATTAACAATAATATTAACGTTATAAAATTTTTCATATTATAATTTCTACTTAGCAGGGACTTTTCTATTACCATTATATTTATTAATGAAGTAAAAATTGCTATACTACATATATATCTTAAAAGTCAGACGACCTAGGAGGAAATAAATGTGTTACAAATCGATTATAATTTCAAATCCGTCAAATTAACGAGTGCCGTGAACCCAGTGTTAACAATTGCCTTCTGATAACATTTAACGTTTGAAAAGAAAATTATTCCAAACAAAGCATTCTGTTCTCTTTCATCATGTATCGCTTGATCCTCCGAACGCATTACTTAAGATTCGCTCGAAGTGTACAAAAACCCCAGCAACAACAAGACCCCACACGTTATACATTATCCCGTACAAGCTTTATGTTCTTTCAGCTGGCTCGACGAAGTCTTGAATTGCGGCAAGGATAAAAACGGCGCCGCTGTACCCTTTGCTCTTCCCATTCACCGGCCACAAGCCTCCCAGGAATATGTAAACGAAATCTTTCCTTGTTCAGTGATGATCGTTAACACTCTCGAAAGGTCCTTACAAAAGCCGCGGCGATAAATTAATTCCACGCGGGGAACTACGCCGGGGGATTCCCCCCAAGCAAGATGCGGCTCAGTCGAGTCGAAAAGTGCAGCGGCGGTGCGAAAAAATTCGCTGCTCCCTGAAATACGAAGCAAGAATTTTCTCGCTGTCCCAAGCTTGCAAAAAGAACGCTCTCTATTATCCACGACTAAACGCGCAACTTCGAGGCGTGCTTCAGCGGGAAACACGACCTCGGAGGATCCCGATGAGGCCAGAGCAGCTGCGGTGCTCGAGGAGCGCTAGGGACATTTTCCAAAAGGTCACAACCTTCCCCTGGGTGCCTTAAATAACATTAACCGCGATAACTAACGCCGCGAAAGCCTCAAAGGATCTCGGGGCTTTCTGTACGCTTAATAGACACACGCTACTGCTAATAGAGTAAGCGCTTCGAGCGTTGAATGTCCACAGTGTTGCATGTGCACTCGTCGCTGGAATAGAGGGCAGCATAAATCATCCTCTGGTTGGCTTTTAAATATTCGTGATGCTGCAGAAGCAGGCGCGGTGGAAGGGGCGCGGAATTTTCCAGGCAGGAACAGCGGTGCCGCGCGCCTAGCGTCATAGAACGAATTCCGAGAAACGTTCTACGCTGTTTGTTCGCGTAGAACGGCGCCGAGGACTTTCGTGCATCACGTGTATGGTCCGCGTGCCGCACGCTTTTGATACGATCGACGGTTCACGATAATGTGAATTCAGCACGCGCGATGAAGTCATAGGTTACGAGGGGGGAAAAGGCGATGTGCATCGGAATGCGTGCAAACGCGACAACGTTCCGCGAGCAACGTTCCTCTCCGGGAGCCAACGGTGAAAGTTTCGGTGCCCTGCTGGCTCTAATTCCATTATCGAGACGAGAACACAGGACGGCTAGACGGAGAAAGCAAGCCTTCGGGATATAGAACACAACACGTCTGTGGGTTGTGTTGTCCTGTGATTTTCTAATTCGAGAAACTTAATCGACCGTGGACACGTGAAAGGTGGCGATGATGCGTACCGAAGGTTCCGATGATGTTTGAGCAAAACGACGACCGGTTTCGTCGACGTCGTTAAAATCCCCCACCTTTAATCTCGTAATGCCGATGGGAGCTGAGAACGGGGATCGCGGAAATTGCAAGATCTTCAGGTGGGCGAGCGAAGGTGGAGTAATGAAGAGGGTGAAGTGTGATTTATAGTGGCGGAGTGGACAACGGGTCGTGGGGATATACAGGTACTCGAGAAAGTATGTGTAACAATCCACTTTATACGTAAATATTTTATACCTTACATCGGTTTCAAAGTAAGAATTAGCATTAATTAGGAAGAATAAACTGTGATTAACCCTTGGTTGTTGCACTGTGTCAAAATCACCCACTATTTGACTTTGAGGTAAAATATCTTTGAGGCATCATTGAAAATGGCACTACTGTTTAAGGGGGCATTCCCCGATCAATTTAGCGATTTTCTGGAATTTATTCCGACGAAAATAATTATAGTAATGGAATTAAACTTTTTTCTATTCATTAAACGCATGAGCGTAGAGGCCGAGCCTCTGCGCTCCCAACAAAATACCTCTGTAGAAGCTAAAATAATCGGAATTTTTCCATGAAAATTTAACAGTACATTCTTGGGAATACGTACATCCGAAAAATGTTTAAAAATAATTGATTTTTTTCAACCCATCTAAACGGAATGACCCCCTAAACATGATATTTTAACTTCAAACTTTATCTCAATTTTTGCGACCTAATTTAACATGTAGTTGTTAAATAGCAGCTGATTAAAAATTGCCTTGAGTCCAGTCGACCCAGTGTGATAATTACGTTCTATAAAATAGGTGTGACCACCGAGGGTTAACAAATGTTTCCATTCTTCTAGCAAAAATTTCTTTGAGCATTCCTTTGACAGATGGTGCTAACTAAAATATAGATTAATCAAGGTTTATCACTGATGTAAATTATAGTGTCTTCTGTTATGTAGCAACTGTTGCGTATGGCACAGAAATAATTTTTCGTACCGCTGTGAAGAATGAGTTAAAAACTTTTCAACTAGCGCGAAAAACGTTATTTCTTCGTGCGATAACGTATAAAGTATGTTCAAAATTGTTTCAATGTTACAAATGCATTTGGTACAAAACCGATAATGTTATGTTGGCGAAAGGAAATAGAAGGTTATTTCACTTCTGTCGATAACGTGAGCAATTTACGCAAAATTATTTGCACACTTTGCGTCTCATTATTAAAAGAAGGTTAATTGACTCTAAAGAGGGAAGATCATTTTCTACTCAACTTATCAACATTATCGTCTTTTTAAACGATTTTATTCAGCTTCAATCCTCTCTTTGTTTGTTTGGTTCAAATCTAACAAGTGAATTTTAACCCACTTCCAACTATCCGAAAGACTTTACAAGCGTACGTAGTTTGGACGATACAAAATTATGAAAGAAAACCCAGGAGTTTAAAAAATTGCCTAGTTATCAATATATTTAACCCATAACCACAAATCCAAACGACAAATCAAATCAATTCAATCGACATGAAATCAATAAATAACTACAAATCAAAACTTAGACACTAAAAGTAAATAATACAGAAAAATATATAAAAAAAATTAAGTTACACGATTTTATTTAAAATGCACTAAGAACTAAAAAAGAATTTTTTGTACTACAATTTCGATGATATTTTTTCACTTTAAATAAAATCGTGGAGCAGTATTATTTCATAACATAATCAGTATTATTTCATAACATAATCAGTATTATTTCATAACATTATTTTGTTTTATACACTTTTTCGTTTCTGTTCTTGATTGAATTCCATGTTTTGTAACGATGCAACAGGGAGCCAAGTCAAGACCCGTGACCTTAAGATACATCCCAATATTCGTTCTCCAATCGAGATACCAAAATTTAAATTTTCAAAGTGACCGTCATTTTGATCCGCGCACGATCGTGGGGCATTCTTGTTTGACATTCTCCAACGGTTAGTATTGTTATAAATAACCTGCGCATGTGACTAATCACCACTTTGTAAGCTTAATGACGAGGGACGATACACTTGACTAACCTGAAGCACCTCGGACCCAAGAATTCACCGAAACCATGGATATCAAAATAACGTTTAAATCGCGTTGCCTCGAGTGTCAGAAAATGAAATTTCGTTGCGTCTAAAGTGATACGAAAAGTACTGACGATGTTGATAAATTCCAAAAATAACGTTCCTCAAAACACTCTCTCTGCCACGTTGTGTTTACTTCTCGGGAGCACGTAGGTTTCCAATCACAACGAACAGGATTTCAATATACTTGATGTCACACGAAAAATATCGATGACCTCGATAATGTAACAAAAGAAAAAAAAATCGTTGGAACGAGTCCCCTTTAACGCCGTAATTACTCGTTGAAACCATCAATTGTTCACGTTCCTTCTACTTCAATAATATTCACATAACGATACAATTTGGGTGAACCGTATCTGGTGTAACCACCCTAGCGTACGATAAACTGCTCATTCACTACCAACGAAGTCCCTGGGGATAGTTAAGGCGCTTAGATAATAAACATAATGTCAACTGCTATCGGTGTTCGACTGGTCGGTATAAAGTTCCAAGGTTGAAGCAATATCGTGACCTTTGCAATCGCCGTGCCCCGGGCCACATGTAACTTGCACCGTTCTCTCTTGCATTAATTTCGAAACCGGTCGCACGGACCCCGTAATACGATCAAAACGGGCCGGGGCGAGAAAGAACGGAGACAGCGGGGCCGATCGTTTCTGAGAAAAAAGTATCGAGTCGCGTCGTTAAAATTAACAGCGAGCCGCTAACCCAGTTACCAGCCGAGCATTCCGCGACATCGAGGCTGTAACGCCGTTCGAAACCTGTACTCGACTGTGCATGAATTTAAGCAGTGATGCAAGTGCAACGGTTCAGTTTAGTTGAGTGAAGCATGTGCAGAGGATGGTCTACTGGAAACGAACCACTTCGATAACTTGTTTGTTTATGGGTGCCAGGTGATTACCACTGGCCATTAGCCGGGGATTTACAGTTTCAGGTGGCCTATGAATCACCGATATGAACGACGTTCGAGAATACTTGGATGGTCAGCGAGGCTGCCTGATTACTCGAAACAACCGTATAAAGCCACGTAAAAATTACATATTACGTACCTCCATAATTCAAGTTACACGGGTTCTTTCTCAAGCTTCTCAAATTTCCCCAAAATACGCAGCAGAATATCACAAGAATCAATGAAACGTGAAAGAACCGCGCGAGAAACAAATTATCACCTCCCCCTACCCATCCGCAAAATTATTCAGGCAGGTCGAGGGTTCGCCTGACCGATTAAAAAGCAGAGCCCTAATTGCACGCACATCCGTCCGCCTCGACGCATTTTCCGCGACCTTTATTTCTGATAATAGAACAACGAGTCTGACCTTGGACCAGGCATATCCGTGCTGGTGGATCGATGATGATGATGCAGCGTCTGCTGCGGATGCTGAAGCTGCATGTACACTTGCTCCTGTTGTTTCATCCACATTTTGCCACGAACTATTTGTAACCACTGGTATCATTCAATGATTCCGTTCAACAGGCCGCGTATCGGTTATCGCGTGGACAGTGCGGTTTCCTTGTGCGATCGTCGAAAACGTTTCCATTCGACCGATCATCGTCGTTCCGCATTATGGCGGATTTTTCAAGGAATGCCCAATCCTGTCAGCGATTCAATTCGCCTCTTGTCTCTGTTTGTTTTTAACTAGAACGGCACACGACGCTGGAATAATAAGACTCGTCCTCGGCGTCGGCCGCCATGTTGGTGAACCGCGAGCGCGCAAAACAGCAAGCAACAATCAGGGCGCGACGCGGCGTCTCCCCGTTATCGCCGCGGCAACTTCGCGGGGCTTGTTTGTTGCGCGAATTAAAATTAGCCAGGTCGCTGTTTAATCTTGCTCGTTCGATCGCTGGGCTCGCCGGCCCGCTCGCCCGCCCGGCCGTTTATTCTCCGGCGTGCAGATAAAAAAAAAACGCCTCTATCGCGACGCCGAACGCGACACGAGCAAACACGTTCGGCGATGGCGAACCGGAGGAAGAGAGACGGCCTGACAAGGAGGCGGACACGTCAGAGGGAAGCGGGCAAGACAAGGAAAGACTCTGGCTCCTACAGTGACGTCTCTTGCTGGAGCGTTCGCGATCGTTCCTCGTCCCGTTAAAGTCGTTTTTGCACGACGCAACTACGCGACGTCAGTACCTGCATCAACGAGAAAAAGTGCAACAACAAGGTGTCCTTCGACGTGGGCACGATAGGTCACGCGAGACATCACATTTCTTATTCTCTTTCTCGCACACTCCCTCTCTTTCTCTCGTTCTCCCTCTCTTGTGGAGGCGCAATTCTTCTTATGGCGTAACGGTCGCGTAACGCTGGTTCCACGTTCGATTTACCACAGTCGCGCGCGTATCGACGACTCCGTGAAACATCGATTCCCCTGCACCAAGATGTCTCGTCGCTCCGATCTTCGACCGCCGCGCCAGTGCCACGACGGATCGCCGACCTTGACACCGTGTTCTAGATCCCCGGCGCAGCAGGAAATCCCCGCGCACAGAGATCGCGAGGGGGCATCGATCGACGTGGTGCACGGATCGATACTATGCGCGATGCACACAGCGGCTTCGACTCGCCCCGGCGTTCCGTTACATCGCGCGGTAAACCAGAAGCCTCGAACGGCCGCGACGTTACTTCGAGGAATCTTCGACCTTGACACACTGTCCCAAATGTCTCTCAGAATGGTGAAAATATACGACGGCTATGCATTCCGTAAGTTACACCGGTCTCCGGTTTGTTCCGGTACCGATGCTTCGCCGCGCACCACACAGAAACACAACAAGCAGTTTGCTCGATCGAGCGTCCCGTTGCGCGCACTTTCGAGACTCGCGATGTCTGTTTGTGCGCCGAGTTACACGATGCAGTTCTCCGTGATCGTAGTAGTACCAGATTCTTGGTACCAATACGAACGGCACTTCGCTGCGCGGTAAACTTTGTTCCGAGTGTGTCACGTGTTAGGAACTGGCACAAAGTTGCCAACGATATTCCTTTACGCGTATAGATTTCCAAGTGCTCGAATTTATGTCAAATAGATGAGCGTGAGGATATTGGTTGGAAAGAAGACACTTGCTACAGGGTCAGCCGAAACAGCCGGCGAAACGCGACGCGAACGATAGTCAGAAGCGAACTGCCGGTGGAACGCTACCCCCACTTGTCCCGGCAATCAGCGTCTTCCCCCACCCGTCTAGGCGACCAATCGTCGTTCCCCTCGCCTTCTTCCAATGCTATCCGCGGTCGGAGCGCGCAGCATGATAACAACATATTTTTAGGCGGATCCCTTGGCGTTGTAACGCTGCTACCAATTCCGCGCGATAAGAAACGAATTTTCATGCGTGCGCTGCTCCCGCCGGAATCACGCGCGAGAATTCGAGTGTGATCCCAGAGGCGATGGGACGATGCCGCGCGTCGGATGTCCTCGGAACTCCGCGGGGACGTACGACGATTCAAAGAAAGTTTAAATATATTTGCATACACGCATGTAGGTCACTTTAAGGCTTGAATTTTACTGCGCTGATATCCACGGTTTATTTTGACGAATTTCCTGGGCATAAGCGAATTAGGAATATGGATCGTCGTTTGCAAGCACGATATTCTATGGTTTGATATTTTTATTTTTAGGGAAAACTTTGGTACTCACCCATACGAGACGGTCGTTTCGGGCACAGAAGTCGAAGAAGACGCGCTAGCGTCATCGTCGTCCACGTCATCCTTCATTTTTCAGATTGTTCCTGAAATACGAAGGAAAGAGAAAATCGTTAGTACTTGCGACGAGCCGCGACTACGTTTGTTGCCGAATGTCCTGTGATCGTTCGTTTTTCTTTGCCAATATGCAGCTCGGCAGAGTGAAAAAACGATAACGTTGTCGGTGCAACAAACGAGGAATGACGCGCACGCGATACGGGAAACCGCGATGACAGTCGATTGACTGATAATGTAAATAAACAATGGTAGTGATAAAATACAACGAAAATAACGCGTAGCGGGTACATGTGTGTCGTTGTCGGTTTAAAATCCCGAGACAAACTGCTACAACGCAAAATAAATGAATTGAGGATCTTGCAACAAGTGGCATTTTTGACAGATTTTGAACTATGACGTGTAACATGCGTAAAAAATTCTACATCGTTTGGTGCACGTTTAATGCAAATCCGAAATAAATAAAATAAAAATTAAGTATCTAATATCACAGCAAATTTAGGATTCCAAACTCAAACTACTCGCGTTTTTTAACCGACTTCAAAATGAAAAGGGTTCTCAGTTCGATGTGTTTGTATGTTAGTATGTATTATGTTTGTCCGTGAATTTCTCCGTAACTACTGGACGAATTTTCGCGAAACTTATTGTATTTAGTTTAGCTTCAATCAACTTAGGTCATGGAGAAATAATTCTCGAATTTCAAATCACTCGAATGTTCCAACTAGCTCGGCAACAAAGCGTACCGACCATGTACCGGTAGTTACGTCTATTATGCAGTAGAAATGTACGACGCAACGGAGCACCAGCTCACAGACACTACTTGCAGCTCAAAGCAGCAACTTAACAATTATTTCTTAATAAACTAAAACCATAGCACTCCCAATCAACCCCGGCATCACTTCAGGGAAACTCACGCTCTCTCCATCTATTTCTTTCAGCATCTCAATCCTCGTTCACCTAATATGATTCTGAAAAGCTTCAAAGGAAGGACCGCAATGCGCCACGGGGATGGAAGTTACTTTTCGAACCTTGAGCAACTTCGAAAGGATTCGATACAACGTCGAAATGATTTTCATGCATACATATCCCTCCCTGCGAGATCAATCCTATGAATATTTTATGTAAACACATCCTTTTTTGCTCTAGGAATAATATCGCCCGGGTGAAAAGTAACGCGTGAATAATCAAATTCAGGTAGAATCTGTGCGCTTCTTCGGTCGAAGGAATCTCATTTAAAAGACAAAAAACCGCTGGAATCCCCATTCAGCGGATGAATAGAGATAGCCTGACAGCGTCTGTACTAATTCGACATGATTAATGAATAATTAAATCCACGACCACTGTTCCCAGGCAAATATTTCGCCCGCCAATCTTCTTATGAGCACTATTGTCCGCTATTAATAGATCACAGCCGGTACAATCGAAGCGTATCTCTATTATTTATAAATTCTCAAGGGAACGGCCACGTCCAATCGAAACAGACAATATCCATCGATGCCACTGGCAATAGGAGTAATTCGACGTGCAACCGCGGATGCAAGCTAACATCGTCCCGCGGGCCGATTGCGTATTCTGTTGGATAACAACGGCGATTCGAAACAATCAGCTGATGTTGCTCAGGATCAAGGCTGCCTTTGTTCGCAGTCACGCAATTCCGTTACACGACTGGACTGTAGATTAGCACGCAAGCCGCGCCGCGTACACGTACGAAAATGATTCTTCGCTTCGGTTTTTCTGTCACGTTGTATAACAGCTTCTTACTCGGGCGTTAGTAAACATTACGCAAATTGCGCGGGTAACACGGGTTCCGCGGGCCGACAGATGGTGTAAAGATAAAAGGACACAAAACGTTCGGCACAAAATTAGCACTCTGTTGGTTGTACCTTTGTAAAAACGTATTTGCAAAAGGTGCAAGCAAAACTGGGAAAAGCTGATAAGTAATGTGTGCAATTTAAAGTGGTTAAATGCCACGAGTCGTTAGTGCTGGGATTAGTTCTTTTTTAAGTACTTCTAACAGCGTAGTAGTTGTAAAAAATACGAGAGTATTCTTCGAGCCGAACTTTACGATATGTGTATTTTGAAATGTTGCAACGATTTCAAGCAAAGACGAAGAAAAGGTTGAGATATATTCTTAAGGGTGTATAACCGTTTGAGAGTGTCGAAAAACGGATTCTTTTTTCTACGTATTTTTATAGATTGATGTTTTAGGAATATTATAAATCATGTACGATGTAAAAATTCGGAAGATCGACGAAGTTATAGGCATTTGAGTGAAAGAACCCAGGTAGCACGGGGCGTCGCGGCTCGACGGATCGCAGCGGAACTATAAAGCGGAACTAAGTTATATCATTGAAAAGCAAAGCAGGCCACGCGATCTACGCTCGGTATTTAGAGAGGAAATCCGCGTTTTTCTCACAACATCGAGATTACCAATTCGAAGCGAAAAACATTTGCAGTCGGTCCCGCAGACTCGCCGTGAATTCCATATTCAACTGTAAGGAACACTTGCATCTGCCAAAGATAATGGAATCTTGTCGTCGGAAAGATAAAAAAGAAGCAGAAAATAGCAGCTCGACCGTTTGTAGAGAAACGGATCCTTGCCTGTTTGCAGGCAGATATTGGATAAAGTATTCCGATACGAGACGCCGGGGCCATTGAATAAAGATATCGATTGAGAGAGAGAGAAAGAGTGTTCGCCTCTTATTGAATGGAACAAGGGTTCTCGATGCTTTCAGAGTGCCCCCACGTATCTACGGCAGAGTGGCATGGGCAGCATGTATCCGTGCCCACATAGATGGATGACTGTATCTAGAAGCTGGCGTCAGGTAGGTTTGTGTTGATACCCCGGGTCGTCGACATCGCTCCACTATCACTAGGTTCCGCTGCGTGCGCGCTACACGACAGAGCTGATAAGCCGGCGCAGAGGTAACCCACGTGCGATGCACTCTCTTCGAGCACAGATGAACGGCCAACCGAGGAATCACTGAACCCCTATTTCGAACGAGCCACAAAGATTCCTATTGTCGATGTTCCCTCCACAAGCTCCGTCACCGTGTAAATTCCGTTCCACCGCGTTGCAAGATTGTACACGCGAACTACCCCGAGCGAGGGTTGCAACGGGATCTCAAGGCCTTCCTTTACCTCTTTCCATGTATTAATACGCAGCCACAGCTGCGTGGAATCTAAACATATACAAACCATCCGAGGAGTGCGCTCACCTGTACCCCTGCACCCCTTTAAGAGCAATCGATCTCTGCAAAGAGCATTATTTCTTGTATATAAATTCTAAAATTGGTCCTGGGGCCATTCTCCCTATGCTGACCCGACTAAACCCTTCCAACTCCCAATCCACCGATCTGAATTCTTCTAATCTCACATTAGATTCCCATAGCCCCGTGTTCTATTAGCTTCCGCCGTGGAGAAGCTCCCGAAGAGGAGGGGTTAAAAATACGAGGCACACGGGGGGACAACAGTGCGGTGGTGTATCGAGCGGCCGAAAGAAACAAAGAAAACACGAAACACGGTGGTGCATGCCGTCGTCGCCGGTAATATCCCAGCCGTCTAGACACTAGACACTCTTTGTTCGTGTTCAGGGGCTGATTTTCGGGGGTTCGTTGCCGGTTCGCGGCGCAGGGTGGGCCTACCGTGTTGCTCGTTCCGCCGGAGGAATGCACGCGCGCGCGGGGGCGAGAACGAGGGTGGCACGGTTACACGCGAGGATAAGCCCGAAGGCGGTGGGGTGTGCATGTGTTCCGTCGTCCCGACGATCGACGGCGGGCTCGCAACGTGATCAACGACGAAACGAAACTGTGGGCCGTTGCACGCGCGACCGCCCGCCGTTTCCTCGCTCTTCTTCTCCCGAGCAGCGCGGTTAACGACGACGCTCACCGAACCAATTGACCGCTCCGCATCTCCGTCGTCTTTGCCCGCTGCCCCCGTCGAACCCGACCGATTACTAACATTTCAGAATCGTGAATCAGGCGGGACGCTCTCTCCTTCCTTTTCTCCTCCCCCGATCGATACACACACGCCCGGCCCAGGCGTTTGATCAACCAACCGTTTCCACTGCTTCGATGGAAGGATCACGGTCAACGCGCCCTCCGAGTGTCGCCCTCGGGCATGGCCGAGCTAAGGGAATTAATGGTGTATGGTAATGCCATGGAATTTTGCAGAAGTGAAAGTGTTATGAATGTTTGAGCTGTATACCGTGACGCGTGATTCGCGACGGTGGTATTTTTTGTATTTAATGAGCGCGGGATTGATGATACGTTAAAAGATTTGGGGTGTAGAGGGTGGAAATTGTAGATCATAATTTACAAAGGGTAATGAGTAAGCTGGAGGGTTGATTCTGAGTTTCCAGAATCTCTATTGATATTTCAGAGTGGTTTCTCGAATTCAATTTCAGGGGTTTTGTAAGATGAACCAGAGGAGCTTGTTGCTATATTTCCAGCGCGCGTATTATCCAGTTAAATTAGATTATACTACAATGAGAACTCGTTAAGTGATTGCTGAACAGAGTGGGTAACTTTTCTACTTATCCGCTGAAAGAGAATTCCGCGGTTCATCTCTGTTACAAATAAGGAAGAACTGTTACGTATACCGAGAAGCGCAGATCGGTTTCCTAAAGATTCATCCCACGTCCCTGTAGCATCGAACTCTCTTTACGATATCTCGTACAGCGGCGACATTCCTTCGTGGAAATGTAATCGCGAAAGTTCACTGGGACTTTATAGATACCGCGTGGATTTCATGTGCAAGAGGAGCGTGTATGTGTATACGCGCATCCGTGTATGTAGATCTAGAAGAAGGCAAGAGGAGGATATCAGAGATGAGGCAAGGCGGAGGCAAAGTCCTTTGCCCCTGGAGCACGGGGCAGGATGTACACGTGGCTCATAGTGGAACACTATCCCCAGCGACATGATGTAGGTATATCAAAGGATGGGTCCTCCGCGCATCAAGACAATATAGCCTACTACCCACCAACGACTGACTGATTTAAAAAAATTATTATTCTTTTAGGATTTGCTATAAGTTCCCTCTCTTTGTGCTGGCGACGATTTTTGCAAAAATTTTAACCACATATTATCAGATTTAGAGACGGAAACGTGGACCCAGTGGAAGAGGAAAAAACGCAGGGTACAAACTCAGGTTATAGATCTATCACCAGGACTTTGATAAGGTTAGTATGTGGTATCCAAAAAGAGTACATGTCCTCCTTTTTTTGACTGAAATGCAGTGTCCTCCTTTTTTGACTAAAATGCAGTGTCATCCTTTTTTGACTGAAATGCAGTGTCCTCCTTTTTTGTTTTGTTCACAACTCAAGCGATCAAAATTCCATTATTATTTACCAGATCCCAAAATAAAAAGAAGTACTATAAGTCTATTATAGTCTCCTCTAAGAGACCAAAATCTGCAACATATAAAAAGTTGAGCCAGTTTGGCTAAACCTTTTGCCCTTAAAAACCGCGCTGCTTACTCTGAGGAAAGCTAACATAAGATTAAATTATTTTTATGGTGACCGACCATTACGAAGCATCTCAAGGAATCAGTGAATCACTGTGCATACTTGCCAAGTGAGACTCTCGACCAGGTGCATTTCCATGTGTATACGTGTGATCTATTTCCAGGCACACAGACGCGCGTGCATAATCAGTTGCACCTTTTCGTTCACGGTGCTCTGAAAGCACAGAGACGAATCGATGCATCGCTTATCTTGCAGCGAGTTCAATGCCACCCCAAGATTACAGGAGCGTATCGGTCGTGTAACCATCAACGCATCACGTGTCCGCAAAGGGTACTCACGGTTCTCAGGGCACAATCACGTGCTCGCGTTTACCGATACCCAGCGAAGCCGACAGCGCGAAAAGGAGCGTTCTTTATATCTGAAATCGTTCGGGGAACATTGTCCCAGGGTAACCACCCGCGCTCCATGAAGAAACGAGCGATCATTCCGCCGATCCGTTCAATGTACCTTTACACCTCGAAGAGTACCATTTCGCAGCGAGCAAAATGGGCGTTTCTAAAGAAGTCATCGTCGAGTCACGATCTCTGGTGCACGACGCTCCTCTTCAATTACCTAGCGGAGATCGATGCGAAATGGCCCCCTCGGAAAGAGGACACCACCGAATTGCACACGTTACATACGTGCAATCATCAATCGAATGATCCGCAACAAGCCTCTCAGCTAAATATGCTACCGGTGTTCGCGCTGCAAATCCGCGGAGCAACGACGCGAAACGCTCCGCGATGGCCACTGACTCTGAATTGCGCAGATAAAAATCTGACGATTGGACTATCATCGGCCTCGCCGGGTCGATAACTATTAATTATCGGGCGAAACGCCGTCGAAGAAACTAATTATCTACTCGCGATTACGCGCACAATTTGCAAGTTCGTTGAATAATTCAGCGACGGAATTGACGCGCGGATGCGCTCCAGTATAAATAAATTAAATTTCACCGTGGCAGGTTCAATTGAACGGGGTCGTAAATCTCGTGGAAGTATAGGTAAAACGATACATACAAATTGTTTATGCATGCGAACAATTTACGATCGATTTATTCCCGGTCGTGGAGCGGGCAGCAGTTTGAACGAGTATCGGTGCACGTAGAGTCGAGTGGCATAAAAGGAGGTATGCACACACGCGCAAGCGAATAGTAAAAATCAGGCATCGTTAAAGCAACTAAGTATCGGGCGAATTGCCGCCGTCCGTGTCCGCTCGCTGCTCGGTAATCTTGCGTTTTTGCAATTCGCGTTTCTTTCGAAAGATAACGACTAGGAACATTTTACTGCGTCGTCATTCGTCGCGCGCTTCGTCAGGGAATATTCCTACCGAGCGTTCCATTTTTTCCCCTCTCCTCCGTCTTTTTGCGCGAATTGCAACCGTGTAGCAAACTTGTTTACAATTCCAGATAAGATACTTACTTCCACGCAAATGCATAACTGGCTTGCGCCAAGTTTTCCTTGCATGCCATGACGCGTCGCTGACGAGGACTATTATAATATTTAATGAACGAGGGACTGCGAGCGTGGAGCAGGTTCCAGCGAACCTGCCGCGTTGTGAATTTAACATTGGGGCTGAACTGGGTTATATATTCTCG
Source organism: Andrena chrysosceles (assembly GCA_963855975.1). Lineage (NCBI taxonomy): Eukaryota > Metazoa > Arthropoda > Insecta > Hymenoptera > Andrenidae > Andrena > Andrena chrysosceles. The sequence continues at coordinate 20,448,168 of OY979767.1, forward strand.
ATTATAGGTAACAAGCTTGAAGTACCAGGCGTTGCCAGGGTAGGACTTAAATTGTCGCAAGCTGGAAAGGTGGTGAAGTTAGGGCGACGGGGCGGGACGTCCAGGTTTCGTGGTAGCTTATTGTTTACGCAGGGTTCTAGAGAGTAACTATGCGAAATTTGGTGCAAATCGGTTGAAGGGTTTAGGAGTTAATAGTTAATAGGGAACATAGAGTGACATTCTATTTTATATACATATACATATACTAGCCAACTACTCCATGAAAACACATTTCACCCCTTTTCACCACCCCCTAGGACTTGATTAGGACAAAATCCTTAAATTGTTTTTTAGGCATTTACGTGGGTAACCTTTTGAAGTAAAAACCAAATTGATATCTAATCGGGCTTAAGAAATAATGAGTCGGAAAAAACATATTTCAACCCTTTTTACCCCCTTCGGGTTGGAATTTAAAAAAATCCCTTCTTATGGAATACCTACGTCGCAAAAGGAATATACCCTCCGAATTTCATATCTATAGGGTCAACGGTTTGGGCTGATGGTGATGAATCAGTATCACAACGATCACATAAGTATAGATAAATAAATATATAGGGCGGCCAAAATCATTTGCCCGAAGCGACGACACAGACCCGGCTCTATTGGGATCAAGTCTAGTTCTACGAGTTTTATGAAAGCAAAAGTAACACCGATTAGTTGCATCATTTTTCGTGGCGAACATCAAGTCACTATGCAACGCGGTGAACGGAACGAAGTTTTGGTCATCGTCCTGGAACGATATCTCATTGGCTCGCAGTTGCACCTGCGGCAGGTGCACTCGCGAGAGGAAAATAAGAAATTCAGGAACCTGCTTTGCAGATTTGGCTGGCGAAAAGAATGGCCGGTGTATCGTTGAACCTGATCGCCGCCAAGGGATTGGAATCGTTAATTTTTTGCCTCTCCCTTCGATTTCCTGTACGCCAGCACGTAAACATGCTTCTTTCTCAACCCCGCGGGAAGGTGCGCACTTTCACGAGACAAATTCGTGGTGATCGACAGCCTTCGCGCACAGAATGTTGAAATTATATTACGAAGCAGTGAATTCTGTTGAAAGCCCAGCACGCGCAATTTACCATTTTGAACAAATTGAATCAAATATTAAAGAGCATCGACATAAACCCATTCGAACACCCCATATTTATATTTTATACAAAATCTTATAATCTCCTTGTACTCTTCGAAATAACCAAGTAACCACGAAACCACCTAGCACACTCAAAACGAAGCGCAATAAAATTCGAAAAGATGACGGCACCGTTTGCTCTTTAATTAAATATGTACACTTCGGTTGCCCCCGCTGACCAATGGGACTAGTATTCTAACTTTCTCGACGAGGAAAAATAAAGATCATATCCACGTCAAGACTTAAACATGAATCTCCTTAAACATAGATTCTCATTAGTTAGCCAGCGTCAGGCAACCTCTCATTACCATCGTTTCCTTTCATGATCGATGACTTTCAGGCGCGAGCGTCGCGCCAAGCTCCTTGAAGAATGTTTCTATCGACTCTAGCCAGACTGCTAGACGGTGAGCGAGAATCAGATGTGAGCCTGGTTGGACGATCATCAGGAAGTCCCTGAATTATTTCCAAGTGGACTACGCGCCAGGCATCACGCGACGAGATTACGCGGAAAAGAGAGGGGAGCATTGGACAAATTATGTTAACGTGTACAGCGCTCGCTCAGGCTGCAACGTCTCCACTGCACGCAGTGCCAAGAATAAATATTACCCGGTCAGGCATGTACGCGCGTCACTCGCCTGACCTAGTTTAATCCGCGATCATCCTTTTGTGCTAATTAAGTAGGCGCGTACGCTTTATTAGCGGCCACTGCGCGACTCCGCGACGCTTGACCACGCACCGGAGCGACGTGGTGCGTCGAAAGTGACGCGACAGGGATGAAAGAAGCGTTTGACGAAGAGAAAGGTCTTAGAGCGATTCTTCGCAGTTAATCGCCCGATATCAAAGCGAACGGAGGAAATCACCCTTCAATCTCCCTAAGGCTAATTTATCGCACTCGCAGCGAAAAGTATGGGATTTATCAAAGAAATTTAGAGCAACAATGTGCCTGTCAATACACGCCGCGTGGCCTTCGAAGCTTTTGCGAAACTGATGCGTAAACATCACTCGAGGATATTGTTTATTAGATACCAATGCTCGTTGCACTTTGTGCTTCACTCCCACGTTTTAGTAATAAAGGACACTCTGGTTATTTAGAAGGTGGTTTTGGAACATTCAAACTTAATTACAACATACTTTAAGGTGTAGCTGTAAGGTAAGCTGGGAGCATTTCTCTACCACAGCCGTCAGTCTGAAAGTGGAAGTAAACTAGGAACGATCGCTTGCGCCGTTCACCGCGAGGGGGATCGATACGCGTGACGAAATGTTTACGGGTGACGAGATTCTCATCGGACGGTACATATTTCTCCGCGATGCACCGGAGAGTCCCTATGACTCGTGGCGTCGGGTTCCGATCGAGCCGCCTCATCGAGAGGGTTACACTTCCCGTCGAGATTCCTCCTATAAATACTGTAGAACCAGGCGCAAGGTATCTGGGTCAGGATGAGCGGATCGTGTTTACACGCGTTGGCGTCTCAGTACGCTGTCCGATTGCCGTTGCTAAATTTACCAGTTCGATAATAACCCGTCGCGCGTTCCGCCTCGCGACGCCCTTCCCTATCCCGCGCACCAACTTCCAACGGCCGCGGGAACGACGCCCGCGAATATACCGTAAGCCGCTAAACACAGTCAGCACGCTTATCGATGCGCGCGCACGCCAGTCCCGGCCGTGATTTCGTTACGAATGCACCGGTCGCACGGTCGATCAATGATGCCACTCGCCGATCGCTGTTCTCGGCCGAAGTCACGAATAGGCGACCCTGAATCGCATATAGTCAGGGTCGGCGAGCAAAGGTGGCAGCAATTAATGAATCAAGACTGCGACTCACGTGTCGCATTTACGGCTGCCCGAGCCATGTTAGACTCTGCCACGACACACAGCGATATTTGTGGAGGGGATGTAGGGGCAAATGATTCTTTTAATGCCGCCGCGTGTACACTGTTACAATTGGGATTAATAAATGTAACGTGGCGATCGATTCGGGCGAAGGGTGCGGGAGGTTAAATTTAAATCAAGGTAAAAAGAATTTGATTTCGTAAGAACGGTAAAAATAATACTCGCGAACGGGCGGGGAAGCTCGAAACGAATTTCGGGTTCAAGGTCGACCCGCCACGTCCCTGAGAATCTTCTAACGAAGTTTAAATATAAGTCGAAGCATTGACCACGCTTAGCTAATGCCGACGAATTTACCAACGTAGGCTGACGGTTCGACGACCTTACGCATACGCAGGGAAACATTTTTCATTCTTCGAAACAGTGTTATTTTTTTTTTTTATAAGGAATTTTGGGAATACTCTGTTCGAAAATGATAATTATTACAGGGAATGACAAATCGATAATATAGTGTCTGTTGATAAAACTTGAATTCGATATTCGATTTTTTATTACGCACAAAGAGTATAGTGTACTCGAGATGTTCGATTACTGTACAAAATTAAACTGTCCTTTAAAAAGAAACAAGATAAATCATGAATATCTCAAACAGTGACCTCTATCGACGGAACGTATGTTGTCAGTGGAACGAGTTCAGCCAATTAACGCACTGTTTTATCGACGGAGCAAATCGAGGGGCAATGACCTCAATATTGAGGAGCGCCTGACCTATATATCACTGATGTATCCAGCATGCGCACACGTGTATAGCTCGCGTTCTATAACTTATATTAACTCGTTTTCTATCTAACAACGCTGTTTTCGATTAATTTTTATCTTTGATTTTCGAACCAACACGGAATTAGCAACGTCTTACCTCGTACATACAGAAAAACGTTGACGCTATGATAAGACCCTTGTGAGATAAAACGCGAAGGTCGTATCTCGTAGTTCCTAGTATCTAACCGTAAAGCTAGGAATTTGAAAACCATATTACTAACCAACGGAAGAATATCGATGATCAAGCGCGCGCTGATATAACAATCTAAGAAGACTGAATCCATTGTCGTTAACATGATCAGGATAAATATTTCTGGACCTTGTCAAACAAGAGGCTGCTTTAAGTATCCGACCAATCGCGCACGTTTTAACTGAACTCAGTACCACATCGTCAATTGCATTGTTTACGTGCGAAGATTGTGGGTCATCGCCAGAGCAACCACAATATGAACGTTCCGGATCAAACTTTATTGTAACGACACCGTCGTCCTACCACAATTCGATATTGTAAACAATCTCGCATAATACACGGGTCGACTGGGTCTCTAAAAAAGAAGAATCGATACTACTCCGTTCTACGCCGCAGCAAGGCAAGACCAAAGGGGAAGGTCGAAAGAGGGCAACATCCTAGGAGTCAATGTCCTGTTGATGACAACAGAGAACACACCCGATCCAGGTCGTAAACGATTCAGTGACGTCGCAGGATAACAAGAATCGCTCGATAACACGCAGCGCCAGTAACGCTGACATACTGCCGACGATCTCGTTTGTACAATGTTGTAACAGAGAGCAAGGGAGTATGGTTGAATGTTTTCAAGGGTGTTTTTATATGTTGCGTACCTGCCACCTCGAGGCCACTGCCAATTATGCGTCTCGTGCGGCGACGATCCTACGCCAGGAAATCCGATTCAGCCGCGACGGGCTGTTATTTTCGTCACAAAACACTGCACATCTTATCACACGACATCGCACACTATCATTACAGTGTTGACTTGTCCACTCGATCGAACCACCGTCGCAAACAAACGTGCTTCGCACGAATTCACCTTCGTACTCGGCGCAACGCCGCCATATTTCCTGTTGTCCCAACTGTTCACTGTCTTACCACCATAGACTAGGTGGCGGGTCAAGGTGGAGCACTCGCACACGTTTCGGAACCTGTCACCCGCGCACGCGCGTTCCCTTTTTACGATAATGTAATTCAAATTTCGAGTTTAATTAGCGGCAGAGAGGTGTCTAATTTCAATTGAAAAGTGGACTAAATTTATGCATACGCTTCTGAGGTATAAATTAGATGCATGTGAGTTTTTCCAAGATCTATTATTTCTGGTCGATATTTATATTTATCATACATGGAAGATGTTGTTATGAACATAGAGTTGCGGTGATAAAGTCTTCTTTTTCTAATTGAATAGAAAGTGTTGCTACGGAAGTAAAGGATACGAAGAAACCCTTCTACTCTGTTTTGCAGGTGTTGCTTCAGTATTTGTGACTGTAGTGACATCTATAGTACAGAGAATGTATTACTGAAAGAGGATGGAGATATGAAAATTTCTTTATCGATAGAGATTCTTACTTTTGGAGTTTTAAAATGAAACGATATACGGATTGTTGTTTTTGTTGAATCAGTGATTTAGGTAATTAACTTGTTTTATTCATCGAAGTTCCTTGCATAACTCTGTTTGAGCTGCTGAAGATCCCGCGTTTGAGGGGGTCCCTTACCATTTTAGGGTCGCATGCAACGTTAACGAGAGTGTCTCGAAACAGAGTGTAACGCCACGTGTGGTGGGAATCAAAATTCAACACGGGTAAAATAGGTCATTCGTGACCCGCGATTTATAAATGTTTATATTACAGTAATAATTTGGACACTCTTGGGCACTCCCCAAGATCTCCAGTGTCTACTATTACTACTATAACATAAATATTTGTAAATCGCGGTTCGCAAATGACCTAATTTCACACGTGTTGATATCCGATCCTTACCACGCGTAGCGTTACAATCTGTTTCGCGACGTTGACGTTGCATGTGACCCTGAAATGATAAGGGGGTCCTGGGACCCCCCAACCCGCAACAGAAAAATACATTGAATGTCAGGTCTATTCTATACCTCGTCTGTGGTGTTACTAATTTGAAACGCCCACAGCACGAACATCTAACACATGTCATTATTGAATGTAATCAACAAATGTATTCAACAAGATACTACAAAGAAACACAAACAGTAATATAACCCAGTAACATTACAATATCGTAACAAGTAGTAAACTATTGAAGAAGAACTCGATTCACTTTAAATAACCCTCGTATACAGTCGTCAAATACTTAAACGACAAAAGTGCAATACTCTGTCACCATTGGAGGTAATGTTCGCAGCTTGCCACACTGAGGACCGTCACACTTGGTTAACCAAGACAATCGAGATCAACGATCAGTTACAGCACACGTCAAAGGTAGCCTTGTCGACCGTTGGCCGGACCTATTTCTTTCCTCCAGATGTCTTCCGTCCTTTCATCCTCTGTTTTCATTAGTCTCCATTCTGTCAACAACGGCCCGAGCAGTATCGTCGCGCTCGGACGATGCGCTGGTCAGTTCCTCGTCCCCCACCAATTTCGCCGCGTTCAAACGACTCGTGATCCGAAAACGGAAAAGCGGCACCGCGAGGAACAGGGACGCAGTCAAGACCAAGTGCCGATATGCTTCGGTTAGCACTCGCCACGCACTGCCGTCGAAATACACGAAAGTACGATGCGCAGGTTTACGCGGTACGGGCGAATATTGTTCCTGTTATGCGTCGGTTCTACGATTTTTCTTGCAGCTTCGATCATTTTTTCGAACCTCTTTGGCGAGAAAGTCGATAAGGATGCGGTCGCGAGGCGAGCGGAACTCCGACCGGATACAGTGCAAGGTTTGACGATGTCGGCGAGGAAAGGAAATCTCACCGACGAACAGGTACATTCGCGTTTGTTAGAAATAACGGGAAAAGAAATCACAATAACATGAATTTATTCGTCGTCGCTTAACGTTACAAAAATAATTTTGACTTCACGCGAAACAAAATCGCATCTCTCCCTTGCCACGCGCAATACTTTTTTCAACACCTGCATGAAAAGTGCGTTTTGAAAAGCCTGCTGAGCGATTCACAAAAAAATATGGACGTTCAATTGCGTTTTTATTGAAATAAAAAGAAAGAAACTAAAAGCACTGCTTGCGATAAAGACTCTACTTTTTGGTTATCTCCCCTCTCCATAAATTGATTGTACATCCTCTAATTTTCTTTCGATTTCGACGGCAGGAAATATTCCTCAATCGCTTTTACACCTTTTGTTATCTCGGGGGGCATGTGGTATCCCGTATCACTATCACTCTGATTATCACTAACCCAGATAGCACACGTCGTCTATAATCCATTTTTAAGACGCCTTAAAAACGGCTTATAGGCAATGTGTGCTATCTGGGTAATTTTATCTTTTAATGAAAATTGGTGCTGTAATAGTTGTAATGTCAAAATAAACACAGATGATCGATATCGATTAGTCGCCCAATTGCTTCATCATACCCCAGGGTACCGCTATGTTCAGTCAGCCTGCAAACTCAAATCTCCTTGGGAAAAAAGTAGAAAACGCAAAATGTCTGAAATTGGCTATTTTGCTTCCGCTCATCAGGCATAAAAAACACCCATTTCATGCAGGTGTTGAAAAAACAATATATATTCGCACGAGGCCGTCGCGCCTCGCATTCCCTTTGTTCTTCGACACGCGATCGGTGCAGCTTCGTGCGATCGGGTCGCAGGGGCGCATTTTTACTCATTTTTGGGAAAACGACGTTGCCGCTAACACGGCCAACCCTGATCTGTGAATCGCTTTCGATACACCGTTTTCCGTGACCTGAAACAGATCAAGTGAAGACATCCAAGCTCCCGGGAAAAGCTCAGGTTCCTTCGGTTTTGAAACCTGCGCCTATCAGGTTCTTTCCCTCCACCTCGACAAGGCTCGGTATCATTTGTTCATGTACAAATATAATTCCGGCGCTTTCGCGTTGCAACTCAATGCCCGGATTCCGTAACCCGTGGATAATTTTGATTCCAGCGCTTCTGCGTAAGAACACCCGGGTGCCGTAAAGGTGGAATCTGACGACACGTGAATCGGCGATCTTTGCGCGCGAATCGCCGAACCCACGTGCCGTGAGAACGCTCATGATTTGCTGATCCACGCGCCGTAAGAACACTCATGGATCGCCGACTTAAGCTCGCCAAGCCGACTTGCAGAGCCGAGCAAGCTCGCCGATTATTCACGTGCCGTCAGATTCCACCTTAACCCGTGATTGAGTCTCTTTCGCTTATAGCCCGCGGAGTGGCCCGTGAATACCATGAGTGCTTTCTTCGCTGGCGGTAAATGGTCCGATATAGTCTGCATGCACGGTGTGAAAGGGCACTGGGATTTTTTCGATATTGTGAAGTACCTAGTCCTTGTTTAGGTCAACTGGGTCTCTTCGCCATGATGGAGACAATGCATCTATCAATGTATTTTCGTACGAAGCTACTTAGTTTCGGAAACCATAACTTCCGTCGGATTGAATGCAACGTCTTATCGTAGCCAATGTGGCATTGTTCGTCGTGATGCTCTCGCAGTAGTCCAAGGCGACTTCCCTTCGGCACGTACCAGCGCCGTATTGTTTTATTCTTCTCGTCCTTTGTTCGTACTAGAATCCCATTTTCTTCGGCATAGTCTTTTGCACGTATCACACTAGCTGCTGCGGCCGTCGTTCGCGACTGCCGCTACCGCTGCGGCCGGCGTCCGACCAATCAAAGTGAAGCAGTCGACGCTGTGGCCAGGATAGCCGACAGGCTATTTTTCCGTGCCGCAACGACAGCTGTAGCCAATCAGGGCGCAGAGTTTTCGCGCGGCATTTATTTGATATTCAAGTGTCAGCAGTATCCGTCATAATGCTCGGTGCATCAAAATAGGTTGTGATGAACACCTTGCTTTTTCCTACGTGCTACCCAATGTTTTACCCAGACACTACGTTCAGGGCATCGATAATGATAAAACGCCAAAATCATCATGAAAAGAGCCATTGCCAATTTTCGTTTCCTCACATTCTCTGCATAATACAACACAAGCAGTCTCTTTTGCATGTTCATCGCGTATGTAAATAAAGTGGCTAGCAGACAAATGGTGTGTCTTTTTCTTCTGCTAGCTGCAACAACCGCTGCTTGTGTGTAATTGGGAAACAGCCACGTCTCCCTCGTGAATTCGTCGCAATATTTCTTGGGTCTCCGGGTCATGAGATTGCGATACCTCCAGCCATGTTGTCTTTTCCAAAAGTAAGACATCCCGCAACGGTTCCGCCGGATTCCGACTGAGGTAATCGACGTATGCGTGGTCGTCCCAATCACGCCTTTTGGCCGCGTTCTCGACTACTTCGCACCATCCGCTCGTCTCGATGTTCCCAGATGTAAGGTCAAAGATAGGCAGGGATACCTTGTCCTTTTTCACTTCCGTATCACGAAGTTTCGCGGATGAATCCCACTTCTGATGTTAGAAATAACGGGAAAAGAAACCACTATAACACAAATTTATTCGTCGTCACTTGGCGTTACAAAAAAACAATATATGTTCGCACGAGGCCGTCGCGTCTCGCGCTCGCATTCTCCTTTGCTCGTCGAGGCTCGATCGGTGCAGCTTTACGCGATCGGGTCGCAGTAGAGTGTTAGTAGATATTTATAAATCAGAAATAGTATTATGTTCGAAACATTTGTTATTTACAAATAAAATTTTCAACTTCAAATTTGATTCGTCATATGAAATCAAATGTCAAGTCGGAGGTGGTACGACCCCGACTGTCGATGTTACAATCGCCCCGAACCATGCTTTTGAACTTAAATCATAAATTTTGACTAACAAGACGCTTAAAAGTGTTAAGTAACAATTAGTATTACTTTAAAAAAGGACAGATTACAGATTCAAAAATCAAAAAAGCACATATTTGCAAAGGGAGTGTTTATATTACAATTTTAAGTCAGTAAGAAAAAGTTACTTTAGAGTATCGAAAAGTTATTTTGTTTACTATTCATGTCTATTGCGTATCTGTTCTGCTAGGACGCGGATGTGTGTATTCCAAATGTCATTGTTTATCATATATCCAAAATTGATGTTAATAATTATATGTTTTGAGATATTTAGCGTGTTACATTCGCCCCCCTATTACTACCACCCCGGTCTACCCTACTTTTCTTTTTATCGATGTGCGGTAAAAGTTCTATTTATTATCTTATCTATTAACAGAGTGAACTGCGTTTCTCAAACCGATTGAAAATCGGAATTGAAATATAGTGAACCCCTACTATTTACATCATTAATTCGTGCCCCTTTTCGTGTTAGATTAACAAGATCACTTTGCTTGGAAAGTGGCTAATATCGTCCGAGGACATTCTCCCACCGCCGAAAATCAATACGAAGAAAGAGCCCTACCTAATTTTAATTTGGCAGCATGGAAACTTTCTGGAGCGCAGGCACATTAAACGCTTCTCAAATATTAAGTTAGTAAAACGCAAATACCACAATCGTTCGTTACATCCAATATTAATATATTACCAATAGAAAACCAACGGTCAATTAAATACCGATACACATTGAGCTCATTCAAAAATTAAACTACCACCATTATTAATTTAGATTTTCACCGTGGGAGAATTGTACAGTGAAGAACTGTGCACTGACTTATCGGTCGAAGGATTTAGATGCGGCAGACGCGGTTGTATTCCACTTACATCTGACGAAAAACAGGTCGGAATTGCCAATTAAAAGCCGACGGGATCAGAGATGGATCTTTCTGACCGACGAATCGCCGGAGCACACTTTCCTCTACGGGAATCAAGAAATGTCCAGCTACAATGGTGTATTCAACTGGTCGATGACCTATCGAATGGACAGCGATGTACCGGTGCCCTATGGCCGCGTGATTTTTCGCTCGCACGTAAATTCGGGGGGTACAAACTTCCCAGAGGACGCGCTGAAAGAATCGAAGACTAAGCTGGCTACCGTGATGGGCAGCAATTGTGCCGGCTCGAACAGAAGATGGGACTACGTTAGCGAGCTTAAGTCACTTCTCGGCGACGACCTCGATATATACGGGAGATGTTTGAATGGCAACGTGACTGCCTGCCCGGGCCATTTCGACAGGGATTGCCTCGCTCTGAATGCGTACAAATTCTATCTAGCTTTCGAGAATTCCAACTGCAGAGAGTACATAACGGAGAAAGTGTTTTGGCACGGTTATCACAAATTAGCGGTCCCGATAATAATGGGTTCACCAAAGAGAGACTGCGAGCAGTTACTGCCGCCTCGCTCGTTTTTGCACGTCAGCGATTTCGCAAATCCCGCCGCTCTGGCTAACTATATTCGTTATCTTAATCGTCATAGCGACGAGTACCTCAAGTTGCACGAGTGGCGCAGGTACTATCGCGTGATCAATGAACACGGCTACTTCGGTAGCGCTTCTAAACACTATTGCCGCATTTGCGAGGCTCTTCATTATAATACCCCTACTGCGAAGGTGTACGAGGATATGGAGTCGTTTTGGAACAAAAAACAGGACTGCATCCTCTGATACCTTCGAATCCGACTGTGCATTTATTTATTATAACGCTAGGAAAATTTAGTATTAGTTAGCAGAATTGTTATAAAGTTATAATATAAGAATTACTTTTCTTCGTCGTTATGTTGCTCACGTTCAAGTATTTTATTTCAGCGTCTGTTATCGTAATAATGTACGACATTCATTGGAAGACTGAATAAAAGAAATCGATGCGTGTTTGTAATATTAGTATGCAAAGTGGTTTGGATATGTTTTTATTTCCCTGTTCAATGTACCAGTTTTATGCAAACGTTTTATATATTTGTCCATGATGTTGCAACGTTTGCCGCGACATAGTAAAAATCAGGACATTTTTAAACAAGCTTGTAGATTATGTAACGAAATGCTACGTTTGTCGTACATTAACAAACAATTATCAAATAGCACAAAGAATCTTAAGTACGTCCGATTTGATAAACTCGGCAACCACTTTGCGCGACACCATAGTCGATAAGTACGCATTCGTATTAGGAGATCGTAGCATACATATATCGTGGAATGAGGTAATTAATTATTTATACACGAAGGAGGTAAAGTATTTCGTTATGGATTACATAATACAGTTGTTATTAAGATTTTTTTTATAATGACAGTATCAGGTTAGAATGTTTCATCATGTTCACGTTAATACTGTACGCACCACTGTAAAAAAGTTTCTATTCATGTTACGTAAAGACTTCCAGCAGCGTTACATCTTTACAAGGAAAAACCGCAAGACAGACCACGTCGCAACATTCCATTGGAAAATCTGTGAAAATGTTCGTCGCTCGAGCAGATTTCAGTATGTCCCAATGCGCAGTATCGTAACATCGAAACTATGTCACGTTACCACGGCGTTAAAAAAGCAAACTTTTCTTTTTAAACCAAGCCTATCTCCAGTAACGTGTTACACAACGAATTATAGCCAACCGTCAGTCATCATGGCATCGACGAGCTTTAAAGGGCGCGTCGATCATTACAACGGCGTGACAGTCGATTCGAACGAGGAGTCTTGCACGCCCGAAGACTTTGCTCAACGTCTCACAGGTGCGTAATATAACACTTACCAGCAAGAAATTTATAGACTACTTCATCTCCTGTCAGAATTAACAATTTCACTTTTCAATTTCACTTTTCGATCCTTTTGGGAAATTTAAGGGAGAAATCGTTCTGATTGAAAAACTACTGTAACTTTATTGCAGTTTCTTTGCAACAGTGGATCAAGGAGGAGAAGCGCACAATATGGTTCCGCGTACATTTATCACATTCAGAATGGATACCTGTACTCGTGAACGAAGGATTTAAATTTCATCACGCACGGCAAGAATATGTTACGCTGTATCGATGGATAGTCACGCACGAAGAGTGCAATGTTCCACATTATGCTCATACAAACTTAGGCATTGGAGCATTCGTTTACGACGAGCAAAGTAATAAGCTGTTAACGATTAAGGAAAAGTATGCAAACAAATCGGCAATGTGGAAATTGCCAGGTGGCTATGTAGAACCAGGTATGTAATTCTATTATTGTTCGCAGGATGCATAGTTGTACGGTCGATAACTATCCTGTTTTTATAGGGGAAGATTTAGAAACAGCAGTAAAGAGAGAGGTTCTAGAAGAAACTGGTATTCAGACTACTTTTAAATGTATAATAGGTTTCAGACATGCCCATGAGCATGCGTTCGGCTGTTCTGATATATATGTAATTGCTTACTTGTCCCCTACTAGTTTTGACATTAAAAAGTGTAATAGAGAAATTTCCGAATGCCAATGGATGGAGGTAACGATCTATTCTATGTATTTACACATTCTCTGTTTACTACGAGTTTACACGCTTATTACTCTTACAGATAAACGAGTACATGGAACATTCAGAAGTGTACGAAACTAATAAAATGGTAGCAAAGAAAATGATGGAATTCTTCAAACACAGAATGGGTCTTGCTGTAGAATCTGGAGTACATCCTATGATAAAAAAGCCTATTTCTATATATACTATATCAAAAATTGATGACACACTACTGTCGTTGCAATAATTGTTAAGCTTGTATAGTCTTGAATTTAAATGCATATTTTTGGAACTCGCACAGAATACATAGGCGTCTAAAATTATTTTAGAGAGCATATATGAGAATATAGGGATTGATCTAATATATGAATTAAAATTGAAGAAAGAGAAACTATGATGGGCAATGAAGAAATATTATTTACTATAGTAAATTTTAATAAGTATTTAAAGAAGTGTAATTACTATAAGATGTTAGTTATTTAATAAAGTTACTGGAATCGTTTATACACCATGTTAACATTAAATGTTTAAATTATCCTATAGATAGTTTGGACACTAAAACAGATATTTATTTATAGAACTAGCAATACTTACTGTTTTATGCTTATACCTAAATTTACCTCCGATTAACATTAGTGTTATTTTAATACCTACTGCCATAGCCGAATCTACATAGTCACAGCCGACTCTACACGGAAAGACCTCAGCACCGTAAAATCCAGTGCTGAGGCCCATTCAATGCGGTGCTTAGCACCAAACGCATTCATAATCTGTGATTGGCAGTGTTGGGTAAAGACACGAATTTTCGATTTTATACACGACACGTGTCATAAATGTAATAAATGTCGTAAATGTGTCGTAAATGTCGTATATTTGAAATGAAAACAACTAACCTATAATACATTTTTCGTATAGGTTATGAAGAAGTGCCAATTTATTAATAATTATAATTGTGATTAAAAAAGTTAAATTAAGTTACATTGACGAAAAATGGATATTGATAGGTTAGTAAAAGAGAAATGCATTGCGAAACCAAGAATTTCGATACGCCAACTAGTGACAGAAAATTGAATTACTGAGAGTAGGTCGAAATCCGTCGAAGTCCATATGATTATCAGTGTTTAAATAGAATAGATATGTTGTGACAAACGAGTGTTTTTAAATTTCTTTGAACACTAAATTTTTACTTATTCGAATAATATATACTTATTCGGAATGTTTGGTGGAGCCGGATCTACTTTCAATAGTTTGCCAACTTACCATCAGAGGGCTGAAATCTAAGCCACGTCTCCACTAAGTTTCCCAATATAGAATAATAAATATAATTTGTTTAAATTAAAAATTATGTTAATAAAAAGACTATTTTTATTTTAGGAAAAGAAGCAATCAATTAAAAACACAGCACCTTACTGTTCATTTTGTCCAATGGAATTGTATAATTGTTCATATTGTACATTTAAATGTATTGTATTTAATGTTTTTCTCGATGGAACTACATAGTCCTTATTTAGTACATGCACAAAAGCTTTAAAGTGGCTTAGTTCCATCACGCTGAAAGGGATATTGCGCCAAAAGAAGAAATTTGTTTACAATTTATCAATTTCATTTTTTCTGAAACAGATATTTTTATTTACATAATTTTCAATTCAAATAAATTTGATTTTTCATCGTACATTTATTTCTAATTACTTTACCTTTCACGATTCATTTTTTACTAGTTTTATCTAAACAATTACAAAACAATAATTAATAGTATTAAGACCAAGACCTCGCTTTGGAATACTTTTTTGGGGTTATGAACGCGGCGATTATACGTAATTTTCGACATTATTGACATATTCTACAGTATTCTATAGTATTCGCATGCAACCAACAAGCGAGTCAGAAAGAACTATATTTTTCCAACACTTTAATTGTTGAAACCTTAAAATAATGAATATTTCTATTTACGACATTTGCGACAAATGACACGTATAAAATGGACTTAAAAACGACATATTATACATACATTTACGACACGTCGTAAATGCATTTACGACGCGGCGTAAAATACACGACCCATCACTGGTGATTGGTGCAAATATCGGTGCTGGGCACCGTTCACAACGGTGTTCCTGATAAACGCGCATGGAAATCAAAGATGTAAGATAGCAATGCATCGATGATTTCAGTGCGCGTTCATCAGGAACCCGTTGTGAACGGTGCCCAGCACCGATATTTGCACCAATCACAGATTGTGAATGCGTTAGGTGCTAAGCACCGCATTGAATGGGCCTCAGCACAGGATTTTACCAAAGAGGAGATATAATAAGAGGCGTCACTCGACAAGGTCAGAAATAACCGAGGGAAATCACTAGACAACCAATTTAAATGCCCATTCGGCAATGATCGATTAACTTCGGCAGTGATCGGTAAACTTCGGCAATAATCAGCCAATTGCAGTAAGGTACATTTAGCCGATTTGAATATCCCGCTCGAATAGACAACCAATTTAAATGCCAAGGTCAAGTAAGGACTTCAAAGGTTCCGCCCGCAGTGACGCCTCTTATTATATCACCTCTTTGTTACAACTACGTAAATACAGATCACCGAAACTGGTGCGTAAACAAAATTGATTATTTTTATAATACTTATGGTTATGTAGGTATATGCATCATAATTTCGAAATATTGGTGGAATTACATTTTCAATAATAAAATCGTCGCAATGAAAACAACAGAAAGGAAAAAGAGGCTCCAAGGGAAGTACGTAACAAATTACAACACGTTATCTGAATTTCTCTTTCATGCATAAGTACTACCAACCATACTCTTTCTGTCTCGAAAAATATACCTAACTAAAGAAGATATATTCTTCGATATTCTTCCTTCTACTGTAAGTTCAATTTTAAAAAATTACAGAATATCATCAATATTACGTTTCAGAATTTTGAAAATCACGAAATATCGCGTATTGAATATTTACTAAAATATTTCCACGCGAAAGCTTTCTTGGAAATTCGTCTTTACTCCGAAGGAAGCTGCCTTCAGCTTTGTTTATGTACTTCTTTGTCGCACATTAGTCAATGATTGACAAGTGTTACATGTTAAATGGAGGAACGTGTATCCGTTTAAGGTTATACGGTACGATCGTGTTGGTTGATTTTTTTTTAAGTTCACGATTGATTTTTCCTGTAAGAAGCATCGGGTACGTAGATCGATGATAATTCTTATGTAGATGAACATTAGACGGAATACGGGAATTGTTGCCAAGATGAGTAAAATGTACTCGACCGCCAACCTCTCCGACAAAGAGTTAAAGGAGCAGGGCAATTGCCTTTTCAATCTCCAGAAATACGAGGATGCCGCGTACTGCTATACCAAGGCTATAGTGAGTAACAGTATGAACGCGCGCAGGCAAGTAACGACACCGCTGCTCATTCTTGCAGATTAAAAATCCATCCCAACCGCTTTATTTTACGAACCGAGCGTTGTGTCATCTGAAATTGAAACGATGGGAATCATCCTGTCAAGATTGCAGGCGCGCTCTCGATATCGATCCGTGCCTAGTAAAGGGTCACTTTTTCTTGGGCCTTGCTCTCCTCGAATTGGAACTCTTCGATGAAGCCGTTAAACACTTACAAAGAGGTACATACTCTACATTCTTCTTCTGGAATTCCTTTCGTTTTATTAAGCTTTGTCTAATGAGAGACCAGGGTATGATGGTGTCTTTATGTCTTGATTAAACTGATTTTATGAAAGTACCAAATGATATAGATAATATTCGTTGTGGTCAACTTCTATGAATTTCAAGTTGTTAGCATAAAATTCGCTTCTGTATGTAGAAGCGTGATTGTCAGATGCGCGTTATGCAAGAATTGTACCAGTTGCTTTTGATCGCTCTATGTAACGATACAAAAAGTAAGATCCGTTAAGTTTGAATACAAATGGTAATTAGCGGATATTTAAAATCGTTCTTCTCGAGCACAAAGACGCATTTTCGATTAGAATCTTGGTTTGTAAATGTTTTTTAAGAAGACGTATTTATTAGTAAATGATTCATTATTGTTTTATAATTCAATTTGAATTTACTTATAGTAGACAAATGTCTGAATTATATATTAGACTGCCTCTATGGTGCTACGCGTAAAAACTATCATAATTTATTTTATTCTCAAAATTGGGGTGGGAGCTACATTATGCGTGTACTGTGCTCCGATGAAAGAAGTCGGTTGAGAAACACTGGGGTTCGAATAGTATACCCCAATTCGCTGGTGCGGCAACGTCAATGAATAGAAAGTAAGGAAACGACGGCGGGAGCCAATGCGAGCGAAGAACCCCTCTTACTCCTGTGACATTTCGACCGCCTTCTTTTCATCGGAGCACAGTGCATTGTGTTCTGATAAATCATCCTAGATGATTAGATATATCCAGCGGAGAAGATGTTCCTTTTTAGGTGCCTTCGAACTGCACTGTTCTCATTCTCTCTGTACTCTTTGCACTCTCTCTCTTTTCGTTGAGGAGACAATTAAGAAGGGGTGTCTTCTCTGCTGAGCATACGTAGTCGTCCAGAACAATTCATTGGAATACAAGTGTGTTAACATGCTTATAGAATTGTGCGAGTTTATTTTTTTCTTAAAAGTAGATAACATCTTATATTATTTTATTAATAGCATTATGTATGGGGGACTGATCGTAGATTAGTATTTTGCGAATACATATTCTTTTTTATGGCATTTATTAAACTTATCATTCATGTGATTATTTGTCTGAAACAACAATGGTGTAGCTGTGGATTTGGCCAAGGAACAAAAACGAAACTATGGGGACGATATAACCAGTACTTTAAGGCAAGCACGAAAACGTCGTTTTGAATTAAGGGAAGAACAAAGGATTGCCCAAGACATTGAATTACAATCATATTTAAACCAATTAATAATAGAAGATGCCGAACGAAGCTTGGCTACTTTGAATGAACAAGAAGTAGAGAAAGATACAAACGGTAAAGCCGAAGCTGAAACTGCATCTAGCGAATCCGCAAGAAAAAAAGAAGAGGTAGAAGAAAAGAGAGATACGTGTATGTCTCGTTTGAACGATTTGTTCGCAAAAGTGGATGAGAGAAGAAAGGTGAGTGTGCTTTCAAATCCTTCTGGGACTCTGTTGTTAGATATAAATATAAATAATTATATATCATGTATAATTTTTATGGCCGCATTGAATAGAAAAGGGAAGTGCCGGACTATTTATGCGGAAAGATTAGTTTTGAGATTTTGCAAGAGCCTGTAATTACGCCGAGTGGAGTTACGTACGAGCGAAAAGACATTGAGGAACATTTGCAAAGGGTAGGACACTTCGATCCGGTCACTAGAGTCCGCTTAACTCAGGATCAGCTGATCCCCAACTTAGCGATGAAAGAAGTAGTAGACACGTTCCTGCAAGAAAACGAGTGGGCATTGTATTACTGATGTGTAAAGCTAGGTTACTGCTGTAATTTTATGGCACATAGTTATGTAAGTAATAATTACTCCCGGGTCCTGTTAAGTTGCATAAACGTGCATATCATTACCTTGTGAATAGTATATAGCTCATGCATTTGTATAAAATTCAATTTTTTTTATATTAACTAAATATATTCAATTTACCGTTACGTTTATTACTTTAACGTTTATTAAGTAATGCAAGAAAAGCGTATGATAGGTAAGAAAGAGAATTGTCTTTACTTCATAAACGTTCTCGTAAATCTCGAATATTTATGTAATAAATATTTCAAGAAACAGCACAGTACCCATAAGTGGGTTGTTTGTTAGGTGATATAAATCATAGGCCGTATTGAAATTGTATATCTCTTTTTCCCATAAAGGACAAATAAAGTAATTTATTTTGTGATGTGTACATTAGCAGTTTAATTAGCACTTCCTAATAATTTCTGTAGTTATTCGTAGAAAATGAGGAGCTTGATTCATGATGAGTAAAGTATAACTCGTTTGAAATGATTCGCAAATACAAATTCTGTTATCTTAATTACAATTCATACAACTTTGCGTCTTATATTACACATCGAGTATTTTTAAAATGAACTCTGCAATCAAACGAAATATATTCGAAAACAATCTATAAATCCGACATTTTTCTTTCGTGAAATATAAGTCTAGGGTACAATGAAATTTAATGCAATGAGAGTAATAGCTCCAGCAACTATAGGTGGCATGTAATATTGATAAAAAGATGCATGGGGAGCTGCTCCCATTAAAAGAACAACCCAGCCTGAGAAATATAATATCCTAGCTAATACTCGTGATCGATTTCCAAGATTGTTAGGAGGAATTTGTACCCATCCCAATGTACTGCATGCTACTAAAACTGTCCAACTGTGGACTAACAAAGGGTCTTCCGTGGAAAGTTTCATATCGTAACTGAAACAAGTTTATAAAAATATTCAGATTAAACTACGCCGATGTACCTCACACATGCGTGCGTATAATATAAAAGAGAATGAAATAAGAACCTGAAATTCTTTGCCCAAACGAGGGCAGATGGTATAGCTGGAACAGCAGTGAAACACCAAAGTATAAATAGTATAAGATGATTGAATATCTTTTGCCTTGTATTCTCGTGCTCTTCAGGACTATCTTTCGTGTTTCTGAATCGTCCCATCCAGTTAAAATGTGCTAACGAAGCCATTAACAGTTCCTCCAAATAATCTTCATACATCCTCGTCAAGTTTAAAAAGTACAGAAAAACTGAAATTATCATAGCTAGAGCTCCGCAGGTCGCTGGGATTAAAGATAATACAAAAATCGTTGTAATAAATGGTAACTGATTTAATCCGCCAAGTAACCAGTCCGACCATGTCGTCGAGAAAGCTATCGCTCGTGCTAGGAATCTAAAAGAAATGAATAAATTTAATCGTATAATATTTACTGTAACGCAAATGCATAATTAAATCTTACCTGACAGCGATACTGTGCGCCACTGAACCAAGGAATATAATGGAACAGCACAGCGTGATAGTGAACACGCAAAGAATTGCGAGAGCAACTAAACACTCGAGCATTAAACCGTAGTAGTACGAGAGAATTATTGTAACCGCTATTGTTGGAAGTTTTTCACAACCGTGGTTGATTTTTATTGATAGGAACACTAATAGTATACTGATAACCGTTGTATATAGAAGATGCCAGCGATCTCGTACAATGCAAGAAAGTTGATCTATAATACCGCTTTCCTGAATATTAATTTCATACGAACACGCTGAATCCAAAGTTATCCGTAAACTTGGAGTAGCGTCAGAATGTTTATCTCCGATTTGAACCTTCATCGTTTTCGGCCCATTATCCCTGAAACGTTGGAAATTTTCTTTCGCATTACATAGTCGAACCTAGAGGATTTGTATGTGAATTAAGATTTGCCGCACTTACACAACTGTGAAAAACTGAATCTGCGTAGTACCAATATTCCATGGTTCTATAAATTCGACAATCGCATGGTGCTTCGGATCTGTGCATCCAGATGCCTTAAGCTCAACTGTTATCGCATCCATGGTGTTAACAAGAGTAGCATAATATCTGATGTGTCCAATGTCGGATCGTTTTGCTTTGGGTCTTGGAAGTAAAGTTTTTAATAGAGGCACGCTACCCCTGATAGGTATGAGCCTTGTATCGTAAGAATATAAATCAATATTTACAGCAACATATTTCTCTAAATCACCTGGAGTAATTTTTATGATAACATGTGTCGCACCAGGATATTTTATTTCCCGAAGGCTTAGGTCGACAGTTTTCCTTAAACGATGCAGAGGATCTGGTAAAATTCTTGTCCTATTCGTTAGGTTCCAACCCCAGTTGCTAAAAGATGATAAATAAATAACACTTTTTATAACGATTTCTCAACTGCTATACAATACAAAATAGAAAAGAATGGAAAACAATCAGTACCATACTCTCGATTGTCCTTCTATACTGGATGCTGTACACGCGAACAACCAGTCCTTGGATTCTAAGTTTACAGTGTCGATAGTTAAATGATCTGGCTGTTCGTTCAGTCTAATCATGAGATAAACAGAGGATGTCCTTTTAGACGAGTCTTTATTACTCCATACATAATGTCTTCGAATATCTTCTATCCACTCACCACCAGGCTCGAATTGCATCGTCTCTTTGTAGTGATATAATTTCTTTCCGGAAGCACGCTGTAAAATTAATCCATTTCAGGAATAGAGTTCCTATACGTTGAAGATATTAACAGAGTTTCTTACATGACGAAGATGATACGTCAAAGCCCGCATTCTCTCTTCAGGGTTGGAAGAAATTTTCGGAGGTCTTTGAGAGTAATCGACAGAGTCAAACAATGAACGCACGATAGAGAGAACTAATTGCTTGCACCAAAGGAGACTCAGATGATCCGCAGATTTCCAAACGTCTGGTATGTTAGTAGAAAGCACATTGATATTCGCTGTGAAATCTAAACTTTGCGTCGAGGTCACGAGCATATCTCGTGGCCCACCTCCTATGGATACCACGCTTGTCCCTGCGTCTTTAATTTCGCTTAAGCGACTTTGTAAATTATAATAATAACTAGCGAAAGTGCTATCCAGCACTAATCTCGGCGTATGAGGTGCACCTAAAGTAATAATGATACTCGCGATGCTAGTATTTACGTTCGGAGTTAGCAAGATAGAACCCTTAGCTACGACGCCTCCCTAAAAACAAGAACAAAAACATATTTTAGTATTCCCGCTGTAATAAGAGTATGATTTTTATACTTACCATCGAATGACCAATGAGCACGATATTCTCTACATTTGTTTTATATAAACTTAAAATCTTTTGTATACAATGCGAAACGTATAATGTCTCTTCCATTAATACACCTTGGATTAATAAAGATATTATTAGTTACTACTTCAATGTATTACACGAGATGTAAGTTCTTAGAAAACTTCGAAAGGTATTTTTTATAATATATGTACCTCCATATAAGCCGGAATAATCTTTCCCTAACGAAACCGTGAAATAGTCAAAATGAAATGGAGTTCTATCTTTTAAACCCTTCCTCAAGCTCACAGAAGCAAGAGATCTTACTAGAAACAAGCGGAAACATTAGAAATGGTTTGCATCCATGACGGAAGGACGTTAAGAACGGATTATAAAAACCTTGTTCGTGAGATCCGGCATTGCCTGGTACAAAAAGTACCGGTATCCCTGAGAAATACATTCTTCTAAGTTTCTCTGTGACGAAACCTTCTCCGTACGCGTATAATCCATATCTAGGATATCGTTCTTCTATTTCGTTATCCAAGGAGATTCTCTAACATTAACAATAAGATCCTTATAGTAATATATAAAGAAAGTGATGGTATTAATACAATATAAAGGTATAATAAACTGTATTGCTCTTTATAATTAATATTCTTTTTAATTATACTCTTTGGATTACAAATTAATTACAAATAACTTATACAAAGTAAGAGGGGGACTTTGAATCGAAGTTAGCACATGAACTTTTATTCTAATTGCTACTAAGAAATGCATTATAATAAGCAGTTTTACAATAATATCTATAGATTGTCGATAACTTGTTCGATATATGGTAATTTTCAATTAGTAACGCGTGATTAGTAAAGTCCAATGTAGCAAGCAAGAAAAACGTACTGCGTTTAAACAGGATTAAAGTAAAATGAGGTAGTATTCATTCATCTTTTTTAATCACAACAAAATCTCGTGTTATGTTTACCTACCACATACTGTGGATATTCAAACATATATGTCATTTCACAAGTATTCTCCTCGAAATCCGTAATGTAACGGGCAGCTCCGAGTATGTAGAACAGAAGCAGTAGCATTAAAAATAGAAACGATGCGCCATAAATTAATACAGATTTGATTTTGATCATTTTGTTCCCTTAAATAATAATGTCTATGAAATTCCTATGTCGAATAACTTGAGTTCCAAACGATTTCGATCATCAATCGGTGGAGCGATTAGAATGAAATACTAATTGTTACTTTCGATACGATGTAGTTGTATCACATTGCGGAGTGAAAGAATTTTGTAATGTGAAGAGAAAGAAATAGTTGATAAGTGTCAACATATTTAAGTAGCGAGGTTACGACACAGCGTTGAATTTGGTTAGTACGCATCTCTAATGATGCGAGTGCGCAATCTCCTAAGTAGTAGTAGGGATAGACAAAGTTTATTTTAAATAACGAGTAAAATTCGAGAATTTATTCATAAATACGGGACAAAGCTCGTAAATAACGAATAATCTTTATTGGAAACAGCTTTTATTCATCAATTCTATGCTGATTATTCGTATAGAAATCATTCGAATGAATGCTCCTGTAGGACCTTCTTCCGCCCAACGTGACACGTAGCCCACACAAGTTTTTATTCGAGAAGTAAGTTATTTGTTACTCACGAATAATATTTATTTTATTCATGAATTTGAGAAGAATTTATTCCAACAAGCCTTTATTAAACAAAGGATTGTGTATTACGAGAAATTGAACTCGGAATGTGCTATTTAGAAAAAGTATTTAACCACATTTGCTTCCGAGTTGTTGAATTTTATATGCGTGAACGTGCATCTTGTAAAATGTGAAGTAGAATCTGAAACTTTACCGGTGAGAATGTCAAGACCTTTAAAGTGAAAGGCTTAGTGTTCTTACAGCACTGTTGGAAAAAAAATGCAACTATTTATGTCGCATACTGTATAGTCCATGTAGCTAACTCTTATATATCGAACTAGATTTGTTTTATTTGTACAGGGGAAGCTAAGAATGCATTGTTTTAAACAAATATTTATTTTTTTGATTAAAAAAGAAATCGACCACAGGTATATGTATATAAAATTTATTGCGCCTCTTTACATGTGTATGTTTCTATAAAAGTTGGGATAAGATAACAATTAATGATAAGATACCTTTCATACAATATTGTGCTTTTACAACTCTGTATGCTCCATGGCATATTAAAAATACCTGGTTCAGTTTGAATGGTTTTTGAAATTGAAATTAATAAACCTTTTATTATGCTGTGATACTTTACGTGTAATGTGTCCTAATTATTTATGAGAGTATTCCAAGCAGTTATACTGAAATAAGAAGGGTTTTAAATTTAATCAACAATTCGTGAACTTTAGCCTTTGTTATCACATTGTTTCTAGTAAATCAATTTGGAAGGCACACAGAATTATCAAGTCAAAATATTAATGTAAATTAATTCCTTCTTTTAATACGTAGCAATCGTTAACTGTTAGTCTTTATATTTAAACTTTTACTCTTAGCAGTAGACAAAAATGAAATTGCTTTAATCTGTAGCATCTTCTTTCGTTACGCTAAATGGCTCGGCTACAACTTCCGCCCCACAATCGGCAATTACGATGTCCTTGATTGGTCTATCCCGAGTATCGGTATTTACGCTCTCAATCTTTCGTACCACGCTCTGTAAATTATAATTGTGTAATAAATGCACGCAGCATTTAAATATATTACATTATCTTTGAATAATGTAACGTACCATTCCCTTAATTATTTTACCAAAGACAACGTGTCTACCATCAAGCCACGGTGTCTGCTTCACGGTAATAAAGAACTGGGAACCATTAGTATCTTTTCCAGCGTTTGCCATGGACAACCATCCAGCGCCGTAGTGCTTCAATTTGAAGTTCTCATCTTCAAAGCGAGCTCCATAGATACTGTGCCCTAAGATTGACCAATATTTTTGTGAACAGTTAATACGAAAGTGAATGCACACTTTCACGATAAATTGAATAAAATTTTACAAAATTTAATAAAATTGAATAAATAGAAATTTATAAAAATTAAAAAATTTAATAAATAAAAATTAATAAAAATTAAAAAATTTAATAAATAAAAATTAATAAAAATTAAAAATGTAATAAATAAAAATTAATAAAAATTAAAAAATTTAATAAATAAAAATTAATAAAAATTAAAAAATTTAATAAATAAAAATTAATACATAAAAATTAATAAAAATTTAATGGTTTCAAAACTATGCAAAGCTTGATTCATTGACTTTGGGTTTCAAAGAGAAAACAGAAGTAATCGAACCTCCAGTTCCATCTCCTTTTGTAAAGTCTCCTCCTTGAATCATGAACTCCCGAATGACTCTATGGAACTTGCTGCCTTTGTATCCTTCGCCCTCAGGCTTCTTAGCCAATTCTACGAAGTTCTTAACAGTCTTTGGAACAGTCTTTCCGAAGAGACCAATCTCAACTCTTCCCTCAAGTTTCCCATCAATGTTAATATCAAACCATACCTACATATGTATATAAGAATTATTCCTCTCTTTAGAATCATACAAATTTTTAACCACCTTACATCGAAGTTTTACACAAAAAATGTGAATAATTTACAAAATACTAACGACCGAATTTGATTTAAAAGCTTTCGCTAAAACGTGCACGTGTTAAAAATAAATGAAAGTAAGTACCTATTACTGTGAATTACATTTTTTAGTAAAGAGAGAAAGTACCATTCTGCAAGAATCGGTCCATATTTGCTTTATGGAACTTTATTTTTACCTTACTTCGTGTGGAAAGGAATAGTCTTTGTGAACAAAGCGTCTGTTACACTGTGTACCGGTATTGGAGAATTTACTCACCGTGTCCGTTACTTTCGGGCCTTTTTTATCGTCGGCGTTGCTACTCGAGCAAAACACCGATAGCACGAGACCCACTAACAAAAGTAACTTCATTATTGATGGGAAGACTACCTAATTCAACGAAAATCAACCGCACAAAGGCTTTCCAACGACTGCGCTCTGTCAGAATGGGACGCAGTCGAACGTGGATCGTTTGCGCGTGCGCACATGTTAGAAATGTGTGATTATTTGATTGGCCACGTTCTCTTCGCGCAGTAACGTATGAAAAAGCCCTCTAAACACGGAATCACAAAACGGTACCTATCAAATAGATAGCTGAAGCGAGTAATGCTCAGAATTAGGTAAACTTAGATTATGCGAATGATGGGAAGTATTAACAGTCTTAAATTTTCATAAAGACTTTTATTTGTAAGACTTATATACACAAATGTTATGAAAGACGTTTATGGAACATTCATCCAAGCAAATAAACCGTTTAAAACTCTGCGCTATGATATAATGAAAAGGATGTCTTTTCATCACCGATATACTCGTCGTCGTCACAATTTACTGGCCGTTTTGTTCGGTCATTGTAACGTTGTATTGGATGGTTTCATACACAAAGGCGATCTACATATATAGATAGACGAAGAAACTAATTTGCAATTAAAAGACCGAGCATTTGTACGATACTTAATGTGCTTTCATTTTATTACATACATGTAGGATGAAAAGAGATCATTAAATGAGGTTGAGAGTTGCTACGGATCTATTAAACAATTTTCGGCACGAGTTTAAATGTTACGAGTTATATAAAATGCTTAAATTAGTCAAAAAGCAAATAGCATTTACTTGATCGTAATTTTATTCCAGCGTTATCGGGCGATTAAACGTTATACATTGGATTTGATAAGTCCAAACGATCATTCGTTTACGACTTACGTAATCACAATGTGGCAAACTCGATGTAAACTTCGATTATCGATTGAACATTCTCGAAATGCCGTCCCGCCTTTCCGAGGCTCATTTCAGACAGTGGCTGAAGCTAACCGGTATCGCGTGTTTGGCAAATAAACAGAAGTGTACGATATCAATTTTTAGCGTTTCCAATGACTGTCGAGACGTTTGAAGATAAGGAGGTGTGTATTTTCTCCGCAGACATTGTTTTAAAAGGTTCGGCTAGAATTCGCCGTGGCATAACAAAAAGCAGTAACGATAATTCCGCTTCAAATTTTTCCGATTATCAAATGAGTGTGCAATTTTTCTGCCGTCGATTACACATTCATCGCATGCCCGTCGATCTATCAAATGAAATGCGGAATTCTTGATCACGATCCATCCGTGATTTCGATAAACGTGTCCCGTGACCGAACAGAAAACGTTTTTTTCCCTAAGCAATATAACGTGTTTCGTAGTACGGATTAAACAGTCCTAAGTCTCTAAATTCAACTTTGTTTTCCTTTAGAATGACAACTTTTAATGAAAAAGTTTTACTACCCCGACGAACGCAAATCAATATTAATTCCTTTATGTAATGCTTCCAGAACCTTTCGTCTGAATCGTTACGCAGCCTCTTTGTTTTAGAAAATTAACTGATTTGTTGAAATTTTTTCAAGATGGCAGATGGACCGGTTGAATCAGGAACGACCCAGGCCGACTTCATCAAAGAGGAATTAAATTTCGATGTTGACCCAACAGATCCCATGACCAAAGCGGCTTTAAACGATCATCCACCCGAAGAGTGGATAGATATTTTAGGGAATGGGGAGCTCAGAAAGAAAGTCATAAAAAAGGGTAAAAATGGAACGCGACCGAATAGATCCGATATGTGTACTCTGAAAATTGTTGGTAAACTAAAAGATGGTACGATAGCCGAGGAACATGAAGATCTCAAAATTCAATTAGGTGACGTCGAAGTGATTCAGGTGTTGTGCACTGTCTATACTTGCAAATATCTTTCTCTAATATACACTGATTCGCAAGCTGTAAAGATTATTTATTACGTTTGTTGACCCTTTTAAACATTAAGTATGTGTACGAATGTATTGAAAGCTAGTAGCACTAATTTTATTGTATCAACGTAAATAATATAATACGTAATGGTGGAAGGGTCGATGAAAAATAATCATCTTCAATAATTATTAACATATTAATATGTAAGAATAATTATATTAGATCATTTAAAAAGAAACGATAAGTTCATCTTTATATTCCCTCATCGTAGGGATTGGATTTAGCTATTGCGCTTATGGATGTAGATGAAGTCGCAGAGGTCGAAGTATATCCACGATTTGCTTATGGTCAACTAGGGAAAGAACCCGACATACCACCTGACGCTACCATCTTTTATACAGTCGAATTGAAATCTGTTGAACTCGAAGAAGAACTAGAGACGCTTAGCATTAGTCAACGAAAAGAAATTGGGTAATCATTGTTCTTATAGTCATTAATATCGTTTACAATAATAGGTAATCATGTGTCTTTATTTTAAAGTAACAAGAAACGAGAACGTGGAAATTGGTGGTTTACTCGTAACGAACCAACGCTGGCAATACAGTGTTACCGAAGGGCACTAGAGTTTCTACTACCAATAGAGAATCGTACGTCTCATCAAAATGATGCTGAAGAGTCTACAACCGATGCAGAATTGCAGGCTCTATTGGAAGATCGTATGAAACTGTATAATAATTTAGCAGCTGCTCAAATGAAAACGCAAGCTTACGACGCAGCATTAAGGAGCGTAGAAAGTGTTCTGAGTTGTCAGCCGCATAATGTAAAAGCACTTTTCAGAAAAGGTAATATCATTGAGAATTGTGTTTGGTATTGTGACGAATCGCATAGATTAAACCTCATTGCATATTCGTAGGAAAAATTTTGCATAATAAAGGAGAACACGCGTCGGCGTATCAAGTATTACTTCAAGCAGCAAAGTTAGAGCCAGAGACAAAAGCTATTCAAATGGAGCTGGCAATTTTGAAAGAAAAGAACGCTAAAGATGCTCAACACGAGAAAAATTTATATCGTAAAATGTTTGGCACCCATAAAAGCAATAATGTTTCGAAAAGTTCGAAGAAAGAGACTAAAACTAAACGCACGTCGAAGCTTACATGGAGCATAATTGGAGGAGCAAGCGCAGCACTTGTAGGTTTACTTTTGTACAGATTTGTTTCATGAAAAAGGAACGATGGGAATCTAGAAGATACATGAAACTGAAAACTGCTAAACTAAATATTGTAAAAGGTACCAATATATATGATTAAGCATTGTCGACTTGAAGTGTCCATAAAATATATGGGTATAAAAATAAGGAAACTGTAAAGACTGGTGCTTTAATAGTATACCGGCAAAATAAAAAACAAAGAGCATAATGTTGATAAAATTTTATTGGGACATATTATTTTATCTAAATTTTGTTCAAGTTTTGTATTCTGTCTTAATTGTGAATGGTTTTGCAATTTGTTTATTTATTTATTACATTCATATTTTTATTGTATGTACAAAGTTGTTATCGACTTTTGTAAATCGTATGTTTACATTATATATACATGATGTTGAAAACGATATAAAATTAAGGATGTATATGTTGTGTATATAATATACACTTTGTGTAAATCACGTTGCTGTAAAATGTTGTTAACGCTAAATTTTTTCACGATATTTAGAAATGTGCGGGAAGAAAGGAAGGTGTTCGTAATTAAAGATACTTATATTTATCTAAATATACACCAACAATAAAGTAGGAACTATATTGTTACTCTTACTTACCAGATATGATTATGAAAATTCATTGTGACTAAAGTTATACATATATAATGATATAATAAATTTGCAGATGCACATAAATGGTTTAACACATAAATTCTAAGCGATCCTGGAAATAAATCAATTTTATAATTATGTACTTATATTCGCTATGGCGAAGTGTTTTTTACATTTGTGTTATTGATATTTCTATATGTACATTTTGTCAATTTTTATTCCAAGTATAATCTAAGATTCCTTATAACGTTGCGTGTTAAAGCTTGTAACATTTAGGAACGTTAAATAATTGTAATGGGAAATTTTTGGGATTAATAAATAAGTAAAATGCTATATCGAATAAAAAGTATATTTTCAAAGTGGAACAACTAAAAAATTTATGACAATTTTATAGCATTTATACATTTATATTTTTCTTTTATAAAATTTAATATAAACAATTATAAATAAACATCTGAAAAAACTATACATGTACACTTATCCTAGTTTACTAAATGCGTGATCAATTTCGTTAAAGCTAGATACTATAAAACATATCACATATTCATGTCAATCATTACTTCAAAATTTCTTATTACATTTACAATGTAATTAGCCTGAGTGGCTTTGTGTATATAGTTTCTATAGAAATTTTTGACTTTTGCAGATATTAAGCTCTGTTTGTACTTGTATACCACTTAAGTGTTGTCATTATAATTACAGAAACTTGTAAAAACGGTTGAACTTTCTAATCGAGTATCGTTTTTCTATTCGATTAAAGATTTAAGAATAATGGAAATGGTTGATTCAAGTAATTCTCTATCGGTAAACTATCTACTTTGTTAATGTTTGAGTCTACAAAAAGCGACGTTCCTTCAGCAACTCCCAATGATAACTCTGAGTAGTTTGTATGGTCATAGAAATTCTGATCCGAATTTAAAATTCCATGCTGAAATTCCAGATCTTGATAACTTGTAAGATTTAGTATCTCGTTAGAATTCGTATCAAACTGGTCTATGAGATTATTCATCGTTAGTGTCTTTGGACCAGACACTTCTACAGTAACGATCTGTTCCGCATTAATATCTACCAACGAGAGAACTTGAGGGGTAGAGTCTGCAGTCGGTAATAAATTTATAAATTCTAACGACAATGTTGGATTCTCACAGAGATCGCCAGGATTAGGCAGTGACTGGAGCTCCAAGCTTGAGTTAAAGACTTCACTAGCAATATCCGTACTCTCAAAGCACAGTGCCTTTTCATTCGACGTTAAGACTGTATTAGATCCTCCTCTAATTTTTAGCTTCTTAGGCTTAAAGTTTCTTGGTTTCTCTGGTATCGGAACGAGGCGACCATCTTCCGTTTTCATGAGTTTCACAACCTGTTAAACATTATATTGTAAATGCAAATTTCTCTTAAATGACACTCCGCATAAAAAATAAAGGAACACTATAATTTCCCGAAAATTTTAGTAATTTTCAAATGGCTATCTTTGCAAAAAATGGTCGAAAAATATTTAAAATACGCATTTTAACGCTTGAAGTTTCTAGTTTTTGAATCAAGGACTCAATTTTTTTTCCTGTAAATCCAATGAAAAGCTCTTATAGAGCAAATATTTCTCTTTAATTTATTTTTTTTTGGTTTTGTTTTCGCAGAGATGTAGCCATTTGAAAATTACCAAAATTTTCGGGAAATTATAGTGTTCCTTTAATTTCGAAGTGAAGTGTATATTTGTTAGAAACGAAGTATATACCTTCTTCTTCTTTTCAAGCGTAATTCTGTGACACGTTTCCATGTGACGAGTAAGGTGATGCGACCTTTTAAACGCAGTGTTACATTGCATACAACTAAACGGTCGATACTGTTGATGAGACAGTTTGTGCCTTTTCAATAAACTGTTCCGTTTAAAAGTTTTACCACATTCTTCGCAGACAAATTGCCTTTCCTTATTATGCACGTAAAGAACGTGATCGTTAAGAATACTAACGCTAGTAAAAGTTTTCCCACACTGTTCGCACACAATATTCCTTTGCTCTACGTGCAACTGCTTATGCCTATCTAAGTCTGACTTCCTCGCGCATTGAAATGTGCAACCGTAAATGTTACATGCAAACCTCTTCTCTCCCTTATGTATACGTCTGACGTGTTGATCGAGCGCTCTACGTGATATTAATTTCTTAGAACAAATTGGACAGGCGAAGATATCTTTTAAAGGTATCTCTCTGTTTATTTTGCTGAGGTGCGAGGTAGATTCTAAATGACGCGAGTATTCATCCTGTTTGAAAAAAGTATGCTTACAGTCGGCGCAGAAATAAACACCTATAAAATAAAGATTCTTTATGAATTCTGAATATATTTCTCATTTCGTTGCCGTAAGAACTCACCATCGTTCGATAGTTTATTATCATTTAATTTCGTTGAATGCACCATTTTATAATGCTCGTGCGCCTTCTTTTTAGATGCAAATGAAACGTCGCACTTCGAACATTTGTGATTATCATGATTCTGGATATGAGTCAGATATGTTTGCTCGATGCTAAATGTTTGCGAGCATCTTTTACATTCGAACTGCTTTCTCGTGCAATGATTCTTTTTATGCTCCTTGTCGTCTTCATCTGCCTTTAACATTTCTCCACAATCCGAACAGACCTTGCCGTTTTCGTAGTTGTGTTTAGCTCGATGACGGTGTAACAAGGATCGTTTGGGGAAGCTGCGAGAACATACGTCGCAGGAGTGCGGATACTTTGTTACTCGTTCGCCGTGCGAACGGAATAAATGTATCTCAAGGTGCTTGCGCCTGGCAAATTTCGCATTGCAATGAGAACAATTATTTTTCTGATGACCTTCCAAATGCCGATCCAAATGCCTTTTGTATCTAAACGTCATCGAACACTGACTGCATGCTTTGATATGCTTGTCTAACATATCCGACCCATTGACTTTACTTTTGTTTTGAGTAGCCAACGCTATAAGTTTAGCCTCGGGATCATTGTTTTCATCGTTCGAACTTTTATTATCGTTTTCTGTACTATGAGATTTCTCCTTAATTTGTGTAAAAATACATTTCTCGATTATAAAAGGCGTTTTTACGGTAATAGGTCTATTGTTATTCCTGATATCTTTCGAACTAATTACATTGCTATATGCCGTTGGAATTAATTTTGTATCGTCGATATAATCATTTTGTTCATCAAACGAGGCAATAGCCATGCTTTCCATTGTCAAATGGTCTTGCATTATGTATTTAGCTTTTAATTCGGTATGAGAACTGATCGCATTCTGCAAAAGGGCATTCTCGAGTTTTATAAACTTGTAATCTATGTTATTAAAATTAGTACTTTTGTAATCGTTATTTATGCAATTCAAATATAATGCGATGTTTGAATTATTCGCAGCGATAGCAGACACATTCATGCCTGAGTCTTTACTTTCCAGACTATTTACGTACTTCTGTAAATAATCCAAGGCTACAACATCATTAGTCCCCGAAGACATGTTTTGTACTCTCCGTAACATGGAATCATCCTGAAAAAATATCAAATTCATTACCTATATTCGCATCGAATACAGTTATATCGAACTTAATTATTTTTATTTTGAGAAGTTCACTTAACATTTATATTACTCATACGTTAACTTCTTATTTTCTTTTATGAATGTTAATTTCTAGTAAGTCTTACCTGATTGACAAATGAAAGAAACTGATTTTTACCATTTGACATTGTTTAAACTACTTTAGAAGATGAATGGGTCATGAGTCATAATTTATTTACGATAAAATAACAGAGTTGTAGAATATATATCGAGCTGCACTTCATAAAACGCTGTTATAAAATAATTATATACATTTATATATAACCTTAAAAATATATTGCGGGGACAAAAAAACATTAATACATATAATGTGTTGATCAGTTCATTCGCGTAACTGTAATTAAATTACTGAAAAAAGTTTGCAGCTATGCATTCTTTTCTTTACGGTATTTTAATATGCTTCGAGTGATTTTTTTCAAATTATCAAACATGGTCTGCCGAACGTAACTATTCCATTGTATATACTGCTATTATATTATGATTGCTTTTTAAATATAAATTTATTAATTAAACATTATTGGAAATGATTAGAATCTTCCATGTTGCATTAGGATGTTTATTAAAAGGAGCACCTGTATTTATACTTATTCATACTTAAATATACTCAAATAATAACTTAATTCTTCAATATCTTAGTTACCATATTTTTAATTCAGAAAATTATGATAACAGCTTACAAATACATCAATAATTTTCAATATTGGAATAAACAATGTAACGTGTATGAAAATTTTATACACTACTAGCAAAATACCCCCGCGCTTCGCTTCGGGCATGAGATATTTAGGGGGTAGACACGGGTAATGTAGCGCGCTGTAATACCGACACAATCTGGCCTGAAACATGGGTTTGGGAATACATACGTTTTTCGTCCTTATATGAGCAGATTTTGTGCTGGGTATGATCTCATTCGAAAGAGGGAGGTTCAATGTAGCCCGCTCTGGTCATGGTTCAACGAGATTGTGTTGATATCTAATAATATGAGTGTCCAAAGTAGAGAAAAAAACCGGCCAAAAAAAGAGTTTTGTGGCTCAAACGATGACCAGAGCGGAGCAGAGCGGGCTGCCTCGAACCTTTCTCTTTCGAATGAGACCTTACCCAGCCCAAAATTTGCTGATATAAGGACAAACAACGTAAAATTGTGACGGCATTCCCAAGTACGAGCTCCGCTATATTGGCGATAAACAGAGCAAGTCACGTGACAACTCTTCCCTACTTTGGACACTCATATTATTAGATATTAACACAATCTCGTCGAACCATGACCAGAGCGGGCTGCATTGAACCTTCCTCTTTCGAATGAGACCTTACCCAGCCCAAAATCTGCTCATATAAGGACGTAAAACGTATTCCCCCAAACCCATGTTTCGGGCCAGATTGTGTCGGTATTACAGCGCGCTGCATTACCCGTGTCTAACCCCTTAATTATAATTAATTCTGCGGGTAAAAAAGGGATTGAAGCGTGCAATTTTGTTTTGCTTTATTATCATAGATGTCGCTGGAACTATAGACAAAGTATTTTTGTTCAGCGGTTAACGGTTCTATTCTATGAAACGCACCTTATTGCACTCAATGTGGACAAGACTTAAGAAATCAATATCGCTTTACAGTGCGTATCTATGTATATCTAAACCATAGATCAGAGCGTGGTATTTAATCTTACTTGACACTACACAATAAACAATCGTTCCTCCAGTGCGAAGGAAGAACAGATGTTCGGTATTACAATAGTGTGCGTCGCCAACTTTCGTATACCTGCGGTCTACCTGCTTTTAATGATACCTACTTCGGAACTCTGAGTAGCTGTGAACGAACACGTACGCTTAGACTGCAAATTTTCCTTTCGCATCCTTTCCGTAATATCGAATATTTTTTTTTAATTACGACGAGAGTTTCCCGTAATACAAATGCCTTTTAGTCTTCTTAAAATTCGCTCGCTTTATTTCTCGTAGAAATGAGGAAGCTGATGAGGTAAAATTCTAATTTCCTCCAATTAATTACTTTTAACGTATCTGTGCCAATTTTTTTTTCTTTATTGCCGATTAACAGAATTATCGTTTAATAAAATTGAAAAATGGTGCTAAGTCGAAATGATAAAAGAAAAAGAAAGGAAGGTGATTTGGTGGATCTTATGGAACCACTCTCAGAATCTCCAAAGAGGTAAGTGCATAATTAAACATTTTTAACCCGGAATATACATTCTAGTCCAGGGAAATTACAAGAACTTAAGGGGGATAGATATTTCCATAATAAGTACTTATAAATCTCTTGAAATTGATTTTTAAGAAATTTGGGTGAATTGTAAATAAATTATTATTATTATTATTCTTGCTCTATATGCTCTTTATTGTAGGACCAAAGTGCACGCGCAAAGAAAGTTTGCGCAAGGTGCGACAACAGTTTTCAATCCTTCGCATACCCCAATTAAGGATAAAGAAAAAGCTAAACCAGCAGTTATAACAGAGTTGATAACACACAAACGACCCAATACAGAGGATTTCTTAACATTCTTATGCTTCAGAGGTCTCCGAATTTACTCTTTTAAATTAAAAAATCTCTGTTTCCCAGTCGATATTCATATATTAACAGTTTATTAAAATTATCGTTTAGGAACATCGATTTTACCTCCAAGCTTAAATTTCTTCAATGCTGGAGGCAAGAAAGAGAAGCCGGATCCCAAGTCGACACGTACGTCGACAGATAAAGTTGCGTCCTCGAGTAGCGTATCGAATGAAAATCAGAAGGCGGACTCGAGTCAGAAAACAATTACCAAAATGAAGCCTATCGTTACTGAGAAGAAGAAGGTTCAGAATACGATACAGAAAAGTATTAATAAATTCAAAACCACCACGTCCACTGTGCAGGCGCTTAAGAAAAAGTATCAAGAGCAACGTCTCGCTAAGCAAAGAATTAAGAATAAGTTTAAAACATCGTGCGTTATGAGAACAAGATCTTGTACAGAGCGGACAATTTTAAAGTCTGGGAACAAGCTGGGACCCAGAAAGTTTCTTCCGAGAATTGAGACTAAGAGACTCGGTTTGCGGAGCAGTGTCCTTACTATAGATAAGGCCAAAAAGACTTCTTCGAAAGCTAAACCTGTATCGCCTAAACCAAAGAAGAAAGTTCTTGCGAAGCCGAAGGGCAGCGATACATCGAATTCGGAATCTTCATCCGACGAGGAAGAAGAGGGACCTTCGGAGAAGTCTGTGCCACAAGTTAAGCGTACGGCGCAGAAAACTGTTCAGAAGAATATATGTACCAGAAGCAAGTCTGAACTGAGAAGAATTACTCGCTCCCATAGCGGAACAATTTCTCCGAAAAATCTATCTAGAAGACCGACGAGAAAGACTAAAGAGGCAGCTGCGGTGTACATGGAAATACTTGGAAGGAAGCTTGTAAGCCCCGACCTGGAGAATGATGATAATATTTCTATGGACAGTTTTCCAGAATTACCGAACGCGCGGAAGATTGCCCAAACGGAGAGTGAAATTAAAGCCAAAGTAAAGCAGACTACTACAAAGGCGATTACTAAAAGTAAAGACGGCAAGATTGTATCTATCCAAAGTACGTCCAATAAACGATTGGAAAAAGCTAAAACTAGTAAAATTACCTTCAAGAGCAAAAGGCTAATAAGAGTCCAAAAGTATTGCGAGATAGATAGCGACGAGGAATCGGTGAGCTCCAATGGCACCAACAGCACAAGGCCTGTTACGAGACGAAGTTTAGGAAAAGTAAATAAACCTACAAGTAGATTCCTTAGATCATCTTCTAAGAACATCGTCACGCGACTGGAGATTCAGAGTACTGTAAATATCAAATCGAAATCTCAGGTTCAGAATAATCTAAGGTTTAATAAGGAGAAGTTTGTAATGAAACGTAAACGAGAACAAAGCTCTACTAAATCGTTGCCCGATAAAGGCAGTGATTCGAAGCAGAAAGAAACAAAGACTGCCGCGAATGAAAATACAGATTCCGATGAAGAGACATTAGGGATGCTGCTGAATAAATTAAAAAGGAAGAAAGATGTTCACGAAGAAAATGAAGAGAACGAGGAGAACGAAGAGAATGCCACTATTGAAAACAGTGACAATCATAGTACCACGGATAAAGTTCAACAACCTTCGAACGAGCACATTGCGAAGGTAGATCTGTCAAAGGTATCGGATGACGAAGAATCATTTCGGGGGTTTACCAAGAAAGCGATATCCAAAGTATTAAATTCTTGTCAGACGCACGTTAATGTTAATCTTCTCGTCGCAGAAAAACCTCCCGATCAATTAGAAACACCCGAGACAGAAAATGTGCAAAACTTGGACGCACCTAACGAGCAGGAAAATAAGAACGAATCGTTACCGGATAAAACTTCTCTTCCTACGGTAAACGTGTCGACCGACGAATGCGTTCAATCTGAAAAACTTCAGAAGGGACAATCGGAGTTGCCTGACGAGATAGAATCGCAAACAACATTGATAACAAATACCGAGAAAGAATGTCCTCACAAAACAGAAATTTCTACCACGAATGTTATAGACATGCCTTTGTCATCGTTGCACGTAAGGAAAGAGAAAGTAAACATGTCAACCGAGCAAATCGAGAAATGGTTGAACGAAAGTTCGCTCGCTAAAGAGGAGAGTAAGTTGGAAATGGAAAATGTGTCTACGTTTAAATATGATATTTGTGAGAAAAAGTCAGACGTCTCGCATCTATCTATTTCGACAAAAATACAGCATTTGGTGAGACCGGTTAATGTTACGCTTTCCAAACTGACAGAGAAAACGAGTCTCAAAGATCGCATGAGTATACAGAGTAAATATATAGCCATTGCAGCGACAGATATACAAACTATTGATATAAAACAACAGAGCGAGTGCATTACTATCAATAAAAATAATGTAGATACGAAAGAGATTACGAAGGGGCGAAATATAAAAACAAATAAGGATTCATGCCTCGAAGAAGTTAACGATCCGGTATTAAAATCCGACCAAAATTTAGTGGATGGATCTACCGAGAAGAAGTTACCAGCAGAGAAGAAATCCATATTTCAACCGAGGAAACCATTCCTACCGAAAGTCAAAGAGCGCAAAACAGTAACTCCCAATGCAAATGCATTTTCTCCAGAAAATGAGAGCAGTGTTTATGCGTTTGAAAGCGACACCGAAGTCCCCGTCAGTACTCCTTTCAGACGCAGAGTGCGCGAATCAAGTAAATCAAACGCGTCTCTTATCATATCCGAAGGCGATACAAATAAGAGTATAGAAAAAGTTACCAAAGACGATTGCGAGGTGTTGGAACCTAAGGATAGTCACAACAATGCTCTCTCGAAAGCTGAAAGTAAAACAGTGGAGTCGAGAAATATGTCGAACTCTTTACTAAATGTTAATAGATTTGAGTTGCCCAAGAACTTTGCGACTTTAGCTAATATACAAGTCCTACCGTTGGATAAGTTAACAACAACTTGGAGCAATGTAAACTGTAGTGCTTCGATAGCAGTGCAGGTGAATCTTGATGACAACGTACAGGGGCAAGAACCAGCAGGAGAAGGAGATGCGAATCAACAGAAAAGTATGGAAATATCTACGCAAACAGAAGGCAATAATGAGAATGATGACGAGAACGATGGTCAACTATTCTATATACCATTGCAAGCTGTTACGAGAAATGGCCCAAATTTAGTTCAGGGGCAGCAATTGATTCAAGGTGTGGCTGTTAAACTTGGTACCGAAGGGCCAAATGGACCCAACCAGAAAGTTCTTTTGAGAGCAAAATTAGTCACCAAGCCTCCGTCGTCGATCGCACGTTGTCCTCCTGTGGGTACAGTACAACCTACGACTCGTACTCCACCAACTTCTACTGTGATAACAGACAACTCGCTACCTTCTACAAGTGCAACTTCCCTCGTAACTACATCTAGTTCCGAGATTCTACCACCATCTCCATGCAAAACTGAGACCATAATGCAACCAGTAACTAGACAAAGTGTTGGAACTATTGGAATAGAAAAATTAACAAAGTCTCCAAAAACTTCTAGAGAGAGAAAAGCTTCTATCGATTCCAATAAAAATGGGAAAAGGTACAATACTAATTCCATGTTTTAAATAGCACAGTTAAATATTACTTTTATTAATCGCATTTCTTTGTAATTTATTTGCATTCCAGATGCCAAATGAAATCTAAACAAAAAGCTTCTGAAATCTGTTCCCCGACTAATAACGTAACATTCCCAAACGCAAAGAACGAAAACAATGAGGCACGTTTAGTCGAGGCTCCAACGTTTCATCCTAGCGAGAAAGATTTCCAAGACCCGTTGGAGTACATAGACAAAATAAGACCAATTGCAGAGAAATTTGGAATATGTAGAGTTGTACCGCCACCTAACTTTAAAGTAAAGTTTATTAAAATTATTCTTCCGAAATATCGATATTCACGAATGAAATTATATAAATATAATTCGTTGTCTTTTAGCCGGAATGTAAGGTATCGGATGACATGAGGTTCACTGCGTATAATCAGTATGTGCATCGTATGCTTCATAGATGGGGTCCTAATGTTAAGGAAATGATGGCTATAAAGAAATACTTAGCCACACAAAGCATCACGTTGACTCACCCACCCTGGGTAAAACTTCTTGTTTATGATCCCCGTTTCTCCTTTTCTTCGATGCGCTTACCGCTCTCGTGTTTCTTACAGATCGGTGGTATGGAAGTAGATTTACCCCATTTATATCAAACTGTGCAGAGCTTAGGTGGATTAAAAGAAGTTATTGAAAAGAAAAAATGGCAGAAAGTAGCCGATGGTATGAAGATACCGAAATCTGCTCAGGATCGTGTAACCAAATTGGATGACATTTATTGTAAATACTTATTACCGTATGATACGTTATCTCCAGGTATTTGTTCATAAATATGTAGAAGAAAGCTAAACAATATTTTCCATTTATTTATCAGTAACATGGTGTATTTAGAGGAACGAGGCAAACTGTTCGATGAAGTTGAATCCGAGTGGACAAGGAGAGAGAGTAAAGCTCTGCAAAGGCAAAACGCGCCGATAAATGATAACGAAGAAGATGAAGACGACGATAGCTCTGATGAGATTGAAGAATGCATCGTGAAGGTGCGTATTTTAAACAACAGTTATATAGTTCAAAATTTCTAATAATTCATGGAAATTACATAAACTTTCAGGGCAGAAACATGCCATTAAATGCGTTTTATCGCATCGCGCGAAACACCCAACGCATGTGGTTCGGTGAGAATCACCGATCCGGAAATGAAACCGAAGGTGCCTCCGCCGATGAGGTTGAGAATGCGTTTTGGAAGCATGTCGCAGAAAGGAAGCGACACGTCTGCGTACACGCTGCGAGCATTGATTCAAGTGGCCGTGGTTTTGGCTTTTCTGTTGCCAAGAACAGTCCGTTTGCTAGACACCCATGGAACCTTAAAGTACTCACTAACAACGCTGGATCAGTTCTAAGAGCTTTAGGTCCAATAATGGGTACGAGCATATTCCTTTCAGTTTCTATGACTATTGTAAACATGTCGCGATTATAGAAAGTATGTATTTATTCCGTTTTATTTACAGGCGTAACAGTGCCGACGCTTCACGTGGGCATGTTATTCAGCGCATGCTGTTGGTATCGTGATCCTCATGGCCTTCCATGGATAGAGTATTTACACACGGGTGCTAAAAAGATTTGGTACGGCATACCAGACGAACATAATAATAACTTTAGAGAAGCACTTTCGAAAATGGTGCCGCGATATTGTAAAAATAAAACTATATGGCTACCATCGGACACGGCGATGGTTCCTCCGGAATTATTAGTTAGTAACGGAGTGTCGTTATGCCAGACCGTGCAAGAACCAGGTCAATTTATAGTTGTATTTCCTAAAGCGTTCACGTCAAGTATATGTACTGGTTACGTAGTATCTGAAAGCGTTTACTTCGCGCAACCATCCTGGCTAGAAACTGCCGAGCAAGTGTTTAAAGTGAGTACACGATATCTTTTACCCTTTAACGGTTGTTCGTCGCGAAATGAAATCTGACGGAACAGTAATTTTGAATAATTGGTTTCAGGAC
The DNA here is from genome assembly GCA_963855975.1 of Andrena chrysosceles. Lineage (NCBI taxonomy): Eukaryota > Metazoa > Arthropoda > Insecta > Hymenoptera > Andrenidae > Andrena > Andrena chrysosceles. Next base: position 20,489,380 of record OY979767.1, read on the forward strand.
ATACAGGATAGCTGCGAACCATCAATCTTTTCGTTCGAAAGGTTGTTGTTCAACATTATTAACGATTCTAGATCCCACATAGATATATTGAAACAGGTAAATGTCAATTCTAATTGTGTATTAAGCATTTCCGTGCTTTTATCTACGAATAATTTGTGTTTTCAGATTCTACCGAGTGTGATAAAGATTCGCGAGAAGGAGATCGGTTACCGAAAGCAACTGGAATTGGTAGGTCTTATGAATACGGAAAGACTGCCGCTGCCAGACAGTGGGAAACGAAAGAAAGGGAAGAAAGTGAAAGAGGAGGATGGTGATTTCGAATGCGAGACCTGTAGAGCTAATCTATTCGTTTCGCTGATCAGTAATTCGCAAGACGACAGCGTGTACTGTTTATCACATGCTTTGCAATTATTTAATAGGAAGAAGCAAGCTTTAAAACATAATACTCTCATGTATACATACAACGAGGTAAATATCTACGCAAAAGCTATTTAAAGTGAGATCCGAATGTAACGTAATGTTCAATTTTCTGCGCAGGATGAATTAGATGATTTAATTCATAAACTGGAAGAGAGAATCGAAGCCAAATCTAAAAAGACTAATCAAATCAAACAAGCTAAGTAATGAGTATGGAAATCTATTTATTAAATTATGTAGGTGACAATTATTTATTAATGTATGTTGAAGTAATTATCAAGATTTTGTTACATATATATCATATTTATTCTTCTTATCATAGTAATACAATTGTATATAAAAATAAGTTTGTCTCCTTATTTTAAAGTAAGTTAACTTAGGGCGCGTTTGACCAATCGAATGATTTCATGCATTTTTTAATGAAATTCGTCTGTTTCTTAATACGAATAAAATTTCCATCGTTTTACGCTGTTTAACTATGATTTTTAAGCACATACTCCGCGTGCCGCTTCGTTTTCGTAGACTGTTGACAATTATGTATAAGACGTGTGGTATTATGAAATGCTTAAACAAAATTCATACAATTACAGAAATATGATCTTATGGAATATTTCTTACAATAAGCGAAATCGATAGCATTTGTTAATTAAGAAGTAAATAGTCGACTAATACCATGCTTACGTATACAAAATTTATTATCGATACTTTGAAATTATAAAGTACAGAATTATAACATCCTCAATATGAGAATTTATGAATTAAATAAATTTTTTGGCAAAGTGACTTTAACAACATTATTACTCAGATCAGCCCGCATATCATAAGATCGAATAAACATCACATAATTTCCTGAGAATTAATAAGCATATGCGTCTCAGATATAAAATAAAATATTGCAATAGAGTGTTTTATAGACTTGTTAGAATTATTAATAATTATCGGTAAACTTCTTTTTGCCGTACGTTTATATTTATGCACATCGTAAAAGAATAATGTTGAACAATAAACTTATATCCTTATACTAAAGTTTCAACTGCTAGAATTATAATTAATTATATGAAATCAATTTACTTTCGATATCTACTCAGTACTCACTATTACACTGTGCGCTTATCAAGGTTCTAATGTTCAAATACAAAACATATGTTACAACTGAAACAAAAACAACACAAAGTATCACTAATCGGTAAGACTCTATTATGCGATTTCTGGACAAGGAACTATCAACGCAGACTGAAATGTTTCGATAAGACAAAATTGTAGATATATACAATTAATAAATACTATTTACGAAGGGAATGTCTAAACTTCTTTCTACACTAAACATTTGTATATTCTTTTTTCTTTCATATATCTTCGATTACTTGTACACAACTATTAAAGTAAAAAGATTTGCTCCTCTAATGGAAGAATATAGGAAAAGTGAATTTGGTATATTAATAAAAATTCATAAATATAAATTATATCTCCTAAAGCAAGACTCGTTAACGAGAATTATCAAAAACATCTTCAGAAGGCGAAATGATCGTGTGATTTATAATTCATTAGATATATAAAAATATTTATAAAACACAATTAACTGTATATTCAAGGAATGGTTCTCATAGTAAATAAATTCTGTCTCATCGCACACAGATATTACAAGCCTGAGATTTACTGTTCTCTACGTTTCACTATAGTAGACAGTATCTCACTAGGATCCTCGCTTTCCTTCATCGCGCCATCTTCGTCTGAACTGAATTCTGCGCTTAAAAGATTCGTTAAAGACGTTGATTTTTGCGTGAGCAAAGGTAAACTTGTATCGATCCCCTCTTCGTTTTTCAAGTTATTACTTAGAGAAGAATTTAGTTGTAGTTCCAGATTCTCAGTTTTCTTATTTCTATTTGATAATACTTTTTGAATAGTATGAATTATAATTCCTCCAAGGCACATTAACAATCCTATGAAGTTAAGGCCACTCATTTGATCGCCTTTCCATTCGACAGCCAAGATTAAAATACATATTTCCTGTAACAACGATCGTTAGAAGAGAGTTCTTCTTACACAGCGATACAGAGAGAATTTCTATTCACCTTAATTATGCCAGTAATTGAAAGAGTGAGACTAGATGTGTATGTAACAACTAAAAATTCCATAACTTCCATATGGAAAGCTATAATAGCGCTCCCGAGCACTGCACTGGTGGTTAGCGCGAGGGAATGAACGTCATTCCAGTCTGTGCTTGAGAAGGTATCGTATATGCGAGATCCTAGAGGACAGTTTCTTCTTTAAACCACAGAAGTTTCAGAAGTATACTGAAACAACGATAAACATTTTGTACGCATATAATATTTTACCTTCGAACCATAACATTATTGGTACAATAGGCAGCAACATCCATGGTTGCATATAGTACATCATATCAATGGGGCTTCTCATTCCCACTTTGGACTTTTGCATGATAAGTTGCGTCATAGTCCACCGAATACCACTTGAAAATGATGCGAACAGGCATATTACAAATCCAAAAATGATAAATTGCGTTGATTTATACGTGAACATAAATAAGCCACCAGATATCATTACTACGACGCATATTAATGACCAAGACTGAAACAAAACTTTTCGTTCAGTATATACATTTACTTTGAAACGATCTAGAATATATCAACTGTACCTTTCTTTCTAACTTGAAAACAAGGGCGAAGCCAAGAATAAAAATAATAGTCGTTGATTTTGTCATAGTATACCTAGGCAGAAACATAAATATATTAATCTGTAGCAGCAATTGTATTTCGGTTTTGCTAATAATCTAAATTGGTATATGCGTACAAGGACATTGTACTTATCGAAAGTGCCCAGTTTGATAAACCAACATCTAACCCGCTAGCTATGCCTATCGGCATAATCATCCATATTATACTTTGCCAAGGAAGTTTTACTTGCTGTTGTCTCTTGTAACATGTCCTGATGCATCTTATTAGCGCGGATAAGAAGAACTTTATTACTAAATGGCATATCACCACGACAAGAGGGAACTGAAAGCCCTGAAATTGTAGGAAAACGATTAAACGTCGATGCGTAACACCTAACATACCATCGAATAATAATACAAGATATTACTTACATATGTACTATAAAGCCATTGTACATAGAATGTTAGACCTACAGATAAAACGAAATAAATAAGGATCAATATAATTGTTCGCAAGGTTTTTCTCCAAGGCGATATTTCTTTTTTCGACATGGTGGAAAGTTCTTGGACAGATTGCAGAAAGTAGTCTGATGTATCATCTACATCTTTTGCAATTTGATATTTTATATGTGATCTTGTCATACTTCAAAGGAAAACAGTCTGTAAATAAAACAGTATCAATTAACGCTTGACCATATGATTCGTTAAAAAATCATCCACTGAATTAAAATTTTATTTCACAGTGTAAAAAATAACTTATTCATTGTTATAGGCAAATCACTTGAAAAATTATTAATTATTATTTAACATCGTGCTTTTATCCTTATTTACGTAAACATTAACAATATTATTAATAAATCTTACTATATATATATATAACAAATAGATTAAACATACCGTCTTATATTCCGTAAGACGTATAAATATTGTTAGCAAATTGTTGTATTTGACGTTCGACATCTGTTATCAAATCGTATGTTCAATAATACGTACAAGTGCCCATAGAACGCAGTGGCATGATTGTTACATTCATTCTGCGAATTTTTCCAATAATTTCAACTATAAATACGCGAACAAAAGCGTAAAAACTATACAATTAAACTACGTATTTTTAATGTTTACCGCGATGTTGATATGTGTACATATGATAAGAGTGCAGAGCCATATATAAACATAACCTAGAAGTTGCACCAATGAAGGCGGGATGTCATAGAAAAACTGATGAACCCTGTCTTTCTAATTCGTTTACTATGTGTAAGCTTAACGTTCCGATCAATTTCATATTTACGTTGCTTATCACATTAATCAAGCTTCGGTAAACATTCCTGTCCGATTTTCAAGTAACAAGTGTTCAGAAATTATATATGACCCCAAGCCTTAAAAGATAAATATAGTATAAATTAACATACCTAATGGCTTCATTACCATAATTCATTTATACTATTTTAATACTCTTTATCTCAGTCTATTTTGTAACGGCAAGCAGAAAGTTGTGTAAAACAATATTATTCAAATTTATTACACGCGAATAAAGTCAACAAAATTTCTTTTCTCATTTAACTATTGGAAGAAGACGAAGTTAAACAAATATATGTATTAAATGAATAACTACTAACAATAATGAATTATTCGTACGATTTGGTTGAACTCAAAAGCTTGGTCATAATTCAATTTGTATCACTGATTATAATTTTATTTCCAAGCAATATTCACACTGAAGTAAAAGGATCGATTGCGAGAGACACCTGTAATGATCGCAGAAAAGACGTTTATGTATACCTAACGAAACAAATGATTGAAAATTAATTCTCTTTCGTTTACTCAGTGTAAATCGTGCTTATACATACGTGCTATTCCTGGTAAATCGATAAAATATATTTTAGAAAACTACCAAATACAATTATTTACTAATTAAATGCAGGTTACATATTTTATAATACATATTACATTAGTTTATCAGAATAAGTGAGAAATTTTTATTCTTGTTTCATGATTTGAAGACAAGCCTTCTTTTGAATCCACGTAAAGTATCGCATATGATACTTCTAAATGTATATAAATCAAAGGTATTTATATTAAAAAAGAGTAGATATTTAATCATTAAGTTGTCGATAGTTTCACTCTACTGCTCACAGCTGTATTGTCTTCAATTCATGTTATATTTTAATCAGACTCTATCGTATACATTAATTCATCAATACACATATACAGGATTGTTAGAAAAACAGTATATTACAGTTGTCCCGAATGTGATCAGTTGCATACTTTTATTACACATGTATAATCAGCCGCTTCTTATTCGTGTGTTATCTACGATCACTGCGCCCTCCGTTTCTGTATCCCCCGCGACCGCGAGAGTTAGTCTTTGTCGCAGTGGTTGTTTTTGTCGTCGAATCACCAGAATATCTAGCAGATCCCCCTGGAAGTCCCGCGGTATTACCACTATTCCCACCGTTACTACCATTACTGCCGTTCCCACTTTTTGTTGTTGTAGAACCGCCAGACGTGCCGCTAGCAGGTGTCGTCGCGTTACTCTGTATTGCCTGCAATAAAGAAGAAACCAAAGTCAATGGGAATAGTTACATTATTTACGATGCTAAGTTTATCAAAACCAATAATGAATTTAAAACAAACTTACCAACGGTTGCCTTCCAGTTTGACCAGCGATATTATTTGCATTTCCATTATTCGTAATACTGTTGTTAACGTTACTACCAGGCGGACCAGATCCGCTCTGATTAATCATTTGCTGCGCTAAAGCAGGATTTGGTTCGCTCATGTTCAGCTGCTCGTTTATGACCATACAGAATTCTCCAATCTTTTGTATATCCCCGTTTTTGCCCGAATATAATGTTAAACATTGTCTCCAAACAGACGCGTAGCCCTTTGTTAATCGTACTATGTCGCCTGGCACAAGAAGCTGGCCAGGCTCGTCCCAAATTGAAACGTTCATGCAAGCTGTACTGTCCGCCACTTTAAACGTTCGAACTTCGCGGTTCTCTTTGGTTATAGTCGGATGGCCAACTTCCAGGACAATAAACACCACATTAATGTTTTTCTGGCCCGGTCGTATATCTTTTATTAACACGTATTCCATTGTTCTAACAATCAATGCACACTTTACACTAGCACACTTTCCGAACAATCACCTGACAAGTGTATCGGAAAAATACGTCAGGCGTAGCTCGCCACTTTACGTGCCGTTTAATTTAACTTCCCTATTACCCTCAGCGGCCGTCGGAGCTTGTCTGCTACATCGACTTCTTTCTGGGAGTACTGTGGGCGACACTGTAATGAAAGTCTATTGCTCCCAATTGCGTGAAATGAGAAAGAAGTTCATTAGAAAAGTAATACGGGTGTTATGCTGTTGGTAGCTGATAGGGCAAATGTCGGCCATCTTATTCTAGTACGTTGTCCAAACACCAGTTTCGCCACTGTACAGCACAATATGCGCGTCATCGAAACAATTTGGCAGCAGCTGGTATTAGCATGACTGTCATTGTTATTATTACGTAGGGTAATATTGGTACACTTATCCGAATTACGCATGTGTATTATACGTATTTACGCATACGCGTGTTTACCAGCGCATACGCGCTGACACACACGACGTGGTATACACAAATTTATGGATATGTCAAACTTATACATTCTCTGTTCGCTTTTTGCTTTTTTGAGAAGAACCATTGATTGTTCGTATATACGGTATAATTCTATCCTCTCTCATCGGTGATACCTTCGGGTGTATCGTATGCGATCTTATTTACATTTCTCTCTTTTTTTATATAAACAGCTGATATGGCTTTAACAGAACTATGAGATCGTCTTTAATGGCTCTACACTACCGATTGTAAAATAACCGGGCAGCAATACTCTCTTGGAATATGAGATCGTTTATTATTTGATATTACTTGGACTGTAGCTGAACTGTAGATCTGTCGGGCTCGACTCAATAACACTCAATAAGCAGCTTCAGATTCATTCCTCGCTTTGAAATCTGTCATGGTATCAGTGCACTGAATACATTTAGCCACCGCGAAGCGTGTACCACTATTACTGTTTAATTTAACGGGAATATTAACATAATTCCATTGGTTTTCGAATAGTTATCAATGTTATCGAGAACGAATAATCGTGTAACGTGAAAGTATATACTTTTCCCTGTGTGTCGTTCGTGCTGGTTTCAGGCAAAGTTAATGTCAACATTACGATTTTAGATAATGGACGTGGACGATTCTATAGATCCGAAAGAAGTAAGGGCGACCCTTGAAACGTATAAGAAATTGGCTCACGATATTGTAAATCATGACACGATCTTAAAGGTAAGATATCTTTTTTACCGAATTCTTTTTATATCTTACTCTTATCACGATTCTATGATTCTAGGATAAAACAGTTCTGTCGTACGTAGCGTATGTCCTGGAAGTACCCGATTCTGACATTATCAGTCTGGGCTTAGATATCCTAGAATTATTTGTTAAAAATGTGGACAATTACGTGCACATAACCTCTACGTTCGGGGTTCGCGAAGCTTTGGACGCAATTATAAATAAATATCAATTAGATGAACCAAAGATAGTTAAGAGGGCACAGTGTATAAAAGATGATATAGAACGAATGAAACCGCCGATATACAATTTACATAGCAGATGCAGGAGAGTTATCGAGCCCAAGAAGCTAAAGACTCATGTTATCGTGTTACACGTCCAAGGTTTATTACCGGTAAATACGATTAATATATACATGTTTTCTCATTGTATATCTAGCATCTTATCTTATAGCAATGATATATATGAACTAGGAAACCCGTGCGGAGTTAGAGGCAATATTAATAAGAATCGATGGATTAGTTTCTCTTGTAGTTGACGTAGAACATCAACGCGTTACTATGCGCACTTTAAGTTATGTCACAGCGAAACAAATCGCAGACGCTATTGAGAACAATTCGAAGAACATGGAAGCGAGATTAGTGGCTAGAAATAAATTCAATCAAGAGTATCTTGTTAAGCTGGTAAGTATTTATATATGTATATATCTGCGTATTTAACTAATCGGTAGAATAACAGTGTTTTCTTAACAAAATATTATAATTTGTAGATTTATACAGGTGACAACAACGACACTGAAGATATGCCGGAATATTTACCCGAAGAGGATGAACCGGAAGACGAGAAGGAGGGAGTTGTGTCTTTGTTTACAGGATTAAGACAGAGCGCTTCGTCATTGTATAAATCTACGGCCGAATTTCTTCAGAATTCGTTTTATTGGTAAATTTATAAATAGTTACGTTATCCATAATTTTTTATTCTACGATCGGCTAGACATTTAATAAACGTAGAAAATCTTTGGAGTTGTTGATTTGATGAGAAAGTGTTTTCACAAAATCTATTTCTAACAGCATCGATTAATAATCAAAGAACGCCATGACATCTTTTACACTTTTATTTTTCCATCACAGTAGCGGGAACATAATCGTCAATGTTCGTCATTTGTAATATTATACTCGTGTATTAATCGTGTTTGTTATGGGAATAACAAGTATTCGCAGAGTGTTAAGTTTCTTTTTATGTATTTTCAAGACTGCTGAGCGTAGACGGAGAAAAGTAGACTCACTTAATTTTACATTGCATCCTATAATAGAAAAGGGGGATTTCATGTTATCGCTTAAAATTCATTTCATTTTGTACATATATAACGTATTTGAATCTCTTCAGTTTGCAACCGACCGATCGATTTTAAAATATCCAGAAATGTGCAGGATGTAAGAAAGATAGTCTGGAAGTCTTTACAGTACAGTGAAAAAAGTATGATAATTACTAAATTGATGAATGTAAATAAAAGTTGTATAAGATAAAGATTTTATCATGTGTATGTATGCCATCAATTTAGCAGTTATGTTACGAAGACGATTTATTTAAAATTATATCGGGTACCCGTTCTTTGAATTTATTATCATGGCTTTTCAAGTATGGAAGTAGTTCAAAACTATCTCGTTACACGTGATATCCTCTTCTATTAATTCTTCTCATAATAACACATTACATTTGTCTCATTACTTTTACATTATTGGAAAGAGGCTGTGCGAAATATTTATTGCATGTACTTTAATAAGTTGATGTATCTTTGTGTAAAGTGAAATTATAGCATATCTTATCTGTTCTCTTTTAATCGAATGGAAGCATCGAATAATGTATTTTGTTCCTAAATACTAGTGAATAGAAATAAGTGATCTTATACTTTGTATAAAAAAAAAGGTTTTATTTCATTTCAACGAAACGGAAATATAGTATTTGATTTATGATATAAATGTCAATATGGTCTCAAATAAAACTAAATACATTGGTTATTATGAATCAACTTTATTGTTTATAACACAAATTTTGTGTATCGCCTCTATTATCAAAGAATAATAGAACTAGTCAGTTTAGCTGCCACTGCATAAGAAGGAACAATTTATGCAACTACTCGCATAAATATAATCAATACAATATGTATGATCATTAGAAAGTACATCTCTGTATACCTTATTAATTACTTCGTCCAAATGAGCACATCAAAATGTTATACTATATCTTATCTGCTATTTCCTTAAGTATATGTGGTGTATTGTCTATATTTACAATGTATAGTAATTGTCATTAAGGCAATTTGAGTTTCAAAGCAGGTACAATAGATGGATGCGAGACAGTACTTTGGACAATCGAGTCAATGATAACGTCTAGTTATGCGCACGTAACTGCAATACTTATTGTTAATTAATTTGAAAGAATGAGTATGACTTTCGCGTACAGTCCGATACTATTGTTGAGTTTCAGTTTGAAACCCAGACAACCTGCACTGTTTTCGCTATATTTATGATACAACTTATACTAACTTTATTGTAAACATAGTCATTAAATTAATTTTTTTATATTTTTTTTTAAGTAAGAAATGAAATAAAATCTATTAGACATGCAGTACTTCGCGTACATCAATAGTAAGATTGATGGTAAAAATTGTAATTTTAATGCATCAAAAATATTTCAGAATTTTGTTGTGGTAAAGTGGTCGTAAAGTAGCATCTCGTGTTGTTTACAATTTAATCTTATCCCATTCGATTGTTCACCAAGGTGAAAAAATATTGTACCGGCAGAATTCTACTGCGAATTGCAACTTCTAATCGTTTCATATTGCACATCACGACATGATTAATTCTTAACTTTCTTTTTTTTTTTAAACATTTCAATAGTCATCGTTTGACGTATTTTATGCAAATTGCCCCAGGCACTTATTTTGTAAAATTTAGTTAATCATTGTCATTCCGTTGCTTATTACCTAAATCGTTCCTCTTTTTAACTATTTATCTCTCTAATGAAATATTTATTCTTTTCACGACTCCATTGTATTTATATACAATACTTTCTTGTAAACTACCATACGGTCATACGAGTTTAGTATTTTTTTCTAATCGGCCTCTGAACTATGGTATATGTGTATATATATATCTAAAATATATATACATGCAAACAAACGCAAGCATCATTAACTGATTTTGCATTCATTGTAGGAATGATTAATTCAGTATGAATTTTTTGTCAATAATACGAAAGAAATGCAATTATGTGAGAATAATTCATTCATACCTAGCTGGACGTGATTACATTTACTATAAGGAACTATAAAAAAGATAAGAAATAATGGAATGAATATTGTACGAAGCAATGAATTATCTTCTGTTTCGAATGACATCATGATGTATGTATTTACAAGTAATACTATATAGTAACATGTTACTGAAACATGTGTCTGCAAATCTTCATCGTATCGAAAGTTATTAATCTATGCTCCAGTTCTTAGAAAAAATAGTTATGATTTCAAGTATCCATTCTCATTGAATCGGTTGATCTAGCGAACTCTGTCCAACAAACATTGCCGTAGAAATATAACCGCGGTTGCATTTAATTCCTGAACATGACTGAAAAATGTTTCGCTTGTTGCTTCCAGTAAGTGTCCGAAGCTCTTAGAATATTGCTGCAATATTTCGATGATAAATAATGCATAAAATTAATGTACATACATATCTAACGTATATCTTAAATGGATAGATATCTACAATATTTAACACAGGGTATAACGTGAACATACACTTACAGAAATGCACTGGCTATTAGGTACTTATAATGTATCACTCGTAAATGAGATATAAAAATCGCGTTAATCTAGACACTGCTTTCTATTTTCAAATTTGCACCGACTGGTTGAGATGCAACGGTAATCTCACTGACTTCGTCTGTTTCTGATTGACTCGACGTATCAGACACATCGTCTATATCTTTCCTCTGGATAAAGAGAAGATTATAATTTACTCCATGCGTCATACACGCGTAAAAGCATAAATAAGTATGTCGACTTACCTTATGAGAATAACGAATATTACGAAGTACTCGCTGCATATCAGGATTACTCTCTAACGTGGAGGACTGGCTGGACGGAGGATGTGAATATTCAGAAGTATTCTCCTCATCAGAAGCTAACACTCCTTCTATTCGTACTGTTGCGTGTTTAAATCGTCTTAATCTACATCCCGGACCAATTGGTCTTCTCGCGATACTGTAAGCACGAAACGTTTCAATTAGAAAGGTTCAAAGCTTATGATATTGCGCTACGAACGTACGCGATGAATGGAGAATGTTTAAGAATACCTTCTTCTTCTAAGAGAATAATTGTACGTGTAACTTGGATCTTCGCCCTCTTCGTCTGACCAACTTTCTTCACAGGCATCATCGCGATCGCACAAGGTATCTATACTTTCGGAACAAGGCCGAGATATACTTTCAGATTGCTCTTGTTGCGCGTTAGTACCGTTGACCATAATTCCACAGAAATGTCCAGACAACTTCACAGATTCTTCTTTACCTCTGAAATAGTTCATCGAATAGTTGCTTATATTAGTTACCATTCAATATTACGTCTGTATGTAGACAGAGAAAAGTTATATCTCACCTGTGTGATATTATCACGTCGTCACAGTTCCCATTATCTATAGGAGAAATAAGACGATTGGCATTGATAATTTCGCTAACTTTTCGACCGAGAGTTTCAAGATTATCGTCGTCACTACAGTCCCTTAAACGTTCGTTCCCATTTGCACGATTCTCATTTGATGGTTCGGGACTGGAACAAGGACTAGATTGCATTCTGTAATGAGCTTCGGACAATATTGAGTTCCCGTTTAAACACTCCGGTGCTTGTTTACTTAACGACTGTTTATTAATGCTATTTACAGAGAGTTTCTCTCCCGACATAACCGCTGTTGTGTTTCCAACAGGACTGAAATCAGTTTCACTGATGTCCATCATATCTGTTTGCGTATGACTGTCTATAAAACGTGTACACACATCTGTACTCTGAAAGCAAACGTGATAATTATTCAATATTATCCTCCGTTACTTCTGAACACGAAACGTATCCTCCCACCGCGTTAATACGTACCTTTCTTTCACGATGAGGACTTGATCTTGGGCTAGAACTCACGCCGCATCCAGATCCTACTCTGCGATGTCTGTATTTTCGTTGCTTAAAACTATTACTAGGAGCTAAAACCGTCTCTGGTTTATTGGATTCGTTTAATTGCGTATACATAGTTGCTTTGACAGGACTCTGAGGGCAATCCGTTGGCGACGGTGGAGTTGTTGGTGTAGACGACGTTGAAAACTGTGTCGTAAGATTACGTCTGCGGTGAAGTCTTTCCTGAGCTTTTAACAGAGGATGTACGAGGCGTTTTTTACATTGTTTATATCCGCTCTGTTGCTCCCGTCTGAAGAATAGAGACAATAGAATTATTGATCGTGTTAACTTTAAAGTTGTTCTGCTATTTATTACTCACTTGATTACATCTCGTTCACGCTGTTCCAATTGCAATAGAACAGCACTTAACTCCAAGTACAGATTATTAGTACGTTCAAGCTTGCGTTCGTAATGTTCCCGAATGTCTTGAGCATGCCTCAATTCATCCTCGCGTCGTCGAATTAGGTCTGCTTCAAATCTTGGACTACTGCAACTATTGGTTTGCATTTGTTTCATGTGATCCCTGATTTCTTTCTTCCAAGATTGCTGTAATTATAATAATCGTTAAACACTCGGACTTCGAACGTACTATCTAACTGAGGCTGTTATCACTTTACCTGCGTCTTAAAGTATTCATCAGGCTTTGTACATAGGACTTCTACTGCTGCTATACCGAGATGAATTTCAATGTGTTTGAAAGAAGGTCTATTACGCGGCTTTGCGGCCCAGCACTGTTTCACAAGTAACCTGTACCCTTCCGGACAACTCGCAGGAATTGGTAAATGAAGAGAATTATTGCCCACGCCCCAAATAATCGCAGAAGAGTCCACATCTTTGTAAGGTATCTCTCCGCTTAATAATTCCCACAGCACAACACCGTACGACCATATATCCACCTTTTCAGAGCAAGGCTCATTTCTGATTATCTCCGGAGCCATCCAGGCGACAGTGCCAGCGAAACTCATTCTCGTACTAATTTCATTCCATTCCCTACTAGTTCCAAAGTCGCTAATCTTTACCACTTCGCCTTGTCCTATTAAAACGCTGAAAGAATAGGTAACACCATGAAAAATCTATTGTTTCCATCGAATTGAAATCTTTGTTGCGCAGATTATACTACGTTAAATATCATACTTTGGGCTTTTGAGATCTCTGTGTATTATTTTATGGGCATGAAGGTAGGCCATTCCAGCTGCGATCTGCTTCGACCATGACACCAATCTGGGAGGCGGGACTGGTTCCCCTGCTCTAAGAAGGTCGTATAACGGTCCATATGGACAAAACTCCATTATTATACAATAACATGGCGCTTGTGTACAGACTCCCCTGGAAATACATACATATAATATTTTATATTACCCTGTTATATATTTTATCCCATATAATACAGACGAGAACTTACTTAAACTGAACAATGTTTGGATGATTAAGCTTTCGCAAATGCCGTATGTCAGTCTCGCGTGGTTCTCTCACTTTCTTTACAGCCACAACCTCTTTATTTAACTTTCCACTGAATACTGCCCCTTGAGCTCCGGACCCAAGCCACTGAAGCTCGCTAATCGTTTCAAATGGTATTTCCCAATCATCCGCTAAAATCATTCCATGTTAATCATCGATCATGTTTGAATGGAAGATAGGAAACCCATATGAAGGGATTATTTACTTTGATGCCCCTTTATCTTCTCGTTCACAGCTGCCTTGGATAGCATAGTCCATACTGGACGCATGCATCCTAATATACCTTCGACCCAACTGGATCTTTGCGCATCCAGTGTCCCTGAACCTGGAGTGCATTTTGTAGCAGTTTCAGTGGAATTACTATTGCTTTCGGAATCGGTACGATTGTTATTGGGTAATTGTGCTTCGCGCGGGTCAGTGATGATAGGACCCCCGGCAATTCCACTCAGCTGGCCCAATTCTTCTTGAATGCATAACATGCTGTGGCAAATGATTTATGACGTTAAAGAACTTAACATAGATTATTTGCAGTATGAGATTAAAACAGCGATAATTTTTATATACTTTATCGATAAGAAAATTTATTTATGCAATATTATTAAGTTTTTTCATCGCAACATTAGAAAATAATTCAATTACCTAAATGCATATAAATAATTTAATTACTTTTTTAACCATCCTCGTGCGATCAGCCGGTAATAATAAAACACATACTATATGCGACAAATAAAGTATGTACGTATACATGCACGAAGCACATTCGTTTCGATTCGGTACTCTAATAAAAATATATGTATAAAATATGGTGAATGACTGAAAGCAACTCTCGCACTTTTTCCTTTAGACTTATTAACGCGACCTTGAGTGAGGCTTTCAAGGTCGCGCGTGGTTATTTCATGTTTGGGTCGAAGATGACAAGGAAAGCGTGTGGACGTTTATCTTGCGCGTCTGTGTTTGCACGTTCAGTGAAGCACATACTTTCCCTCTGTTGCATCTCGCGATGCATGTTAAGGCTGTTGGGAGTTGCATGTCACGTATTTAACGTACGACTAGTCGCACGTGCGCTTAATGTTTATTATCGACCTACACAGATTTGATAAATAATTCGCGCCGATTTTCCGTTCTCAGTGATTGGTATTGATTTGAATGTTTAAGAAAATTCTATCCTCGGCACGCATCTAAGCGTATATTTATTTATTCGTGTCACACGAATATTTCGTGTTTTTAATGTAAAAAAGGTGAAAAACGAGTGTTTGAGACGAAAGTGCATAAATGTACATAGCGTCATATTTGAACTGATTATCAGCTATCGATTTGACTGATACACGGTGCAGTGAAAGTGAATACTTCAAGGGCTTTTTATCCATTTAAAGCCGCACAACCACAATGGCGGCTACTTATACCAGTGTATATACCTCGAAGTAAATAAATGATTGGTTGCAATTTTTCATTGGAAGTATCTATACGTGCACTTGCTTGAACGGTAGAATGATTGTTTTGGAAGTACTGTTTTTTGTATATACAAGAGATCAGTGACGGAATAAATAATAATGTAACTTTCAGTTAACAATCGATCGATAATCGTATGTGTGATTATTTCATAAATTTATACATCTATAGCAAAGGCTTTGTGGATGAAATATTAAATTCGTCCATTAAATTCACAAAGTAATCGGAAGATTACGAAATTAGCGAGAAATAAATTATTGTTCTGATTCGGAGCTGTTCTTATCATGGTGCAAACAGTCAGCTGATGATACAATCACGTTATTATGCTCGCAGTCAAGGAACTCTCATCAAGCGAAACATATCGTCCGGGAAACATCATAGTTATGTACTTCGGAATGATTCCCGACTTTTAAGTATTATTAGTTTGATATCGAACATCAAGGCGTATAAAAATAGCTCGATAAAAAAGGTGTGTATAAACCGAGACTCCTACAACGTTTTAACAAAAACCAGTTGCACGTGTGTATAACATAATTACGATAAAAGCATAAAAAGTACGTAAAGAATAATATCAAGAAAACGAAGTAATTATTTTATTAAAGAAACAACGGCAAATAAATAAATTATTTAGCTTGCCATTTACAAACAGTTCCATGTTCCGTGTGATTAAAATGAACGATAGAGATATCAAAATCATCCTTTACTGGCTCGCAGATCTTTTCTGTGTGGCACGTACACCTGTCAAACGTATAACCGGTGATCGTAAATTGTGGACGCGAATCAAGTGGCATTCGATGTATCAAGTAAAACGATACCATTGATGCGAGAACTGTTAGCATAGGTATCTACCGTGTACTTTACTCTTCGATGTATTATGTGTCCTTCGCTATAGAATTTAAAGGCAGCATTTCTCGTTCCGTTAAGAATGTCCGCGGTACGTATCGATGAAACCGAAAAGGACAGAAGGGGGCACAAGTGCACGGTTCGCGCGTGCTACATAAGAACATGTCACTGGTGCTCCATAAATTCGGGAGATTGCAAATACGGGTTTGTATGGATGTGTTGGGTGCGCGGGGCCAAGATCGGAGCCGTCAACGATGGTGCCGTTATCGGAAGCGCATTCCGACGACTTGGCCTTCGAGCTCACCTCCTCGTACCGATGTTGTTTGGAACGGACGCATCGTCGCTCTGCGCCTTCCTGAGGAAAAACCGTGTAAAGACCATCGTGCCCGGCGTACCATATGGATATAACACTCTTGTCCCATGCACTGGCAATAAGTATCAGAGAATCCTGCCACCGATCGAACGTACGCAACCCGAGCAAAAGTATACCTACGCACGAGAGAACTACGCGCGATGCACACGAGCACGAGACATATTGTAAACTAAGAAGTCTGCCGGTAGAGGGCTCCCTTTACCGTTTGCCTCTCGGATGACATACGTACGACGATCAAGCGCGATATTATCGTTCGCAGCTGCCAATCAACATTGTGGCCGCACATGATAGTAAAAATTGCGTCACTTTTTCGAGCCTTCGCCATTCAATCGTATCCACACGATGAGCGCATGTGATCGAAGTGTTAAACGCGATATCAGGAGTCGGAGTCGCTTCCTATTATTCCTGGTGCTCTAGTTTGAAAACAGTAATTTATGGTATACAGTACGGGCGATTGGGTGCGCGCATGCGCAGCCGTAGCGCACGTACAAGAAAGCGCGCGTACAAGAAACACATCTGTATTTACATACTGATAAAAGTCGTGTATACAGGTAAATTAAAGCTGGAAAAGGAATGGTTATTATCTGATACCGTGCCTGTCGATTATTCTTACCTATTAGTAAATATGTGCGCCTCCGGGTGGGAGGGTGACAGAACTACTTGATTGACGACCGGCGGTGCTTCCGTTTCCTGAGATTCGAAATTGTATACCTCGGGTTGAGGTAGTGTCTCGGTCTCAGCGGGAGTACGCATCCTTGTCTATCTTTTCGTTTGCAGTTCTGAAACAGAAATTCCCACGCCTGTCAAGTATATACAATCTTTTAACAAGGAAAGATCCCGAACCCAGAAAATCAAACAATTCTGAGACTTCGTGAATATGTAGGGGATTTCGTCCTGATTGCAACGCAATTTTTGTTTGCTGCTCAAATTTACTCTAAGGGGGTGAAATTAACTCCTTAAATTCCGGTTATTTTCCGATTTTGTGGCATAACTCGCGAACTCTAAGTTACCAAATGATAGTCCTAATTAAAAGAAGTAACTTTTGTCTTGAAACTTTTTTTCTATCTCTTATAAATTACGAGTCACAAAATAAAATTTGGAAAATTGCAGAATTTTCAGGGGTTAATTGCACTCCCTTAGAGTGAATTTGGGCAGCAAGGAGGAAATCCCCTACGTATTCACAAAGTTTCAGATTTTTCTGAATTTCCTGGTTCGGGATCTTCCCTTGTAAACGAATTAAACTGAAATGCGTTCCCGGTCGTTCCATCGCGCACACGTGCGCGCCAAAGAATATGTTTGCCCGTTGCCAAGAGTGAAGCAGCGGACGAAAAAGAGAAGAGAAGAGACGAATAAGAAATCACCTTTGGCACAGTATGGGGAGGTTGGGTTCAATGGAATGCCGATCTAGTAAGAGGCGTGGTATGTGGCCGTCACATACCAAACTTAACCGTGGTTTTATTTTTCGCGTGGATTCCTTAGATCAGGCTAGTAGACAGCATTTATCTGTATTTTTAATCGTTGATTAAGAGGCCCCTATAATTAGGAGGAAATCGATCAGCGAAACGAAACATTTCTCTCCCCTGGATGAATTATAGTTAAAAATTGCGCAATAGTAGAAATTATAGTTTTTGGAGCAAATTCTCAAGTGACACTGTTAAACGTAACATTAGACCGTGAGTGTTTTTTTTTTTTAATAAAAGTTATCCGGTGGAAACCTAGATCGAGCAGGCTAATTAAGAATCCGACCAGATCTGTAACATAACTTCTGTTGTGGTACCGGTTTAAATGCGCCACCCTTTCGCGCCACGGGAGAAAAAAGAAGACTACGGAGTTTTGTAGAATGAGTCACTCGTAGGCGTGTCTTGGATTAATCCCAAGCACCTGTGTCGGGGCCTAGGTAAGCTCTAACTCGCCACCAACAACCCCTAAATCTTCTAACTTTCATGCCGAAGACAGTTCACTTCCGATTTGAAATGCTATTATCCATAAATTTTGTGCCTACACTTTTGAAACACCCTGTACATATTTTTTAATACTTACTCCAACTGGTATAAATGATTACACGATAAACTATTTAGGACGCCTTGTATTAACTATTGTATAAACTACTTAGACCGCCTTATATCGTTTTTTCTTATTGAATGTATTGTACTAACCAAGTACCGCCGTTCGATACCACGAAAGGGTTACTTGAAAGTTCACCAGAGTTAACAGATCGATGTTCCGAAAGAGTGAGCACATTGCACCCCTTGTTTCTTAGGTGGGCTTATTCCCATGGGCGACGTTGGGGAAAAACGAATCGTAATGAGAGGGTGCTCATTGTCTATACTGATTTTGTCGCTTTACTGACCACCCCTCGTGAGGGTGTAACCAAAAGAGTAGCCTATAAATCTTTTGTATATCCATTCCTTTCACTACCCCTTTATTTACAACCTCTTGCACTTAACAAAAGGAGCGTTTGAGTTTGCTCGTGTTCGAACCCATTTGTGGGATAGTAAATTTCGAGGGTAGGGGTAAATTGGATCACGTCGTTCGGAGCAGGTGAGTAACGCGAAGAGACAAATTTAATAAGACTAACGAAATATATTACATTAGCTCCGACCCCTTTAAACGTTCATCGTGTATATACATATGTATCTGCGTGACTTGGCTGCGTTTCGACGAGCTATCACGAGATTTTATGGACTACTCTATAAATATTCCTTAGTATTGAGGTCGCGAAATATCGTATTACCTTAGGCGAATGGGTTCGACATGAATGGAACTATACTGTGTACAGAGAAATTTTGATTCTCTGCAATGCAATGCAAGAATGTTTGATTTCGTTGAAAAACAGGAATATGCTGTTTATACCATTGCAGGCGCCCTCTTGATGCGCGAACACACCCCCGCCCGGTACGGTCAAATGGACGCGACCCCTCGGGGATGGATGCAACGAGGGTGAGGGAGGCGGAAGAGAATTCATTTTCGCTGTCGTTCAAGGCTTTTCTACGCACGACAGTGCAATCTGCCGAATCGGACGAACGAAATACTGGTGAAATTAATTATTTCATATTGTAAACCCCTTTTTGTTTATTCATAGGTTGTAATTCCTTTAAAAAGGATAATACTGAATTCGAATTCTAATGATATCGAACGGATTAATTCCAGACGTTCTTTTTTCTCCATTTGCATTTACATCACTCGTGTTACACAATTTAATGTATCCGAGTGAAAAAAAAGCCACGCACATTAAATATTTCGCTAAAGTAAACACGATCTGCACTGTTTTACTGCACATCCTAGCGTTGAAATCACCCGATAAGTACAGTGATCGCAATGCTGTCTCCGGTATAAGTGATCGACACGTACACTGCTGTAGTTTGGCTTCTCACAGACACAGTTTCGATAATGCTAAAAGAAAAATTAATTCCACTGTGTTTCATCGCCGCCACCATTTCGAACATAAATGATACGAATTTCAGAATCATTTATTCGTTCAAGAAAGAATTTATTCGTGTAAGAAGTATAAATACTTGACGAAAAACCAATCCCAGCATCACCAGTACTCAATTTCAATATTCTACTGGTCTTGAAATAATTCTTGAGACTACTCCATGAACTGATACACGGTTCTATAATATTAATACTCATTTAATTAACAATGATGATACCCTCATTTCGAATTTAAGGAAATATTTACAAAATCCCTTTCAATCAACAACGATTCCCCCTGAAAAGGACTTTTTTCATTCAAAAAAGAGTAGATCGACGCGTCTGTGGAAGAGGTAATCGGAGCACAGTTCAAAGCGCCCGACAGTTCGGCTCCACTGACGCTTCGATTCGTGAAACGCTGCAATAGAGGTACAACAAAACGTGTGCCGCTGCGACGGACGCAACGAGATCCGTACTCAATGCAGAACGATCGGGAACGGGGCTTTCACTTTCCTCGGGCGGCTTGCACAAGCGAGACATTACCGTGGTCAGGGCTCTGCACGACATTTGGTACGAAAAAACCCGTCGGACCGTGAAGAGGCAGCGTCGAGTATTCGCGGAGGATAGAAAAATGAGGAGGAGGCGAACGAGACGGACGTCTGGTGTTTGGATGTACGAGGAAGAGGAAGAGAACGGGAGACGCTTTATCGATTAAGCTTACGCGCCACATACTCCTCTCCTTACCTGTAGAAAAGATTTCAGCCAACAGCGAGGGCGACGGCGACGACGGTGATCCCCTAGGAAGTATCCATAAAGTTGTAACTGGCGCCATGCATTTGCGAAATTCTCACAACTTGCTAAGAGTCTGACACTACCAGGGGCAAGAGAGTGCACGGCTCTCTCAAAGGAATTATCCTTGTATTGCACCTCGCGCTAATCATGCAGGCGGATACGCGCGTATCGCACTGACTTAAACGTGACACAACTATACGTACAGGCGTCCCGATCGTAGGCGAGCTCAATGAGCCGCGAATATCTTCCTGTTGACGGTCGTGAAAACAACCCCGCAACACCCCGACGCACGACGCGTCCAGCGGACACTAAACAAAATGGCGCGCACCATCGTCCGCGGCTTCGACACCAGAGTGCGCCCGTTTTGTGTGCGTGAAATAAAGCTGCGGCTGTGGTTCCGTGCCATGCGCCAGAGAGGGACAAAGCACCGAACAGGTCTGTCTATTCAAACCACGCCTCTTGGTATTCGAGTCGCGCGCACCAATACTACACCGTACTTTCCTCTGCGTGTGTATACGCAGGTTTTACAGGGACGCACGCTACGCTTTCACAGGAACAAAAAGAGCATCCGTCCTTAACCCACGAATTTTTGTATATCGTTTGTAAATAAAAGCTGTAACAACTTAATTGCGCAGTACCATCGTAGATAGACTTACAAAGCGTTGTTCTAGTATTTTGTAATAATCCTGCGAGGAATAAAACATCTAAAAAATAACAGGTGCGCGTCCCTGTGTACGTAGATGGCGCCACTACTTTACACGCTACTTCCTTCAACCCCGTGCGATGAAAAATCGCTGGAACAAAGCTGTGGAGTATCAATCTTCTCGTTTTATCAAGGAAGAGGATTTTATGAATTCTATGTTGGCTCCGCATGCGTTGAGACATACATAACTAACCGGTGTATGTAAATCTCTTCTCTCATCTTTTTTTTCTGGCTACACACACTATTGTCGGATCCAGGAGATTAGTGGTGGGGTATGCTTAATCTTGAAGGTGCTCAATACTTAGAACATGCAGTGGGGGCGATGAAGGGGCAGCAAACGAGTTCCTGACAATCGTGGCTGTACCTGTAACGCTTGACCGATGCTAGAGAACGGCGTGGATAGTGCATCTGTCGTTGTTTATGTAGTATTCCCCACACTATGGGCTCCTTCCTCTTTTTTTCTCTCCGCCTTTACATAACGCGTCTAAAATTTTAACCTTGGAAGCTTCGAAGTAGTCGTAATCTTAGAATTTCCTTTCACCTTTAACTTCGTAAGAATGTACATATAGTTTCCACAACCTTTGCAGGGATACATAAGTATAAATTATTTATAAACAGTACAAACTTTTACTACCGTCTTTAATTTGATGCATTCGGAAGGTGTTTGATATAGTTTAATATATTGTTTCATGGTCTACAAGATTTGTATTTGCAGTACATATAATAGCGATAACATTAATTACTCGCAATTACCCAATAGGAATAACAGTAATGGCTGGTAATATTTATTCCAAATGGATATTGTGTAATGTGAAAGCATTTCCAAGTAATTCATTATTTCTATTTTCCCCGGGCGAGTGCCGGAGTGGGAGAGATGACCACCGATTCCTAGAAGCGTTTTCGTTATTTCTTGGAAACGGCCAGGTTTTTTCGATCTGCGTTTATGTTCGACGAACTCGGTCGCCCCTCTGCACAGGCGCAGAGTGCGTTGTTTGTAGGAGGAATGTGTATACATATTAGTGGAGTTCATTTTATTTCGTCTCACTCTTCCTACGTTCAACTAAAAACCGCCCTCGATCTATTACCTTGCTTCTTTTATTTCTTGTCCGCCTACTTATTCTGTCTTCCTTTATTTGTCACGTTCTTTCTACCATCGTTGCATCTTTTCACGTATACAGGGTGTCTGGTAACTAACGATACACGCGATAGGGTGGTGATTCGCCTACGCTATGACCTGTGTAGGAAAAGCGTTCCCCTTATCTCGATCAGCGTGCCCCTTGGACGCCGCAGCTGTACTTTGGTGCACGTGCACCCGTTGAGAATTCAAACTCAATTTTCTAGAAAATGAGGCGAGTTACGAAAAAATTCTATTCCACATTTTCCAGTTATTTTTTCATTTAGAATCGGCATTGTTCCGCTCAGGCCATCGGATAAATGACACCCTGTATATACGCGTCGCAAGTTGGTCGATTCTATTATGACGTCACTATCACCCCCTCGTCCGTGTGTCTCAGTTTTTTTGGTCATGCAGATAAACCTCGAAATTACATCCTCTGTTAGATATTTTTAATATTTAATCGTTACATCATATATAAAACTGAATTCATTTCATTGGTCTTTTACATGAGCAACTAATTCTTTGTACTCTTTTACAACGTTCTCTACTACCGCAAATGCTTGCAAAAAATCATCATCTTCTAAGCCAAATTGTTTATATTGGTGCAAGTAGGCAGCGTGAATGTAGGAGTTCCAGGTTTTACTTAAGAGTGCGTCCAAAGGACGAGAGATTTGTGAGTTATTGGTAATCAGAGCAAGAAACTTATCATGATTTAAGAGCTTTCGCTTCTCATGCGAATGGGAAAAACAATCAATCGTATTCCAGTTTGCGTACAAAGATTTCTCACTGTATTCATCGGTCGCTATGAAATCATTATCTGTTGTCATTCCACGTGTTATCAGAAAATTTGATACTGAGCAAGCATACGCGTGGTGCGCTGTACTACCTAACGAGCCAGATGGCATTTTCAGTTCGACATCGGTTAATTCTGAATTTAAATTTGGCATTCGAAGCGTTTGCTTTAGATGACGTATATACGAATTCCAATTACATATAGGCTCATATTCCGAAGATTTCTTCGATATGTGTGGAATACTCTTGATCGTTGCTAATTTATAAGAAGGATGCGAAGCTATCCGAGACACTAACGAGTGCACGCTATATTTCAGATGCTTTACTGGTTGGAAAGCAGCCAATAACTTCTCTGAAATAATCTCATTTATGTCTTGGAAATTTGTTGCAGATTTCTTCAACAAATTCGTACATATATTATATATTTGTTCATTTTCAATTACAATATTCATATCACTTTGATTACAAAGTTTCGCCAAAGTTAATAATGTATTATAGTTTTGCGTGCAAACTTCGCCGTGCAAAAATGGTAATATCGTTGCAGTGATGATTGATTTTGTTTTATATTCTTCTTGTAACAGTTGTAAAATGGAGCTACCGATGCCAGATCCCGTTCCACCCGCCGAACTCAGAAGCAAAAGAAACCCATCGAAATGATCCATCTTTTCTACTTCTCGCTTTACGCAATTTAGTATCGTGTCGCTTAACTCGTGTGACTTCGTCAAGTACCCATACGCCCAGTTATTTGCGCAACCTCCTCCAGCTTGGCAAACTACATTTTTTGTCCAATACGCCCATGGAATAGATGTGTCATTGCAAATATCGTTTATTACTTTCTGCTCTGTGTCCACAAGAATTGCTCTCGCTAAACGCTTATTTTCTTTAGATATGCCGTTGAACCATTTATTAAATGTATCTTCCGAATACTGGTAATTAGCATTATACGATACACCCGTGTTTACGCATTCAATGTCAGATGATATCTTCGAAAATAATGCGTGTCCCAGCTGATTTCCACATTGCCCAAATTGTATAGTAAGCATTGTTGCAATTGGATGGATTAAACAATTCGCAGCCAATTCATTGTACTATCGCAGTAATTTCTCTTCTATAATGTAGAATTTTAGTTAGAAATACAGTAAATAATTTATATCGTCATAATCTGATCAGACACATTCGACCATTCGGGTTTTCGTTTGAAATTATGGCTCCATCAAACTGGATTATGTTTAAAGTTACGAAGAGATATGCAGAAGAACGAATTGAAGATTAACGTCCCCGCGAAGCACAGAATCTTCGTAGTGACAGGATATTTACAAAAAATTATCTTTGTTTATAAATTTGTATAAGTTGCTTTAGAAAACCTGACGAACGGCAGAGCCGTTAACACCGTGTGATCAGTGAAAGGTAATACGCGCAAGTAGTTCAACAGGTCACCGCAAGATTTCGCGGTCATGATGTGCGATAAAACCGTTAAAAATAGAAATTCACGAATTATCTGCTAATATATGCACTTTCAAACATGACGATGCAGTTAAACAGTATTTACTTAGAATTTTACATTGTTTTCATTTCAGTAAATCTATGCCCAGTGGCGGATTTAAGAAAAAAGGCCCTGGTGACAGAAGTTCCCATTCTTTCGAGAAAGTCAAGAAGTGGTTTACTACAAACGGGCCAAGTGTAGTAATACGACAAAAAATGTAGTGTTTGGATACCTATACTAATAATTAATTAATCATAATTTTCATTTGGAGATGGGGCCCTTGGGTGGCGTTCTAGACGCGGGCCCAGTGACAACTGCTCATCAGCCGCCCTGTTAAACTATGTACGTCACTGTCTATGCCATATACTTAATTTCATCAAATTCTGTTCGTACGAACCATTGTATAAAATCTGAGAATAATACTGAATGCGATAATTAAGACTTAGGTGTCTACAAGAAAAATGATTTTGAACACGTTTAGCAATATACATACACTTTTATCGGATGGTGATTCATAAACCCGTATCTCGTGCTTCGAAATGCGTTACGCATGTAGCGAAAGAAGAAAGAAAGTTAACGTAGGCACGATCAGGTAACATAAAAAAATTGCTACTATTTCTAAATAAGCTATCATTTGAATTGTATCGTATCTATATTAATTGTATAGATATATCGTATCGATTCAAAGGCTAAGCAATTATAATGGTTGTACTGCGTCTTTTGTCTTTACTGGAGGTATACTTTATCGTAAGTACGTGTTTAAAACGCGCAGCTTAATCCCCTCCTTTTATTGCACGCAATTACTACAAACGTGGTTGGAATATGGAATGACAACTGTATTTCATTGTGCGGAATACTCGAGAATTGTAAAACAGTATTTACATTAAAATTCTTTCCGTCAACACTGTTTATTGCATTTAAATCCACTTCGTACTATTAAACAATTTTCTCGTTATTAATCCTCTTAACAATGCTTGCTCGTTAATGTAGGTAATATAAAGACAGACGGCGCGTCATTGAAAACTAGTAACGTTGAAGGCGTTAATAAGAAAAAAATTGGCAACATACTTTACGTAATCTCGGACAGATATATCTTGGATAGATACATCGTCGGCGAGTAAAAAGTCACGAATCGCTCGCTTTACCTATAATTTTCTTTCGCACAGTGCAAACCGTAAAACGTTCGGAAACACAGGATCGAATAATGATGAAGCAAAGGAGGAGCAAGATCGCTGCAGTTTCAAGCACTCGATACGATACGCTTCGGAGATTTGAGCGCGATTAGCAATTCCTCGGGTGATTTACGCGAGATGTAATATTTCCGCGCTGCTCGTGTATGCGCATACATCGCTGCAAGAGATAATTTTCAACGAAACACGATGAACGCCTGTTCGATGAGCGCGAATAAACGACATGAGTTCTCGTTTGCGAAGCAGTCGATTTTGAGGACTAAACCGTGCCAAATGACACGAAATCCGAGAAACCCAACCGCTTCGCGGAATTGGCCGATCGAGAATCGGTGGATAAAGATAGTTCTATACATATCGATTCTTTTACACACGTCCCTGCCTACTCCGCTCTGAATTCGATTACGGCAATCGTGACGGATTTGAGTGGGAAAGTCCTTCTGTGACGGGACGAGTTGGTCCATCCAGGAGAAATCCCATGAGCCACGGGGTCACCAGAGCACCGTGTGTAATTATAGCCGCAGCCACGAATTAATCCCAGCCATTCGCAGGCGCGGACAGAATTTCCAGTTGCAGGCAAGAGAAAGAAAGATGCAGAGTGGGGTTGCACGCGATTTCGCAGCCCGATCGTTGCGAGCTCGGACAGTTCGTCGCGGCGACGAAACACGGGAAGATAATATCGGCACGCGTCGGTTGAATCCGACGACTCCGTCGACAGTCTGGTATTCATCGGCCGCGACCTGCGCCTCCTTATCGCGCTGCCTCGTTAAAACACTGTGTCCACCGTCGATTACTACCGCCGGGCGTGTACATCTCGCCCGGGACAGGATTTTTTCATTTAGATCAAGTGACGTGTACGTTGGGGCATCTGGTTCCCCGGAAGATTTCCTCGTCGACGGGCCAAACGTCGGAGGCACTCGCGTCCTTCGTCAAACTCGCACGTCACGGAGCAGCGGTGACGTAGAATTGCGAAACTTACGGCCGCGACAAATCACCGAGAGAACCCACGGGATGTTACATTCGCGAACAGATCCCCGTGGCGCGCGTTGACACGATCCGTTCTGTTTTATCGCCTTCCCTCTTCAATCGCGCGTTATGTTTTGCTGCCAGGAACGTTAGATACCGAGAGGCAAGTGTATAAGAGGAGGTTCCAGTCTCAGCTGCGGCCTTCGGTAGGCGCGTGCTGTCACCGGTGGCAGTGACTGCGACAGTGTCTGGTCTGAATCACCATGAGATTGCCGAATAGTGCCTCGTGAACGAATTCCCGTAACCGAAGGGCTGATCGGCTGTGTACAAGTGTCGCGTGGCATGCACGGAAATAGATCCGCGGACGTGAAATTCCGTGGAGGGTTCGTCGAGATCTTCTGTTCGGAACAGCGACGAAGACGCGCTCATCAAGGAGGCGCCATGTTGTAAGCTGGTTGTGATCAAGCGCTGGCAAAGTGACCGCGGACGGCAGAGACGATGATTTGTGCGAGGTAATTAGTGTTCGTGGCTACCTGGCGCGTCTGTTATAATAGATGGGAACGATAAGGATAGGTTGAATTAGTTTTACCATTTCCCATCGCCGACCCAACTTTCTTTCCTCCTAATCACCATTGTTATTACCAGACACATCATCATCCGCGGCATCATCTTCATCGTAACGTCCAATATAATTTCACCGTGGTGGCTATCTTGCGATTCGTTATTTAAACGCACTCGGTGCTCCACAATTGCGTAAATTTGTATACGATGAACTTCGGCCTGCAACAGAGCGATTAACACGCTTCACGATGCTCCAAATACAACGATAGGTCATCTGCGCAGGAAAGACTCGTAGTCTGTTTTATCTTGACAATACCAAGCTGTAGCGGAGCGAACTTTTTTCGAACGCTCGTTAGATGAACTTTTTAGATAAGCAAAGATAGATGGAAACAAACGGAAGTCTAAGAGTTACGCATCATTTGGAAAGTGAAATTACCGCTCTAACGTCGTTTGCCGTTATTCGAGCTTGTTGGGCCGTGATTTTCTAAACTCACTCCCCGATTTCACTAACGATAACGTGTTTCGTACAAGTCGATTTCTAGAATGGCCTCTGGATGTCTTTCGGAATTCCCCATTTAAACGGTGTATGGAAAAGTACGGGACCATTTGTTCGATTCGTTAGTTTCATTGATCATATGTGCAACACTGAAACAGTGATGTTTAGTAAAATATTTTATCGGTAGAATTACAGCTAGAAATACATGTGTTATTATGGTAAAGTGAATAACCCGCAATCGCGTTAATTATTTTACAAGAGTCACAGGCGATAGTAAATTTAAAGAATGTATTCTACAACAATTCTAAGTGGATCCAATAGATTCCACGGACAAGTAGCCGTGCATATATAATTCCGTTAAATCGTCGAATCGTGTGCGCACCATATGCAAAGTCAGTAAAACGATACGCACGGTGTCCTAGAATTCGCAACTATAGTTTGCGCGTGACACGCGGGACTGTATAAAATCGTAGTTTATTAACCGTTAACGAGAAGCATTGACCTATTAGGCGGGATTACCTGGTCATAATGCGAGGTCCCAGAAAAATTTGCATCAGGGAACGTGCACATAATTACATTCCATTACATTGCCCCCCGTGAAGCGTGTTACGATTAATATTTGAACACCAACCACCGATTCTTTATTCCTCAACGTTTACTCACTCGCATCCTCTGTCAACGCGATGCCGTCCCGCTGAATCATCTCTCCCTCTAAAATAATAACATCATTCAGAACTCACGAAGCATACAGTCTCATATCCATAGCCTCCAATTAGAAGTTTCTACCGGTCAGGACCGATCACGCGTTGTAGCTGAATTATGTCTGAAATTTCGGTGGAAACGGTAGAAAGGTACGTTCTTGTTCGTACAGTGCATGGGCATGGTGACATTGGTGCAGCGTCAGCAAATAATAC
This sequence comes from Andrena chrysosceles, assembly GCA_963855975.1. Classification (NCBI taxonomy): domain Eukaryota; kingdom Metazoa; phylum Arthropoda; class Insecta; order Hymenoptera; family Andrenidae; genus Andrena; species Andrena chrysosceles. Next base: position 20,518,565 of record OY979767.1, read on the forward strand.
CGGTCGGGGGGAACCGGTGCCAGAAGGACCAAGACCAGGCGAACGTCGACATCGCCATTGAGAATCACGATATCGAGAACTGCCGCGTCGAGATAGCTGGTGCCCTCAAGGAGACCGCGGTCACTGTCGCTGGAAATGTCAGCCTTGCCGGTTCCTCTACGCAGTGCAGTGACGTAGAGGATGACGAGGAGGAGACGGATATCGAGGAGGGCGAGGAGGGCGATTGGATACCCGAACTGCCTGTGCCGGCGGTGCTTCAGCATCACCAGCAGGTCGCCACAGCGGACGGCAATGTGGTGCTGCCGAACGCGGACACCTCGAATTTCGGGGATGTCCGCATAAAGAACTCGGCCAACGTGCACCTTGGTAACAAGACGTTTTATAAGGGCCCAGTGACAATAAAGCAATTCGTTTACACCAACCCGACTTCGATACAGGAGTATGATACGGTTAAGACCGACGGCGGCCGAGCTTCCGACGCCAACGCGTCCGATTTGTCCACTGCTAAGGGCGATCTACCCGGCAATCCACCGATCTTGTATCAGAACACCGACCTCGATAAAGGTGATTACCTGAAGTACATATTTCAGTACGGCGTTATTGACGTAGATCGGCGAGTAAAGATCCTACGAGGGCCCGTGAACGCGACCCCATGTGGGGGTAGGGTCCGTTATGTCCTTGGTAGGATGGGAGACGTTCAACGTGGATCTTGCCCCTTAGTTATCGAAACTAAAATCACCGTTACCTGGAAAAGGTACTCGGTCGTAGGTATCCACGTACAATCGTCAGCCTACAGTTTCACCAGAGATAACTCACCCTGCTTAACATTATCACGATTAACGTGTCGATATCGGCAATGAGTTATCTAATTGCATATGTCTCGAATAGAGCGGAAACGGAAATAAAGTAAACGGAACGTTCAGATAAAATATCGATCGGAAGTACATATACGTTTGCTATATCCATTACATACCTACCTTTGTTTTAGAGTGAAAGCTGGGAGTCCGTGTTGTATTCTGGTATTTTGTAAACGTATGTGAATTTCGATGAATGACATAGCGATATTGTTCCTAAATGTTTCCTTAATTTCGAATTGCATTACTTAAGCTTGCAGCCTAACAAATAGCATTCTCTGAATTCTTAGATACAGATTTTTAAATTGTTATTAAGGTGTAAACAGATGTTATCAATCGTCCTTTAACAGCTTAGAGAGTTCGATTTGAAATAATACTTTATCTAAATCGGTCATTGCTAAACTCGCGCGTGCAGGTAATAGATTTTTGTTAATTAAATCCCTTTTATCGAATCGATGAGCTTTTGCCATAACTGCATTTTATCTGCGCGAGATTGTTACATGAATTCGATAAGCTTTCGGCGGAAGTAATGATTGGCGACATCCTGTTTTAAAAACTGCGCAGTGCTTCGGTTGATAAAAGAATGTTGCGACATATTTAATATTCTATTGTAGTGCATCGCGAGAGATAGTTCCCCGGAAGCCTGGGAGAATTTTATCTCGCGCCTACTTCTATTTTTCAATTCATTGTTTCTCTGTCACGGTATTAAGACGGTTCACGGTTTGAATTTTTCTTTTTGTTGCTTTAACACCAGAACAAACCATACGTAAATACATAAACAGTTTAATTGTGTAATTAAATTTTCCTATATTATTTAATTTTATGTAAATATTTGAATACGTATTTTTACGTTGCGTCTTGTAAACTTGATACTATGATACTAACGCGCGGCAATAGCTACGATGCACAAGAGGATAACAATCTTGGGCGTAAGAAGAAGATTAAAAAGGGTTAATAAGTGTTTTCGTAATTGAATAATTTAATAATATGAAAAAGTATTAAAAGTATTAAAATCTTCCACTCTCAACGTAGCGTTTTATATTTCTTCATCTGATATTTCTGCATTATTACAGTAGTAAAGTGGTTATGGACTTGGAGGTGTGCGGCCTTTTTGTGTGTACTAGCCTTAATTCTCGTGACTACTGTGATCGTTGCCTGTGTGTACCTCACGCGTAACGTTACTACTCCACCAGCACCTGTTTTCCCGGAAATTCCAGATTCTTCGCTCGGAGGTATTTAGTTACGTTCCTACAGTTTTAAAGTTTCTTAACCAATAGATGTTACTCTGTGCTCTTTCAAGCATCTCTCCGAACTATTTCGAGACAATTAAATCGCTCTGTTTAAGTTGCAGGTGTTAAAGTGAAAAATGTACGTTTCGTCGAACGAAACGAATGGGGTGCTCAACCTCCTGCGGAGCCATTGCCTAAGATGAAACTTCCGGTACCGTACGTGATTATCAGCCACACAGCTACCGACTTCTGCACCACCCAATCGGAATGCACATTCCGCGTTCGATTCGCTCAAACATTCCACATCGAGTCCAGAAACTGGGCGGATATCGCATATAATTTTCTCATTGGCGGCGACGGGCTTGTATACGTTGGTCGAAGTTGGGATTATATGGGTGCTCATTCCTTCGGATTCAATAACATCAGTATAGGTATCTCGTTTATCGGTACTTTCAACGCCGTCAAACCGCCGAAAAATCAGCTATACGCCGCGCAACGACTTATCGAACTAGGCGTAGAAGGTGGTAAAATTGCGTCGGATTATAAGTTACTAGGCCACCGACAAATCTCTCAGACTTTAAGTCCAGGTGATGCTTTGTACAGTATCATCACAACTTGGCCTCATTGGTCGACGACAACATAAATAAAATGAAAAATTTCGAACTTTGTGATATATTGAGCTAGTGTATCTCGCATTTATCTAATCGTTTTTATCGGCCGAAGTCTCGCTCGAGATTCGGGCAAACTTTACAAATGATAATAACGTCTTGAGGAGAATTATCGCCAAACTTGAACAATGCAATATTTGCTCGACATTGTTTTTCTACGTGAGTGATGCAATTAGTGCCAATGGCTTTTTAAGTAGTAGAATTGTTTCAGCAATAGGATGAAAACAATTCGAAATATGGTATCGAATATAATTCAATCACACGTGAATTTGCATTCGGTACGATTCAAAAAAGACAGCGGGGATCTCTTTTTTAGGTTAGTCGAAAAAATTTCGTAGCAAAATTTCACATTCCCGACAACAAACGTGATGTATCAATATTTTAATAAAATACTGATAACTATTCTTCATTATACCATGTAAAATACAATAATTTTATGTGTAAGACTTTCATCGAGCATTAAGGATACTGTGTGGAAGCAAGAGACACATTGTAGAAAATACAAAAAAATGTTTCATTTCAATTGTTGAATATAGTACCTACTACACCCGACTTTTTTCGAGCGAATAAGACCGTACATCGTTTAATATTTAAATTGTTTACGATAGATCCGTTATCTCTCATTAAGTATACGACACAAGATGCGGTGTATTAACGGAGAAATAATTGAATTTGTAACATCCGTTGTGAGTAGAGGGCGCTGGATGTGCCAGTTGGAAAACATTAAGTCCCGTTTACAATTTCGCGACGATGTAATTGCGATGCATTGCGGAACGCGAAGAGGTGGGATGCGAGTGATTGGCCTGAGAAAGATTGATTACGGAACACGCATATTAAAAGCAACTGTTACTAACAGTATCCTTAAAGGAAGAGCAAATGTATAGAGCTCTTAGGGATAGAAAATTTTTATACAATTTTTATAATTTTCTGAACTATATGCCAATATGATATCGTTATCAGAGGGACGGATCGTGTACGAATCGACAGTTTGGAAGATAGCCATTTTGGCGGGTGACGTGTTTGCATGCCGAGTATTGACAGCCATAACATAAATGATCGACGTTGTAATGTAATATGGCGATAATCGCTTTTCCGATCCAGGGAAGGCGGCGAACTTGGTAATTGGCGGCTCGAATGAAAGAGGAACGGGGCGATTTTTCACGATGGTGAGAAATATTAATCGTATTGAGTACCGCCGGATGGTAAACAGAAGAAAGGCCGCGTATAATTTTCAGCTGCGCTAGGGGGGGCAATGCACCATGGGAACAATTTGCGACAGGCGCATGCGCAGATCAGTTTACAGTTGGAGCTTGGAAGAAAATGGCGTCAGCTAAGTTTCTGGAGGAAGCTCTGAGCACGGACGTCGATGAATCCGCAGTGAACGCGATAGTGGGCTCCCTCGAAACACAACTGGTAACATCGACGCCGGCTGTCTCTGGTCATCAAGTAAGTTCTGCGTCAGTCAGCCAGCAGAATCATCAGGTGAACAGTGGTATTTCCAACGGGGGCACCATCACCGCGGTACAGCCGCAGAAACATGGGGTTTCGAACGGCGGCGGTGCTACTACGGTCAACAGTCTGATGACTCAAGAAGTTACGAAGTCCATTACCACGAGCACTCTCCTCCCAGTAAACGTGGTTACCTCAAACACAGTGGCGCCACAGGTTACTACACAACAGCAGCAACAGCATACACAGCCAGCAGTCCCCCCTGCTGCTTATATCAATCAAGTTACTGCCAACCAGGTGACCAGTAATCAGACAACAACACATATACCGAGCCTCGCTAAAGCTCACGAGCCTGTCAAGATTATTTATCCAACGGTCGGGCAAGTAATAGCGACCACGGGGGTAGCCAATGTCAATAATAAACTTTCCTTCCCTGCGCAAACTGTCGGACAGCTAGCCAACGGCACATTGGGACTAACGTCGCAGGCAGTGTTACAGGCGACGTCGAATGTTGTTACGAATGTTGGCTCCGTCAGCGAAACGGGTAGTCAAACGGTGGCTAGTGTAAATAAGCCGACAGGTACAGCTTTAGTGATAAAGACTAGTGTAGCACCCAGTGGCATGGTTTCCGTTCCGATGTCTGTTCCTGTTTCTGTGGCTGGCAACGCCGTCAGCACAGCGCTACAGGGTAAACCCGGGGTCACGTCCACCATAGTACCCAGCAATGTACAAATTCTTAATGTCAATGCGATGCGTCCTGGCACACCAGTGGCAGGACAGCAAGCAGGGAAGCAAGTCGCATCGAGAGTAGTGATCGGTCCACATATGATTGGGACAAGGCCTGGAGCTCCAGGGGTAAGATATTTATAACTTGTAAACAAATGTATATGTACTTCTAAAGGTCATTCTAGATATTTGTACTTCATCTGATTTGCTTCAAGCTAAGGGATTATATGTATCTATTCTGTTATCATTCAACTTGTGTGTTATTTGAAACATTTTTTTATTTTTATGTAATATAATAATATGATACAATTTTATGTGTAATAGGTTTATAATGTTTTTATTTTTTATTGGTAGTTATAAATTGATGTATTATATGTTGTTAATATATTTATTTGTTTCATTTTTAGATTACATTACAAACATTACATAGTCTTCAACCTGGCACTCAAGGTCACATATTGTTAAAAACGGAAAATGGACAGTACCAGTTGTTGAGGGTAGGGCCACCTCCGACTGCAGGTACTCCCGCTGGTACCGCAGTTACGCCAAATAGTATAGCGGGAAATGCGGTGGTTGCTGCACCATCACCAGGCACTACCTATCGTTTAGCCTCAGTGCCGGCTGTAAGTAGGCTGAACACACAGTTCACAGGCCCACCACTCGCCACTTTAAGAAAATCTGTTCAGGTGACGCACTCTTATACCTCTTACAAGACTCGATGTAGTGCTGTAGTAGACTTTTAGTTTGTGCCATTAGTTGGAATGGTGTTATTGGTAAGGCTATGTATTATGTTTATATTCCTTTATTCTGTATTAATTTATCATGTTTGTCCTATCAAAGTTTTCTTTCAATTTTAACGCAACTTTATCGCATTCGGATTTCTTTCTCGAGAATCATTAATGCGCATTGCACAGATATCACGGTTTACTGAAAATTTCAAATAGACTTTTGGATTTAATACTTAGTAGTCTTTAATCAGTTGCCATGAATGGCCGAGAGGTTTTCTGTAGTATACGAAGAGTTTTTGTTTTCTTATTGGCTTATTTGCTGGGATGCCTTTGTATCGTAGAACTTCTAAGTTTTTGAAAATTGCAATTGTTTTATCGAAGCCGATGGCTTTGTCATATGTACTCATATTTGCATGTTATATTGGTTAAGGGTATTACAGGATGTTTGAAAAACTGATTGTGTTTGTGTATATATAAATTAGAATAATAAAATTTCTTTCGTGTATTGTACAAATACGACATTCTTATTATTTTAAAATATTGAAAATTACTGTGCAAATCTATGAGAACTTATTATGAATCATTTAATCGAAAGAATATTCGTATAAAGTAGCCAGAAAGAAGTAGTACTTGCGTCATTTTTCACGTACTGATTTTTCACTAAGTTCTTATATACGAATTGTATTTGAATATTCTCAAGCGCAAGTTATTGATTTTGTAAATAAAACGCTTTAATTATTGTGTAATAGAATGCAATAAAAATAAAAGCAAACATATACATATCTTTTCGTAAGAAATAATTAAAGAATAATTGTGAAATACCAAAAGTCACGAGTCTGTACAAGGTACAAGTGCGTCTTCACTTTGTGGTATAGCTAGTTGTTAAATCAACTTAGTATAATAAATCTGTTCATTTCGAGACACCGAAATTTCTTTGATAATGCAGTAGATATTTGAATTTTATGTTTAACGAGTCTGAAGTTCAGCATGCGCATACAAAAAGGTATATTGTAGATTACATTTTGTTAGGAGGAATGTTGTAACGAAAGAAAATAAAAGCTACATTTTGCTAGAGCTATTTTTACAAATATTTCATAGAATCATGCATGGGGAAAATAAATTTGTTACATCTTAGTACGTTTCTTTAATGATACTGAGCTTCAGAACATTAAACGATGTAATTTTCTCGATAAGTGTCGATAATATAAAATCTTCAAGATATCAGAATAATTGTTTTAATGGCAAAGCATGGCATAAATAAAATTGTCACCATCTCATAAGTTCCGTAGTTTATATTTTATTTCTGGCGATGCTACAAAATGCTTTTAATTTGGAGTGTTATTCTAGTTTTGTAAATCTAATTGATTCTTGGAAGCGATAAGTTTATAGATAGTATTTAAAGATTAAAGTGTAACTATTTGTTTTCTTTTTTGATAGTGTATCGAACAAGAGTCTTTGAAATAATCTTAAGCACGAAGAATGTTCTAAGATCTGCTTTTATTTATTGAAACAGACTGTGGCTGCAACTATCACAACAGCAGCTACAACCCCAGCAACAGTGACTGCTGCTGTCACAACTACGCCTGTCCCACCTGTTACTACTGCCCAGACAGTTCAGACGCCTACACCTGTATGTATTCCATATTATTAGATCGACAAACCGAAGTAGTAATATCAATTAAACGTAGCGTTACGAAGATCCTAACGACTAACAATTTAACATTGCCATTTCTTTTCATCCGTGACTTTTGTAATATTGTGCTTTTTATTTTTAGCGTCAAACTACAGATAATACCAAAGAAAAGTGCCGTAGATTTTTAGCAAACTTATTAGAGTTGTCTAGTCGAGAACCTAAAGCAGTGGAGCGAAATGTTCGAACTTTGATACAAGAATTAATTGATACTAAAGTTGAACCCGAGGAGTTCTGTGATAGACTTGAAAGATTATTGAATGCATCACCACAACCATGCCTGATTGGTTTCCTCAAAAAGAGTTTGCCACTTTTACGGCAATCTCTTGTTATGAAAGAGTTGGTTATAGAAGGCATAAAGCCACCTCCAGCCACCATCGTTTTTCCTGTAACATCTGCCGCTCCTGTAGTTACACAGGTAACACAGGTAAGAACAATTCACCACTACACAAATCTGTATATTAAGTTGCATAGCATAACTAGTTCACTATAAACAGTTGTTAAGCGTAGAGTTACACTTCGTATCCAAGATTTTCCCATCTAATTTTCACGTATGTCGCTCGCCATGTAACTCACAATGTATTTTATAACACCATGTAGCAGAATCAGATTAGACCAAATGTTGCTGTAACAACAGCAACGATCCCTGTAACTGCAGTTACTGCAACTACGCAGATAAGAGTAATGACTCCGCTACCTACTGCTACAACTACAGTCCCTAGACCGACACAGCCAGTACAGCAAAGGCTGGTAAGCTACCAAAGTGATTTCAATGTGTATATTTCCAGTATACTTAGAATTTCGATCATCCTTGTAGTACGTAGTCTCTATAGTCTTCTAACTATTCCTAATAATTAGTGATTAATATCTTTTATTTTGATAATCAGCGCTCTATAGAAGTAACGCGTAGCTTCTTTATTCATTTTAGTTTCGTGCTGCTTGTTTAGTAAATTGTAAAACGTAGTATATTCTTTTGTTTAGATGCGACCCGTGACAACGGTAGTTCGTAGCCCCACAGCGTACACTGTAAAGTCAACGGTAGCAGTAAGTGGAATTCGACCCCCTGTTCCAACGGTCCAGAAGCCACCAATCACAACAACTGTTGTTAAAACAGTGACGACTGCAACGCAAGGCAAAACAGTCAACACAACCACTACTGTTAATAAAGCCGTAGTGCCTTCTTTCGTTCCAAAGCCAGCTACTAAAGAAAAGGAGAAAAAGACATTTTCGTCTGCAGGATACACGTAAGTGATTGCTTTTCGGGAGTGCGATAGCAAGTAGTTATACATCGATGATACGTGTTTGGAGTGTTATAACAAAAGTATACAGCGCGAGTCAGAAGAAACGGAACATCTAGATGTCTCTGTTAAATTTGAAGATAGGAGAAAAGTTGCACTGTTTCGGGGAGTACAAACGGGTTCTGCTTTGACGTCATCTTCGAAGTTATTTTGAAGGTCATTAGCGTTTTTTTTTTAAACTGGTACCATATATTTCTGTCTTCAAGTGTCAAAATGAGTTCAATGACATATTATACCTTGGCTTCAAGAATTTAGAATCGAGTAATGGAAGTTTGAATGTATAAAATTACGTTTTTAGAACTGATCTCGCGATTTCTGAATATACATAATCATGATTATCAGCTCATTGAGATATCGTATCAATTTATCGATAGACGTTTAATCATGGGTTACTCGGAACAAGGAAACATTATCATCGTGCCATTTATGGAGAAAGTCGCGAGTGTTTTAGAGAAGCGGAGCGACTTTCTGACCGCAGTTGGTCATCTCGTTCTTTATACTCTAATTCAATTACAAAGTTCTCGAAACTGGTGGCATTGTGAATAAGAAATCTGCAAGAGCCAAAAGTGTAACACACGAAGCAAATGCTTTCGATATTCTGGCTGCAGTGACTGTAAAGTCTCAAATTAAACAAGTTGTTCGAGACAGTGTCATTAGCCAATGAAGTGTTGTCGTGAATAGTAAAATTTTTGGAAATCGCTTGAATTTTTTCAGTGGGGCATCGAGGCATATTAGAAATGATAGATGATTTTCCGATAAAGTATTATTTACTGATGAAGCTTCCTTTACGAATTATGGTTAGGTAAACATAAGCAATACGCATCACTGAAGTTGTGGAAATTAAAAAGCAAAGTAACCTTGAAGGTGACGTCGAAGCAAAATCTGTTTTTGCCACCTACAAACCTAACGGAGATATTTAGGTATCCTGTTTTTTGTGATTCAGCCTGTACATGTGCATATGCTTTTTCCGCAAATAGGGGAGATGATGATATTAACGATGTCGCTGCTATGGGTGGTGTCAATCTTGCAGAGGAATCTCAGAGGATTCTCGGTTCTACAGAATTTGTTGGGACACAAATACGATCCTGTAAAGATGAAGTATTTTTACATATGACACCATTACAGCAAAGAATTAAACAAATTGGTAATTTTCATATTAATCTGTTAAAGTAATCGAGCGATATATATTGCACAAAAGTGTCATATTTAAGCAACACAGGATTATCTTTTTTAGTTTCTAATTATGGATTAGAAGAACCTAATCAAGAAGTGGCAGCGTTAATTTCGCATGCCGCGCAAGAAAGGTTAAAGAATTTAGTAGAGAAATTAGCAGTAATTGCAGAGCACAGGATAGACTTGATAAAGGTGAAAACACACGAATCTTACATACCTATTTTAAATAAGTTCGCCGATCGAGCATTTATAAAACAAACGACATGTACTGTTCGCAGGTGGATCCGCGTTACGAGGTAACGCAGGATGTTAGGGCACAGTTAAAATTCTTGGAAGATTTGGACAAAGTCGAGCGTAGAAGGCACGAGGAGCAAGAAAGGGAGTTACTTCTACGCGCCGCGAAGAGTCGCGCAAAAACGGAAGATCCGGAACAGGCTAAGCTTAAGGCGAAAGCTAAAGAGGTATTGCAAATTAGCGAGTTGAAAGTTACGTCTATACGTACGCAGAGATAATCATAATACCCCGTGTTGTCAACAGATGCAACGTGCAGAGATGGAAGAGTTAAGGCAAAGAGAAGCTAACTTGACAGCTTTACAAGCAATCGGTTCGCGTAAAAAGCCTAAACTCGACGTGGGGGGAGCAGCCAGTAGTCCGGGAAGTAATTCCGGTTTGAATACATCGGCAACGGGGATCAGCAGACAGATGCCAATGAGACCACGATTGAAGAGGGTGAATTTCAGAGACTTGTTGTTCCTTCTCGAGCAAGAGAAAGAAACGTGTAGGAGCACAACATTGTATAAATCATACTTGAAGTGATGTTCTGTGAAGGGCAGGAACTTGAGTGACCCGCCCGATATCTGGCGCCCTACCTGTATGGTCTCGTGTGAGCTGGCCTCAATGGACCTTGACGGATCGTGCAACGTTCGTGTACGTTGCACTGTACAGTGTTTGATAAGTTGCATACAATGAAAATTCATCGCGAATCACGTCGGGATTCCACATACATTCAAAATAAGATTATTTCTACCATGTCGATAAGCTTCCCTACTGTAAATGACTGAAAGTTTTTTAAATGTAATATAAATAGATTGTTCTTTATTTTTCAACGCAAAATTACATCATTGGAGGGGAAAAAGAGCAATGTGTATGAGCACATGCCCGATGATGATCAGTCTTTGGGTAGTCTCTTTACGGCGAGGAGGATGTATGGCCATATATGTGTTGTTATATGGCGCGCGCATGTATGCCGAATGAATGAGTGTACATTGTCATTTATGTATATGCCTCTGCTGCATTGTAACACTTGACCTATACTTTTGGACACTGTAGCGCTAGTGTAAAGAGTGCAAGTTTTGTTATATATATATATATCATAGTAAATCGTATTTTTGCAAGTCGTAATGTAATAATAATAATAATAATATACTGTGAGAGCACACTGTCCAAAAAGTATGGAATAATTTGTACAATACCTTACACGTAAATACTAAAATAGTGATAATTTCAATGTTGGTACAACAAAATATAGCTACTCTCCACCATAATGATGGAATTGTTATCAGTATATTATGTTGTAATCTACATTTTCAGTGTTTATAAAAGAATTAGCTGTTACGTTTTTTATTAAAGAAATATTTACAAAAGTACGAATTACGGATATTTTTTCGATCGATGTTAATTTAATTATTTATATTTCCTCTTCGGAATTGGTGCAGCTCTTTGCTTCATGTTCAGAGAAACGATAAAAAAAAGAAAGAAAAGGAAACAGAAATGAAAAGTGTGCTTCGCATATGATCGATTGAAAAGAAAGGGAAAAAAGGACAAAAAAAGGGAAATTCAAAGCGTGTACCTGATTTATAAATGTAAAATGAATTTGCTGCAGTTGTACGTGGGTGCCTATGATATCGTACAGAGTAATTATTGAAAAAGATATATCGATCTTTCCTAACTTGCTCATTACATGAGGGTGTTGCATTACACGTGCCCGACACACAGTTCATTCGCGCTGAATTGGAGAAGCAACATGTATAATGCCTATCGATGTGCGATGGAAATATCTGATTTATAAATAGTTGATAATAGCTGATTTATATGTATGTATCGTTTTATTGCGTTTAGATTTGGTCTCTAGTGCAACGTCTATATTTCTCCACAGCGGTCTTCGTTGTAACGGCTTTCCGTTTCTACTAGAATCACCTTGTGTTCATTCTCTACAGACACATCACGTACTCGAGCATAGAAATCGAGGCCCTCGATTGCTCTTGAATACTTTTAAACTATCATACGCGACACTGCTATATGGGAAGTCATATGATTATCGATTTTTATAGCCTGTAACATAAAATTGTTGAGGCAACGATAGGAAATTTTTTATATATATTATACCGTCGTAGTTGCGATAAAGTCGCTGAACGATAACGTGCGAGGTATACTGTTTATTTTTCATAGAAGCCCGCGCGAGAAATGGTTACTTCAGATTACCCCGGGTGTAAACAAATAGTACACGAACGCTGCGCACCCCGCCGTTAATCTGAATTCACCGTTGTTCTTCAACGATTGTCCGTGCTTCCACGCAATTTCGGCGAGCACGACGAGACACATTTCCTGGCCGGCGTTCGCGGAGACGTTTGCAAAAGGCACCGTACACCTGTGAGTCTTCTAGTGTAAATAAATAATAACGAGGAAAACGAGCGAATATACGTAACGTTTCAGTTACAATTACGTGAAACGTAATTGCTTCAACGGTTCAATATTAATTGAATACAATACGCGCACAAGACTGACGACATATGTAAAAAGAAAAAAAGGAAAGAGGAAAAAAAATTTATTGAGTTCTGGTCTGAACTAATTATCATTATCTGTAGCGCCTGATTAGTTGCGTGAGATGAGTCAGTACGGGAACGACGAAAATTATTTGGAGAGGTAATAGATGCGGGGGTATATTGCAATATTGATCTCAGCTATGATTCTATTTGTTATTGCGTGTACCGAGGAGCGATCGCCTTTTTGTATAAACATAATCGATAATAAGTTAACAATTGGGAGAACAGCCCGAGGATTAAAGGGAGCGGATCGTTGAAGCAAAATTTGTCGGGAGTACATGTAAATAATTCGTTTCTTTTCTTACTTTCTTTTTCTCTCTCTCTCTCCTTCTCCCTCTCTCTTTTGTTAAGTACCTCTGTATAGTTTTCTCATCAGAAAAAGGCGCACACACCGTTTACTTGTACCATACATTTTTGCCCGCGCACTTCACATGTGTATGAGATTTTTTACATAACTGCGTGTTCCTCTTCGCGATGGTGGATTGCATGATTTTTTACGAGCCTCGAGGAAAAGGGAAAAGATAAATGCAGGTTCTCGAGAAGCTAGATTATAATGTTCTCCTTACTGCCACTAGGTGGAATTATTAATAATATAAATATAGATAGAGGAATGTAAAGAAGGAAACAGAAAACTAACTAATGGTACATAGCAGTTTTTGGTACAGTATGATATTTTTACAAATTGTAATTGGATAAGCCGTAACCGAGAGATAATAAAACACAAGAATAAGTTTCACCAAAGAATAGCCCGAATTTCTTATTATTCTTAGGCTTCTTTTACGTTCCATACGTTTCTCGCGCGATGAGTGCGAGAGATGCGAGAGATGCGCTTAATTTTCGTCGACCAGGGTCAATCTTTTTGTTCCCTATTTTTTGTAGCTCGATATTTAGACGTTGTCTATATCGTCAGACCATATGGGCCAAGAAATTTTGGGCTGTTAGTGTATTTATGAAATTAAATGATAAAAGTACTGAAAGTAATATTTCAATAAACAATTATTTCCTATTATATCGTTTTCTTTCTCGTATCTGTAATTTCTACGAATATATGAATATCGATGGTGATTCCATTTCAATTTACACGTATAGTGTAAGACGTACAGCTGTTGCAAAAATTTGTAATAAGTACAAGTGTTTAGTTAAATATTTTCGTTCGACAATTAATTGTACTTTTATTGCTTTGGAACTGAATCAATATAATAATAGTTCTTTGATAACTTTGTCTTTGATAGCGTTTAAACAGTTTACGTAAATGATACTTAATTGTCCAATCGCAAACTAAGTTAAAGTAGAGGAACGTTTCAGAGAATTGATTATGTAATACAAGTAGATTGAATGATATCACGCTGCGATTACGTAGCTAAACCGTTCTAGACAGTACATACGTACCATGCACTATTAAAATATATTTTTCTAACAATCTACTCGCGGAGCAAATTGTTCGTCTCGAGATCGGAATGTTATCATAATCATAAAAATAGACTAATATTTCAGACAATTGTTACAGACAATCTTCCTACTTCTTCTAAATTCTTTACATTTTCTCTATTGCGATAATTGTATTATATACAGCGCAAGATTTAAGAATATTGAAGAAAGAATAGTAACGTGAATATTAGATACTGCATGAATGACGTTAAAGAAAACTGAATACCGAAATAAATTTTGACACAGTGTTCCTAAAATAATTGTCCAAAGTTTATCAGCCTATTCTACTAATGGAATCGACGAAAAAATATTCCTCTTAAAGTAATAAAAATATCCTCCACTATAATTCCAACGAACAAAATATACTTTTTTTAATTTCTGCCATTACTGTTACACTTTTTTACCAACTACGACCGTGGCGCAAACTAAGACAGCAATTTTGATAATTCCACAAAGTTCATATACTTGGAATTAAATTCATATACTTGGAATTAAATTCCAACGCTACTATCCTCCGATTAATACACTACTTTCAATATCTGTAGTTCCAGAATGATACACCCCTATGCAGATCTACGGATGGCATAGATGGGCAAAGATTTGATTTAATTAAAATATCGAATAAAAGAGAAAAAAATTATTGTCGAAGGAGAAGATTAACTTTATTCGTCAAATAATCTAAAGTCAAAGTAACTTTGATTCATTATTTAAATAATTCTTTAGTTAATGCCCAACTCTGATGGATAGTGGTTTCGCGTGTGACGTTTCCTCGTGAATACACTGCTCTATCAGGACGGACATTCTCAAAGTGTCTCCTGTATCACGCTTTCGGCAAGTCCCAGGCACCGTGGCTATCAAGCAGCTCCTATGGTTCAGCAGAGATCGGTAAAAAATTTCACCGGTCGTGGCTCGATGCAGACAATAGCAGCGCTGCGTCCCGGGCTATACTCGAATTTCAAGCCCGTCTTCCGTGTTGACGCCAAAGGCTACTTCGTCCCGTGTCGTGTATTGAAGGACCTGGGACTGAGGCGGCCCCGAGGCGATCCAGAAATGGAATATAATCAAGCCCGCTCTCGACAGAGACGGAGAACGTCGAGGGACGGGTGGTAAAATGTGCAATAGCCTAGCGGGGGTGTTCAGAGACGAAGGGCGCGCGAGGGGAGCACGGAGAATGAAGATGGAGTCTGCGAGGAGGGAAGAAACCGCGAAACGGGGGGGGGGGGCGAAAAAGTGGCGTTTTGAGGATTTCTGTTTAAGAAAAGGAAGAGAAAATGGGAGAAAGAAATAGGAAAATGAAGAAGGGAGAGAGAAGAGAATTATTGAAAAAGAGAAGGGTTGCGGAAAGAGAGAAAGAGAAAGGGGCGGTCATAAAGAAAATGACGGAAACAATAAGGTGGAAAAGAAGGGCAGATAAAGAGAGAAAGAAAATGGAAGCGTAAAATAGGGGAGGGTGGGAGCGGAGCGTCGGGCGGCCTCCGCTCGGCAGGTTCGAGGGATGACAGCCCGCGGCCCATACTACCCCCGGGCGTCGCGGATATTGAGTTCACGGTAACCATGGAAACGGGGCCCGAGGCAATGACGTTTGTGCGCTTTATCCCTTATTCCCGCGGTTACGTGATCAACGCGGTTCCGAGCTCTTTTGCTCTCTCCTGCTCCCCCGTCCTCTTCCTCTTTCCCCTCTTCTTCCACCACGTACACGGCTTTCTTTTCCCTTCCATCTAGTACCGGGAGGATCCATTGTTAGTTAGAGTTATAAAACTGGTTATTCCCTCACCCACTCCACCGCCTTTGTTAATTACTAGTCGCACTCTTTTAGACTTGACGGGGGTCGATGGTTCGCAAATGAGACCGACGCCTCTAACGTAAACGATATGTATAGGGTGACTCGATGCTGGTGGCGCATCTGTAAATGGGGGGTTACCCTTCATGGAAATCGCAGAATAAACTTCCGTAAATTAGCTACAGGTAATTGGAAAGAAATTGGGGGAGAGATGAAAAGGCTAATATCACGTTTGTCAGTCTACCTACCAAGCAGTACATCCTTTAGAGGCGTCCGCAGACTTTTTTTCACGAGGGTCAACTTTGGGGTGACGGTAAAGAAAAATATTAGCAACGAGAGAAACACGCGGGGCGAGTGGAGTAGCCCTCTTCCGTTTTCGAACCCCTTTTGTGGTGCCAATTTAATTAAATATTTAAAAATATTCATTTTTTTAGCATAAACTTAATAGAGATCAGTTTTGAAAAATAAGCGATTTTTTCTCAAAAGCCAGGACAGCCACCTTTTGCCTTTCCTCCCCCCTCTGGTCGACTGTGCAACCTTCCGACGCTAATTGCAAGGAAAAAGAAGGAGAAGAATGTGGTGTACCATCACATTCTTAACGTAACGGACCAACCTGTAGAAAGGAACGACGAGGATCTTATTACTTCCACTTTTTTTTCTACAGTCCTCTAAGAGATAACGGGCCGCCTGACAATTATACGGCTGAAATATTATACACGCGATTACGAAAGTCACTGTAGCGGGAGGTCGCCGGACGGGATGCGCGAGTGGTTCACGCGCGCAGCCGTAGGGGGAAGTCGAGAGCAGATATTTCCTAACTCGTTTAAAGCCTATCAAATTTTTCTGCCCGGAAAGCCAGGGAAACCGCATTGTGCCTGCATTGTGCCGCTAATGATTTCATTTCGCCCCGCCGCACCGCGGATTTTATTTCAGCTCTCGAGACCGAAACCGTGCCCCCGGCCGGACCCCACCGCCATCCAGCGTGGCGCATTCCCTCCCTCACCCTCGAATCCCGAGCCGTTTAATACACACATCCCCCGGAACAACGCTCGAGCTTGCATTTTATTTCGCATCGCTTTTCCCCCGCTCTGCATGAGAAATTCATTGGTAATCGCCTGCGAAAGGGACGTAGAAACCGTTCGCACCCTCTCGGCTTCCCTCGACGTCGAAATGAATGACGATTTCGTGTAATAAACATTTTTATTAAACCAATCGAAACGGTACTTATCGTGGCAAGTGTCTCGTCGATTATAAACTACGCTCCTCCGTTCTCACTTACAATAACCGGGACAGCCGTCGAAGCGGAAGTCTCGCGGGACTTCGGCGGGAGCACCCTCGAGCCGGAGGAATCGCGCGAATCTGATCTTTCGTTGGTGCTTCAATCGGTTCCGCCGCGCTCGAGGTGCGGGCGTTCGTTAATTTATTAAAGACCACAGTCGTTTAGTCGACAGCCGATGAGATCAACGCGAATGTTAATTCGTTGTCGAGTGTTCCGCATCCGAGTGTCGGCGATTTAAGTACATAGAATATTTATATTTATATTTATATTTATATATATATATGATGTATATACATATATAGATATAGATACACGTTTATTCGCGGTATTTACAGTAATTAGTATGGCAATTTAAATACATATAGGTACACCTTATTAAATAAGAGCAATGTAAGGACCAGCGCACCCGAGCTTCTTAAGTACATATAAGTGGGTCACGAGCGTGCGTAATGATACCGTTCGGCCACGCATCACCGCGAGGATTACGTGCCCGGGCCGAATACTCGCGTATACATTGAAACGGAATTTTAACGGTAATCACGGGATCACGAATTACAGGCTTTAACGAATTATAATTCCGCGGCGTTACGTACGGTGGAACTTCCGTGACTCGGGGTGTCTAGGCGTCCGACACGTTGGCAACTTAAATCGCGAGAGGGAAGCTTAACCGTAAGTGTTACGTGTGTTTAGTAGGGTGGCCATTACTTTCAACATGTGATTTCTTTTGCTCTCACCCACCAGTATGGTTCTATTTCATAAAAACGTAGTGCCTGGAGATTATTGCAATCGAACGGCAGGAAAGACCTTCAAGTTTAGCCATTTATCAATCGTTTGGATTTAAAGGATTTCTTTAAAATGCTAAGCCCAATCGAAATTTTCTTCAAATGATATTAAAAGAGCACTCAATTTTCTACAATTACGGTATATATGATTTTTTTGCCCTTCCAACCATTTTTTAAATAACACGGTTCGAATTACGCGCGTATAGAATACGCCACCCCTGTCTATATTCGAACGCTATTATCTAAAAAATGGTTCGAAGCATGGAAGAATTTCATATACAGTAATTGTAGAAAATTGAGTGCTCTTTTAATATTATTTGAACAAAATTTCGATAGGGTTTACCATTTTGGAGAGATTTTTTAAATTCAAACCATCGATGACTTTTAAACTTTGAGACCTAATCGGCCTTTCCTGTCGTCCGATCGCAATAAACTTTTTCTGGGACCATTGTTTTATGAAATGGAACCGTTCCAGGGGGTGGCAGCAAAGAAACACGAGAAAAAATCGACACATATAAATAATGGCCACTCTAAGCAGTATTTATATATTAAATTCCAGCTTCATTTTAACGTTTTCTCTGAAGAATGCAATATTTACTATCGTTACTATCGTAACTGCAGTCGTACAGCTCTGTGAGAAATCACAACCCTCCTCTGGATTTAAAATTTGACCCGGCAATCGCCTCTTACCAGAAAAGATTTCCCTTCAGTTACTACTAATTCCCCAAAAAACGATTCAACAATTTCCACCCTGGAACGAAGATCACGGTACTCGAAAAGGAGATTTAAACGATATCACCCAATGTCCAGGGGTTTGCTGTTTCACAGAACGGCACCCCCGGCCCCTTACTACGTATCAGTCGTCGAACTCTCCTTGCTGGACGTACAGTTACGATATGAATATCATCCGAATGCTTCTCGACAGCTCCACAGACCGTGGTGCTCCGCCTTGTCCGAGAGCGATCGGACCGTCATCCGTGACGCAGTCTTCGAGTCCTTCTCCTGGAGAACTCACTCGGGGTCGTGGTCGCGCTGGATGCAGCGGACCGTCCTCGAGCTCGTTTTCCGCTGGTGCGCGGTGCTCCGTCAAGTGTTGACGGCCTGTCGGACGAACAGGTACTCCGAGAACTGTTGCCCCTCGACGCCGCCGCCGTTGCTGGCCACCACGCGGAAGCCGGCGTTCAGGAGCCTGGTGATCGTCTGCACCGAGTTTAGCTTGCAGTAGCCGTTCAGCGGGAACCTGATCAAGTGGCGGGCGTCCTGCTGGTGCCAGGCGACCCCCGAGCCGGCGAATATCACCGCTTGGGTCATCTCCGGGAACACCTCGTCCAGCAACGCTCGCACACCGGACAGCATCACCCTCTCGCCTAGGTCCGGGCTCACGTGGAGGGCCACGCACTCGTAGCTGCAGGTCCCCTCGTTCCCGCGGATCTTGTCGGTGTCGCGGTTGCAGGGCATCGCCGTGCTCCCCGTGCCGCGGTTGCTCAGCTGATTTGCTGGCGGAGGGCTCGGCGAAGAGGAGGACATCGTTGTCGTCGTCGCCGAGCCGTTCTTCATCCGCTCCTTCTTCATTTGCTCCAGCTGTCTGCACATCGCTGTGAACAGAACGTGGCGGTTGGTGCATGTGAAGCAGAATTGAAAGCAGGGGTTGAATGAAACTGTTATTTATCGAAATTTTAAGTTTTAAATTATTTTCTTTCTGTTTAAGGTAACTTTGTATAGCAATACTTTAACTCTGTTGAAAGAGTTCAGTTTTAACAGTTATTCATGCTTCTCATATAACAATATATTAAAGTCGCAATAATAATAAGGAGAAGAATTGTATGTTCGATTGATAAAAGAAGAATATAAAAGTTAGGAATATTTTTTTAATTAGTATTATTTAGGGAAGTGGATGCAGGATAAATATACATTAGACAGGTTTAAAGGTCTCAACTTTAGGTATCTATCCTATCCCCCATAACATTTTCAGGAAATCTGCTTGTCACAATTTTAATATTTTTAGAGCACAATAAATTTTCCCGTTTAACTAGAACATTTTTTCTACTTTCAAGAAAATAAAAGTTTCTTATTTATGTGTGGACTAAAAACTTTCCTCGGAACTGAATAGAGAACAATCATAAAATTACAGTTACTTCATAATTAATTGAAAATTTTAGGTTTCATTCCACCCCTGATTGAAGACAGAATAATTGTATAATAGGTAACTTAATAATATAATTATGTCTTTATTGAAATGTTCAGTTCACCGCTAGAGCTTCTAAACTTTAAAACCTTTCAATTCCGACAGGATTTTCATCTACTTCGACGAGGGAATCTTCAAATATCAATTAAAAAATAATTGCTCATTATTTGCTTGCCTCTATCTCACGTATGTTTGAACATGTTCGATAATTGAGATCTGAACGATATCCATAGATATTGAAATTTCGTGGGTCTCGAGTTTTTGTCGTGCCTCCCCCCTCTTCGATTACCGAGATATTGGCGTTTAATGCAGCATAATATGAAGTTCGCGAGCTGCTGCCGGTATTGGCGGTTTAACGGCAGGAAAAATGATCCGAGGAAAGATTCTGCCGTTCAGATAACATGATTTATCGAAGCTGCACCGTGATCTTTCGCCGCGGCTACAGAAGCCGAGGAAGTTGTCCGTCGAGTAGGCATTCAGCAACCGTTCAGATTTTCGTCCGCGATTAAGCAATCCGTACACAGCTCTCGCGGATTCCGATGCTTCCCCGTTCTTCTTTAATTTAACGGCACTGCTCGCTTTCGCAATACCGATTGCGAGTTCCCAAGGGAACGCAACCGCGTGGAATTGAACGGGACACCGCGCGTGCACCGGGGAAACGCATCGATGAATTTCTCTTACGTGCGATGTCGAAGTAGCGCGCCTCCTCCAGCAACAGATCCAGATCGGCGAAATTGTCCGGCAACAGTAGGCGGGAGTTCCTCATGAAGTTCAGTATGTGCCTAAACATGCCGCCGTCCCTGTCGATGAAGTAGTGCTGCTTCAGGGAGTCCAGGACGATGGGGATGCTGCCGTTGAACAATTTCGCTAGTCTCGATTCCGGGTACCTGCGGAGAAGCAATTAGAAGAAACACATCGTTAAAATCTTTAAAATTTACATCATTAAAATCTAAATCTTTAAAATCTAAATCTTTAAAATCTAAATTTTGAAAATCTAAATCTTTAAAATCTTTAAAATCCAAATTTTTAAAATCTTTAAAATCCAAATATTTAAAATCTTTAAAATCCAAATTTTTAAAATCTTAAAAATCCAAATTTTTAAAATCTTTAAAATCTTTAAAATCTTCAAAATCTTTAAAATCTTCAAATTTCTCCAAATTTTTTCGTTGCGTCATATCTCCCAAGCAGATCAGTTCTGAAGTGCAGAAAAATTATCAACCCATATATTCCAATTTTGCACGTAAGAAGATTATGCAGAGATTCAAGATTATCTACTATGCAAGACCCACTTTGAGGAGCCACGGTATTTGGCCCCTCGGATCCTCACGCAAAGTGATGTCGTTTGCAAGCTTGTACACGGCGTCGATTTCTTGTATCGTTTTAAATCTCGCTGATCGATTCGGTCGATGAATCGTTAAGCAGTTGCTCCGAGGAGGGGAGAGATCGGTTATTCGGTGTAGCGACATATAAATTACGCTTTCGCATTGACGAGGTCTCGTTGAGGCGAGCAGGTGCTGATACACTTCGGTCACCTGCCGAAGATGCTTGGCGTTACGGGATCAAGGGAGCCGCAGCTGTCGCGGGCCGAAATTTCTTCTCTCTCTCTTTTTTCTTTAAAGCGAACTCGCACTCTCCTGGCCCCCTAATAATTGGGGATCGCCGACGCGCTGGATCGATTAACGTCACGTCGTAAATGTGCATTTTGTCATGGGCCGATGCGCCGCTAAGTAAAGGGTATCTACTCGCCGGGCCGTTTGGTTATTATTTTATTGGATTAATGAAAACGTAATGGAAATTTTTTCGGGGAAGAAAGGGGGCTCCCGTGTGAAAAGAAAGTGGCAGTTTCGGGAGCGCTGCTTCGCGGATTCCCGCTCGTAAATCGAGGGACGTTGCAGATTGGCAACTCTCGTCCCCTTATACTGTTTTTTTTTCATTTAAAGTCGGTCGCGTATTTTGCCGAAGGGCGGCGATACAAAGAGAAAAGTTTATAACCAATTGATAACCGTAGCGCAGCAAAAATTAATGAATTATTATTAATTTCTTCGATTCGCCTCATACTCGGTTATGTATCCTGCAACACTAATCCTAGCATAATCCACTTATCCATTTCGTCTTGTCTTAGTCCATGTGCATGTTCTCTTACATTGCGCTATATCTTTTTTTACATTAATTTTGTGTCTTCTCATGTTTAGCTTAAAGTCTCAAGCTAATACTTCAAGTTAAGTTAAAATTACTTTACTTGTTTACTCTTCCTTTTTGTAATGTTTGTTCTGTTGCCCCTATTTTACTTCAGTTTATAATTCACAGTTAGCCGTGCCAACAGTGTCCTATTAGAGTAATAAAGACGATTAATAATAACAAATAAAAATAATAATACGGTGCTACGAATATACCTACTACTGCAACGGTCACAAATTTTACGCCAAGTTTCTCAAAGGAAGCGAAGATGCGTCTGAGAAGAGAAATTATAATATCAAGTTCTTCCCGGTCTCGTTACGATTCCCCAAAATTTCAGCAGCTTGTAATAATGTTCAGCGGATTATTACCGGGGCTCGCGTGTTCAGAGTGCTCATCGTCGAAATGAAGACGCAAAATGGTTTACAGATACGATCGCGCGGCGTGCAACTATTATATTAAAATATCTTTACCCGTGTCGCTTATTACGCGGTGCGATTTCGATCGCTTAATCCCGTGGCAACGATCGATTATCGTCACCGGCGGCATCGCGGCGCGTCCCTTTTATTGCGGCTGCCACGCCGCAGGAGAGACGCGGCCGCCATCGTTTTCGTGAAAGCTGGCAGCCGCCGGGATCACCGGCAACGTAGACGGAGGACGGACAGCGAGGAGGAAACAAGGAGAAAGGTCGCGGGTGAAAAAAAAGTGTCCCGGTCGAAGGAGAAGAGGAGAGCGAAAGAAGGGATTAAAAGCGAGTTCTCTGGACGGTGACAAGAAAATAAACGCGCATCGACCGAGAGGAGACCCGTCCTGGCGGATGCTGGCTATGCAGATAGCCGACGTCGAACCGTGCCACCTTTTCCGGCTCCTTTAGAAAGCGCCCCATGACATTTTCGAGCGCGCTGCACGTCGAGCTAGTCCCTTTGCTTATCGTTTCCTCGCGCTCGATACGTCCGTATCTTGGAATCGTATCTCGATATAATGACAGACAGCGTGCAAGCGTTACAATCGCGACATGCCTACGCCTGTTGCGATGAATTTCGTCGCGAGATTAATCTTGCTATAAATTGACATCAATATAGTTGCAGTCTAGGCGTGCGTGGCGATTTCTGATCAGCTCTCCTCTGGAACGCAACAGGGAGTGGTTGTTGGATTAAAAAAGGAGGATTGGTATTAAGGATACTTGTGGTATTAACGAGGGAAAAGTGGACGTTTCTTTTGGAGGCTTAGATTTTTATGTGGGCGCTGATTAGTGGTACGTGTTTCTTCGTTTCTTCTTGCTGGGGTAACTACGAAGGTAGGTACATCCAGCTTGGTTTCAGCTCGCGTCTCTGGATTTTCTCAGGAACCCTTGGTCTGTAGCGTGAATGGTAACGAGAGCGATTTCGACGGGTTTTTTGATGCCAGCCGGCATGGTTCTGCGTGCTTGGCCGAAGGTCGTCGTAATTTAGCATATAATAGACGAGTGGCACGGGAAAAAGGGGCGAGAGGGAGAGAGAGAGATAGAGGAGAGGGAGGGCGGTAAAGAGGAAGGCCGAGGTGAAAGAGAGAACAAGAGCTGGAGAGTCGGTTGTTCGTGTACCTCGACGGTGCGTTATGGCACAACGAGGGGGAAATACCGACGTAGGTATCCCGTGCCCCCTCGGGCCGGTTCCCATACCTTCCACGGCGATAACATATAATAACGACGGCCCCGTGGAGCCCGTGGGCGATCTGACTTCAGCGGGGAGGAGAGAAAGAGAAGACACCGCGGGGTAGGTACGACGCTATATACGTGTATAGTCGTGTACGGAACGGCGAGGAGATCTCGGCCTCCCTTTCTGCCCCGGTGTTTTCGACGGCGTCGCGAAAGTCGTGAGCGGCGAATGGAGGGGCACCGACCGACAGAGAAAATGAAAATTCTGCGAATCTCGTTTCGAGAACCACGCGCTGCGGAAAGGAAAGAACGTGTATCGCGTATTAGTGGCTGGGAACATTGTATGTATCAGTCTAATGCTTCACTAGTGGTGCACTCGGGATTTAATCTTGGGGGAGATGAGTTGAATGGATAAAAATATTTTTAATATTTTTTATATATAAAAATTTATTTACAGAATAAAATGCAGTTTTCTTTTCTTTTTAATAAGCCCCTTCTTTGGGGGGTGTTAGGGCCTCTTGGCACCCCTCTGCGGAAGCCACTGTGCTACACAGTTCTATATAATTGCTCTCCCGTTGCTGAAGATGTTATTTAGAAATTTACCCATTTAAAAATTTACACATTTAAAATTTTACAAATTTACAAATTCACGAATTTACAAATTTACGAATTTACAAATTTACAAATTTACAAATTTACAAATCCACAAATTTACAAATCCACAAATTCGCAATTTCACAAATTCACAAATCCACAAATTTACAAATTCACAAATTCACAAATTTACAAATTCCAATATCATATGAACACCTCCTGCATCGAGCACGCTTCGCAACTGAAATTAAAAAGATCTGCCCTTCAACTACAATTTTATTAACAACACCCCCCTCGATTATCCACTTCTGCGATTAAAGCGCGCAATAGGCGAGGCTGACGCAGCAAGATCAAGACCCAAGTTCGAAGATAAACAGAAGACGAGTAAGAAGATGAAATAGAGGAGGAACGGATGGTGGTGGATAGAAGTGGCGCGCGGCGTGGCGAGATGGAGAAAAAAAAATCGAGAAATCACGGACGAGGAACAAAAGGAGAGGGACGAAGGGGGAGAGGGAGCAGGATGTATGTGCTCGCAGGCTTAAGAGCGCGTTGTTTGTGGCGATCTTGGCGCGGAGAGGGTGGGTGCGCGGGGGAGGAAACGGTACCGGGGGCGGAGGACGAGCGCCGTGATTACCCCAGGCGATTTCTTGGGCCCACCGACCGTCCGAGGTCCGATCCCGGGTCAGATCCGCTCGCTATGGGAAAACGCTAAACGATCGGCTCACATCACTCAGATTCCTGCTCTGCTTTCGGTGCACGCGCGCGTGTGTGCTCTACGCTGCTCTGCCTTTGCACCGGGCTCGATTATGTAGATGGCTGAGCACGTTTAAAACACTGAAGATCTTGAGCTTCATTGTTGAGAGGTTTTAACATTTAATTAGCATTAGGTATACCGAGCAAACGTTTCGAAACTAACTTATATTATTATGACGATTTAACTCTTTAATCCTTTAGCACCCTCACCTAGATCCCGTTCAAGGAAAAATATGTTGTTTTGTTTTTATCGTTAAAAATGGTCTGAATTTATATATTTTTATATAATTTTTTTTTTTAATTTATTTTTTCAGAGGCCAAAATGTATAAAACCAAAGAATACAGGGTTCAGATAGGTCCAACTTTCTTGAGTGAATAAAACTACTTAAGTGAGTGAAGAAACTTAACGCCAAGTGGCGTTTTTCAGCCGTGTGATTTTGCGCGATTCACGGCGCGCTGGTGCGGTGCATAAAATATATGCCGTCTGTTCGTTGCAACGCGAGCAACAATGGTCGTGCGCGAGAACGAGGCGCCTCGAACCAATACAAAATCGCTTTGTCAGGGCCGAGCAAATTGCACGTGCTGGGCTGAAGGGCGAGGAAACGAGGACTCGGTGGATCTCCATGGGATAGCCCGGGGGCCTTGCAAAGTCTTCGGCCAGGACTCCCCAGACCTGGCCGGCAGGATGATCGACGACGTTTTAGGGATTACGTGATACCGGAAGCGCAAACTAATGATCGGCGGTTACGTCATCCCTGAAAATGTCTGGAGGAAAGCGTCGTTGTTCCCCGTCCTCTAAGATTGATTTCCGAGTGGGATGCACGAGAGACTGCCCGATGCGATCATTCCACTCTATTGGGTTTCATTAATGGCTGTGCAGCTGCGTATTAGGTTGCACTCGACGTTCGATGAAATATCGAGAAACGAACGGATGTGGAATTCTATATTATATAGGTACTTTAGAATGTATTTATTCATCTTTATTATATACGAAGGGTAAGGAGACAAAACTGGGAATGTCCCTTTTTCGTGATTCTGCGATTTATAGCATACTAGCTGACTCGTTACTCGGTTTCACCCGGGAATTATTGTTATTATTATTTATTATTTTAGATAGCATATTTATAAATAATCTATAATCTAATCTAGGACGTATTTAAAGTATATTCTAAATTTCATTGAAATCCGTTCAGCCGTTTAGGCGTGAAAAAAGGACAAACAAACAGACAACGTTTCACTTTTATATATTAGTAAGAAAGTAAGGATTTTGTTGGGTGACAACTGGGACTACAGAACTGTCGAATCACAAAGGGTTATAAAGTTTAAACACCCCCTATGATAACGTTAAATATTTGGTATACTGTTTAAAAACAGGAAATGTCTACTGTACACTGGGACAAAATACGGAATCTCTCCACTCTTTGATTACAACGAGGGTGAAATTAACCCCCGAAAATTCATCTATTTTCCGATTTTGTGTTATAACTCGCGAATTGTAACAGACAGAAAATAAGTTTTAAGACAAAAGTTACTTCTTTTAATTAGACCTATCATTTGGTAAAAAAAATATTTTACAGTTTACGAGTTATAACACAAAATCGGAAAATAACCGTATTTTCAGGTGTCAATTCCACCTCCTTAGAGCGAATTTGAGCAGCAAACAAAAATTGCATTGTAATCAGGAGGAAATCCCCTACATATTCACAAAGCTTCAGAATTTTTTGAATTTCCGTATTCCGAATGTTCCCTTGTTAATAAATAACATTTTTGTACAGCTCGATTCAGTCTTCCTACCCCAGCGAGGACTGGAAAATATATATTTCCACGTCTGCTTACCCGACGTGATGCCTTATCTGCCCGCGATCGCGGCGCTCGATCGTTATTATCATCGTTGCCCATTGTCGTTCGTTCCACGGACGGCTGTATAAATCCTCGTAGGTGTCCGGGCTCGGGGAGCGACTATCTCCGATGAGATCTCCGACGGTGTCGTTACGCGTCGACGATGGTTTAGCCGGCGTAAATCAATTTCGCGAGTAACACGGGGGAACGAGGGTGGGGCCCGTCTCTGCATCGTTTCTGCATCGTGCCGATATCATCGCCGTTGCGAGATCGCCGTCGATGCACGCGTCTCCTAATTGAATCCAAGATTCCTTATCGTTTACGCGGAAATTGATATCGACCGCCCCGGGAGCATGCGCGTGAGTCCCGTTACGATCGTCCACGGCGATCCCCGAACCGATTTCGAAAGTTTCGAGCGCGCGCCCGGCTTTGCGAATAAATTCGCGACGATTGCGATTACAGGCGCATTAGCCGCCCTGTAAATCGGTTGTTTCGCCGCGCAACGGTATTCCGAACCTATCGGCGTATTAGATTCGCCTCGATCGCCTTCAGGTGCAACCCGCCTGACAATCTAACGGGTGAAAGGTGTAAACCCACGTATCGTACAATGCGCTCTATGTATCGGGATCATTGCGACGCAGACTTTTACCGCCTTTCCCTGCCGCGCTTTTTTGTTGCCCGACACTTGGACGTGTCTGCAAAAATACGCGCGATGACTCGGTGGGGAAGTGATTGGTTCGCATCGGCGGGAATAAGGTCACGCGATGGAGAAGGAATAATAATCGGAGGAGCTTCGTACGAAACCACTGGTCGGAATCAGTGGTAGCATCCGTTCACCCACAGACCATCCGCGAAACCACGGCCACCTCTATTTAGTATACCTAAGTCGGTGCCTACATAGGAAATTTGGCAACGGTGACATCAGTCCTATGCAAATTATTGTGATAGGTGAATGTAATGGGGATTTATTGTACTTATTTAAGTGTAATTGATGTGTGTGGTCTACAAGTGTTATAAATAATATGTTAGCCTAAAGTTTTAGAATTGCAAAAATAGGACAATAGGGGGAATATAAAACGATATTAATCTTTATTTTAGTAGAATTTTTTTGTATTTGTATTGATAAATATGAAACTGCAATGAAGCAGTAACTCCTATGGAGAGTAGATATGTTTTTGACAAGTGTTGTGTACCCAAATGCAATAGGAATTATGCAACATCTGATGCAAAATATTTTCTGTTTTTTGCTTTCCGCGGGATGAAAAGTTAAAAACAAAGTGGATAAAAAATGTGCTAAGAAAAAATTAGAAACCCAGTATGTAAATGACCTGTTGTTTATCAACAGGTCTTTATTAAATAGTATATACAGTATCTTATAAAAGTCAGTACATAGTTTGATCGGACTGATGTTTCTTTTGTATGCGATGTTGCCACATCACATGTTCCGGCCTGTACCAGAGATGGTCGTGACGAAACCCGTGCAGTAGCGCACTCAGGATTTAATCTTGGGGAGTCGAGTTGAACGGATAAAGATATTTAATGCAAAGTCAATCAAATTCATTAGGCGATTATAAAAATTTATTTAAAGATTAAAATCCAGTTTTCTTTTCTTCTTATCAAGCCCCTTCTTTGGGGGGGAGCCAAGTTGAACGGATGAAAATATTTTAAATGCAAATTGAATAAAATTCATTAGGTAATTATAAAAATTTATTTAAAGATTAAAATCCAGTTTTCTTTTCTTCTTACCAAGCCCCTTTTTTGGAGGAGCCGAGTTGAACGGATGAAAATATTTTAAATGCAAATTCAATAAAATCAAATTAGGCGATTATAAAAATTGATTTAAAGATTCAAATCCAGTTTTCTTTTCTTCTTACCAAGCGCCTTCTTTGGAGGAGTCGAGTTGAATGGATGAAAATACTTTTCATGCACATTCCAAAAATTTCATTAGGTAATTATAAAAATTTATTTAAAGATTAAAATCCAATTTTCTTTTCTTCTTACCAAGCCCCTTCTTTGAGGTTTGTCAAGGCCCCTTGCCTCCCTCTGTATGCGCCACTGAACCCACGTAAGTATGTATATAATATATGAAAGAGATATCTCATAGAGAGATCAATGCAAGCTACACTAAGAAGGCGTAACATGGTGGCACAGAGACACGCAAGAACCCCGACTGGAATCTTTGGCCGGTCGCCTGGATTTTCTTGCGCTCCTCTCGATAGGATCTGGCGGCCGGCGATCTCGCGATACACTTTCGACAAAACAATAAGGTCGACGGCGTGTAATGAGGGAGGAAGGTGCAATGGAGCGTGCCGAAGGAGACGGCGGAGAGGCTGCCCGGGCGGTTTTCTACGGGATATTAACCGACGGCTGGGTTCTCGCCGCGTTCTCTCTCCTCTCTCTCCTGCCCGTTCGTGCGTCACGTCGCGACACTTATCCTCGGATGTCGTTTACAGTCGCTTCCAGCGTTCGCGGCTATTAAAATCGGAGGGAAGGGTACGCGGTCTTGGCCGAGGATCGATTGGAAACGGACCTACGCTCCAGCGGCTCGATTAAACGACGATGCGCGCACCGCGAGAGAATAAAGACCTGCTTATCCGTTCGTACCTCGTCCCACCTCTTTCTTTTATTTCCACCGCCAGATGCTGCCCTTATCTCCGCGCTTTATTAGTGTCCATTATCGCGGTAATTGATATAGATTGGAGAGAGGCGATCGTTGCACGCTCCTCGATGCACAGAGGCGTTTAATTGATTTTCTAATGCCACGGCTGCTCGCCACTCGATCCACTCCCCCCTCCCTGTTGTATTGAAATATTGCGCGCCTACTCGCGCGTAGGCAGATCGTTGGCTAGCGATAACCGCTTGCGTACGCTCGTCCGCGAAATCCATTGTTTCCAATGACCGGTACGTGTAACGGGACTCGACGGATCGTCGTTGGGATCATCGTCTCCGGGGAAATCGAGCCCCACTGACTTACTTGGTGATTTCGTTATGTGAAATAAGACGATGACGGCGGGTTGTCAATTAGAATTAACTTTCCCGTGGACGGGCGCGGTACTAACGATTCTCGCAGACGACGGGGCCACCAGATATCCATCCACGTCCGAGGTAGTTAGCGTGTGGTCGATCGTAACGAGCGGCCGCATGAATATCGTATGGGTAACTGGATCGCACTGACATTCTGCGTACCTACAACCGTGCTACGCATGCTTCCGAGTGATTTTACAGCGGATATCGTGGGAGAATCCAAGGTGGAGAGAGTTGCTCTGTTGTTTGGGGGGATTTAGTGACGATCGGCTTGTACTGTTGGTCAGTGAACTAAAGTAAACTTTTTAACCCTTCAATGATAATTATTTATGGCGAAGCACGATATAGGTAATTACTTGGGAATATATTATACCTATAGGGTAAAATTAGGTAATACGCCCCAGAATTGCTTTACGCATACAAATAAGAAGAAGAAGGCTTTTACAAAAATATACCATAATTTATATTTTCTGCTTTCGGACAAATTGCGGCGAGTACGAGAGAAATTCAATTTTCTAAGTCACTATTGTTTTTGCGATAAATTCGTACATATGTTTCGAAAGTAGACAAATTACATTGTTTAAATCGTTATTGCCCAAACCTTTTTCACTACTCCTGTACACTAAAGGGAATTCCCCGTTTACAAACAATAAATAAATAAATAAATTTACACAGGTGGTAGAAAATTTGTCCCCATTACTTCAACATTTTGCTTGGACCTGATATTCAGCTAGAAGAGTCTTGTAGCTAAGAATCCATCGATAGTAGAAATAATAATAAATGAAAACCGTGGTCTGTGAGACTATCGAATGCGTAATGCAGTAGTGAATTGCACTGTTCGTCGCTGAAGGATCAAAAGGCGATGATCATGTGTGTGCGTCCGTTGCACGAAGCAACCTTATCGAACCGATAATTAGCTCTGTAATAGTGCTCGCTATCGCGAGGGGTTCAGTAGATTTTTACGATTGCAGCGATACCTGGATAGCTCTGGGGATCATTCGGGGCGATTAGAGTCTCTCCTCTGCGCAAAGTGCAGTTGTGGCTTTCACGTTACGTCTCTTTTGTGCATAAAGTACACGGGTATATACCGCAAATAGCCTTTGGACACTGTCGGGCATGGTAACGGTGTGCCTGATTGCGGGCGATATGTTCGCTGAGATATTGCCCGCTACGAACATCCTGGAGCGTTGTCGATGGTCACGTTTCCGCGATCCGGACATCACGCTCCCTTTCTAACTCTCTCGCGGTGCAATTCCTCGCGCTATAAAGACCGTTTTCACGGAAAGCCGAGATAGCTTTCCGTGTCGAAAAACTACTTTACACGAGGATTCTACCGAGACGAACACATCCCATTCCCTGTGAAAAACTTGATATCCCAATTGCAGGTACATATCTAATTAATAATCAAAGACGATGAATCATATAACTCACCCGAGTTCAACCATTCAACGTTCGACAGAAGACAATCTAAACTTTCCCAATGGAATGCCATCCAGCGTCGCAGGCGTTTCGATCCGTCGTAAAAATTCTCTATCTCGCATTCATTATCGCTAGGTTTCACTTTGCTGCGCGTAATAAATTAGAATGACAGCCGCGTGGTCGTTGGGGGACGGCGAGATCCGAGCTTTCCACGAGTCGCGAAACTGCGCGGCAGCTTGCTATACATACGTTACGAGCGTGTGGTGCTGATTTTTCGCGTGTCGCAAATGTCCGGGTGAAATTCAGAGCGTGCATGCTTACTTCGTTAAGGTTTCCAACGAGGACGTGTATATGGTGCCGCCTACGTCGATGTGAACTGGCGCTGTGTACCTGGAGGCAGCAGCCACGCAGGGTATCCCGGTCATCTTCTGGTTGTAGGCCGGCGCGGCCGGGGTCGACGGCGTCGGCGGCGTCGGCGACGAGGAGTTCGACATTGTGGGCGACGTGGCCGGCGAACTGCTTGGCGACAGCAATCTGACAGAGATACTTTTTACATTAATCACCGTCAGATACCTCGTCTACGCGGAATAACTAAGGGGAGTATGATTAAGGGGTTAGATCACCTTGGCCAGGTAAAAAATACCGCATCTTTGGGAATTTATTTCTGACTGACTTGTTCTTTAAACCTATCACGTGCCGTAGCTCACCGTTGTTTTTTAGAAAGACAATTCGAATAAGTCTATATTTACCTCATCTTAATTTGAGCGCTAGGAAACATATTGCGTTGTGCCAGCTCCGCCTTCGCCTCCTTCCCGTCGGCCTCACATTTCCGTCTGTAATTAAAAATACATGTTACATCGTGTACCTTTAACAAAATCCTAATGACAAGTATATCAAAGCATTGATTGCAAGCATTGACTTTCACATGCCCATATAAAAATATACCTAATTCAACTACACACCTACAGACCACTAAGAATCCTAGCAGTGTCCAGAATAATCAATTATTCTATCTAGAGAGGTGGTTAAAAATGTTAACGTAGTCGTTGGGAACAGTATTTAGTCGCCACAGTAGATTCACAGACACTTTGCTGTGCGACCACGCGCAGAGGTTCTTAAAAATCGAAAACGAGAGGCAAAAACGTGTTCTGGAGCAGGATTTCCGCTCGACGTTGCAAACTTCGTCGTAAAACGGAAAAACGATCGTCGAAACGCGTTGGTAACACGTTCCCGTTGGCTTTCTCTATCAAGGTATCGGTATCACCGCCTCTCTCCTTCTTTCCCATCGTCTATGCGCCCGCTATCGCTCTCTGTCTCTGTCTGAATTCCTTGCGATTGGCTTTCCACGGTGCGCGAATCCAAAAGCCACTGGGGAAAGCACCCCTGTATATTCGACACCGTGTGACGTGTAGATTTATTTATAAAAGGCTCGTGTTTACAAAGTCGCGTGTGCTAGCGAAGCCAACTTAAATCTACTTTCAAAAGTGGTCTCATCCGATGTTCAGAATTAAATAATTAGCTTCCGAGCTGTGCACCTACATCGTCATAGATCATTTTAAAGACTTGAAATTGAAATAGGTAGGTACCTAGGTATATTATTCCCAAAGACTGTACCACGAGTACCTACTCCAAGTCCTTCCACTCGAACGTGACTTTCCCACTGCTTCCCCTACCGAGAAGCTTGAACTTACAAACTTTAACTTTACCAGGAACACGTTCACATCCCGTATCATTTCTACGATCATCATTGCAAGAGTTAATACAGATTTCACGTGAAATCCGCCTGATCCTTTAGCCACCCCCATGCAGAATCCTTTCACGCTTGGATCACTCGCGGGCAACAATCTTCCACATTATTATGTAGAAGTCGAAAACGGTGTTCGCTGGCCGTCGGACATTAGCGCGGAACTTTCGCCTCTAACGAGGTCGCGGCGGCGTCGATTTCAACGGCGCGCACAGCTCGATTTAATTTATCGATCCTCACGGTTGGTCGCGAGCGACGATAAGGCTGATTTAGCGGGGCATTGTTTTCGGCCGAGCCGCCGACCCGGAACGACTAAGACCCGCTACGCCGCCGGTCTACGCGGAACATTAACCCGTAATTTTCATATGTATTAATAAGGCAATTAACGGCGGAACAATATTTAACGAGCGTCGTCCCGACCGAGGGAAAATCAACCCCGGCTGGGTCCGACGAATGGGAAAACTGGAAGGGATGGTCCGGCCGGTTCGGTTCGGCTTGCGCTTTAAAGAGGGACCCCAAATTCATTTCCACTCTGTGTACAAAGGAAACTCGCCGCGCTTTGTTCCTTGGACGCTGCCACGGTGTGGGGAAACACGAGTGTTTTAACTATTTAGGTAACAAATTTTATTTTAGATAATGGAGACACGTTTTTAGGCCCGGAATGGTCTTCTTTTTCACAATTCGGCGGGTAGTCCGCTCGCGGAGGAGCCATCCGCATCACGAGGAACAAATGGAAGCTTTCACAGTTAACCGGAGTCTGTTCGATTTGAGCGCGATGGCGAATAGGACAAGATGAGGCCGCATGAGCATGTAACCGCGGTGATCGTTTCGAGGCACGCGAAAGTGCCTCGGGCTGATCGCCGCACTACCTCGGGCTGTTCGTTGCATGGCCCCGGGCCGAGGCCGAACGCTATCGGTCCAGAAAACAGAATTCGTGCTCTGTATGGACGTCGTTCCGAGGCATGCGAAGCGCCTCGGGCTGTGCGCCGCACTGCCTTGGGCCGATCCGAAAGTTCTCGGCCCATCAAAGAGAATTCGTGTTCACGTACGAACACTTCTTCTATACATGCTTCTTTCTGTCATCTAGCACTGGGTGTTAGCTTCTTAACCAGCTATGTTTAGTTTACCTGAAGGTATTAAAACGGTTTATCACGCAGAAACTGATTGAAAATTAATTAATAGTACTGATTCCGTGTGGGTCAGGGAGTCATCTGATCAATTGTTGAGAGGCTGCTTACCATGGATGTTTACATCCTCTGGTTTCCCAATCTCGCAAGGGTTGATTTATGTTCATAATTACACGTAATTAAACACAGATCCCCTTTAACATCCTCTAACCAAGAAAAACTCCAATCGACCAGATCCACCGCATCGTCACATTAAATCCCTTGACCTCACTCCCCCTTCGCGATCCGATCACTTCGACCGCGTAGAATCGGCTCCGCACCGGGGTAGTTTTCCTCGCGAATAAATCATTCGACGACGTGGCAACGTTAACCAACGCCGTATAAACACCAATAAATACGCGGCCATGTATCGTTGAGAGGGGTATTAAAGAGCCTACCCGGAGTACATACCATCAACCACGAAACTCGAGAAGGAAAGAAGGTTTCCGCCTTCGTCCCCGTCGCCGAGATATTTATTTTCAGCCTGCTTGAGCTGGAGGTTCCTGCGACGTCGATGGGCACGAAGGTAGAGAATGGGGGACTGGTTTCCCTTTAGCTCGTCCCCTTCTTCCCTTCTTCTACCTCTTCTTCTTCTTCTTCTTCTTATCCTCGACTTGGCCCACAGTGTGTATACCAGCATAGCCGCGGGGACGACGGGGAACGCGATGCAGAGACTTTTCTTCGTTGCTCGAAGAGGTCGCCGAGCAATTCGCGTCTCCTCCGACTGCGGTTGCGGCGTGGACACCGGTCCCGCGACTCGGAGGCCAGGTTAAGACGAAGGAGCAAACGTTGGCAGAGCAGAGCAACCGTGGCCATGCTCGACGCCCGGAGGCCGTCGGTGTTGTCTCACGCGGGCGTTTACGAATGTAGGGTAGTCGACGAATGCCGCGTTGTTTTTCCGTTTGTATCTACCTACTCTTTGGGCCATATATTTTAATCGACACTGCGAGGGAATGAGGTCGCTTGAGATGGGTAGTGGGGAGTCTTCTTGGAAATAAGGAACGTAGACACTCTTGTTTTTGGGGTGGAATACCGTGGGAGTAGGTACATAAGTAAGGTAGGGGTGTTGTGAGACGTTTGTAGGAGATAGGGATTTAAATTTGGATCAAGAAGATCACTTTTATCTGACATTGGTATTGTCTTTATGACTGTTTTATAGAATGTACATTGTACAATATACAACTCGTGTTGAACTGAGTAGGATAGATGTACCGTTTGTGGCGATTGCACTGTTTTTGGCCATGTGCATAATTATCCTATTTTTAAATTGCTTGCAGATAATTATTCTGTGGGGAATTTCACATCATAAATATTTTCTTTAGTATACTGCCCGAAATATAAGGTTACATTTATTGCTTACAAGGAAAAATATTAGATTTTTTAAGAAGTGACCAAAACTGGTACAATACCTTAAAGTGGCCACAAATGGTGCATCAACCCTATATTACCCGATACACTAATTTTTTGGTTCTTCTTTTGTGTAACGTAAGTACGTATTCGCTTCAGAGATGCTTCTTTGCAGCAGAATCTATGATGTACCAAGTACGTACAGAGTTTCTTGCAGGCAGGGCACCCACCTCCGATGGTCTACCTAATTGACTCACATCTTAATCTCCAACCTAAGCCGCAAGTAAAGAGTGCTCATATTTCTATATCAGACGGACGAGAGAGTTTGCATCTAGCGGAACATTTGATGAATAGTCGAATCGCGAAGATACCAGCTCGCAGCCACGGTAACGATCATCAAGATTCAAGCGCCTTTGGGCAATCGATTGGCGTGCATGCAGGTGCCTCTAATAAAGATACAGCGTACAAGCGCGCAAGTAATTAACCTGTATCGCGATCGGAATCGATCTAAAAGAGGTTAATTACCGAGGCGACATACTCTAGATTTCATTCGTCTTCCGACCTCGTTCGTCGGAATAGAAAATTAGATAACTACGACCGGCTCGTCTCGGCGATACGGAGATACGCTCGACCACCTCCCCTCCCCCGAGATAGGTAACGTTGTTCATCAGTTCGCAATTTATTGCGAATGTGGGGGAGAAAGATTAACGGGAGAATGTGGAGAAGCACCGCCGCGACGATTTCAGCAACAGCTGTTCCGTCGCCGCGGCGCCTCGCATCGCAGAAAACAACTCTGCTGTGTGTGTGTGCGTAGTATACTCGGCGTGAATGTATAAGTCATCGATATGCATATACAGGCAGGATATACATTACGATAATAATAAAAAAGTGTTTCCGAGAAAAACATGTTCCAAGTTCTCGCTCTTGCCACGCGCACAAAAATGGTCTGTATGGGTGATCAGAGTTTGAATTTTGGACGGACGCTTGATGAACATGTTTTCCGCATGACATACTATCGATTATGCCAAAAAAATCAATTTTTTGGACCGATTACACAAGGTTCTCCCCTCCAGGAGACCCTCCTGTCAAACACCTTAAAAATAGGTGATCTTTATTTTTAAATCGGTTCATTAGTTCTTCTGAAATCAAGATTAATATATAAATATCGTGATTCGAAATAAACGTGTTCAGTGTTCACAACTCATACCTGCGTTCGCAGTTTGAATTAGTTATCTGACCGCAGACTCGATACCGTTACGAATTTTGGTGTGAAACTTTCACAGGGTATTCTCGAGCTGTTATACTACAAAAATATATATATAACAAAAATAAATTTTCTGAAAACTTTTAACCGAAGGACTCCCTTAAAGACAGTTTCTAAGATAACGTATCAGAGGAGAATCAGTGGTAAGGTGATCGCCCCTTAGCTCCGCCTATAAAATAATTCCTCACGCAACAACGCAATTAATCATTCGCGTCCATACGATAAGACAGCATCTTGTCCAATAAAGAACACCGACAGCAATAAGCCTGACTTTCCTTTCGGACCAATTCTCACCAGCTTCGAAGCGCACCTCGTCCGACGCGAGCCGAAGACAACGCGGAAGTAGAATAGGACGACGTAGAACAGCCGCGCGCGGTACGAAGGACGAGCGCGCGCATTCTTATTACCAGAGGATCGTTGTAGCCACTTTGTCGTGTTGCGCGGGACAGTTGTATGCACAGTGCTGTGCAGCAGCGTGCTCCAAGTGACCAGCTGCATGCACGTGTGCTGGCAAGATGAGCGTGGCCCCGGGGGCTCGTACGAGAAGGCGTCTAACACGTTCCGAGAGGACACGCGCGTGTCCTCAGCGCGTGCACCACGTCGCGAACTAGAAGTCTGCCCGGCAAGTTTGCGTGGACGGTGGACCGCCGCGGGCCATCGTCGGTATGCAAATTCGCCTGTTGTCGAGCGATCGACCGCGCGTTTCCGGAAAACGTGTCGCTGCGCGTGAAAATCTCGCCGGGGAATCGCTCGCCAAGAAAGGTTGCTCCGCGAGCGTTTGATCTCGCGATTGTTCGTGGCTCTCGACAGCTAGGTGGGAGGGAAATAGTTTACGCGATGAAAATGTTAGTACTGACCTGCGACATCAATGAGAAATAATTTGTTAAGCGGCATTAAAATTCTCAGCTGAAATTGGCCAAGGTGCTTCAGTAGAATTTATGCTTCAAGTAATTAGTAAATTATTCTAGGAAATTTTTGATTAATTACGATCCGCTGTTTAATAAACGTCATTCTGCCGGGTCACTCCGGGATGATATTGTTTCGCGAACGGATTCGTTTCGATGGAAATTTATAAAAGTATACCATGTACAAACTGATAAAAGCTTACGGGATATAATTCGTCGAAGCTCTGGCAGCGGATTCTCGTTCCGCAATTTCATTTCCCTCTCGCCTCTCCCTGGACCTCTCTCAATAACATCTGTAATGGAACAGTATTTTCCAGTACATTCGAGCAGCAACATTATCCAGGCAATTATTTCGCGCAACGTAATAGGGATAACAGCGGGATATTGAATTAGAGCGGGGTGCAGAGCGAGCGCTGAGTACTTTTCATTTGGCAGGTGGAAATATTTTTGGGTAAACGTTCACGAGTTACCATTCTAGGGTTCAACAGTTGGACGCTCGTCATTCGATGGACATAATTCTGCTACGGAGAGGTTTCTTGATTGAACTAATTTGGGATGATCCAGGGTCGTATTAAGATCTTTTGAGGCACTAAGCACTTAAAATATTTTCAAGCTCGCTTAGGTATATAGCTTGGTCACTTCAACGCAATATACGATTTCTTAGGATTTAAGAAAAAAAACCAGGTGGTAAACGTGCTGAAGGGCCCATTTTTTTCGTTAAAATGAAGATGTAGTTTACTAAAAGTAGGCCGAGTGTTGTAGTACAGAAAAAATATAGATTGGATAAAATGGTAATTTCTTTTAAGGATGGGTCCCTAGGGATTCTTCTGCCCAGGCAGCAATTGCTGATCGACCACCCTGTTAAATTCGCTACTGCTTCCTCCCGTGCAATTGCATTCGTTACGAGCGTTGCAGCATTCATCCAGCAACTATACGCGTGGACAAAGGAGTTGGTGGTCTGAGAGTACTAGGTACTAGCAGTCCTCAGTGGTCGGGTTAAAGCCAGTCGAGGACTTGGCCAAATGATTCAGGGTCAACACGTCGCACCCGCACACGCGCACACGCGCCAGCGTACGCAAGTTTATAAATTCAGGAAACCCGAGGCTTGGTTCTCGTACGCGCGGCGCACACCTCCCGGACTCGTTGGCAGAGCAATCGTACAAGAAACCGAGCCGAGTGCAGAGCGCTGAGGACACTCGTGGCCTGCGGCTGCTGCGAATGCAAATTCGAGAGTGCCTCATTTTCTTTCGCGGATAGTATTATTTGAACGCCCAGGGGCGCACGTCGGGTGCCAGAAGTCGAGACTTCTCTCGCTCGGGGGGCAATCTCGCGAAAGCTTTTTCCGCTGCGAGGAAGCACGTTACTTGGCGAGGCGTTCGTTCCACACCGAGTAACGCGAACACGCAAGGTCATTTCTTCCGCCTGTTTCGTCGTTGACCCTGCTGCAGACGAGCTTCTTAGACTATTTTATGGGACCAATACTGTTGCCTCTGTGAATACTTAATGCCGCACATCTGTGCAACCAAAGTTTGCTAGAGGAAAAGGCATCTTCCACAAAAAATTATGATTTTGTCCAAACTCTATATTTTCTTTTCTGTACTAATACACTTAACCTGCTTTTAGTAAACTAGGTACCTATTCATTTTTCTGAAAAAATGAGCCCCTCGGAACGTTTGTCACCTGTGATTTTTCCTCAAACTCAGCACTGGGAAACACACTTTTGCTTCTGCTCGAAGTGGCAAGTAATGCTATATGTGGGTTTTAATAAGTCTGATATCTTGTCTGCTGAGAATATTTGATATTCGATCGGGCTATATTTGTCCAGTGGAAGCCGTTTCTTCGAGACTTTCTCCCTGCTAGTCGATTGATTATTGGAACGTGACGGTTGCCTGATTATGAGCTTCTCGGTGCATTAAAAACAGATTTCTAGTTATTATAGAAGAATTTCATCGTCCATCACAATTTAGTACACTTTGGCTACATCTCTGAATCTTCTTGAATTTCTGTTATTCTCACAATACACTCCGCATTCCTTATATTTTCCACTGCCAATTCAATTAAAAAGGCACTGCAGCATACACGCGCGCGAGTACAATGGAGTTTGTTCTTGATGAGCCTTGAAGAGCATAAAATCACGTGGGCGTACGGAGGAGGCTGGTTTACCACTCGAGGAGTAGCATAATGGTGAACACTTGCTGCTTCGTTTCACGGTCTCGCCCCCGTGCACCCTTATAATCCCATTCATATAAGTTTCGCATAAATATTTATCTTGGCTACTAGTATCTACTACCAGTGGCGCACTCGGGATTTAATTTTGGAGAGCTGACATTGGGAAGTTAGGCAACCGAGAAATTCAGAAAATTATGCAACTCTGTATGCAAGTAAAAAAAGATGTAATATTTGTTTAAACTTCTTTTCGATATCTCTCACGAATCTCGAGATATTTCACGAAAAAGAAAATTCTGCCTTTTTTCAAGGGGTGATTTCAAAATAGTTTTCTATTACGGATCAACTACTCTACTTGCACACAAAGTTGAGTATTTTTCTGAATTGCCGGGTTGCCTAAATTCCTTTGTTGGTGGTTATATTACCGCAGTCGCTCGGTAAGCGAAAGATTCCGGGTTTTTTTTACCCGGTCCAAGCACCTGAACGATCGGTTCTCTTTCCCCCACAATCATTAATTAATTTACGACAGCTCTTGATCGCTTTATAGCGATGGGAGGGACTATCCACGGTGTATCATTGAAATTGAACGGATTGTAAATCAATGCGGTTATACTTGAAAAACGAAAGAAGAGCGCGCAATAAGTACCTACATCTGTCGATCATTAGCGAATTTTCATTAATGCCGGACGGTCGAGAAGCAGATATAAACGCGTACTTAGCGGTGGACGTTGCGCGAAACACTTGTATCTCATTAACTTCCCCTCTGCATTTCATTTGCATTGATTTCCAAGCTCCATCGCGTTTCGACTGTCTGCCAGTCTGCTTTTAATACGCAGCTGTGCGTGAGTTCGCTGTTTCATTGCATGAAGCCTTTAATTGTACCGATTACGATCGACGACCAGTTGTTGCAATCATGTCTCGTCACTTTTTCCTCCAGTTTTACATCGCGTGTATTTATTTTCACTGTATGGCTTAAGAAACAATTGGAGAATTATCCATAAAGACTCTTATCATTCTCATCGTATCAGCGTGGGGCATTATTCAAATAAATTCTTAAGAATTTAGAATTTTTAAGATTTGAAGAATTAATTCAAATAAATTTTCATTCTCATTAAACGCCACTTAACCGGAAGTGGCGTTCCAAGCAGCTTCAAGCATTCCTAGGTATAATACATCAAATTGAAAGATGAATTTCGAACAGGAGCACGCTCCAAGTCGTTGCACAAAATTATTCCCTTCAATTTGGATTATCCATCATTCACGCTCGCCCATAATTCCGCGGTGCACGTGAATTTTACCGAGCCATAAATTTCCAAGACACGGCACGCGCGTCTGGCGGCCATCGACAAAGGGGCAGCTCGCGGGGACATTAACGATCCAGGTACCAACGCGGTGGAATCGCAAGCGTCCTTCCGGGTAAATTACTCCGCGACCCATCGTTATTCAGCGGGAATTCGGCGCGGCTGGTGAAACGGGCGCGCTTTAAAGTCGCGGACATTATGCTAATCCGTCACGTACTCGCCCGTTGCGGATTTTCGCGGCGCTCCCTCTCGCAGGTGCGACGATCGGCATGGAAACTGGAGCGCAGGACGATTGAATCGTTTGTACTTTATACCGCCTCCGTGCGGCTCAGTGGCGCGTGAAAATGACCGAGATCTCTGTTTTTGCGCGCGTTCCTCGCCCCCTTCCCCTGCTGTCGTCCAAGGAATCGGTGGCGCTGGAATGCACGCGACCGATCGATCGAATTTATCGCCGATTAAAACGACTCTCCGGCTACCAGCGTTTCGCCTCTCGACGCTAAGGCGGTCTTAGAAGGATCGCGTATCCCGTTCACCCGTCCACCGGTGGATTTCACTTTATGAGTTACGGGATTCGGAATGGCAACCGATCGACTTTATCTCGAACGAGCTGGTCCATTTCACGGGCTCGCTTCGCTGCAACTTGCAAAGAAATGTGATTGGCTAAATAAGATACACCGACATTTGCGCCGAGTTGATGATGGCGGACTTTACCTTGCACTTCAGCTTCCGTTTGAACGTAGTTACTCCCGGGGAATTTAATTCAATGCGTCTGTTGTAAACAGTGCTGGTAACAAAGATTAAAAAAAATTCTAATTCTTGGGTAGGTAGAGTGGATCACTGTGTTGCATAAAGTCCGGAAAACAAACCCCTATTTCAATTTTTGCATTCCTCTGTTCTGTTTTCCAGTGACGATTTGATGAATAAAAAAGAAATTATGATTTTATTCAAACACTATATTTTTTTCGTACTACTACACTTAGCCCGATTTAATAAACTACTCTTCATTTTCCCGAATAAATGGGCCCCTCAGAACGTTTCGGACTTGGGCATTTTTTCCTTAAATCCGTCACCGCTGTTTTCTATAATTTATGGTTCCTACCAAAATAAATGACGCGCGTTTCCGTGGCGCTACATCCACCGCCAACGTCGGTGCTAATCCTTGCTGCATAGAGAATTGAGCTCTGGGTGAAAATCGTCAAAATCGACGGTTAATTATCATCAACGTCATGATTTCAACGGCAGGTCCTCGTGACGTGAAGGACGCGCAGACGGGCAACGTCCTTCGCCGCTGCAGAACTTCCTCCGTGGAAGCTTTCGTGCTGACCCACATCCGCCACTCCGCGAGTAACTCGTTAGGTCCG
Source organism: Andrena chrysosceles (assembly GCA_963855975.1). NCBI lineage: Eukaryota > Metazoa > Arthropoda > Insecta > Hymenoptera > Andrenidae > Andrena > Andrena chrysosceles. The sequence continues at coordinate 20,561,350 of OY979767.1, forward strand.
CTGATTGAAGATCGGACGTGGGGAACGGCACGGTAGTTATTACCAGGTTTAATAAGCGGCGGTGCTTTCGCGAGATGGATGAAGCCTTCTTGGCTCGCCGTGCAACCTGCACGCCAGGATGTGGTGTAATGAAGAAGAGAAGGTAGCGATGAGGAAAGAAGGAGAACGGGATGGGAAGGTGTCGCGTGTAGGCAACGACGGTGGGTCCTCCGGGAGCCGAGGTTTCGGAGGGAGAATGCAAAACGACGATGGCACGGAGCTTGGATTAAGAATGTTATCTTTAGAGAAGTAATTCGGGGTAAGCGATTCCCTTCAACGAGAAGCTTGGGGAATTTTAGCCTAATAGGCGTCGGTGCAACACTCAAAGTTACATAGAATTGTATGTATTTGTATTTTGCGTTTGGGAATGGCTTATTTTCACGCCTCGTTAGTTTGGGTATTTGTAGAGTTCGTGAAAGTGTGACATCGGAGAGTCGACGTTGGGGGAATTGGTAACGCGACTGCTTAGTAACGCAGAGGATCCGAGGATCGCGGATTCGAGTCCCCCCAGCACGAGGTTCTTTTTTCCGTCTAGAAGTTGAATCCAAGCAGACGCTATTATATACCAAAATATATCCAGAAGAATCAATACGATTCCAACATTCTACGTAACTCCCGAGGCTCGGAAAACCCAAGAAAAATCCCAACTGAAACCCCTCCATCCATCTCTATCGAACGCGGTTCACCGGGTTGCTCCAAGGTTGAAACGTGAATGCCAGCGCGTGCCAGCAGAGAAGAGTCACAGAAAAAGCTTAACACGACGGAGGAACGCAGTGTCGTCGAAGGTGGACGCTGAAGAACGTCGGAGACAAGGGTGTACCGCGTGTTCATTGTCCCATCGAAACGCGATTACCTGTACGTCGCGGAATAAAAAGGGGCCCGCGTGTCTGTTAGCTCCTGGCGCGTAGGGAGAAATCGCAAGGGGGTGAAGAGTGGGGAAGGGGGAGCGGGTAAAAAGGCGGATGAGAGAAGGCGAGTGGCTTCGTTCTTTGGTGCATGCACGAGCTTGAATAAGCGGATGGTCGAAGCGCGTGCCGACCGGTTTGGCTTGCGCTCGCAGTTACCACGAACACTTACGTAGGTAGCCTGAAATTTATCGATGCCGTGGCCTGCCACGTAGCCCCGGCTCATCCTTTCAGTGCGCGGCAGTGCCTGTGTCGCTTAATTCTCGTTTAGAGGAGCTTCAATTAACCGGCGATACATCATTCGAGAGTACTTCGCGTCGTTGAGCAATCGATGTTCCATTAAGGCCACTCGAAAACCCGCGTCCCTTTCTTCTGCGCAACGAACGCGCGCTATCCACGCGAGGTGATGTCCAGCTGCTTGTGTTCTCGGTACTGTCTCGACGGGTCAGTGAATAGTTTGATTAAGATGATCAATCTCAATTACTTCTTAATCTTTGGAATTGATGTGGCGGTTAAGGGGGTAGAGGGAAGGGTGGTAATATGGCCCCCAGTTTCTGATTTATAATTTAAATTGCTTTACATTTTTGCTTAGAATGTGGGTAAACTATTAGTTTACGATTTTTTAATGATTTTAAAAAATGACGAAATGGCTTCGTGAAGAAATTTCTTTTTGTTTACTGAAACAGTTCGGCTTTGAAGGTTTATAAAAATTGACAAATTAAAATATGATAAAAATATGTACGATTCATTGAAAAAAATTTATCTTTCTTTAAGTAGAAATAAGAATTGTTTACTTTTTATGTTTCAATCGCTTTTGGTGCTCGGATCTATCTCACAAGACATGACATTATAAAACTTTGAGTAATAAATAATGTATGAAAATGAAGTTAAAATATTGCCTAACATCTAAAAAGATCCCGATACTTTACTACAAAATTACTTGAGAAAACAAATTTAAAATTTACCCATTCTTTTAGGGCTACAAGGTGGTGCACCCCCTTCAAAGGGTTAAACTTTCATTCGAATTTCCTTGGTCAATCTTTTTTCGGACCTCCTTTGCTTCGATCGATACAATTTGTCGTTCTTGTACCATTCTCAACTTGCTGCCTTTAAGGAAAGGTAACCTGATTGGTCGTTTTCAGATCCAGGGAAGGAAGGAAAGGAACAAGGGGAAGTTTAATGAAAATTGAACTGCTGGCTTTAGCGTAACGCTGTCGGAGATAGTTTAGCAAGTAATACGACTATTATTTCAGCCACGTAACCCGACGTGCAGGTAAAGTTATTCTAATGGCCCACTGACTGTGCACGATAAAACGGATTACAACCGTCGATCGCCGAGTTACAGTGAATTATTTGGAGGTAGGTTGCTCGTGTGCGAAAACAGACTTTATGAAGCTAACTACTCTCTGGAGTTTAAGGTTACTTCTCCAAAGGCTACTGTTATGCGTAAAAATCATTTCTGACCCTCAACCACCTTTTGAACTCAATCTAATTATTATTTCTATTTTTCACATTCGCCATTAGGCATAAAAAAATCAGGTTGCTAGCTGCGACATTTACATAGAAACGCCATGGCTGCAGGTTGAGTATTCGAAGGGAAATGCGATTGACTAATGGTGCCCCTGTTCAACTTTAAATCTATTAGATAAGATCGTCGGCTCGCCGTAATTCAAGTGACTTCAATGACGTTTCATGGAATACCAATCGAAAGCCCCGAACGTTCATCAGATTCGCGCAATCGAGTCGCACGCAGCTAGCGTGTCCCCTGATGCTTGTATAGATAAATTTAATCGCGTCAACTTTATCAAACGGTCGTTATCCTCCTGTGAAAATTTATCTGCGTCACTGCGGCTGTATTTTTTCCCAAAATCTAGGATCCTAACTGTCCGCGTCGCCTACGGGATGTCCTTTTTATTGGCGAATAAATTCTTCGGGGCCTTCTCTGTTTTTCATCGACCACGCAGGCGGTTCGTGCGAACGTGTACGTGTGAGCGTCCTCAGGTACTGCGGCGTGTATGTGCATAAACTAGCCACGATGTAAATCTTTCTGCGACTCAGTGCGCCTTGGCACTCGTCTGACAATGAGAAGCCTCGGTCATCGGGACTCTGAATGCACATCTTGTCTGTGTTTGTTTCAACGGGTATACTTTGATCAACTATCTCTTACCGATTACAGGTTCTAGAAATTTGGGGTGCGTGGATCATGCTCTACTGTGATATTAATGAAATCAGTACTGTGGGGGATTTCTTCTTCTGTTTTTTTTAGCATTAACTGGTGGACATTCCCTCGGCCAAACGATGCATCTGATAGCAAAAATTCAAATAGATTTTAAAAGGGAATAACTTTCAGAAGTACCTGACGTTCTCCGAATTTGAATATTGTATTTTGACAAAAAAGGGCGACCGCTTGAAGTTGAAATATGGTATTTCCGTGGAAAATTCTTCTTTCACTAGTATTTCCATTATTACAAAATTGAGAGCAAAATTTAAAAAAGTGAGAACGTCAGGTACTTCTGCAAGTTAAATATTTTTAAAACCTATTTGAATTTTTGCTTTCAGATGCGTCGTCAAAAAAAGTCTTGGACTTGTAAGTATACTTTTTCCTGACCTCTACGTGGATGTAACTTAACATATAAAAAGACTTATAAACTACCCTCCCTACGACGCATCCAACTTAACCAACCCTCATCACCATGCAACTGCAATCTACCAGTTACAGAACTGACTCCTCCGAACGCCAGCGAAGGAGTAATCCTCCACAATCCCCTTACTCTAAAGCACACTTCCCCACACAACAACAGCACCCCCGGCCCGAACTTTATCGCCTCAGCAATGGGACATAATTCTCTCAACCTGTAACGCATTCCGACGTCCAGAAAGCCCGATCGTCTGAAACACCCCGTCTCATCCAGTCGCGGTCGCCTTTATCGCCGGATAAATCCGCCAGTCAGATTTTTCCGTGGTTCGGTCGTGTATGATCAGGCCGGTACACGGGGTTTCAGAAACGGCTGGCCGCACGAGATTTCTCTCTCCCGTTCGGTACGAGTTTTGCCGCAGCGTAAATCTCTCTCCGCCCCGTCGTGCCTGGTGGCAATGCGTCGCGGCCGGCTTACACGCCTGCCTGCCTACGAGAGCGGTTGCACGCGTGGTTACTTGGGGCCCGCCGATCTCGGGTATTCAGCTAACGCGGCTGCCCACGTAACAGCACCGCGGCCCAAGCCTGCACTCGCGGAGAGTGCCGAGGAGGCACTCCCGACACGCGCCAATGCATGTCTTGCTCCATTTCATCCTCGCCCATTCCCACCACTTACCTCACCTACTTACCCTACGAGACGGAAACTCTGACCGAGACGCGTTGCGGGCCGCGCTCGCCCTGGCCGAGATAGGAATTTCATGCGCGGCAACGCGCGCCTCTTGCGACACGCAACGTTACACCAATGCCCTGGCAAACCAGCTACGCGAGTTTCCCGCGCGGCGACGGATCTGCTGATGCTGTGGTGGCTTTCCGAGCGAGACTTCTTGGCAGACGCTGTCGCGTGGCTACCAATCGATCGCGATTTAATTAGATGAAGATCTCGGGGAAGGAGATGCCGAGCTACCGTGTCGCGGAGCGTACGGTTTCAGAGGATGTTATTGCGATAACGAGTGCAGTTGATGAGGCGGGTAGAATGTCGTTTGGCCGGTGGTTGAGAGTTCGCTGGTATGGCAAGGTGTGGGCAGCGGCGGATTTGGGTGCAGGATAAGTGGGGTGCAGACTAGGGCGGCAAATTTTGGGGGGTGGCAAATTTGGGGGTGGCAAATTTTAGGGACCATCAAATTTTTGGGTGCAACAAGCTTTGGGGAGCGGCTGATTTTGGGGAGTAACAAATTTTGGGAAGCGGCAAATTTTTGAGAGTGACAAATTCTGAGGAGCGGTAAATTTTGAGGACCATTAAATTTTTGGGTACAATAAGCTTTGGAGAGCGATAAATTTTGGGGAGTAACAAATTTTGGGAAGCGGCAAATTTGGGGGAACGGAAAATTCTGGGGAACGGCAAATTTGAGGGAGCGACAAATTTTGGGGGGCGTCACATTTTGGGGAGCGGTAAATTTTGAGGAGCGGCAAATTTTGAAGAGCGGCAAATGTTAGAGGAGCGACAAAATTGAAGGACAGAAATTGGAAAAACTAAACACAGAGACTTGAGATAACATTAAAAACAACTCGCTTTTCTTCATGTAGCAAATTAGCAATGACTCACATGTCAGTTGCCATATCGAATTAATTTTGAAATTGTGTCGACTCTTTTAAGTTAAAATATTTGATGATATTTCTCTTGTTAGCTTAGAGGCGTCAAATCTCCAAATCCACCCCTGGTTGTAGGATCCATGAAAGCGTGTGCTTTGGTTTCTAATTGATTGGTAAGTGTTTTGAGGGGTGAATATTTCCAGAGAATATGTGCAATTTTGTTTGGTTGATTACGTCGTTCTCGTCGCACTTTGGTTGGAGTTATATAGAAGATTATGATCGCCGCCGGAGAAAGGACACATTATTACATTAGTTATGACTTCAGTAGGATCTTAAATAAAGTCACAGTACGTTCCTATTCATTTTCACTTCAATCACAGAAGCTAGTAGATGGAAAAAGAAATCGGTTTATCGCGGTACAGGCGATTAAAATCTCCCTCTAATTACGCTGGTCAAACACGCGGTAATGGTCATGAAAATCGTAGTCCTCCTCCGAGCTAACAGTCGAGATTGGCTTTAACGGCTCAAGCACTGTCGTTTCCTTTGCGTGGATTTCATTTTTTGCAATTTTATATAGCAGCCACAAATAATCGACTAGTCAACCCATGTTTAAGCAGCTCTTTCGCAATTCGTAATTAAGTACACAGGACGCGTCACGGAAATAAGTGTGCATGACCTTATTTACACCAGTTTAGCAATAGCTATAATGGAGCCTATAAGGAGGAAAGTATATCTATAGAAGACAAACCATTGCTTCAATTATGCCTGCAGTATGTTATAAGCAATGCAACCTGAACACTAAGAAGGGAACATATGGAACCTGCACACGCTAATATTGATGAGACTTCGCAGATTTGCAGAATAATGAATCGACAATTATCCACCTTAAAGGGTTGAAAACAGACCGTAAAGTTGGGGTTCAAAAACGTATTTTCTGAAAATTTCTAAAAACTGGGCAGGCGGCTGAATTCACCTTTAAAAACGTACATACGTTAAAAAAAGAAATTACGTCTAATAATTAGACGTACCTAGAACAAATTTCTTTTTAGACTCTAATATGTAGATTTCGAGATATTCTAGAAAAAAATGGTTCCGCCCCTTTTAGGGACTCTTTTCACCCCTCTGACGTGGACGACTACCAATAACAAAAAATACGCGTCAAATATTTTTCCCTATTCTGCAAATTTGCAGGGTCTCATCAAAATCGACGGGTGCGTGCTCGATACGTTCGCTTGTAAAATATATCTCCCTACTAAAATTCTAAAGTATATTCATATCACAAGTGCCTAAAGCGTGTACAAAGTCACTGTGCATCTTCGAGATCCGAAACGTGGTTGCTCTACTACCCTGATCTCTCCGCAAACGTAAACCCTGTTTTCCTCCAAAACAGTCTTGCAGGAACATGCGCCCTCGCAGCAAATTCTACAACCGGCAAATCGAGGATCGAAATATTTACATTGTTTAAGTCCTTCCACGCACGTACGCATGTTTGGACACAAGAAGCTCTCGACAGATCACCAAGGTCCTCGAGAAATCAACCCCAAAGGCTATAGATCCTCCCTCTCTATCGATTTTGCATGGTCTAGCAAGTTTTGCAACCAGAATTTTAGAAACCCCTAATAACATATTTACTTCTAAGATCTTCACAGCAATCAAAGGAAACCACTTTCTTCCATAATACTTTTTCAAACTAACTTTTTAAAGCGCGGAAGGATTTCTCGTTGAAAAATAGAATTTCGGAGATATCCCAGGAACGTAAAACCCCGCGTCTATCCGTGGAGACGTGAATCGCGGGCCCGATATCTCGGACAAGGGAAAATATTTACGGGAAAATTTCGCCGTGGGTGGCGCGGCTTCATGAATAATTTCGGTCCGCAGGAGACTCGTCAGCCCTCGGCTAGGCGCCCGGGGCGCTCGGTTCTAATTACGGCAACTGCAGAGCTCGTCTGCGCCGGAGGCGATCCCCCGGGTCAGTTTCCAACCCCCGGTTTTCCTACCCCAGCACAATTTCCACAGAGTCCACATCCCTTCCACATCCGCTCTGAAATGCTGGCGGTGCTGCACCCCCTGGCCTTCTCCTCCCTGCCCTCCTTCTTCTCCTGCTATCAGTACACGTCCACCACCACCGCCGCCGCTAACTGCTTTGAAAACTTTTCCACCGTATCTGGTATTTTCCGATTTCGAGCCGTCGCTGCCGCGAAATTCCTTCTGTTATTTCAAATGAACTGGATATCCCGCGGAAATTCAATGAAAAAAACGCGTGTCCCCCTGTCCTTTCTTTATTCCTACCCTCTGTTTCCCACCCTCGCACCCTGTGCGCCTGCACGAAATCGCGCGCGCGATGCCAGACGATAGAATGGACGTGGAGAGGATTGGAGTCAGCGGCTCGTCGATCATGGGATTCGCGAGGCGCTACGAAAGTGTGTAAATATGAAATGAAAGGTGGAATCGAGGGGGATGCGAGCATTGTGCGGACACAGAATCGCTGTGAACGCGTGTTGCGTCAGTTGGTAGGTATAGTTGGCTGCTAATTAGGAAGATCCAGGTCCCGTCGCGACGATTTCAATGGCATTGCGACAATATCGGTAGTATTATTCGGGTGAAACGTATTTAATGATGTGATGAATAATAATAATTCAATGCACTGTGCTATTACAGTACGTAGGTGTAGGTATGACAAACTATGTTGTCATGCTAACAGCAGTCGACAAATACGCATTATTGCGTATAGCAAAAGCACTGCAGTAATTTGTTAGCTTCAAGGAATTTTCAGAATGCAGCTGGAAGGTTTGATAGTGAAGTAGGGTAAACCAACCAGTAATTGACCGCATACCAGTGAATGACCATTAGGCAAAGAAATGTCAATTATAAATTTAAAAAATACTATATGTTTAGAAATGGAGTGTAGTTGCACTTTTAATATCTCATATTTTTAGTTATACGTATTAAATAAACATTAATAAGTTCAATTCTTAATAAAAGTATGCGGTCATTTACTGGGCTTCTCATTCAACAATTCGGTCATTCACTGGTTGGTTTACCCTATGTATCATTTGATCAAGGCAATCCTGAAGAAATGCTAGATATTCACTTTTTTTTACTATAATTGCAAAACAATTGAATTTTTGTACATTTGACTATGTAAATATGATGATGCATTAAGTAGTTCCTTATTCCTTCATTTTAGTTTTATTAAAAAAGAAATTACCCTACTTTTGAGAAGCTGTTGAAATCAGGTGTTCCATATTACTTGTCTTTACCCCAGTACTTTTCAGGAGAAAGTGGTACAACATAAATCTCCATTAAAACAACTGTCTTAATTGTTAATATTACAGTAGTTTAGATAGCAATGTAGCGATACTAGAGAGTTGTATCGAGTACCACTGCCACTAACCTTATCTATAAACATATCTATGAAATTAATACTTCTATCCATACAAAACCTGCCTACCCGCCGTCATTCCCACAGAGAAACGCTCATTCCCTATCGACTCATTCGAAAATTAATCGCCCGCAACATTGCAAATAAACCATCGAAACTCCACATTACTAGTCTTCCTGGTCGCGGTAAAATTAATGGATCCCACTAAAGGGACACGCGTGCTCGAGCACGGAGAACACGCGGATTCCCGTGGCAGGAGATAAATCCGCCTCCCCGTTTCGTCATTTTCTGCCGCGGATGCACGAGTCCCGATACCCTCGCGTGGGCTTCAAAGGCGAACCGTTACCTCGGTTTGTCACGGATGCTCGTCTCCAAGTGACAGGGCAATAATTATATCAGGCGTTCCGTGCCTTAACGAACTGGAACGCGCGCGTTTACACGGCTTTCCATAGTTCATTGGGCGGAGGAGCGTGTCGCCAGTTGATCCTTGGGCATCGAGGGGGCCCCGCAACTCTCGGGGCCGCCTCACGCGAGAAAATTTAAGAGCCGTGTCGCTGAAGAGCTTCTCGTAACTCGCGACGATCATGGGTCGCTTTGTACGAGAGCTTTCCACGAGCCGTGCCTCCTCTTTTTCTCCTCTTCGAGACACGTCCCTCTGTGTCGGGATAACAGGGATCGCGGCCGACCACGCGAGACGTGAAATTCGAAATTTACACGGCCGATGATTTTATCCCCCTCGCCTGGCTCGTAAAGCGGGTACTATATGGGCATTTGAGGAAAGACGGACGGGTGTACCGTAATTTGTTCGTCAGAAGACAGGTATTGCGTGTCGGGAAGAATACGGGGTACCTACGAGAATTACGATGTCTCCATGGGAAATTGACCGGCGATGTTTGTCAGGCACTGATGAAGGCGCGACGCTGACCCCAAGGGGAATTAAATTATCAAGCAGGTATGTACCTACTACTTGATGGTATTTAGTAAAGCTGTTCAAGTTGTTTAGAAATACAAGCTGAATAAGTTAAACTCGGGTCGTCTCATTTGAACCAAGCTGAGCGCTCGAATTTTGGAGTAGCTTAATTATTAAGCAACTTTAGTCCCTTACAATGATTTACTATGTGTTTACGTTAGGCGTTTTATTTCTATGCAGTTCTTAATGGCTACTCGGATTCGAAGTAAATTTTCAAATAGATGATCACGTTAATTGATATTTGCTAAGAAGGGTTTCCACCAGAACCCACTAATTAATTCAAAGAAAAATGGAAAAATCGAAAACTGAAAAACATATCAACTTACCCGGTCTCTCCTACATAATACATGGATATTCAAGTTTCGCACACCCCCGTGGTTGCACAAAAGTGCATGAAAAGAGTCTGAATTAAATTTCGAAAGCATGATGGACGTAGCCGACGTGTGTCCTCTCGGAATTCCGTACCCCGTTAGTCCTCGAAAGCGGATTCCGCGCGTCCCCGCGTTATATGTCGTCGCGTTGCAATCGGAGGATGCATAATTGATCACGAGCATTGTTCGATGACGCCGGAATGCGGTCTCGGATTGAGCAATTTCATTGTGTCTTCGTGTTTCAGCGACCGTGCGAGCCTCCGTGGGCGGGCACAAATATTGCGAATTGATTACGCTTTTTCCCCCGCGCTGCGAAGTCGCGAGGTCATCATCTCGACACCGTGGACGCGTTTCTTGCGCTCGGCAGCCTCCTTTTCCACGCATTCTTCGACCGAGGGGAAAGTGCAAAGGCTCTCGGGAATAATAATAATAATAGAATCATCGTGAATATAACGACTCGAAATGAGGGGTGGATTTGGAGATTTGGCGCCTCTAGGCTAACAAGCGTCTGCCGCGAAATATCTTCAAATATTTTAATTTAAAAGAGTCGTGACAATTTCGAAATTAATTCAAAATGGAAATTCACGTATGAGTTATTGCTAATTCGCTATATGAAAAAGAAGTGAATTGCTTTTATGATTCTTTCAAGCCTCTGTGTTTACATCTTATCCAATTACTTTCTTTTAAAATTTGTTGCTCTCCAAAATTTGCCGTTCCCCCAAATTTACAGGTCCCTAAAATTCGCTCCCCCCCAAATTTGCCGTTTCCTAAAATTTGTTGCCCCCCAAAATTGTCCGCTCCCCAAAATTTGTTGCTCCCCCAAATTTTCCACTCTCCAAAATTTGCCGCTCCCCTAAATTGACAGCTCCCCAAAATTTGTCGTCCTAGGGTGCAGCCTACTTAGCCTATACCCAAATCCCCCCTGTTCGAAATACTGTCGTTCCATGTCCCTACTTACATGTTCCGTGATGTGGGTTTTGTTTTTCATCACAGTTCGATTCGTTTCGAGTGTCATTTACATGTGGAGCCGTCATTACGGGGACAGTTTACATCCAGGGAGCAACGGTAATTAGAAAGTATTCCGTTGCCATTTCCACGCACGTACGGCGGATCCGTCACGCGATATTTCGACAGCCAGTTCGAGGAAAACAGCGCAAGTGGCGGTTCGATCTTTTTCATCGCAGGTTTGGTTCGTGTCTCAAGAGGGGGATGTGTATTTTTTGGACGGGGTGAGGCTTTCGGACGATCTATGACTCGTGAAAGCTGCACGCTGCATAAAATGTCCCTAAAGACTCGTTTAACCTCGTCGAACGAGTATTAAAGTGGTGGCACGATGTGGAGAGAGGCTGCGCGTTATCTGCTAACTATGTCTAGCCACGATAAATTGTTCGCCAGCCGGTTAATTACCGTGCAATCGGCGCGAAAGTAAAACGACTGATTAGATATAAATCGTGAGCGGATGAACGCTCCCCTGCAATTCTGATTGCTTTACTACATCGACTGCTTCGGGTATTTATAGATTCTCTACTCTTTTTTCTTCCTAGGTCGAGTTTACGATTTCCAGATTAATGGTTTCACGGAGGAGGTTGTGTTTTATAGTAGGAGATACGGCGAAAATATTTTTTGTCGCGAAGGGGGTGGAAAGTGTATAAAGTATTTTATGCAATTTTATGTGGTCTATTTTAGTCTATTCGATGTAAACTGCTTTTTCTTGAATTTTATGCAAAAAATGATACAGCAAGTGCTTTGAATTCTCGTGCTTCAGTTCTTTCGCAGGATCTTTAGTATTGTTGTTTTTATACATTTTTGCGAATACTTGTTTTTTGTTTTTCTGTGTACAAGGTGATTATCTAAAATATATAGGCAGATGCGAAGCTTTGTATATTCTGTACGGCCTTATTCACTATTTTCAACATGTATCGTTAGAGACCATGTACAAACACGCTTTGGAGTGTTTACAGAGAGACAGAAACGAATGTGCTCCAAAAGTTCCTCGTGACAAAAATTCTAAAACCTTCTACTATCTGTAGGATTAAAATTTGGACTCAACAAAGCGAATGTGTATATCAGGTGCATAATTCCTTGCCACCTTGCACTTAATCGGCCAAAGACCCTAAGAGCTCGAATAAGCACACCAAGTCAACGATTCAATTGGCATATCAGAAGACGTCCCTTCACGCCATAAAAACTATTCGCAAATCTCAAACTTTGCAAAGAATTCAGCGAGGATTAGCGCACGTACAACTAATTCCTCCAAAATAGCAATACCTTCCCACAAAAGTTAACAGACACACCAAAACTTAAATCCAGATTCAAACTGTGCCATCTCGCCAATCCCAAAATAAAGATACGGTTACTTTCAAAACCAAACTTCCCCCGATGGCTTACGACCGTTGTGAAAAAGAGAATCACAAAGAAGCTCACCGTTTCTGACACGTGGGCTCCAGGTTGACGGTTCTCGCGTCCACGGCTGTCGATATAGAATCCCCCAAAGCTCGTTAGCACCAGAGAAACTAGTCAACACTTGATTCGAGCCAGCGTGGAGCTTTCGCGGCAAGCTCGTGCTGGTTGGTCGCGCACAGATCCACGTGGTCGCGGTTCACGTGTCTTCTTTCGAGGAGTGAAACGAGCGCGAGCCGCGCTCCACCGCAGCCTTAATGGGACTGAAGCGTCTTCGCCGGAGTCGAAGCGTTCGCGCTACTTCCACCACGGACCACCACCAGCTCCACCACCACCATCCACGGCTACATCGACGTCGTCCTTCTCCCCCTCCCAACTTCCCCGCCGCGTCAGCTCGCGGCGTTTTGGTAAGCGCCCTGAGCTTGCAATCCTCTTCGCCCAGCCTCGAGGTCACCCCTCCGCCTCGCTCGCCGTGTCAATTGGCTTCAACCCCCTTCGAATGCCTCGCGGTCATCTCGATTCTCGTTCATCATTATTTCCAGCGACGTCCCCTCTCTCTCTGCCCCACCCGCTTCGCCCGCTAATCAGGGTCGCGATTCTATTCCTGGATCCAACGTGATCCTCGAGCTGCTCGCGGGCCCTGTTCCCCGTGGAATCCCGATTTTATTCGCCCGAGCCGTCCGACCCAAGATGATGATCGTCCTGGCAACTTTGTTGCGATGCAAATGGAATTTAATCAACGATACAACTTCATATCGCTGCCCGCCCGAGGTATCGCGCCCGCCTCCCCGGGTCCCGATCCTTTAATCCGATGTCTAGCTTCTTTAATTTAGATTATCGCGCTCGTCCTCTTCCACCATCAACGACCGCGCGCACCCGGCTTTCCGCAGCGTGCCTCGCGGGCTTTTCATAAACGCCTGCGGCGCGCTCAGCCTTCGCGGCTGCGCCGGGCTAGAGATCTTCATCGGATGTGCGCCGGTCGAGCTATGCGTGTAGTCCTTTTTGCGAGAGCGAGTTCCCCATTACGTCGATCTTCTTGGGATTACACATCGGTATTTGATCGGGACCGTAGAATGACCTCAGCCGTCGCGGAAGGCGATGCTTTCGCGATCAACGCGCGTAAAGGGCTATTTCCAATGACGGCGGAACGCACTAACAAGGGAACACTGCGAAGTCGCAGTCACTGATTGGAACGCAACTTTGTGGGGTTATAGAGTGACTCAAGACAAGAGCGATGGTATGTTTCATTCGTACCCAATCGTCCTTTAAGGATGTGAAATCTAACACTAAAGTGAAATAGGCACTCCCATTTTTTCGAGTATAACTCTTAAAGTGCAAGCGATAGAAAAAAAATTTCTAACAAAAGTTTAATGGTACAATAAGCGCTGCAAATTTGCATTAATAAATATTTTGAAAAGAGTTTAAAATAAGTACCTGACGGAAAAAACTTTTTCAAAATTTTGTTAATGTATGTATGCAGCGCTTAGTTCAGCATTAAACTTTTGCTTGAAATATTTTTTCCTGTCTCTTGTACTTTAGGAGTTATACGCGAAAAAGTGGGAGTGTCTATTTGCCTTTGAGGGTAGCTTTCGCAGTTCGATCGCGTTATTTGCAGAATCGATGGAGAAGCGGAGGATAGAAGGCGATTCTTAACCAGCCGGGGTAAAAATACCCGATAAATTACGATCAGACGAGTCCACGTTGGATGGAGCAATTCTTCCACCTCGAAAAATAATTTCGCGCGATGCACGATTTAGATAAACGGGCCCCCGTCTATGCCGCTCCCGTCCATACGGCCTCACACTTAACGTTGTAATAATAACAATAATCTGCGAATCCTCCGTCGAGTTAACTAATGAGATATTTAGTATGCACGGTATGCCGGGGCTTCGTACTTACCCGTTCGTTTACCTTTTTACCTCTCCCAGGGGAGTTCGAGTAATTGCACGCTGTATAAATTATCCTGCTCGAGGATCGCTCAACGGTGCGTCCTTACAATGTAGCAGCCTCGCTGTCGCTTCTGGATGCAGCTGGTATCCAAAGGACGAAGAAATTCTGCGCCACACCAAACTAACTTTAAAATAAAAAAAAAAAGAATTCTATGAACACCCATCTCATCACGAATTACAGAAGCAAATAGCGAATATCCACTGGAGCGGGTCACAGTGAATTCCATCAACCACGATCGCGGAACGGCGATTCTCCTCAGCAACGGCCGCGCCGCGACGCTCGCCCCGAAAGGGAATTCCACTCGCCCGAGGAAAGAGAAACAACGAACGAAATAACACGGATGGAAGGTTTGAGCGGGGATTCTCGGGGCGCCTCGGCCACCGGGCACCTGGAGCTTTTCCAAGCGAGGGCCCCGGCCGCACGTCGGAGCCTTCGTCCTCGTAAAGTTACAGTTGGTACTTCGCCGATACGATTGGCCATCGGCCATCGAGAATAATGGGGCAGTTGGCGAGGGCCGATATAAAGGGAACCAAGCCTCGGCTTCGGCTCCGGTGTCTGTCGTATTCGTGGCGCCCGGGGCTAAAACGGCCACGGCCGACAACATCGTTCCAGAATGCCCCGGGCAGTTCCAAACCCACCGGACGATGCTGCCTCGCATACGTAAACGCTAACTTCGTCAGGGACAAAGTGACGCTCGTGTACGTTCGAACGGTCCGCGCAAACGGGCCACAGGGGTGCGCGGGGAGGGGGTGGCGGGTCCGCTTCGCCATTCCGAGGCTCACTCGAAATGTCCGCTTGATCAACGTCCGCGGTGACGTTTTTGTCGCCGGCTTTTTGCGGCCGTCCCGCGGCCCTGATTATCCGGTTGGGCGCCTACCGACCGTGTCCGCCACGTGAAATTGAACGAATGCATTAAGGGTGTATCGGGAACAGATCCTCGTGGATCGACGACAGGTCTTCGTTCCGCGCTCGAGATCCTTCGGGGAATCGCGAAAGTGCTCTGCGTAATAGCACGGTAATTCTCGCGGACGATGGTGTCTTTAACTCTTTAATGTTTGTGGCATCGCAGAGAGGTTTAGGGGAGTCTTGCTGGTTTGGTTTTTTTAGTGGCTATAGTGGCACTGCGTTCTGTGAATAAATGAGGGGAGAATTGATTGACATGATTAGATTGCATTAAGATTGCATCTTATGAGTCAACCGCGATCCAGAACTTCGAGCTAATGGACTGGGTTAGAGTTAAGGGGGGAGCCTTATTTAGGACGCTAGGAATAAGGTGATTCTTGGGAATTTTTTTCTAAGAATCTGTTAAGTGGATCATTTCCAAACCTTCGGAGTATTTTAGTCCACATTCAAACAATATAAAATAATTTTTATGTTGCAAAGTGTTCTAAAGCTTCTTCTATAATCGTCAATTTGCAACTCCGGCGCGCGAGTCTTAACGAACGTGTTCATATATCTCCATTTCAACCGAACATTTTGTAAAGTAAAAATTAATTTTTATTTTTTGAATGTGAACTAAAATACCCTGAAATTTTGGAAAAGATCCGCATAACAGTCTCTTAGAAAAAAATTCCCAAGAATCACCTTATTCCTAGCTATCCTAAATAGAGCTCCCCCTTAAGTAGATCTAGTACGTTTGACTCAGACGTAGGTAAAGTAAACGCACCAATAAACGAACACTTAAGGCTAATGAATAAACACTTATAAAATTATGTTTGCAGCGCAATTAATTCCATGTGCTGCAAAAATTGTTTGGATATGGCGCAAGAAATAAAAATAAGTCCCTAATTAATTAGTTGCGTATTTTAATAACTTATTTTACTCATTTTAATAAGAAATGTCCATTCACTGGAACGTGTTAATTTACTGGTACATCTACCCTACCTATCCAGTTTCATGAATTGTGGACGCAAGGACGCAATGTTCGAGTCTCGGCAGCTCTTTCAACACGATTTTATACTGTTGATTGATAATCCCGCCTGTAAAAACACACAAATGATGTCAACGAGATGATTTAGAGACTATTTAGACGGATAACGTTGAATGAATTCCTCGGTGAGTGGCGAGTGTACCCCCTAAACGTCAAATCAACTACTGTCAATAAATGATTGATGGATCGGTCGATCTACTTGGTCGCCAGATTCCCCTATAGATTTCAACGGGGATTGGAAGGGAGAAAAGCCAGCTCTAGTCGTCTTGGAGGTTGCATCGCGCTTTCACTCGCTCGTCGCGTTATCTTTCTAATGGACTAAAAGGAACACCGTTTACCGCTAGTTTTATGGAATCGTGTACACCAGCGGGGAATTTATCACGCACTTCGGAATTTGCCTTTTCCTCGCTCTACAGATTTATGGCGTATACAATATTCATGTCTGTCTAGCTATCGAATATACGAGTTTTAGAAATGATTAAAAGGCACTTGCGTGTCTTCTGCATGCTTAACCCTTCGTTGACTCTCTGGGTGTGAGACACCCATAAGCTGATTTTGACGCTCTGAACCTTCTATATGCAAAATAAATATCTTTTTTTCAAAGCCGACTTACAAACTATTTTCTCTCTCAAAATATTATATCTGAGCATCAACTCTGTAGATTTTTAGTTCCTAATATTGAAATTTGTAAGAGTTACAATTTTTTAAAGGTTTTCTTCGTTTTTTCTCGATATGTGGTAATCTAGAATTATTTTATAAAAAGTGTGATCAAATTTCAAACAAAAAATTATTGGCATATATTCTAGAGACCTTGAAATTGGCCCATGATTTTTTTCATAATAATTGGATTCTTTGGATGAGAATGGCACTCGTTCAAAAATTGCTCTGGGTGTGAGCTACCCAGGTATGTCAAAGTTGATCGAAAAAAGAGGTGTGTCAACGAAGGGTTAAAACAGTATCTTTAATATTCATACTTAAAGCTCATTAATATCATGTCACAGATATCACGCATGTACTCGGATGGTCTTCGCAAATCACCAACCATGAGCTTCTAATAGTGTCATTTTTACACTCCCCAATAAATTCCTGAATACCTACAAAGGAAGTGCAGATATTACATCGAAATAAATTTCGACCACTGTTCGTTAATACCGCGAGCGATTCCAAGGGGTGGGGGGCTATAAATCCCTAGCGACAAGGTCATAGCCAGCGACCCACTCCGGATCCCCCAACTTCTGCACCGCCGCAATCCTTTCTAGAAACCATGAAACTGGCTCGAGACCTTTTAAAAACGGTCCCGTGTCGCGGGCATAATTAATCGGCGGGCTCGCGGCCGGCATTCCGAATCGCTCATCGAATGCGTAATCCGTCGTGGAATCTTTGTCGAGCCGCGGACGCGCGACGAAGAGGGATGGGCGCGAAGGTGGAAGGATATCGGTGGTCGCTTGCGCTCCATGGGAGTAGGAGTACGAAGAAGAAGAAGAAGAACAAGAAGCAGAGGTCGAGAAAGAGGACTAAGAAGGGAGGCATATAATGGTGGTCACATGCCCGCAGGCGTTCTCGCTTCGGTCCGCGAAGAGGAGAGCAAGAAAAGAGGTAGATGCGGGGGATGGAGGGGGAAGAGGATAGAGACAACGATTCAGGATGAAGAAAGAAGAGAATAATGTGATGTTTTTGTATCATACGATATACAGAGTGGCACGGCATGGCGGACCAGTATACGCCCGGGGCGTCCAGCAGGATGTAACGAGGAGAAGTCCGAGTGTTGCCCGTGGGTCCACATATTTTAGGGAGAAGCCTCCTCCCCTCGTCCCTCCACCTTGCCCTCCGGTTTGGCCCTACGTGTCTTTGAAACGGGTCGTGTCGTGCCCAAGGCTAGAGCCTCCTCGCCTGTCCGTCCCTCTGTCCCTTTTCTTCCTTACCCTCTCCCCATCCATCCTCCTCAACCCTTCGGGCTCCTCTTCTTCCGTCCCCTCGCAGGTACGGCTTTGTTGCGCGAGTCGGAACAGAAATCATCCGCGGGGTCCGGGCAATTAAATCGAAGACACGTTTCTCGTACTCGCGGGCACGTGTGCGCGTCGCTTCTCATTGATATGCAAATGTTTCGGCGGCGGCGGGAAAACAGCCGCGAACGCGTGGGCGCTTTGTCAAACGCGCTGAGATACGTCGCTGTAAAGAGTCACACTCGGCCGGACGCCACTGAAACCGACGCTTTATTCAGACGCTTATCCGTTTCCTCGTCGCAATCAAACACGTCCCCGCTCCCACGCGGTGTCCGTTTCGACGTCACCCTCTATGGCAAAAATCGTAATTGACGCTTGGTCATTCCCGCGGAATTCTTTGTTGAGACGCGCAGGATGTCCCCTGCGCGCGTTACTAATTTCGTTGGCTAATTGCGAGTCGCGTCGAATGTCAGACGTTTCCTTGCTGGCTGCTGCGTAACGATGATCGTCGTCTATCGAGCTTCCCACGGAGTTGCTTGAGACTTTGACGTTTAAAGGGGTAGTGGACTATTGGATACGTGAAATCGTTCATTTCTTTGAGTTTAAATTATTTTGATACCAAATAATCTTTGTAGTCGTGCTATTCACAATCTATTGTCGGCACGTTTGCGTTACTGCTATAACTTCTACAATTATTTGAATTTCTTCATGAAATTTTGTTTAAAATGTTCATAAAGGATAAGTCTTTCAGAGTCAGTAAAAAATAAATAATTGACTTTTTGAAGCTGAAATAGTCCACTAGCCCCATAAGTGTACGAAGCTCTGACGAGATAAAAAGGCACCTCGCATAAAAAAAACCTTATCAATTAAAGTGTGCTCTAGCATCTCACAAGAACGAAGCAGCGTGAGCTAGCTACGCATGTACCTACACTGGCCCACGAGGGACATAGTTTGAATCCCGGATCCGGAATCAAGCGAGCAGGAAGACCGAAGATCTCGAGACCCCCGTCGAACGCCGCGCATCGCTAAAAGCCACGGTGATCGCCGCGCAAAAAGCCCCAAGTGAATACATAATTCCCAGCGGTCGGTGCCACGAAGCCAGGGAGCGCAGGATGCATCCTACCCTTTCCTCTTCTTGTCTCCTGCTCTCGTACGTAACGCTGCACATGCACCGCGCGCATGTATGCCACCGTGGCCGGGGGACGAAGGGAGGCAGCTCGAACGGTCTTTCTCTTCGCTGGTTACGTGACCTCTTGTGGGTGTATGTTTAACCTTTTCGATGGCAGTCGGCAAAGAGAAGACTACGGCCGCCGGCCCCCCCCCCCCACCGCCCCTCCCCTCCTCCCCCCGGACGATCACCCACGCAAGCGAATGTAAATTACCGGAGGCTGTGAATCATTTTGAGAAGATTCCAGACAGCCCCCGGGCTCCTTCTCTTCGTCTGCGATGCCCCTTTTTTTACTCTCCTTCGCCCCGCGCTTTCCTCTTTCTTCCATCGCCAGGCTGTCCCACCTCCACCGTCGGCCGTGTCCTCGTCTCACCTTCGCCCGCTTACGTAAGGCGGAGAACGCTCCCTGAGAAAGGCAGGCGGCTCCCATAGATGGCCGTGGGATGTGCTCTGGGCCTTAACTCCCACCTAGCGCGACCGGGCCCCCGCCAATAACGTTTATTAAGCGCCTGCGGGGCCCTTCTGCCTTCACGGAACCGTGAGCGTCGCGGATATCGTTCACGGGTATGGAAGAATCATGGAATTCCGTGGACCATGAGATCGGTGACATCGTTGGAGGCGGCGAGGTTTGGGACGTAGCAGGATAAGGTCGATGAAGCACACGTGTTTTCGAGCTTCGATTGGTTATAGTCTCTATTTTGACTAAGCTCTGTGTTAACAATGTTAACTTAACATCCTTGAGACGTTTGCAAATTTCCATGTGTCTGTTTCGTAAAACAATTTTGACGTTTTTTTGGCGTCCTACATAGCTCCCCTTCAGTGAGGAGCCTGGTTATTCATTGATACTGACCCAAAGGGAAGCTCCTCAACCCGGAAATTTAAAAAGTTATGAAACTTTTGGGATATGTGGAAGATATATAGATATGTCAAATTCACTTTAAGGGGGTGATATTGACCCCTGAAAATTCGGATATTTTCCGATTTTCTGTTATAACTCACAAACTGTATGTTACCAAATAATAGTCCCAATTAAAAGAAGTAACTTTCGCCTGAAAACTCCTTTTCTATCTTTTACAGTTCTCGAGTAATAACTTAAAATCGAAAAATTTTCAGTGGTCAATTTCGCCCCCGAGCAAAAAAATTTTTTTTTTTTAATTTCTAAGTTGGAGATCTTTCCAGTCTCGGTGAACCATTGGAGCGTGCTTGAAAAAGGGCACAGCATAGACCTGGAATCAGCGGAGGCAATGTTATCTTGCACTCAACGATTGCCCAATCGTCGATGGTAACGCTTCGAAGGTGGATCGGTGGAATTCATACGCGGGATTTGAGACACGCTAATGCCGAGGGAACGATAATGAGCTGTCAAGACGATCTTGATTACGCTATTATGCTACAAGAAAACGATCGTGCCAGATTCTCCAGTTACGGGAGCTGGGCGCTCGCGCGTACAGGCTTAGGTAAAAGCGAATCCGCAATTCCTCCTCGATTCATCGTCCCCCTTGGTCCTGATTATCTCGCGAGCAGTTCAGCTCCCGTTCTCTCTCTTCCTTTGCACATTAATTCCACTGGCAGGTTGCGTGAAGAATCGTCACGATCGGCCGACGCGTCGAATCGATATAAAAATTCGGGACGTATCCCTGTTCGCGGATCGAGCGGATGGAACCGTATAATTATATTATTATGGGGAAGGGCAGAGTGGACGTATAATTTTCTTTTTTACCATACTTTTTATTCACGCGTCGCATTAATAATTTACCGGCCATTATAAAATGAATATAAATATAATCGTTCGCGCAGAACCGCGCGCATATTGTTATTCGCATGCGAGGACCAGGGGCTAATGACCCCCATGAATTTCAATAACTCCCGTCCCTGATATCGGCCGCATATTAAGCGACTGCCCCCTCGTTCCGATCCAATTTCCAATAATCCGCGGGCCCGGACGTCGCACGGAACCGTCGCACGAAACCGTCGGCCTCGGTCCCGTTGCTCGCCCGGCATCGAGGGTTAAAGTTGCACGGAGAAAGGCGGAGAGAAGTTCGCTCGAGGTCAGTTTGTTCGAAAGTCAACTGTTGCCCTTCTTTCTCCTTCGGCGCTGCACGTTTCTTCTTTACTCTCGCAGCGCGCTCTTCAATTTCCAGTTCTCGAGCGGAAGGTCCATTTCGTGGGGCAATCTCCGCGGGCCGACGTGCTAGGAACCAGGGATCGTCGCCGTAGAGCGTGGATACCTGTGAATTGGGAAGAAAAGGGAGCGAAATGTATAATGTAAAAGTTCTTGGTAGGGGATACTTCGACAAAGGGAAACGATCGCGTAGGAACGGGAGGAGAAAATTGCAGCCCGCAACAACGCCGGTTTATTTTATCGTCACCGACGGCTATATTTCAATCCGTTCGGTGAGTTTAACGAGGAGGCTTAACCGCAATTAATCTCGCGCGCTCGTCTAATAATTCTCCCATAACCACTCCATTAACAGGCACCGGCGGGCCACGCCGCGCTTTTAAACCCAGCCGCCTTCGCGCCGACACTTTTCTACGTCCACCGGTGAGATTTACATGCGACCGTCACAAGGTTCGCTATTCTCCCGGTGCGAACTTTTCTGCGGCAACAGTACGTGTGATCAAATGAGCAGAGAAGTTTTGCTTAGTCAATTACTTAAAGCGTCACGCCACGTTACGAACCCTTCTACTCTTGCGAGCCTTTTGAATTTTCTATCTGTCTGCTTGAAACTTGAACGCACGGTAATTATGCTCGCAGCGGGTGATAGCTGGGTACTCTCTACGGTCTGACTTCTTAATAACATGTAAATACACTGAGTGGATTCTCGTTAATTTAATCAATAACACGATCTAAGCGAGCCATCTGACTGGTATAAGTGGAATCGATGTAACCACCTCGAGATCCTCGTTTTATAAGCTGATTGTAATTGCGATTGTGATGTGTCGAGTGGTAGAAAGTTAAAGTAGTCTTGTGCAGAAATAAGAAGAGAGGTAGGTATACTTCTGATTTGATTCTAAAATGTTTTATTCTACTTTCAATTTCTAGGTGAACGGGATGTGAAGCTTTTCTCAAGTGAGAGAATGCACAAGGGTGCTCGCAGACATTTTTCTAGAAGGGGAGGGAGGGGAGTGGAGACTTTGAGAAACGGGCTTTGTTTGAACTCATTTTGTACCGCCAAATTAATTAAAAATATTCACTTCTTTGGAATAAACTTAATAAAGATTAGTTTCTAAAAATAAGCAATATTTTTACCAACCAGGGGGAGGGCAACCGCTCTCCGCATGCATTCCGATAATTACGCCCCATTTGAATCAGGAATGGCCAAAGGTAACCGGCATGGAAAATACAATAATTCCATCGATGCTGATTCAGGGAAATGCATAGGTAATGGGGATTGTGCATTCGCGGGAGTCATTACGCATATTGCGAAATAAATTGGAATTATAAAAAGGGGAGTGTGGCCATGCAAAAGTCCACGGATTTCCATCAAACTGTTTTCATTGCCTTAGTAGCTAGACAAGCTAAAATCGTTGGATCCTCAAGAACTTATAAAATGGTGATTTGAAAATTTCAAAACGTGACGTTCTCCAAGTCTTCGTCCTTGTCCATATACCACTAAAACTCTCAAATCCCTGCTTCGAAATAAAGACTCCCTAAGATGAGAGTTGCCTTGTCACTTTCAGGGGTGGCCCATCGCGCAGGGTGCCCCAAAGTCGCGCGTTACCTTGCTCTGTCCCGCGACGCTATCCTTTTTATCGCGATCGCGGAGCGGCGACGCGGAGGAGTAACGAACTGGAGGAAGAGGTAGGCGAATGAGGAACGCGGAGGAAGGCGGTGGAGGAAACGTTGCTAAAGCAGCCCGTTCCCTTTTCTCCTGTCCGTGAAGTCTGCTTATAGGCAGCCGAGTCCCGGGGCGACTCGTGAAGATCGTGAAGATCGAGCGAGACGGTGATACACGAAGGAGGCGCTGGCCCGTGTTGGCTCGCGGGGGCGTTCGAGCGCTTCGAAGCGGCTGCACACGTCGCGAAAGGGAGAGATAGAGGGAGTGGGACAGGAGATCGCGGATCCAGGGGGGTAGACGGAGATGGGTTGCAGGAGGAAGGTGAGCGCAGAGTGCCCCGGCGCTCCGCGAGCCATCGCGGAGAAACGGAGAGAGAACGTTCCGAAGCGCTGGGAGCGTCGCTGAGAAGAGCGGATAATCTTCTCTCTTTCCACCCCTTCCTTTCTCTCTCCCCTGTCGCCTCCTCCCTCTCCCTCCCGCCGTGACCATGCCGCCCTCTCTTTCCAACTTCGTTTGCCTCTCACTGCAATTAGGGAATTGCCCGGGGTATCTCGCATTCATCGCGATGCAACCACGCTGACACGAACCGCCGTGGTAAAAGTGTGCAATGGGTTATTTTCATACATTGTTCGCGAAACCGCGGCCTCGCTGAATTAGCTATATGTTCGTGTCGAGATCTGGGGGAGGGGGCTATCGTGTATATCCTGTTTCGGGGGTGGATGGATGGTTCCTGGGTGTCCGAGGTTTTGCATGTTTGCGGAGGCTTCTTGTCTTACCACTCTTCTTCAGTTTGTATGCAGAAAGAACTTTGATGGGATTTTTCCTGTAAAAGGAAGTCATTATACTTTGAAGCCTTGGGTTTACGAACCTCTAACCAGATATTCTCTATGTTTTAATTATAGCAATTTTAGAAGCTGTTCACTTCACTGGAAAATTTGGTATTGATCTACTTGAGGTTAGCTTCAATTTTACGATCGGTCTCATTACTAGTGCGGTACCAAATTTGACTTCGGTATCTCACAAGGGAAGAATACGCAGTGTCCCGACTTCGATTTTGGCAAAGATGATAACAGACAGATTCCCAATGAAAGATACATGTAAAATAGTAGGTGCAGCTATTCAATAATTTTTAAGATACAAAAAATTAAAGTTTCACACCTTGATAGATGTACTTTAATATAAACTGTTTACATTGGTAGCATAAAAAGTTTCGACACCATAAGCACACTATAAATAATTATTCTCACACTGGCACTTTTTACTTTTTAATAATAATAATATTTATTTGCGGGACAAGTCCATTAAGAGCAAAGTATATGCAATGCAAATAATTCGAGCAGACAATACAACAAACATCGTGTACATAAATAAGGAAATAAAGGAAAAAGAAATAAAGAATGGGAAAGAAACTTGGTTTACGTTGCACAATATTTCCCGTGATCAAAGTAATTTTGCGGCACACCATGCATACCTACTTCAATATGTATTTATAAAGTGGTGCTTGCAGTTGGTCGTGTACGAGTGCATGCAAATTAATACAATAGGATCATCAATCTATCACGGTATGGATCTATAATTGTTTATATCGTAAAAACGATTGAATCTTTACACCTACTATTCTACATATATTATTAGGAATCTGTCCGCTACCGTTCTGCAAAAACACGTCAAAATCGAGGTCGGGCAATTTATGTCCTTCCCTTGTCAGTCACACTCCAGTACCTACTATTTAGTACCAATTCACATTTCTTGCTGTTCCAATCCAGATACAATTCGACATACACCCGGCAATACTAAAGCACACCAACCACGTCGTGCCTCTCATAATTAGTCCCAGAAACGATCAACTAAACGAACGGTCAGTCCACTTCTTGCGGGCACTACGACCGATTCAATGGAGTGACGGTATCTTGGGCGACGTTCTACCACTTGACGGCGTCGGCCCGATATTTTTCGTTCCACCTAGAAAGCCGGCTGTCGATCGTTAATTACGTGCTGAACGTATCGCGTGCAAAAACGCGGCGGACGTGTCGGTGATTGACGTACCAGCGCGCGTCGCGACGACTCGGCAGGCGCTCGAATGATATATCGCGATCGATTAACCCTTTCACAAGCGATCCACGTTCTCCTCGACGAATCCATACCCGCTGTATCTATATACCTCCGAGTAATTGCGAGTGTGTAAGAAACGATCGAAGAAAAAGGCTTACCAGTGTTCCGTCGCGTTTTTTCCTACTTAGTTAACGTTTGTCGATCAACGTCACATGTCGTCCGCGCGGATACCTCTCGCCAATACGAGAAAACCCTGAATGCTCGACGACGGCTCTCACCGGCTACCAACGCGAACAGAAATCTGACCGGATCATCAATTATTTTTATCTCAACGAGACACGCTTTCGTCGGCGGTTTCACCCTCCCTCGCCACCATCCCCAACCTCCCCCGACCGTTTTCTATTTCTCTGTCGACGAGGATGCTCCTCCTCTGACTTTTTCTTCGACACCCGAGGCGTCGGTGGTGAGACGCCCGCGAAAAATGGTCGCGCGCTCAGGTACTTCATTAATATTTCATTTCGTTGCTTATCGTTACCGCGGAGCCGCGCCGCGGAGGCGCGCCTCAGGGCATCGTTACTCCCTCCAAGCGAGCATACAAGGCGGACGAAAAGGTGGAGAGCGAGAAAGGGCGAGGGCCGTGGAAAAGAAGGGAAGACAAATATAGCGCGCCCGTGCAGCCAAGAGGATCTGCAGCCAAGCCATAGTGCACTTTATTACATCGAAAGACGGAGAGGAGAAACAAGGGCAAACTCTTCTGCCCTCGTAATCGGGATCCTTGTTACAATCTACCGCGAAACGACGGACTCGACCCACATCCGTCTCTGCATGCAAACAGCGTCTTTCCGA
This sequence comes from Andrena chrysosceles, assembly GCA_963855975.1. NCBI lineage: Eukaryota > Metazoa > Arthropoda > Insecta > Hymenoptera > Andrenidae > Andrena > Andrena chrysosceles. The sequence goes on from OY979767.1 coordinate 20,587,310, forward strand.
ACCCATCCGAACCCCCTCGAAATACACTGATGGCAACCCCAGGGGTTTTCTCATTTATCCCCGTTGCGACAAGTTCGAAGGTAGACATTGATAGCTATTCTTGTACACAGGGACCATTTGTATGGTTAACTACTATTCTATTAGAAGCTTCGAATCTATCAATGACACGGCGCCAGGCTTAATCTTACAAATTCTAATGAAATTGATCAGAGGACTCGATAATAATAATCCCTCGCAAGCATCGACGTTGCCCAAGGTACCCCAACTTCGGTGCTCCAACGAGAGCCAGCAGTGTCTTAAAACAGCCAACAGAGAACTTCTTCTCTTATTTCTCTCATCGCCACAGTCTCGAAATTCGACTCCGAGTGCTCGCAAAAATCTCCCCAATTTGCGCACCCCTTCTCGCTCCGAAACAGCCGCCGAGGGTGGCCAGGTGTTCTCCAGCGTCCACCGAGAAGGATAAAGGGTGCAGTTGGGGGGCGAAGGAAGGGCTGAACGCGCGATATGTCAGGAGGGCCGGCGAGTGGAGAGAAGAGGAGCACAGTCCGCCGTGAAGTCGCCGGAGGCCTCACGGAGCGTATTGTCTCGCTGGATGCCCTCGGGGCACCGTGGATCCCTCCTCCGTGCCCTCGCCCTTCGCCATCACCGCGCAGAGAGCTCGAGGGCGGCGCAGGGGGATGGGGAGGGCTGGCGGGGGTGCAGAGGACGCACGAAGCTCGCCGCTATCTCCTCTCGTTTCCGTGCCCGCAGCAGAACGACCGTTGCTCCGCAGCACTTGGTGGTGGGGTACACCTCCGCGTCTGCCCCCGGGGGCAACTTCCACACAACGATGGGGGCCGGGGGTGAGCGGGAAAGGGGGCCTCCTGCTTCTTCTACGCTGCATGATTCCGCGCCTCCGCCCCTGGGGCTAACCGAAACGGCTCTTACGCGTGTATATGTAAGTACACGTACTGGCATCTGCCTGCAGCGCCTCGAGCAACGTGTGCCTCTTCTTCATCATCTTCTTCTTCGTCCCCTTCGCCGTTCTCTTCTTCTTCTTCTTCTTCTTCCACTTCCTCGTAATTCTCCTCTCTCTGGGTTATAGTTTAACGCTCCTCCTTCGTTTCGCGGTAATCTCCAACCCTTTCGTAGTTTCTTGCTGTTTCTCTTCTTCTTGGGAATCCCGGCCTTGTTGCGTCCTGGCTTTATGACCCTCTTTCCGTCCGCGGAGGGAAAAAGCTGTCGGTGGGGAGGCACTCTCTTGCGATTTACATTAAGGATTGCGGATAATTGCGCGGCTCTTTATGAACCTGAACGACTTATTACATTCTTTTTACTTGGCTTATGGTAATCAAGGATCGGTTTATTTTATTACTTTTAGGATGATTCCGATGCTGAGTTCGTAGCGGTGGTGCTTACTGAAGTCTCTGTGCTTAGTGTCACATAAGATCGTTTGTACCTCCTCGGGTGAAGTATATTCCTTCTTTCTGATCATCTTCTTCCTGCTTTTTTAAATCATAACTTCGCATTCTTCGGCTTCTTCTTCATATTCCCGTTCTTTTTATATTATAGAGTCGTATTTATCGTCCTTGAAGGGGAAAAGTTATCGATGACATTTATACATAGGGTGATTATGGGAGAAATGCCGCACTTTCGGTATTTCAAGGTTGTTGGTAATAAAATAGGTACAGCACTGTTGATTTTACTCCTTTTGGGCTAGGTTAGTAAGCGAGAACGTGTTTAATTTATTACTTTTAACGATTTTGCCGTTTTTTGAAATAGCCTACCGCACTTTGCCTCAATAGTTATACGTCCAGTTTATTTTTACTATTATACCTAAGTAATAGTTACAAATTCATAGTTTTTAAGGACGTTTTTGGTTTTCTTTACCATTTTCGCAAAAAAAAATCTTAAATATAGCTGCCATTTTTCGAATTCAAAGTGGTGTACCCCCCAAATCCCATAATTACCGTACATTTTGGCTTTTAGAAGACTTAAGTTCAAACTGTTTGCACTATTTTCTCCTGCTCGGTATTCAATAGCCAGGGGCCATTTATTTCGTTATTTTCGGACGATTCCGTTGCGGTGTCGGTAGAGCCCTCCGTGTCTCTATATTTAGTGTCACATGTTTCGCGTGTATCGCCGCGGGCAAGGTATCTCTTCTTCTTCGCATCTTTATTTCCTCCTTGGTCACGGTTAGCCGGAGATTCGCTCTAGCCAAGCAGCGCGACTTTTTCGCTTGTTATTCATTTTACACAACTGTTCGCAACGTTAATCCGCATCGACGAGTGCGTCACTGTCTTCCCGTTTCTTATCTCCCGCTCAGATGGCGGACGATGGAAGCCCCGCGGCTGGTTCTCTTTTCCTCGTGCTCGCGATTCCGCTAGTGACCCCCGAGGGCTAACTAACACCGCTCTGGATCCCGTGTACGTGAATTCGTGCACTATCGAACCTCCAGCCTGCATCGCCCTGAGCGATCGGTACCCTCTCCACCCAATCCTCGTTCCTTCCTGCTTCGCATCATCCTTCTTGCGCGTCCTTCTTGTAGTTTTCCATTTACTCCTGGTTACGTTCAACGCGAATATCATCTGTTACCCTCAGTTGACAAAGTGGAACGTTGAATAATAAAATTGCTTGCGCTTCACGTTCATTTCCTTTCAACGAAGCATAAATGTCCACTATCAACTACTGTTCACTCTTTTGTTCACGAACATCTTCTCCATCGAGCTTGCTCACTTTCTACTCTCAAAACGTGCGATTGCAGTTGAGTGACTCACCCGCTGCTTGGCTCTGATAACAATCTCAGACTGCTCTACAATTCCTGTTATCTGTCACGCGAAGCAGAAAAAGAATCGACCCTGGACACTCGGGTAATGTCTTCGTTACAGCTTCATCTTCCTGTATTGGCATATTCTCATTTCCGCTACGCAATCTGGTGGCGAAAATTGAAGCACTTAAAATCGGGTTAGCTGTCACATGTAATTGGCAATATTGGGATTTTCGACTGTTTGATGATCGATTTTGTAAAATTTAACAGACTATTTAATGACAAAAATATTATTGCAATATTTCAATACTTGTGTAACACCAGTCTTGTGACGCGATTGACCCGATTACAGAGCTTACTTTAGTAGATGGTGCACTCAGAAAATTTCTCAATATGTACATATATTCGAGGCTACAAGCTCAACGCACTGCTTATAATCCTCATTTCTGGTCGGACGTGCGACTCCGCTGGTCCTTCTTGCACGCATAGCTCCCCTTTCTCCTGCGGGCTAGATGTCCATACATTTTCGTCTATGAGCATCGAGGACCAATAAGAAGCCTGACCCTCGCTCGTTTTTCTTGTCCGCGCGGACAGCTTCGTTCGTCCTTCTCGCGCGCACGTGCAGCTTCGCTCGACTTCCTTGCAAGCGCCTTTGACTTCGCCCGTCCTTCTCCCGCGCGTCTAAGTCACAGTCTGCCCTCTTTCTGGGACTGCTTGTTTACACTTTTTTGCCTCTCGGTTCGTCGAGCACCGACGATAAAGAAGACCGCCGCGACTCGAGCCACGGCCTCCCCCTTTTTTTCTGCAAGGACGCACGACTACGCTCGTCCTTCTTGCACGCATCTACGATGTCGTATATCCTTTTCACACGCATCTAAGGGGCCGTCCCCCTTTTTTCTAGAACTAGCTGTTCACACTTTTTTGCCGTCGGATCATCGAGCACCGAACTGAAACCTGATCTCAGCGGTGCACGTGTTTTTCTTCGCTGTGTTCACAATTTTTTTCCCCCCTTTTTTTTACACGTGTCTAAGAATTGACTGGCTTTTATCTAGGAATAGTTGTTCACACCTATTTTTTACTAGTGTAGCGATCTGACACTTGACCGTTTGGCAGTGGTGTGACTAACCCGGATAAAGGGGGTCACCACCTTCGGAGAAGGAAAGGAAAGAAGAGCGTTTCGTCCCGGGCCCGCCAGTGGACTCATCAGTAAGGCTACCTGGCGGAACCCTGCCTTAGACACGCTGGGTACAAGGACTAGGACGGAACTTAGTATATATACGAACTGAGGGCTCAGCCATCACCGGCGAGAAACTCTCAGAGCCGGGAGGCCCTCTGGTGGAGCGTCGACAACCAACTACGGGAGTCCCACATCACTCCCCCCCAGATAACTACAAGGGACGAAGGAGGAATCGAAAATTAGGTGGGAAACTACCCGAAAGTTATGGCGCCGAAACTAAGGCTCTAAAAACACCAATAGGAGTTCGTAAATAGACGGAGCAACGCTCGACGCTATTGCAGAGCGGCGAACAAACGTTCAAAGCCGATGCAGAAGAAAGAAGGAAAGAAAGGAAACTAGCGAGTAAGAAGCCAACTCAAATGAGGGCGAGGAGGAACAATGCTCCAGCTCAAAGCCAACCTTGCAGAGGGACGAAGAACCCGGGCTACTAATTGCAAATCGGTGGACCAAACCGATGCAGAGCCATTGGCCAATGCCAAGGGGCGAGCAGAACTCAAAGCTAGAAGAAGGAGTGGCGAGCACACTGCTCAAAGCCAACGAGAAGGAAACGGCGAGCGCACTGCTCAAAGCCGCACGTGCTTAGATCACGTCGGGGTCACCACTGTAGCGATCTGACACTTGACCGTTTGGCAGTGGTGTGACTAACCCGGATAAAGGGGGTCACCACCTTCGGAGAAGGAAAGGAAAGAAGAGCGTTTCGTCCCGGGCCCGCCAGTGGACTCATCAGTAAGGCTACCTGGCGGAACCCTGCCTTAGACACGCTGGGTACAAGGACTAGGACGGAACTTAGTATATATACGAACTGAGGGCTCAGCCATCACCGGCGAGAAACTCTCAGAGCCGGGAGGCCCTCTGGTGGAGCGTCGACAACCAACTACGGGAGTCCCACACTAGCTTGGTCGGCACCGGCAAAACCATTTTTTTTTCGTCCCGCGTGTTTACATGTATATACCTACTATTGAGTCCGTTTGCTTTGCCGTTTGCGTATACGCGCGTAAAAGCTTAATATTCTAGCGTCGATCGAAGTATCGACTAGAGGTGGAGAACTATCGATAGTGTTGACTATCGATATTATCGAATGTGATGAAAATTTAATAAAATATATTTGCTTTAAAATATTATGTTTGATTTTTGTATTTCATTTTATTTTATATATATTTTATTAAATTTTCATCACATTCGATAATATCAATAGTCAACACTATCGATAGTTCTCCACCTCTAGTATCGACACGCCTGAAGAGAACATTAAAATTTCCTCGGGTTCGCCGGCAACTCCCCAGTGTCGTTCTAGGGGTAATATCAATTTCAAAAATTGAGAATGCAGGAAATAAATAAAATAGACGTAGAAATATACCATTCATTATTTACTTTAAAAAATATTTCCAGCAGAAAGATTTATTGCACTCAGAGCACCGTATAACCGCTATTTTAATGTAAAGACCGAAATGTCAAGGGTGCTACGTCACTATCTACTTTATCAGAGAAAACAGGTTCAATATCACGATAAGGTATCTGCCAGTCGCGAGGCAGAGGCCAACGATTTCCATTCTTGAATGAACCACGACCGATAAATCGTTGCCGAGTATTCTTATCGAATGAAAAGGTTGAACAGTAAACGTCAAATTATCTATTTAACACACATATTTTATTACACAATAAATACTTGTTCTCCACGCCACTCGTCTAACGTTTAACACTACGCACTCTTACGCACACACGATAAGGTAAATCTTCTACAAGCCACACGCGAACAGTTCGTCGTAAACAGAGTTCGCGTTTTCACCATGTAGGGGAGAGGTGCTATAAAATGGACAATTTTATTTAGCGTCCATTTCTGACAATATCATGATAGGTATTTAAAACACAACTGCATTGATATGAGGTATATTTATTGGTCTTCAATAAGAACATATTGCAAACTCATTAATAATAACAGAACATAACAAAATCTTAGATTTTCAAATAAGTCGAAAATGTCCCTTTCACGGCCAGGTAGTTTTAAACTGGACGTTAGACGTCATGAAAGGGACACGTTAATGAAAATTAACAAAACGAGAACAAAAATGAGATCAATTGTTAAAATATTATTAATGGCACATACAACAAACAAAATTGAATACACCCTTTATTCCACACGATTCATCGGCCCATTTCCCGCAAACTTTACATTGGAATTAATCGTCTTTACTGGTAGCAAAGTTTTTTTTTGCAAACGCAGCACTCTTCTTAGAATTATTTGTTAATAGTCTCCCCCGTTTTCGTAAGCCCATGCTCGAGTCAGAACAGTCGTCATAAGAATCTGAATCAGGAATTGAAATCTCACTGCTACTGGAAAGGAAACGGACGTCTCATTTCAGATTTGTTAAACGTTGTCCCCTTTAAGACTATAAGTGAGCATATTATAAAATAACCTGAAAACAAAGAAAATAATAAATCAAGTTTACCTGTTACAATGGCTCTTTTAATGATGTAAGACTTTCATAATTAGTATATAACTTTATCCCCCAAACCGCCCCAGAAAACTAAAGAAACTTCTCCTTTTATATCAGAAAAACGTCAACCGCGGGTTACTGATTGTTTGCGAGTGAGACCGCGATGAAGTTTACGTCAAATAACTAAGTAGGTATTAGTGTTGCCTTAAGGGGGGATTGTTTTTCGGCTTTTAGGTCTTGTTGGGCCGAAAAATAAAAGCTTGTAAAATAGGTCATTCTTTGTGAGTTTTTGGCAGGCTGTTTTATTGTATCTTGAACTATTGTTCTGAATTTACGAGGTACTTGTGTACCTCTAGAATCAATTAAGTCACCTTTCTACCGTGCTACGAACAAACTTAGCGTGACTCTATCGGCCATTATTATTACACGCAACATTCACGAACGAACAGGCTAGAGACGATGTCGTAATAAATCGCTTACATTAACACTAGCGATTCACAGGCTGTACCGCTTTCTTTTCCTTCCTTTAGACTAATGTGCAACAAACTTTGTCAGGTGGGCAATCGACGACTGGATGCTGCAGGACCGGGTTGCAAGAGTTCATGCATTCGCCACCCCAGTGTCGGCAGTGCGTCCTGTACTCTTCCTTCACTGTGAGCAGAAATCATTTGTCTTGAGATAGTCGAGGATTTGGCGAATCATTGGTGCAGTGGCAGTGTCGAGTAATTTGCATATTTTCTGATTTATACTTAAAATTTCTGCAACTTTGTATGCAAGTAAACTAGTTGACCTTTAACACAAAACTATTTTTTGTTGGGGCCATAGTGTTTTTTTCAGGGGGTGAAATCACCGCTTGAAAAAATGCAGAAGTTTCTTTTCCGTGGAATATTTTCAGCATGAAAATGGTGGAAGAAATTTCAGCATGAAGTTGCATCTTTTTCTTATATCTATAAAACTGTGTAAAAATAATTATCGAATCAAGGATTGGTGGGTGGGGGTAACTTGAAAAGTATAGATTTTTACAAGAATTATTTTCATGTATACTTCAGGTTGCAAAGTTTCCCGAAGCTTTCCCAATTCATCAAGCAAAGAAATCTTCTGGTATGAATGATAGAACGAATCGGACAACTGCTTGGACAATAGGACATCGAACAGTTTGAGGAATCGATTGGACGTAGCAGCGACATGCTTCGTGAAAGTATCGACAGTGCCGCATGAATTAGCTCGCCAGCCGTTCGAAATTCACCGCGCGCAAAAGTGAATCTCGAGAGTATTCGATTTGGCACAGTAGAAATGATGTTGTTGCGTGCGTGCCGTACTGGCGAGCGTGAAATTCCTATATCCAGCTGTAACGGTTACGTTACTGCTTGATAATTACCGTCATTCCTTGTGTGTTTTGCATCGTGACACGAATTATCGAAAGCTCTGCCGTTTCAACGGAACCTCGTGCATATCAATAACGAACATTTACAATAATTGATAAAAATGATTGAAATTACACTTCACGCGAATTGAACGCCACAGTATTTCAACTGCACGATAACAAACGTATTCTCAACTTTCGAATCTTAAACCCGCGATCCTTTGACGTCCATTAGTTCAATGATGTATGGACGAGTTCAGAGTAAACGTACAGAGCTGTTGAAATGTCGAGTGAACTCACCTACGCTGCAGCACGTGTCGCAAGGTTTTGCGCATTTTCCATCGACGACTTCTTGTTCGCACTTTTCAGGATCCAGACAATTCTCCCGCGGACAGATGTCTGCAGTCACATATTCTGGAAACAGGTTTTTAATTTAGTTAATCTATCAACGTCTAAGTGATCTTTTGGAAAGTCTCGAATCCCCACAGAATCCTAAGGTGGCCTTAGGTGGAACGAGAATGGTTTGGAAACGTTAATGGCGGAGGACCGTGAGAAGATATGTAGGTAATGTAAAGCTTGATGCGTATATTTTCAATTTTTTTAAGAGAACTACCGTGTTGCTTTGAATTTACAGTCGTAACTTGATACCTATATTATTAATGTAAAATATGATGCGCATACAAGTCAATTTCTCATGATTGAAGGAAAAATTCATGAGAAACAGAGTCACTCGGTAGAGTGCAGGAAAAAGAAGAGTTCAGCACACTGGGGCGCAAATATTTCAATTTGCCGCGACGGTCTTGTGAGTTGTGACACGGTAAAGAAAAGTCGTTGATCTCGGAACCATCAAAGAGGAATGCGCAGCTGTTTCATGTTTGGAATGCGGGTTCGTCGAGAAATCCATAATCGAAGCTAAATTCCGAACACCGAAGATCGGTGGAAACATTTAAAAACACTTCGTGGAGGGAAATTTCGACAAAATAGAGTTCAACATTCTCTAATTGCGCGCGGGTCGCGATTTCAATGAATTTACGTCTCACTAAACTCATGCAATCCTACAAATTCTGATATCTCAAATTTTAATTTGCGAAATCCAATATGTTTCCTAAAAGTGGATTGTTTTCACGAAATGTCTGTTAATAATGGAAACACGTGCTTTTTAAACAGCTAGTTTACATAAACGTAGTCTAGTCACTGATCATAACTTTCAGGGTCAGGTTCCAGAAATCTCACTTTTGAGACTTTACACTTACGATTCTTGCAGATATCTTTCCATAAAAAGAACTGCTATTAAAAAAATTCCCCTTCAAACACCCCAAATATTTCTATATTTAAAGCTAACTCTTCAATTACTTTCGCTGCAATATACTATTTTTAAAAATTGAATTCCATTAAAAAGTAAAAGAAGAAGAGACGGCGAAGTAACACCTGCAGCGTTCTTCGGAATGAAATTACTCTTGGGCCTCTTATTACTGTTACTTACCAGTCGAGTGCAGAAGGGTGACCACGAGGGCGACAAGAACAACAGGTAGGTAGAGCTTCATGGTGTCGTTGATGTCTGAGGAACGCGTGTCTCTTTGACAGTCGACGATTCAATGGTCTCACTTTCCCGGCTCTGGCATTATATAAACGTAAGCGACCAGCGTTACGCGACACTCACACGTGCTCGGCTACACGCGCGCGCGCGTGCTCACGACCGTGTTTCGTCGCCATGCATTTCATTATCTCAGGGACCAATGTATGTACATACAGTCAGGGTTGGACCCGAGTTAAGCCTGGATTAAGGGGTCTTCGTAGGGTGACAGCGGAAAACAACTTAATTTACAATCTAAGAATTAAAAAAAGAAACAAGTATTGTACCAATCTTATTGAATTTTGTATTTTGGATAACTACAATTACGGATATCAGGTCTGGTATTCGGAAGGATATGACTTTAGTCCTTACTCGTGATTACGTTATTTGACTATCTACATTTATTTTCCGTATACACTGTTAAGCCGGGAATCCACCTGGAAGCTAAGTTAAGCTATGCTATGCTTTGTTATGTTTTAGTTTACAAGGGAAAATCCTGAACCCGGAAATTCAAATAATTCTGAAACTTTGTGAATATGCAGGAGATTTCCTCCTGGTTACAATGCAATTTTTGTTTGCTGTCCAAATTCACTCGAAGGGGGTCAGAAATTACCCCTTGAAAATCCTGCTATTTCTCCGATTTTGTGTTATAACTCGCGAATTGTAAGAGATAGGAAAATAGTTTCGAGACAAAAGTTACTTCTTTTAATTAGATCTAGCATTTGGTAAACAAATTATTTTACAGTTCACGAGTTATAACACAAAATCGGAGAATAATCGGATTTTCAGCGGCCATAATATAAGGTGATAGAATAAAGTTACAAATGTGCGAAGTGGCACGTGCAATACTTGTTTCAATTTTTAATTCCCGAAAAATTAATATTTTTTCAGCCGTCACACTAGGAAGATCCCATATCGCAAATTCTAACGATCGTTTTAAACTTAGACATTTCATTATTTTGAGGTGAAATTGCGCATACACTGAGGACTAAGTTAGGTTTGCTAGGCTAGGTAGGATTACTTTAGGTTGACAAACGCTCATGACCGTGTCATCGTTGTACATGTCATTGCCTCGGGGTCTAATGTATGTACACGCAGGCCTTCAATGCGTTTGAACGATTCGATCGATTCGGTCGGTGATTTCCGGAATAAGGTGTGTCTCCGTACTTCCCCTCTTGAGTAAACAATCAATGAGTGTGATGCCACGCGATGACGACTGCACTTGAATAGTTAATTTACGATACAACGTTCACGTCGACGTAGTTTCCTGACTTTAAACTATTATCAATTAAAATCTGTTTCCTCTAAAATCTGAATATTCATCTTTCCCCTAATTACCTTTATCTCCAAAAATTTATTCAATAATCCATCAAAACAAGCATGATCACTGAACTTCTCCACTCCCGTTCTGCAAAAGTATCATCACGCAAGTTCTCATTCGAGGTACCACAGCCGTCAAAGTTATTCCAGAACAGAAGCACGTTTCTTACTTTTTTCCTCTCCCCTACCACTTTCTCCCCATCCCATAAAATCGCCATCAATTTCCCGGCCGTGTCTCTATGATCGAACCGGATCCATGCACTTCGCCAGGAAAGATTAATGAGCCTCGGTCTGGACGTGGAGCAATGTTATCCGAATTGTGCCGATAAAAGGTTTACCCAGTGATTTATGAGCGACCCGCGGTTTAATGGGACTAACCTCGCGGGGAGTTGGTCATGCCTGGCTAAGGAACGATTGTTCTGGCAACCTTTTAAGATATCGGTACCGCAGAGTCTGGTAGAAGCTCGGAACTTTGCTTTAGAGACACCACTTTGCAGCCACTGAGTGGTATGTATTCAATATCGGTCGGTCGCGTATGCATTTAAGTGGCTTGGCCCATTCAATGGCCAGACTCGGTCATTTTAGGCGTCTGAAAGATGGAAGCTTTGCTTATCCAAGCTCTCCGAGCATCATCCTTCTGCTCCCGTTAATGGTTTCTGGCAATAAGTTCGAGTATACAGTTGAAAATTTCTTTTGCGAATTCTATGAACAGAGTTTATATAAAGATTACGCCCGCCGTTTATCGAACCCTTCTGAATCATTATATAGAGCTGCTGTTAATGGTTTTGGGCAATAAGGTTGGGCAAGCGGTCGAAAAAGTCCTTTCGCGATTTTTTACGAAGCGAGTTACACGGAATTGTCTTACACTTTTTTTTTCACTGGCAAATATTTTTCATCCAAGATACACAGCTTAGTATCGTTATTGAGGAAGGACTTAACTCGCATCTTTATCTCAGCTCGCCTTGTGGCTGCACGGTATTATTCGTTTAGCGCGAGCAAGGCATTTTCCAGGAACAGACTCTTTGCCAACTGCAGATGTTTGGCAAGCAAATTTCATCCACCCGAAGGTTTTTCTTCGACTTCTGGGAGAAGGCTTTTAGTAACGCTTTATTGCATGCAATTAAAAGTGGAGGTAGGATGTTCCATGTTGCTTGTTTATGTAATGTTATTTTAGTCGCAGCCTCGTGCTTCTCGTTAATTCTGTTTTGTCAGATGTGCACCACGTATGCAAACAAATTAAAGACGATGCCACTTATACTAATAGATACTGTTGCAAATTGAGTAAACATCGGCTCTAATGGTTCAATATCGAATCGAGTAGCTGAAGAAATTATCGAACTTTGTTATTTTTTGTTACACAGTTTCTAGAATAAAGAGTTTGGAAATTTACGTTAGTTTCAATAGAGTTTGATTAGAATATTCTTTCAGACTTTCAAGTTCTACATATAGCTAGAAAATATATGAAAAAATAATTTTAAGTTAAACGATTTTATTTACTTAATTCGATCAAAAGTGCGCTAAAAGCTAAAGAATAATTCTTGTCTTTTACTATAATTATGATATTTAATCGCTTTTGATTATGTATTAAATTGATTCATATCCTGTTACAAAACGTTTTATTTCCGTTATTTACGTTAAAACGTTTGCGATTCTAGGTCACCGCTCGAAAAGTGCATACACCCCAATGCAGGTACGAGTAGAAACGCGTATCAAACTGCAATTTGCTTAAATTAGCCAGGAAGTAACCAGTTTTTCCTCTGTAACTCACCGAAACGATAACGATACAGCTTTCTTTCAATATTATCGCCATTATTTACCGGTCACTTAAAACTTCACGCCAATTATCCTCCGTTACTCCCATTTAACCAGTTCCGTTTCTGGAACAGGGGAATTTGAAGCGAGCGGTTCGAAAAAAAGAACGCAGTCGGAGTCAGAAAGGAATACTCAGTACTTTATTGTTAATCATTTCAACGTATACTTGAATTCAGTTTGAGAATTACAGAAAGGTGCGTGCAGAGGGGAACGTTTGAACGCCTGACTCTGTTTGGCACTTAACCACTTGGCCATTTCCTTCATTCCCTTCGAGTGTCCTGCCGCGTCGACTCGTCCAGGTGGCGATCTCTTTGGCTCCTGCTACGTCCATCAGCAGCAAGTCGACGTCCTATCGTCGCGTTCAAACGTTCGTTCGCGGTCTTGGAGTTCGAGTTACGGCGCAGCCTAAAACTTGCATCGATTCCTCTCGAAGCGTGACAGTTACTTTAGCTACGTCCCCGTGGATGCTCCCCGTCTCTGAATCGCAGGAGCGCGGATCCCCGCGATCGACGGGGCATGCTGCCAGGGTCTCTCGAGTTCTACCGCCCGCTGAGGATAGTTAGATCTCTTTCGAACGGAAAATAGGAGGCAATGGAACGATATAAGTACTTCGCTACTGACGGGCTCGCGGAATGTACAAGGAATTCGGAATTGTCGCGCGGGGCTGGTGGGTTGATGGGTGAACGCTCATCGAACCTACGGTGTTACCAGTTTGAATGGTCTCACGGCGCAGCCTCGACTCCGAAAGCGCGACGATTTAAATTACCTAGAAATTAACCTGAAGTCGCGCGAATCGCTTCGAGCGCCGATGGATTCGACGCCGGGTCGGATCGAAGGACGGTCGAGGATATCTCGACGCACCAGCCGCAGCGAGAAATTCCCTGCGTTCACCTAGGCGTCGATATCTAGATTTCGTATGTACAAGTGGATAGACTTATCAGTGCTTGGCGTCGCCAGTGTTCGGAATACTGCGCACGATCAGCACTCGCGTAGGAATCGAAGGACCGAACTGACTAGAAAATACCGAGGCGATCGTCTTTCGCTGCGTGGCCAGAGACGAAATATCACTAGATTCCCGCGGGGCGAGATTTCTCTCTCGTTTCCACCTTAATCGACGAGATAGCGATTGGGAGCGAGAGAGCTCGTCGGGGCTTCTCGCATTGCTCGCTTTGGAACGGAGCGCCGCGCGAACCTTCTTCGCCGATTCCTCCTCTGTGATCGAGGATCGTGGGCATTCGGCCGGAGCTCCGTTCGCTCAAGCGCATGCACTAAAAACTAACGATTGTACACTTCCAAGGAGTTCAACTCTCGAGAGATCGACACGCGCGATGTCGACCGAGGAATGCCCCCGTCCGTTTTATCACAGTCAACCGGGATCGGTCACGTCTATGCACCGGGCCGATAGTCCGCGATCATGTTCTTCAGGAACGTGTAAATGTCCTTGAACGTCGGTCTCGAGGTCTCGTCCCTCCGCCAGCACGAGCACATCATCCTGTAAACCTCGTCCGGGCACATCGTCGGTCTTGGCAGGTACACCTGCAACAGGGACACGGTTTTGTAGCGCCGATGCTGGATAATTCGCGATGGTATCGGTAGAGGTGTACAAGGTAAGATATTTTTAATGAGAGGAAAGTTAATTGAGGGGGAAGAAGTTCTGTCACTTGGATGTTGGTAGTGACAAGTCATTTGGATTTTAAACTGGGCGCAATCTTAATATACAAAGCAGAAAGTGTTTGTGTGTTTGTCTGTCGCTTAAAAACTTTCAAGCGGGTAAACTCTGGGGTCACGAAATGTGTCCCAGCTCAGTATGCCTAGCTAATCCAGATAAATGTGACTATTTTCGCAAGAAAAAATAAGCAAAATTTTTTTTTTATAAAATCAGAACCTAAATTTCGGGCGAAGCCGAGTAGTAAAGCTACTTAGTAATAGATATGTACTAATTTGCATAGGAGGTACTAATTTACTTATTACTCTAGTGTGCTATTTAACTTAATATTATCACAATGGATTCTGTGTACTAAAGGGTCTCACCCGTTGATTTCAATAATACTAATAATTATTTTGGATCTTTCCATGCATCAATAACTTAAATAAAATTTCTATTAAAATCCTCTACCACTAATAGAAGCAATGACCCCAAGATCAAACTCAATGAGCAAACGAAATTTGACTTTTAAATAGAACTACCTGCAACTCTGCCCCATAGTACATGTGCTCGGCATTCTGTATCACTTGATCGTTGGTCAGGTGCTGGAACGGCTTTTCCCTGGCCAAGCTCATCACCTCCCAAAGCGTGACAGCGAAGGACCAAACGCTGCTCGAGCAGGTGTACCTGTCCTGCAATTGGAAATGCGATGTCTACAGTTGTCAAGGGTGGTCGATTGATTTAGGACGCTGATTAAACAGAAAGTCATGGGATGAACTCGGCAGAGCCGGTATCATTTTAACCTCACCAGTAGAATGCTTTCCCACGGCAACCATCTGATCGGCGCCGGCGGTCTGCCGCCTATGTCACTGTAATCCTTCTTGTAAAGGTCACTGCACATCGCTATGTCGGTCACTTTCACGGCGTATGAGCGGCCCACTAGACAGTTTCTGGCTGCCAGGTCCTTGTGCACCAGATTCTTCGACTCGAGGAACCTCATGCCCGATGCTATCTGCGTCCCCATGTACAACAGGCAGCTTTGGCTGGTGAAACACAACGTTCTCATTTAAGCTCGTCGACGTTAATCGATTGAGTTACTACATTTACATTAATTAACCGCGAACACGAATTTCACTCGCTCATTACTCGATCGCAATTAATCAACGACATTTGACTTCGGAATTCAACGATTCAATTCTGGGAATTATGTGATAAGGATATTTACAATGTCGATTTTTGATACCCTCCTGTAATTCCAACGGTAGTAATTTATAATCCTTGAAATCGTGTCATGATCCTGCGATCGAACATTGATGAGCTACCGGTCCAATTGCAAATAAGTCGGCTGAAGTGGTGTCAAGTAGAATCGCGACTATTCAAATCATTAGAATGATCAAACCCAGGCTCGACTCGAGCCTTTTTGCATCCTAGAGCGAACTTTCGAAAATTATACCCTTTATTTATATAAATCTATTTGAGATTCTTGATGCCCTTACCTACTCTGAATTATTATTCGCAGCTTAAAACATTAGTAGTACAACTATTAATATTTCATTTAAAACTTTATTTTAAGAAAGTGCCAACAATGAGAAGACCATTTTGCGCCCCTTGTGAACTTTACGCCCTAGGCAGCTACCTAATTTCGCTTTTAGGGACGAGCCGAGTCTGATCCAACCGTCACCCTTTCATTTCGCGACGCTGGTAGGATTAAAGGTGTTGGTCCCGTTTCAGGATCTCTGTGTCATAAGCAGCCTCACCTAAGGGTTTTCAAATTGCAGCTCGGCCTGAGCGTCCCCGTAAGTGGCACGCTGTACTGAAGGTAATGGGCGAGATCGCCGAGCTCTGTGTACTCGATGATTGTCCACGGGACCGGGTCCACCTCGCAAACTCCCAGGATCCGAGCCACGTTCGGGTCGCACAAGCCGGATAGGAATCGTACCTCCCTCATCTGATCCGTTGTGCTGCCTGCCCGGATGTCGCTGGTGCAAGCAGGCACGCGCGCCACCACCAATCTGGGAGCGTCGGGAACCACGTCCTCGAATCCGACTGCTTCGCAAACTATCGCCTGTCAATGATAAGCAGGGATTAGTGAGCGGGAAAGCGGGAATATCGATGCTATTAGACCCTCATTTGCGAGGCACCAGGTCGCAACGATGGTCTTCGGGACGATTCAATGGCAGAGAGGCTAATTAGAGTTCTAGCCACCCCTAAGACTGGCTGGCTAGACGCAGAAATCTCTCTCGATCGATACGGAAATCAGCGGCTGCACATCTCGTATGCGCGTAATGTACACAGTAAGTGCATTATCGGCGAATCTCGTTGTCGTTCCTCTTCGATGTTCCGCGAGCAAAGTTTCCCTGTAGTTTGTAGACAGCCATATTATGGTGTATTGTCGATTCCTAATAGCATCGTGTTACAACCCCAATGATATCGCCGGGCTGATCGGCGCGGGGATTGCGTCCTATCGCGTGTTACTATCAGGTTAAAACTGCATCTTTGTAAGTAGTAGTAAGTATAGTATTCTTGATCGATTATTTTCTATTTCTTCACCTATTCTAAAAAGCCTGGATGTAGAGGTGAACAAGAACCCGGAAATGTCGGGGCGTGAATTTTTTTCCCGATCGGGACGGGTTCTCAAGAATTTCGGGATTCCCGAAAGTGTCAGAATTCCCGATAGTGTCAGGATTCCCGATAGTGTCAGGATTCGAATTATTTATTAGCATTGACTGACGTCTGTACTTCGGAAAATCAACGATGTTTCCACAGTTTTTCTTACGTTACGGGAATCAGTTCCTCGAAATTTTCGGGAACCCCAAACATTCTCGAGAATCCCAAAATGTTCTCCTGATAAGTTTCTGAAAGTTCACGCACACCTCTACCTGTATGCAGTTTGAAGCGATAGAACTCTTGTTTCTGAAGCGACGAAATTGATAACATATCGGGGGAGAGTCTATTAAGGGTGAACCAGTCTCGGGGAAACGGGAGTCGAGAGTTTCAGCATCGTTTCACAATTTCGTAATCGGTCACGCGGATAAACGTGGCACGCTCGCGGAGACGTATCTGCGTGCACGTAGCCAAGTGCATTATTTGCCAATGGTTTTTGTTCGTACCTCGCCGATGCTCCTCGAGCCAAGTTTCTCCGTTGTACGCAGGCACTGTCGCGGTATAGTGGTGGGCTCCAGTTCCTTGCACTTGTACGGTTTGTTCATGCTGGGCGCGATGTTCCAACTGACGACTGGTGCGGGTATCTGCAAAAGCGACGCAGTTTCACGTTTTTTGCGATGTTTGCTCAGATATTGCTATATTGGAAAATGTTACTTTTCCCCTGGACACCACTAACAGCGCAATATAGGGGCGAAAGAGAAATTAATTGTGACGCAAAATCGAAGTCTAACGGTGCATATCACTGACGTCAAACTTGGGAGTCCGAGTTTGAAGCAATTTTAGTGAATAAACTCGTTAAAAGTTTCGTCATCTTCAAATAGCAGACTCTTTTCTAGTGGTTTCATTACTGTAGCAATACCTGCCGGGGGGACAAATTACAATGAAGGTGGAGCATCGAATTTCGCATTAGTCGCTTTTTCCTGTTATAAATGAGACATTGAGCGCAAAAATATTTTACAAGTATTCAAATGCTACGAATAAACTTCGAATATTTGAGTATTCGAATGTTATTATTCGAATACTGATGTATTCGAATAGTGTGGTGTGAAATGGGTTAAAATTAGCTTGCAAGATTTCACCCTGACAAATTAACCTAACGAACTTGAATCATAATTCACACCGAATACTATTCGAATACTTGGATACTCGAATTATATTCGCCAAATAATTGAGCAACGGAAGTATTCGAATATTCGAATACCGAAAAATTCGACAAATAGTCCCAGCCCTACTCTCAACGCCACAAATACTCTTATATGTATATGTCACTGTAAAAGTTCGAGGACCGGTGAATCTTGGAACTTACCAGTAAATCATAGCGATTACCATTGTGGGGCACTAGAGGTCCGAAATACAGGGCTGAACGGTAAATCCTGAAATTTATCTTTCTTGCCGGTTTTTACGTCTTCTGCCGTCCCGTGGCAGTGAGTGTTACGATTCACTGATAAATTCCACGATTCATCAGTTTTCAAGCTTCCAAAGTAACATATATACAACACCACTGTGCAAGTAATATATCTTTGCGTTTGTTTGAAATTTGATCACCTTTGGCTGTTCTGTTAGCACTAAGAGTTTACCTCAAAACTATTTCCTACCGAATTTCCCCCACCATCGGCGCTTAGCCGGTGGTCATCGTTAACTAACCTTGTGCTTCTCTTTGGGAGCTGTGTGCCAGCGTTTCGAGTGGATCTGATCGAGGTCCCGTTGGTGATTAGACGTGGCCGCGATATTGAGTTTCGCAGTCGGACTGTTGTAACTCTGAAGGGTCCTGTAGTGCTGGGAATGCCGTGCTGGGGAGTTGGTCGGCGACGAGGAGCAGCTGGTCGGCCCTATGGTCGATTCTGGTCTCGTATCCAGTCGGACGCTTTCCTCTGAGACGTTCACGTCCTTCAGGTCTTTCGGAGATTCTTGGAAGAAATCGACTATTTTGAACATTCCGTACTGGCCATATTCAAGGAAGAATCAAAAAGCTCTTCCACGAAGCTACTTAGTAATTTCCAAATCTCCTTTCACTCGTTCGTAGGACAGACTTTAACAGACTTTACGAAACTGCACGTGAAACTTCATTTACAGGATTTCTCGTTATAGTGTTATTACGATTTATTATTGAGTTGTACACGATTCATATAAAGGGACATGTAAGTGCATAACAGATATCATGTACGGGTGTACCTACTATAAATTCAAACGCGAGACTTGGGACGAAAAGCAGAGCCACGAAGTCGAGAGACATAAATTTCTCTCCGGTTCTACTTCGAAGTAAGGAATAGAAGAATGTGACGGTTAAAAACTCACCGGAAGTGGCCACTATCGCGTACGTAGATTTATACTGGGGGCTGACAAGGGGTGAATTGAATTGTTCCATTGTTAAAGATTCGTGCATGCTACCATCCTCGGGCATGTCCGGCGAAACGTGATTGGCAGTCTCTGTCAGCATCCCGCCGGGTGTTAAATTTAGTAGGAGCCCCTGCGAAACGTTGGAATTCTACGTTTTAATTGGAAACATGTGGAAAACCTCGCCGCATCAGCGTAATACCTCAGCAGCGTGTAAACAACCCCGTTTCCATTGGAACCAATAATCTCGCAACGACAGAGAATGGAAAGCAAGTCTATTATAAAATCCATCGGGAACCCCAGTTTTTCATGAAGCGCATTCACTGTCGATTCGTCCATGGTGGACGAAGTTCAGGGACTTTTAATGACGAATTAAGATCCGTCTTATCGGCCCCAGAAAAGTTTCGGCATATTTATGAAGTGAGCTTCTTACCTTCATGTTTATGGCGAATCCGAATGGATTTTTCAGCACGGTCGGCGAGCTCTGAAGTTTCTGCCGTCGGTTCAGAAGCAGAATAATGACGAACACCAGCAGAAGAAGTAGGATAATGGCAGTCAGAACACCTATTAGTACCTCTAAATATTCTTGACCCTCTCCCGCCGCTGTAACTATGCCAAACGGTTCGCTTTAATGCAAAACAATCGGCCAATTCTACTGCACCACCTTACATTCTCTCGCACTAATGTAAACGAAATTCAGAAGCGAACAGTAGGACTCTGTTTTCAGATTCTACGTTCTACATATACATTCCTTTTGCTGCGTTTAAGATATACAAGTATCAGCAACACGTCACCCGGAGCACTCGAGCATCCATTCTCAAAGTAAAGGTGGACTTCGTAGTGAGAGGGGTGCAAGTCCATTTTTGTCAGTTTTTGAGTTATGACGTGTAATATATGTGGAAAAAAAATTCTACTTCGTTTAATGCAAATTTGATAACAAATAAGCGAGATTTATTGCAAATAAATAAAAATAGAATAATATTAATATGATTAATGATATTAATATGAATATGATTATTAATATTAAAGTTAATAATATTAATATGAATATTAATCTTAATCATATTAATATGAATATTAATACTAATGTTAATAATATAAATATTAATATTTATATTTTTATTATAGAATATTTTTCGCCAAAAATAGAATTAAAAACTTATCAACTCAATAAGCAGTACCTACTTATTGTGTGAAAATATATAGGTATATTTCAAATTGTGTTTTCTTTTCAATATTAAGTAAAAGCAACATTTAATAACCAGTTATTTCCAATTTACGTGAAGTTGGTAGAGATGGAGCTATACCCCTCTTCTTGCAACGTCCTCAAATGTTAATCATGTTGATCACCTACAAAATCCCAAATCAAACCCCCAAATCGAATCATCGCATAAACAACGACGAATCTTTCCCTACAGTAAACTATTTGATTGCCAGCAAAGGGCGCCGAGACGCATCAATGCGATCCTTCACCCCCGTCGCTTAAAAAACCGTAACGCGTTATCGCGGCGGGTGAAAAGGCTAATCGCCACTTGGCCTGTGGAGGAACGGCGGATAAGAAGGCTGGGGAAGAGGAAAAGGGGGCGTCGGGAAAAGACGAGACGCGAGGAGCTCGATAAAGGTGACTTTACAATGCGCCGTTACATTCTTCCAATTTTTCACGTCGGCCTGGGCCGGCTGCTTTATCGGCGCGGCTGGGCCGCGCGGTCGAAACGGAAGTGGCGTCACGACGCCGGTTTTACGAGAGAAATAAATAAGCCAGGCCGTAGTTGGCCTCGCGTGGCGATCAAGATCTCGCCTCGGCCCACAGCCACGGAGACCGATTTTCCTCGATCGACCGGCGGCCGACGCTCGAGCTGAAAACGAGAACGGTGGCAGGAAACCCACCACTACCTACATGGACAGGATCCTTGCTTGTATCAACAAGGATGTGCCGTCTTTACTGGCATTACCCCAAAATGCCTTAAAAGGCAACTGTGTCAGCCTTGACTAAGCTTATCTGGTAGTCAACGTAGAAGAATTATAATAATATTAAGAACAATTACTTTTGGACCCGACAGATGCAAGATTTCTAGAAACATCCTGTGCACACGGAGCTGTCACTTTTTGAAATTCCTAGTCCACACGAAACCACCGTTCGGGCATATAAATAAGGGCCCGATAAATCGCACAGGACATTTCGATTCTGACGTTCAGCGTTACTAGCAAGGAGACATATTATGGAAGTGATAATCATTGCTTTTGTTGCGACTTTGGTAGAAAGTAGTTCTTATAAAAATATTTCACACGTATTTTTTCTTATCGACTGACATTCATGTTGAAGGGGTGAAAATGGCCCCCAAAGTTGAGGTGTGAGAAATATGTTTGGTCGAATATGTTGGAAACTACTTGGACTAGAAGAACGGTGTAAATGGCAAAATAGTGTATTTCCTAATAAAGAATGCAGCTATCCAAGCAAATTAAAAAAATCCGTTTTCTTCTAATGCATTATTTAAACAAATGAATTTTTTTTAATCTGTTTTCACAACTACCTACATTCCTTAGTAGAAAATACAACATTTACATCCTTCTCCTAGCCCTAGTAGTTTCCAAGTTATTCGACCAAAGATGTTTCTCACACCTCAACTCTGAGGGCCGTTTTCCCCTTCAACATGAATGTCAACCGATCAGAAAAAATACGTACCTATTAAATATTTTAGTAAGAACTACATTCCACAAAAGTCGCATAAAAATCGGCGATTGTCACTTCGATATGTCTCCCTTTAGGTACATCATAATTCTCTTACTCGCGCCCTCATCACGCGTCTCCTCCCCCGAAGTGTAAAAGCGTGTCTCGTATTTCAAAATAAAGTTTGTAGCTTAGTTAACCCTTTAGCGCCAAACGTATCATATATGATACATTACTTTTTTTTTCCGTTTCGCCGTTTGCATTCGCGTTTCGCTGTTTGCAACAGTTTAAGTGATGATACATGTTTAGTGTAGTTTTATTCACTGAAGAAAGTTGGACCTATCTGAACCCTGTATTCTTTGGTTTTATGCATTTTGACCTCTGAAAAAAATAAATTTAAAAAAAAAAATTTTTTTTTTGTTTGGAAATATATAAATTCAGACCATTTTTAACGACAAAAACAAAACGGGATATTTTTCCTTCAACGGGATCTAGGTGCGGGCGCTAAAGGGTTAAAACACGAGTGCTCTGCTACATCGTAACAACAGGGCGGTCGTGACGTTACGTTACCGTCGAGGCATCGGCCACGGTGTCCGTGCGATTTCGCCTTTAAAATTCGCGTTCGCGGGCAGAGGTCCCCGCGGACGTGGCGGCGATCCGAACCGGAAAATCTACCCTTTAAATCACGCTCTTTTTCCATGGATCTGAAAAAAGGGGGAAATGGACAGGGATACGCCGGAGGGCCTTTAATTCCTTCCGTCCTCCCCGTCCCATCCTCTGCCGTGGATCTTTTTTTATTCTGCTCCCGTTACCTCGTTCCCGTCGTCCTTTTTCCTTTTTCATCCCCTCCCCTTTACCACCGTCAGCCTCATCCTTTTTCTCGTCCTTTTTCTTCGCTTTTCTGCGAGCGCTACCAACGATAATATCAACAGGCATAAACAGCACTCCGTTTGCATTGTTTCGCTAGTAGTGCTCGCTTCCATTGGCTCCTCGTTGTTGCTATTCCTTTTCTCTCCCCCTCTTTCTGCGTTCCTCTTCTCCAGGCTCTTATGACGCTTTTTCCCCTCTTTCTCCCCCGCATGCTCATCGTTTTATTCCGCTCGTACGTAGCCATTCTATCGCTTCTGTTCATCCCTTTCCTTCATTCACCCCTATTTCCACGACGATCGCGCGTCCGACTTGTGGCTTATTCGCGGCCATTCAAGACACTGGGGTTCGAGTGGCTATGCGATGGCCCCAGGATCTGGAGAAAGGATTTGTGGAGCGGCTACTATCTCGGGGGATACGCGATTACACCTGAGAGCAGATTGCTGCCTAATTAAGCAGTTTGTGACGGTTTTCTAATTTCCCACCGTCCCCACGATTAGCTGTTTATTTTGTGCCGATGCTACGCCCGGGCCGGCAGTTCCATGGCCCTTTTGTTAATCCCGCCCTTTATCCAGTCGTTAAGTACCTCCGTTTCCCTCCGTTTCCTTTCTTTTCTTTTCGTACAAGAGGAAACTGACTGCGGGAAAGCGCGTGGTTCTGTAGGGAAACCCTTAGCCGGGGTTATTCGAAACGGCACAAAAGAGGATTTGTTGTACAACGGAACCGCTGGCGTTGAATTTCGTGCAATATTACGGCTACGCGAATCTGCTACTGCGGTCTACGCACCGGGAACTTTGGAAAATATTTCAGTAGATAATGGGAACACGGTGGCTCTCGATTTTAATACCGTAGGTACTTGCAGCGCGCAAACTCCCTTAATCGAGAATCTGCAAGTACCGTTAAGGAACTAGTTTCTGATCAGTTTAGAGGGCTTCCCGCTTTAATATTTATTTTTAACCTACTAAAACTTTCAACCATAGACTTTTTTTATACTAAAAGATGAATTAAGGTTTACACTTTAAGGAAAAATTTTAAAAAGTTGAAAATAAGTATAATTTAATTATTTATAAGGTACGGAAGAATAAGATGAGTAGGAACTAGTTTTTGATCATCTGAAAATACATGGGAACTAATTTTTGATCAGGTCAGGAACTAGTTTTTGATCATCTGAAAATACATGGGAACTAATTTTTGATCAGGTCAGGAACTAGTTTTTGATCATCTAAAATACATTGGAACTAATTTCTTATCAGGTAACGAACTAATATTTGATCAGATACTAATACTAATTAAAAAGAAAGTACCAAATAAACTTAGATTTAGTATTAAACCATCTAAATTTAATTTTTTTTATAATTTTATAATGTTCTAACCTAATTTTTATTCAGGTGATCAAAAATTGGTCCCATAAGAAAAAAGTGGAACTAAATAATGATCACTGACTTTTAAAGCAAAATGATACATATAATACTAAAATTCTTTCGCTACATTGTAAAGTAAACTATTGTAAGCAAAATGTATGGAAATAAACTTTAATACCACAATAACCAGTAAAGAAATCGACTGTGGCGTCGATAGTGATCTCTTAGTTCGAACAGTAAGAGATGGCGTTCAACAGAGGCTTCCTTCAAGTGAGCTACCTTACACATTTATTTTCACAAAAACTAACAATACTAACTGCTTTCACAGACAACACGTATATTTTTGAATTATCAATTTTTATGTTAGTAATTATTTCAAACAATTATTTAATGACATAAACTGAAAAGAACGATTTATTTCATGAACTGATCAAAAATTAGTGCCTGATCAAGAACTAGTTCCTTAACGGTACTATAATAATTAATATTCCAGGTATTTTAACAACTTCTGTTCCGTATATTTTAAGGTCGAAATGTGAGGCCATAATCCATTGCAGAAAAATTCCCCCGGGCTCTAAGCTCCGCATTATCGACCTCTAACCCGTTCGTTCTCTCGTTTTCTCTTATACAGCACCATCCTCGTTATAATTTCGTCGAATACATTTCGCTGAGAGACATATGTATGTACATTTTCGCGTTTCCCCGGCTGCTTTCGGGCAATCGGGAAGCGCGCACACGAGGCCAGCTGGAAACACGTGCTCTCGAACTCGTCTAAACGCAGGAACCGCGGGCGCGTTTCCGGCTGGATGTTCCCGTTTGCCTTTTTTTGCTTGTGTCTTTTTTACGCGGTATCTTTCCGCCTCTTTGCATCGCGGAATGTTCAGAGCGCAGCTTCCATACGCATAGCTCCCTCGTTATGGCCGTGTCTAACGATGCGCTTCTTTATTTTCTCGACTGGATAATCGCGAACCACGCGCGACCGAGAGACTGCTCGTTTATTCGCGGCGCTCCGAGAGGTGGCATTTAGGGCCAAGTTTCTGGGTAAAAGGAATGGAAGATGGGTGGCTGTATTGTTGTTTGATCTAACTGCCACGTGTAATTACGACCATGTCGTTTGTAGCTTGTCTCCTTTCCCTCTGCACCTACGATTTTTAATTTCTTTGATCCTCTATCGCGCCTGCATCAATCGGGATTCTTCCTTTTTCACGTAGATATCCGAGTTATGTGAATATTCTTTTAATTAAGGCTGATCTATGGCTCGTAGAAGCTACGTGGTATCAACGTTTCCAACTAAATGTCACGTAACTGATAAAAATTTATATCACTTTGCACCTGAATCAATTCACTCGACTCCGCATACCGCAGAATTGAATTTCAAGTCCACACTCGAGAGTTATTGAGCAGTATTCCACAGCATTTTTTGAGTCGCGATTCCTTTTTATAATATTCAAATAACCTGTGACCCCCTTCTATATAAGATAAGGTAAATATTTCCTTTCTTTCATTTACGAAATATCAGTGTTGCAGAATTACTAAAGTATGACAATGTAACCATATTAAAATAAGTAAATGCGAAAAAACGTTAACTAAAAATAACCGTGGCAACTCCCCAGGAAACACAGATTGGGAATCACTGCTACAGAGTAACGCTGAGAGAATGATAGAACTGAATTTTGTTTGCTACGTGCCCCCTCGACTTCGATGAAATCGACTCGTCGGAGGGCACCACGACAAGATCGACGCGAGTTCTTTCCCAGGTTCCTCCTCCAATCCCTCCCCCTGCTCCTACGACGAGCACCCTCTTAATCCGACTAATTGTTTACGTTACGACGGAGTTGCTACGTGAATTATAAACTATCCCAAGTTTCCCCCGTTCCTCTCACGATTCGCCGTGACTCCTAATCCTATCCTCTCCTCGGCAAAGAATGGCGGCCTGGTTCCGCTAATGAAGTTACTTCGCCGGGCAAAGCTTCCGTACCCCAGCCGGTTGATCGCGCGGCCGCGTATCCCGTTCGCTATAATCATAGACGACACTAGCCGCGAAGAAATTCGGAAATTGATTTCCCGGCCAGGGCCAATATCGGCGAGCAGGGAAATTGGAACGCCGTAAGACGGGATACGGTACAATCGGATCCTTCTCCCTTTTAATATACAACTTGATTACCTCTGCAATTCAAAACGGAGCCACGCGGCTTCGCAGAAGCACCGTTGTCACGAACAAAGACTCCGCTCGGACTTTCAACGCCAACTTTCCCTCGCCCTTTTCACGTTGGGAATTACCAGCCGTTCCGCCCAAGCTCCTGTTAAACCCGCAGCGATCGCGTACGACGCAGCAATTTTTTCTCCGGGTACCATGGATAAATTACCTCGCGATCAAACAGCGAAATCGTTGTTCATGATTAGTTAAGTTGAGGCCCCTTTCTCGTCCCCCAGCGGCGCGCGGGATAAGAAAGATAAGGAAAGTTTCGAATGCTCCAGGTGTAATTAACTCGAGATTGATACGAATTAAATGCCGCCACCGTCGAGTCACTTACTTGTTTGCAAGTTAAGATCCACCTCGGGGTTCATTGGGATTTCTCGGTTGCTAAACTCGGACGCTGACTCCTCGGTGGTGTTTTCATAGGGATTTGCTGGAACAAGTAAACGTATTTCGTTGGCTGAGCAACGTTGCACGCGTCGCTCCGTTCGTCCGGAAAATAAAGTCGTTCTCTTTATCACGCACTCGAAAGACGTTCCGCGTAACTTGTCTCCTTTCGAATTACGACCATCGAATTACGAGCGCTCGAGAAAAGCGATAAAAGGGTGAATTCTGTTTCCGTTCCGACGATTAACGGGAATCTCCGCTGGAACTATCCAAGAAACGTCAGTTTGACGATCGCGCCCGTTAGTTTAAATGGCCATTAGAATCGCGCGATGAAATTGGAAAGATAGGGGGGTAGATACTCGAGACAAAGGCGTGACGAGCGTTAAAAGCTGTAAGAACGGGCTCGGTTGCGTAGAGGAGGAGATAATCCACCTGTCGTTACTACCCCGGTTCGTTATCCATTTAGCAAGATCCCTTAGAGACGCCATAGTCAGTGAATGGTAATTAAACGCTCGATTTTCGAGTGACCGTGAGTTTTATGAACGGTTCAATGGTCACTGGGCGGTCTCTAATTTCGCGAAGTGTCGTTGGCGAAGTTACGACCGGTCCCGCTGACTCGGGGATTAATCATAATACTGCCAGGAGATCGCTCGGCAAGGGGAAAGAGTGATCGATGAAGGGGGCATTAGTTGTGGAGATGCGGAGAGCTTACTTCCTTCGAACGTCACTTCGCTGATCATGATCCATCGGGCGGCGAAATAAAGGTGCATCTTTATGAATTTTCCGCGGTGTTCGTGCAGCCCTATGGACACGTTCCTCGCGTTTGCCAGCGCCATATCCGGTATGTAGGAGTAAGACAGTGGCTCCTCTTCGTAGGTGTCTCTGTCGGGGCCGAACCAGACATCCGCTTTCGAGAACACCTGGTGCATGGAACGGTAGACGTGATGTTACACGGTTAGGTACTTAGATCATAGTCAACGGTAATATTCCAGGTTTACTATAGGCTTTACCTTTACCTTTAATGTACCTATACCTATTTCTGCCAGACCAGTTAAAATGACTGGTTATTTAGAAAATACGTTATGCAAGGACAATACACCTTTGTTCTTATATTTTTAATTTTTATATTGTTAAAAAAATATGCATAATGCTATATATATTTATACTACTGAGAGATACACTTTTTTCATACTTAAAAATGGTAAATTTATTACCCAATTTAAAAGCAGTCATTTTGACTGGTTTTGTAGCTCTCACGAATAAATTTTTTCCCACGTTTTCCACGTTTTCACTCCACGGTGCAATTTAAAATCAGAATAGTAATATCGAAGACATTGTTATCCTCAGAATGTCTCCACTAAATTCCAATCAACTAAGTCGACCGTAATTGTCTATGAAAGACGATACCCCGTGGTTTAGTCGCGGATAATTGTTCAATTAAACGGCACATTAATTAGGAGGAACATAATACCTCTCGTAATTCAATAACATCAATAGCATCGTATATACGCGGACGGTAACCAACACGATGTTCTTCTCTCATCGTCACGGCTTCAACGGTTTAGGACCAGCTGAAGCACCACTTGATCAAAGACGCCATTCACATTAATCACCGCGTAATAATGTAACAATGTATTAATTTCGTGCGTCCACCAGGGGCATCGTTGCATTTCGCGTGCTCCACGCCGGACCAATGGAGAAGAAAAGATATGTACGCCTTAATAGGCGTTAGTTGACGGACCACTCGTTCAACTCACCGGTGTAAGCAATAACCGGTACTTAAGGCCGCCACACATTTAATAGCGTGGCCTTTCATCCAGATGAAAGGATATACGAGCGATCCATCCGGTGTGCAGCATTGACGTTTCACCGTATTCGAGTGGCACGTATGTGTGTACATCGTACATACACGAGCGAAGTTCGAGTCTGATTTTTCATCTGTCTTAGTTTATTTCAACTTCATTCGCAACACGTTTCCAGGACATTTGTCGCGTTGGTTTATTTGTACCGCTGAGACATCGAAAAATTGTAATGGATCTTCTGGGTTTATCGACGTCGGTATCGTAATATAATTGGACTGTGATCTTGTTATTCCATTAGATTTCTGTGGGATCTTCTCTAGTTGATTAGAGATCATTTGTTATTCGAGGTTCAAGTGGAAGTGGAATACCTATAAGGCTGATTCGAAAAATTGGAAATATTTTCGTGAGATTGAACTATATGGAACGCTTTGAAGTACCTATCAATGTCTCAACTGCGAATCATATCGTTGCGGTTGATTCCCCAAGACGCTTTTAATTACAGACTCGAGAGCGCCTCGCAATCTCACGACCACGGAAAATATCGCGACGTCTAAACGACGCAGTGGGCCATTAAAAGTTTTATCTTGCCCGTCGAAGAGGTTTATGGGTTCCGTGGGAACGCATTAAAAGATTACCTGAACGTCGCGGGTGAAATGATTATTGGTATAAATGTGCACCGCCTCGAAGATCCAGGTTACCTCGAACTCGAACACCAGCTCCACGTAATCGTCGTCGAATGTGTCTCGCATCCAGGCGACCCAGCCTGTCCCTGCAACAACGAGGAAGCATTCATTTCGCCTTGAATTGATTTACAACGCGGCTCCATTGCTCGCGGACAACTTCGTTAGCGCGGATCGAAGAGTTAAAGCCCTAGTAGCGGATTGATCTATTGTTTCTCGCCGTTAATTGAATCGATTCTGTTCGAGGGCGACTTCGCCGGGCGCAAGAAGCTTTCATTCTGACGGCGCTGTCGGCTCACCTCGTGTTTTGTAAAGCGCCGAGTAATCTACGGTAGTGTCTACACTGTCTACTCGCAGGTGCCAAGTACCGATAAACACTTTGTTTCAGAACGCTCAGGAGCGATCTCAGTAGATTTGCCACGAGGTGGTCAGACCTAAACTTGCATCTCTTGACAACTGCGCTACTCTGCTTGACAACTGTACTGTTGGATGCAGAAGGGCCTCGGGACACTCGGGCTCTTTTTGCATGACACGCATAATTAAAATCCTCATTCTTTTTTAAACATATGTATGCCTTATAAATTTCACTGCCGTATAGTTAAAATTGATAGAACTGTGATAAATCTTTTGTGAATACATATGTACATCAACCTGAACATGACACGATCTATGACTATTTTTATGACTATATTTTTTTCAAATATTATGCAAATAACACAAAATAATGTTAAAAAAACAAGATTTTTCTATATTTATCCATTTTATGCAAGAAGGGCCTGAAAGGGCTATAATTAAAATTAATTTCGCTGATTAATTTATCACATAATTCCGACTGTAATAATGCAACTGTAAAGAAAATATATGAAATTTTTAAATATTATAGACATTTTTACAAAAACTTTACTATGTATGAAAAATATCTAACTTCGTAATGTTTGCAGATACTTTTCTCGAAGCTAACTTTTTAGCACTGAGGCCCTTCTTGCAACCAATAGTACAATTTCAAACATCAGTTACATCAAATACTTATTTCCTTCTAACCAGAGCGTCCAGTTTAATATTTCCCTATTTCTCAAGTCTCGAAAATCACTTCTTCCATGAGTATCTATCTCTGTTCGCCTATTTTCACTGAAGATATACAAAGTTCCTTCCCGGAATACGATTCGAAGAGTGTAAGTGTGCCAAACTGGCAGGTAGTTTGGGTCTATGGGAGCCTGCAGCGGATGTAAAGTCTAAAGAAACTCATCTGGCGATTTGTGCCTCGAAGAGGATCAAAGCTCTGCGGTTCCTACACCCATCTCGATTGCGCCCCTCGCAGCTAGCTACACTTCTTCCAAGCAACTACACCTTCGATTTCGGCACTTAGCACCCCACCGCGTATCCACCCACCGATTACCTCTTCCATCTCCCCTGTCCAGCCTGTAATTATCCTCGCCGACGTCGCCATCGATCAGCCGGCCTACACCATCGGTCAACAAGTTGTCCTGCCTTTTGCCGTCGTACGAAACGTCGCCGAGCTCCACCGTAGGCGAGTCCGGTATGGTGTAACTAGCGACGCCACCTGAAAAACAGGGCAAAGTTTCGCCTGACAACTTCCGTGACAATGCTTCCATTTTAAGAGCAGAACCTCCGGGGACCGGGATGGCAACTTTTGCGCCTGTCCCCGTGCCGTGTCCGCGGCGTACAAAGGGAACGCGAGCAACCCGAGCGCAGGCAGAAAGAAAGAATCGTCGTCGCGTTGACAGTATTGTTTCGCCTGGCAACCAGTTTACCTTTCCTCGCTGAAACGACGCCGCTCGCTTTGGGACACTGAAGGAAGAATCTCTGTCTCTGCCTCTCTGTAGATAGGCTCTCACTACGCTTCGGCTCATTTTACTCTTTCTATGATTTTCTTACGAATTCGGACAATTTGACTCACACTGAGCCTCGCCTCGGCGCGACTCCGAACGCTGGATCCCTCCTCGAGAATATTTTGAGAGAGAGAGAGAGAGAGACGAGGCGTAGAGCTGAGGGGATGCAATGGCACCGCCTTCGATGGCTGGTAAAATAATTGTCACGCGCACTGGCAGTGAATTCTCTCAACCACTATCCAAAAATGTGAACTGAGGAACGCTGAAAACTTCGGGTAGAGCAAAACCGAGGCGAAATGAGTTTGATGAAAGGCTAATGGCAAAAGAACCACTGAGCATTCAATGGCGAAGGGTGCCACTATTGTATGCATCTTTGGTGATTGTTGATTTAAATATTAAAACGACAACAAAAGGAGAAAATTATAAAATATTCTAAAATGTTTGACAAATTTTTATGCTAAAGTTAACTAAAAGAAGCAAATTTATTTTTGTATCTACATAATTATTAATAATAATAATTATAGATACATGCACTTATTATATGAACAGAAATTAAGAAGTAAGATAAGAAAATTGAAAAACTGGTGGCGTGACGAGTGGGAAAAAGTTGTAGTCAACATCCCCATTGCGCAAAGTATTTTATAAAACGAGACCGCAACGATTCGAATGCAACACTATTCGGCGTTAAAAAGGAAGGTCTGGTGGTGCAAGGATTCAGATCCCTCTGATCACGTGAAAGTTTGATAGCTGAAAACTCGAGGAATTATTGAACAGTGTCGCGGTGGGAGGTCGACCAAACGGGTCACGGATATTATTACTCGCGCGGAGTGTCGCGAGCGTGTCGGCTGGGGTCAACTACTCGCGGCAGGAAAATTAATAATGAACGGCAAAAAACGTTTGCCGCGGCCACTTCGCTGTGTCGTGCTCGGAGTCGCCTAACTATTCTCGATATTTCACGGTGCATACGTCCGCGATCGGTCGACCGTGTCACGCGATGCGGTCGAGCGAGTTTCGGACAAGGCGTCGCTGCAGGCGCGAGTGGAAAACTTCGGATCGTAACTCTGAACGGGAAAAGCGCGCTATCCAATTTGAATGCCGGTTAAGTCGAGGCAGATATTCAGCGTGCATATAGCACCGGGTCATATGTTTGAAATGGGATAGGTACCATGGGCGTCAGCGGGGGGGTGCAAAAGGGGCAGTTGCCCTCCCCTGGCTTTTGAGAAAAATATCGCTTATTTTTGAAAACTGATTTTTATTCAGTTTTATACTAAAAAAGGGAATATTTTTAAATTTCGGTTTAAATTTTTAATTAAATTTGCACTATAAAATGGATTAAAAAAGCAAGAGGGGTATATTTTTCTTTACCATCATTCCAAAGTTGCCCTCCCCTGGAAAAAAGTCTGTGGATGCCCCTGACAGGTACCTGATCAATATTCTGTTTCCATTATGATAGGACCCTTCACTCGACTTTCTTCAAAAAGTGCTCGCGAACTTTTAGATGTCTTCTTGTTCTATTACATCTTAATTGGTAGACACCGTAAACTGGGGGAACATTGACATACTTTTGGAACATTTTACTATATAATATAAAAATTAACATTTTTAAATTTGGTTTAGGTATCCTATTATAACATTGAATTTTTTGTGAAGGTATTACAAGTGTGAAAATGCATAAAATTTTTACCTTTTCCTTCTTTAATACATGTTAAGTAGATGCCAATGTTCCCCCAGTTTATGGTAATTTAAAGACACTGTTTAATGCTATTTTTCCCAAGTTACTCAAGCCTCCCCACATCTAAACTTGGCATCCCTGTTCTACTTTTCGATAGGTCGATTATTTTCAGCGCAGACTTTCATTAACAATCGACGATGTTGTTGAAAATACATCGTGTCACCTGTATCCACTGTCATCCGTGCCGTATCAATTTTCACAGAATACGCACAAACCACACACGAAAACACGCGTTCGCCATAGTTTCATCCTTTAATCCAGCAATCCGCTAATCTAATCCAGGCCAGCGACCCGCTCTCCCCAAATTATTACGAAGTTCCATCGAGTGTCGTTAGAGCAATTTCCAGGGAAGTTGCTCTCAAAGGCGAAGAGTGCACTCGTAACAAGTTTCGAAATCAATCTGCCCCCTCCTCGCGCCGTTGCCTCGTCGCTGGCTGAGGTCATTTTCAAAAGCTACTCTCGCTTCCCCTGACAGTAATGAGCGCGATCTTGATGTGCTATTTTCAGGTTCCTTCTCACAGTCTGACTGCTCTTTTCCACGCAGATCAATGGTGTCCTTGAGCGATTATCTATCTGAAATCGGTATCTATTGAGCGTTCTTAGCAGTCGTCTTAACTAATTAGATCCAATAATTAAGGGGACTTATCTTCAGTATTCCCGTTGATTACGAGCCAGGACGGTCGAGTCGTGAAAACACCGAGGATACGAGTGTGTCGATGCCAGTGGGGGTTGCAACTCGGTTTCCGAGTGATGGTTTGAACGTGCTGCCCGCGTTTCGGGGGGGTAATCGTTCGTGTTCACCGGCCCAGGGCACGGCATTGACGTTGTTTTAACCAGATGTCGTGCACGGCCCCCATAAATCCAGCATTCCCGCCCACTAGAGGCCAGATCTCACACGCTCCAAACGCTTCTTATAGCGCGAGACCTCTCATGTCGCCTGCTTCCGAGCTTACCCTCTTTGTTCCTCTTCAACATTTCGACGACGGTCTCGCGCGCCCCTCCCCGTTCCTGGGCTCTTCGTACAGAGGCACCATCGTGGGCTGTTTCTCGGCATTAGCGACCCAGAAAAATCATTTATGCAAATGTCCGCCATTAGGTTGATATTGATATACCAGGAAGGCAGGTCACGTTGCATTTGCTCCTTGAAAAATGCTGCTTGTACCACGTGCCATAACCGTGTAAAGAAATTAAGGATGGGGGTTGCCTCTGTCGCGGCGTAGATACTATGGATCGAGAATTCACTATAATATACTTATCAGAAATATCTACCAAAACTACTGAATTTTTTTTTTATATTTCAAGTTTGCGTGATGCATATAGAGTTTCGTGATTCTATAACGAGGAACAAACATGCTTGACAGTTTTAGGTCTGTAATGAATATTCGAATAATTTAAGTATTCGAATATCAGAGAATTCGAATAATCTAACTATTCGAATAATTTCTTCGAATATTCGAATATTAGAATAATCAAGAGTAAAGGGAAACAAAGAATAAAATTACTACTCTTACTAGTAATGAGTAAGGTGGCGTCTACAAAGCGAGTAGTACTCTATAAATTTAGAGAAATAACGTTACAGTAACGGGGGAAGAAATGACTATCTATATGACTATCAGGATCTCCGTTGAGAAACTGAACTCCTTGAAACGTTTTTCGGAGTACATCAGCGAGGCAGACCACTCCGTTATTTGCTTGGGCAAGAAGCGAATACGTGTTGGGAATACGTGTTAAAAGAACACTAGCAAAATGGTCGTGATTTTTATGATACTGCGGCGAACACAGGTAGCTCTGCGCGAATTTGTTCTTCGAGTTTTCCATGTATCTTCTCGTACGGTCTGTTCCATGTTGAAGCCCATGTTGCGGGAACTTCCATACTCTCCACCGTTTCAAACGGAACCTCCCGGCTGTCAGACACGAACAGAAAGTTCTCAGCAAAAGTTCCCCTTTTTCCTCCATTGCTTTTGGGCACGGCAGAGCCGAGTCGCTGGGTTATTATAATGAAAACAATTAACGATCGCGCGCGCGAGAAGTTTCCACCGTTGCTCGGAGCAGGCTTGGATTAGATTATATTGTGATTAAAAGCAAACATGCGCGAGGATAGGTGGAAAAAGGAGGGGAATGGAAAAAGTGGGAGGCTGGAAGCTGGTGTGCACGAAGTTTCATTACGTTCAACCTTTCGCTTTGGGAAATTATAAACGAGGTGTAGGGGGAGGGGTAGAAAATTAATTTAATCGCGGACAAATGTCGCTGAATAAAGGGATATATAAATATCTCGTTACATACAGCTGCGACGACAAACAAATTAGAGAACGGCTGCGTTAGATGTACGCAGCCAGCTCATTATCTTTTGTTGTAATAGATTGGAATGTCGAGAATGGACGGGGGAAAAATTCTATTTTGCCTTTCGTGTGCTCTATATTGCAGATACACGCCGGAACGGTGGACTGACATTCGAGGATCGCCGAGAAAAGCGTACGGGGTTAATTTTACGCGATGGAGTGGCAATGTCGTAAAAACTCTTTCATTTTTATTTCGACTGCGCCAAGTGTTTTTAATAGCGGTGCCACTATTGCTCGCTTTAATTGGCATTTCTACTTTCTTCTTTAGACGCCACCCCATCTCTACTTACAATTTATTAAATACAGTATTTTTAGGAAATTGTATCTCATAGCGATAAATATATCATCTGATGAATATTAATGTTTGTTTATGTAAAATGTGGGTCGAGAGGTTCGTCGGCGGAGGCTTCATTTAGACCCATTCACAAAAATGTATATAGATATATAACCGGTATATAACATTTATTAAAGCACGGATCAATATTAATTCCCTAACGGTGCCATTATTATTTGACTTAAATATTACGTATTATCCTTCAATAGTTTTAAGTATTTCATGGAGAACTGTAGCGCGAATTTAGCGTGTCACACCATCTGCCTTATCTTATTCAGTCACGTCTTTTAAATTACTTCGCGTTTCAATATTTATTCTTTCTAAAGGGAAATCCATACTTGGTTTGCGATGGTCTGTAAAAATCGTATATAGTCTTTTCTAAAAGGCAAAGGATAATGAACAAACTGGCTGCTTCTTATTCTCTCTGAACATATTTCCCTCTAGACCTCGACGTTTCCGTACTAATTCTTCTCGCGATGTAAGAACTTTAACTTACCAAATGATAGTCCTAATTAAAAGAAGTAACCTTTTCCCGAAAACCTTTTTTCTATCTATTACAGATCGCGAGTACTAACACAATATCGGAAAATAGCCGAATTTTCAGGGGTTAATTTCTCACCCCCTTCGAGTGAATTTGGACAGCAAACAAAAATTGCGTTGTAACCAGGAGGAAATTCCCTGCATATACCCAAAGTTTCAGAATTATTTGAATTTCCGGGTTCAGGATTTTCCAACCACTCCTCAAAGGGGCCAAAAACCAAAGCAATCGGAGACGAACATCTGAAAATGTTGTAAATTTAATAGGTGGTTTCACCCCCTAAATATGAAAACAGGCCGCTATAAAAAAACACTTATATCTTATTTTTCGGTCCTCTAAAACATATCCAAAAATCAAAGCAATCGGTGGCGGACACCTGGGACACTCTCCTTGTAAGTAGTTTCATAAAATGAACACCTATTAGATCCACGAAGAACTAATAGACGCCATTCCTATTCCTCAGAGCCGGTTTCCTCGGTTATCTCCGAAAGTAGTCACGTATTCCCGTTCCCGTGTCCAGTAAAATCAACGAGTCCGCGTTTCTTTCTTGCTGCTCGAATTAACCGATATTGTTGCACGCGACGACGCGGAAATGTACTCTCTCAGAAATCGCTGTGAACCCACCGTTGTCCAATCTAGAGCGGACGTTGGAAAGTTCCGCTAGTTGTCGACACGCCGCTGCGTGGCACGCGGATACAGCCGAGAAGCTGCGTACCGACAATGGCTCGCGAGCACGTTTCGCGGCCTGGAACAATGTCCTTCGCGCATCGATTCAATTAGACGCGCTCAAGTAGCAGAAGTAGGTCGAAAACAAATGTGCAGGCTCGTCGCAACAGAAGGGGGAGGCAAAGTAGAAGAGATAGGGAGCAGGCCAATGAGCTCGCTGTCGTTGTAACACTGTTACGAGCGTTAATGGGATTCAGCATCGCAGTTGGACTCCACGACCGCCTGGATTCTCTCTGGTAGCCGTCTCAGCGGCGGCTCGCCAAATTGAATGAAATTGCAATTTGAAAATTAATCGCTGGCTGTCCGGCCGGTCGCCATTTCCACCGTACGTACCCGTGGAATTGCGAATTTACACGGCCAGCTTTCTTTAGTGCCCACTCCGCTAGTAGCTAGGAAATCCCCAGAGCGCCATTTGAACCCCCGCAATTTGAATTTTTACCCCTGGGGTACCCGAGGACTGATCCCTCTCTATTTAAACATTTCGGTAACTGAAATTTCCTCGAAATATTCTCGATTTGATTTGTCGCTAGTGTAAGCTCCTGACATTGAAAGCTTACAAGTAGAACTCCGGCGACAGGTTCTCGTTTTAAAAGAGAGCAGAGACTACCCCTCGGTTTTAGAGCTGAAGGTGTGCACTATCAGCTTTACAGACACCCCCTCGATCTCCCAACACTTACGCCGAACTCGTCGGCAGCACTCACCTGTGTCCTGACAGCCTTTCAGCTCGATCCGAAGGCAAACGGTGCGCCTGTGCTCCGAGTGCGGCAGGATGCGGACCTGGTTAGCGAAGATCGGCGGTACTAATCGATGCGACACCACGGTCGAGGTGTCGCTGTTTCCGGCTAGCACCTGCAAAAAAAATGCAAGTAGATCAATCGGCTGTTAACGCGCGCGCGAAACCGCGATTCCCGAGCAAGATCGAGTGCCGTTTAACCGGCGTTTAACGCCGACGGTTAATTAATGGCACGGAGTCTCGGGCGAATTTAAAGCCTTGTCCATTAATCGACAACGATTTCCGCGAGATAAATTACCGCGGGCCTTCGATTCTTGTGATAAAATGTGTTTAATCAATGAATCCCAAGCAAATTTGTAGCGGAACCATGTTTCGGCGATGTATCGCCGGTGGCATATAATTATCGAGTTAATTGCGATAATTTAACTGATTTAATTGCAGATCGGTGGGATTAATGGGCCCTGCGTGGACGCGGCGACTCGAGTAACAGTTTCCGCAAGGGGTGCCATACGATTATTTTATCGCCGACCGTCCATTCGTGAAACGATCCCGCGTCTGATAATAGGCAGGGTCGCGCGGCGCGTCACGGTGATCGCGAGCGTCGCGATTCGCAAACGCACAAACAGCCGAGCGTGATGCACGAGCGGCGCCCCGTCAAATCGACGTCAATATTAATCAACTTACCCCGGAATCTCGCTGCGCACGTGCACGCCTGTTCAGGCATAGATCACGATTGCAACGGTTCGAAGGTAATGCCACGGTTAATGCACCGTCTAGTCCGGATTGCGTAAATTATCACTCGGATAAACCGCGGCGCCGCTCTTCGCTAGTGAGCCTAGCAATATCGGCTCGATCGTTTAATCAAACACCATCGTTACCTATCTTATTGCCTCTTAGCTTGGAACGGACGAATTATGGGTACGTGTGGCCGATAATTGGATGTGTATTGTGCAATAGCGTCTTCACAAAGTGTTTGACCTAGTGCGATTTAACTGTTCGGTTAAATAAAGAGCTGTATACGATTTGTCTATTTAATCAAATTGTGGATCGAGAGAAAATTGATAGCAAGTAGAAGAAGTGCTCTAAATGTGGGCTAGTATTTTTATTTCATGATTTTTGCCACACCTGTTGAAGAATTTTTTTTCTGTTTTCCAAAGATTCTTTTGTTTCTCAATCGTACTTTTACACCTTTTCCGATAGATTGAAGCACTCACTATGACTCAATACTTCATCTAACCCAGGGGTGCACAAGGGTTATTCTAACCCATATTTAGACCATAGCCTATATTTCCACCATTTCCTCCAACGATGATCTGAATATTTTAATCTTTGAAGAGAGGGTGCGAGGTTAATTAAGAGACGGGGAGTGTTCAGAAAAATCTTCATTGATTCCTTCAAATTTTCCAATTTCTAGATACCTTCAATAGACGTGTGATGTAACTGCTGAAAGATCAGCCCGCTGTTTCATGCTACGAGGCGGTAAATTACTACCGCAAAACGCGTCATGGAACCATCCCCCAGCAAGCGGAATTGCTTGATTGGAGAATTCGTGCGAAGCGACTACCAATTATCCAACGATCCAGACGGTCGGTCGAGCGGCTCAAAATTTAATCGCGGTCTCGAAAGTCGTGGCGCGCACAGGAGGGAGCGTGTTTCGAGTTATACCATTAGGAAATTGATAACGGTGGCCTGTTCCGCGTGATAACGTCGGAGATAGGGAGGAACGTCGCGAGTCTCGGAACGACTCTGTCGAGATTACGCCGATAACGCGAATGGGGCATTCGTGCCAGCCAGGCGTTCGCGTAAGCTTTGATTTTCCTCCACCGTAAACAAAAAGCCGAGAGGGGTGGGCTGGAAAAGTTCCTCCGTTCGCGAAGACGGTTAACCTGTTACGAGCGCGCCGAGTGCAGCAACTACTTCCGGTGCACAGGTAGTTATCGTTGCTCGGTTTCCCCTCTTCCAGGTCCAATTATTGAAAGCCAGACTTCAAGTGCCTTGAGACTCGAATCATTCACAGTCAGAATTCGAATTGTTCAACACCATTAGCTCTTCAAAATACCTCGAGATTCTACTTGAAAGGAACTGGTAAGAATGTATCAACCACTGTGAAATGGGGTATAGAAATCGCTGCACCCTGTGTGGTCAGAAATCCCTTCGGAATTCTCTCAACTCCCCCGAGTTACGCCACACTTGATTTACACGAGACAGTTGGGTGTACCGCGAGCAAACCACCGGTTTATTCGCGGGAGGAAAGCGAAGGGGACGGGATCGCAGTGGTGTTATTCAGTATCGTCTGACTTAACTTACTTCTACTCTACTGTCAGCACATACGCGCGTACAGGTCGAGCACGTACCTCCTTGTTATCCCAGCGCTTATATCGCCGCCACTCGGTGAACCCGGGACGTCGATACTCGAGGGTATACTCTTCGACGTATTCCTGGCCACGACCGTGATCGTAACGACCCTGGCTCTGTACACCAGTGATCACGTGAGGCCCGGGCAGATCCACTTGGAGCCACTCACGAATTCCTCGTTCTATCTGGCTCTTTGGGCACCAGGCACCGCCCGCTGTCTCCTTCCGCAGCCTGTTTCCAACAGAATTCTTTTCGGGTCATTCATTGGCCGTCTCGATGAATTTTAAATGATTGTTATTGACAAGGAAATTCTGATTTCAACGAAACCTCGTGGGAACGTAGAATATATTGATAATATTAATTCCTTATTGCATAGTGGACATTACGAAAGAAACAAGAAGATAAGAAAAAATGTTGGGGTGTGCAAGGAGCCATTTTTCTTTTCTGCGAAAATTCACTCTGAGGGAATGAAATTAGTCCTTAAAGTTATCGCATTTCTTCGTCTTTTCCTAGTTTACATTAGTCAAGTAACTCGGCCTAGTGAACTGAGCTCAGTGCTCGGCCCAATAGTCGACTAGCCCTCGATTTTTGAGAAGGTATTTACACGAAGCTGGTTTAGTATGACAGTAGAAGAAGTGGCGAGTGCGGTTCAACATCGTGTCTTTATCGTGCTTGGCGGAAAGCGAGCATATTACTACCGTTTCAGTCGCGTCACTGTCCTACGACTGTGGTTGGGGAGGACAAGTGAGCGAGCTACTATACTATTCGCTCTACCACTCGACTCGGCTAATACTGGATCAACCGTTTACACTAGTCGAGTTAGATATTCATTTTCACACTCGCCTTTCTACTGTACCGTTTACTTGACTAATGTAAACTAATATGAACAGGAAATCGTAAAGGGTAAGAGAATGTAGAAAAGTGAAAGTCAGGGAACGAAGGGAGAGAAAAGAAAGAAAGTGAAAGGACGTGGTGACAGGACCATAACTGCCAGAGTTATTTCTATCATGTACGAATCGAACAACGATCAGTACTCGAACTTGATCGCGAAGACATAAAATCTTATGACGACCATTGATCACCGTATCTACGAAATCAAAAACGATATCGTAGAATGTTTAAATTAGACTTCTGTGGTGCATTGCAATTTTTCTGCAAGCTTGAATATAAGCTTCGAAAACCTTCGACGCTC
Source organism: Andrena chrysosceles (assembly GCA_963855975.1). NCBI lineage: Eukaryota > Metazoa > Arthropoda > Insecta > Hymenoptera > Andrenidae > Andrena > Andrena chrysosceles. The sequence continues at coordinate 20,628,200 of OY979767.1, forward strand.
GAAGCATCTATAAAGTACGTAAAAAGAAAATGTTGCAAATATTCGTGTAATTGATACGAAAGGCTGCAAATGTTCGAGGTATCGTCGCTCGAAAGGGAATGCAAAATTAATTTCCCTTTTCCATCGAAAATTCGCAGTGGCCGATAGTGAACGGTTGCAATAGAACGAGTAACAATCCCACCGAAAATGTAGGCACATCGTTCGTGCTCGATTCACGGATCGTTTCACCGTATATTTGCCTGGTTACAATAACCAGAATACCGCAATATATTACTCGAGATGGACAGATGTAATTAATTGATATTACATATCCGCTGGCACACACCCCAAGTGATGCGGGGGGTTAAGTATCGAGAGAATTCTGAGCGACTGAATGATTTTAAGTGCCCAGGTTTAAAGTTGGTCTCTTCAATTGGTTAATTAAGTAAATCACATTGACGGTCCCAGCAACGACGAATGTGCATCAACGAGACGACCGGTGGAAGGCAATATTCAAAATTGCCATCGTCACGGTATTTTTATTTTTAGTCTATTTTATTTTATTATTATATTTCCTGGGTTCGCCCGTCGTCTGGTGACACGATAAACAGAATTACGCCGGAAGAAGACGGCGGCTCGATCGATAGCACTCGAAGGCGTATCGAATGAGCCGAAAACTCGAGGAAGATCAACGAGTCGAAGAGCACGATTCAACTAAGCGCGAAGTTAATGTTTCAATGACTCCTCGTGGAGCGAGTACCTCAGGCGCAATTATAGCCCTCCGGGCATTATAAAATCGTTCGAACAAAGAAGAACCATTCACGGGGCCGTTCGACGGGTTTTAAGAACTTCCTCTGTTTCTGAGGGGAGTGTACTTAAACAGCGAATCCAGGATTCGGTTCTTCTTTCCATGTCTCTCTTTTCTGTGTGCCTTTCGCTTCGATTCCACCCCGCGCGTTGGTGCTGCGCCGCCCTTCTGAATCGACTCGACGGAATCCCGCGCAACTTTCGCCCGTTCCGCTGTTCCACCCATTATTCGTACCTAATAACGAAGTTCACTGGAAGGCTGAATGGAGGATCCGTTGCGTTTTTCTCGCGTATAGTGGCGACGAACAATTCCGTTGATTTTGACGACACGAGGGGTGTTCATTGTGGTTTAGCGTTTCCGAAAGGGATTATACTTTGGGGGACATACACTTCGACCAGAGATGGGCAAAATTTGTATTTAAATAATAGTTTCGAATAACGAATAAAAGTTCAAAAAATTATTCGTCATGTGTCGAATAAAGTTAAACCGGGTTAATTTTATTTTATTATTCATCAAGCAATTCAACTTCAGCGTCGAGTAAATTTTTTAACTTTCACTTTAACTTTACACCCTAAAGTAAAAGTTATTTTTATTCGATTCGTTATTTAAATAATTTTTTATTTATTAATGCCCAACTCTGACTTGGATACCTTTCGAGAATGAATACCTGAGTGCCTTTAGCCGACTAAAAGGTATTAATGGGAGGTATCTAATAGTATTCATTGTCAATGAAATATATTTTTGTTTAATTAGGAACCTACACGACTGCTTTGTGAAAGTGTAGACTTGATTAGATATGGAATGTGACAAAGCAAAGCTGAATTATTTTCGATGTTCTATATTTCGTATAATATACTATGTACTTACAATTTGCAATGGGAATGTGTGTTTATGATATGCGAAATGTATCGTAGGAACGTAAGTATCTTTATTGAAGAAGCTCCTAATGATGATTTCTCAAAGGTATTAGATACGTCACAGTGTTCTCAAAAAGAATTCTATAAAACATATTCCGTAGGAATCGGCGAAACACTTCTGTCAACTTTGTATGAGGGATTCATTTGAGTATAAAATGTTCCGAGAATCTTTCAAAGATGATAAAATGAAGTGTTAAAACCGTCTGCCCGACGCTCGTTTATACGGAGTCTTTGATGTCTGACTACTCCCGGGTCCCTACTACTGAACGATGCCAGAGATGTCGCGTAAGCAGAGGAGCTATGGCGTTATTAATTTCATGAAATAAATAATCCCTTTAAACTTATAATCTTTAAAGATCCTTCATATTTGAAATACAATTTTATACTCATTACTTCTTACCAACAAACAAAATAATTAATCAAACAACGAAATCAAAACTGCTTAAAAATTCATCGTTTCCACGCACTCGGTATCACCAATTAAGCATTGGCGCTAAAACTAAGGCTGTGTAGGTGCAAATCTACGATGAGATTTTACATAAGACTTTTCTATCACAAGACAAAAATCTCAACAACTACATGTAAATAATATAAATATTCGCGAGAGATGAGCTTTTTGAAAACATATCATGGAACTCGCCCTATAATAATGTAAACACATAATTTAAATAATTGAAAACTAATTAAATAATGAAATAATTGTCTCTGGAGATTGAAATCTCGTGTGAGACACGATATTTTTGTTTTCTCGTGGAATTTTACCTTACACAATGAAGTTATATACAAAAAAAGATAAACCAATAAAGAAGATCTCCCTTACTTTCTCCGATAAAACGAAATGTCTACCACCGACGGATCCCGACGCATGCTCCGAAGTCCTAGACGCGTAACGACGGTGCATTTAATTACCCACCTGGGTACACAGGTGCGAGGGAACGCGTAACAGAATCACAGCCGAAACCGTGTAATCGTGTAATGGGAAACGCGGACGGGCGAGGGCGCGTGCGCGCATCTGCTCGAATTCCATTAGCGGAGCAGCCCGCGAAAAGTACACGCTCAGCAAGAGGGAAACACTAGAGCGTACGTACACAGAGGAGCAGCAAGGTCGTGCTCGATACTCGATCACGCGAATTGCCTTCGGCCGCTGCCTTTACCCAATAACAACGCAATTACCGCGGGATAATATTTTCCCCTCGAAACTCCCGATGCTGCGCGCAACTTCCCATCGGTGCCGGCCACTTTTTCCGCCGCCCGTTTTCGCAGACGTCGCGAGAAAACGCGAGCGGTGTCCGAGGCCGGCCTCGATTAATTTCCCGCTGGCCAAGTTGATCTGCTCATCCCGATTAAAAGTGAAGTTCCGCGGAAGAGCCTCGCGACGTATGGGGTTGGTTATAATTATAGAGACATCGTGGCGCGTAGAGGGGGTGAAAGCGGAGGAAACGGCAGAGATTGAGGGTGGATGGGAGGAGAGGAGAGTCGAGTCTGCATTCGAGGCAGACGTTAATGCGGAAAGCGTGTCTGTCGCGGGCAAGCTGGTCTGTCCACTTCGAGACGCGTTAAAAAGGCCGTGATACCGTTTAACCTTTAACGTGACGATAGAGGTAGAAGAAGATAGGGGAAGGATAGAGAGAGAGAGACTGTCGTAAAAGCGATGTGCTCACCGGCCATTTCGTGGACCGACGTTCGTCACATACGACGAGGACGCCGTAATGGCTGAATCCGGTATGTTGCCGGACTCCATCCCCAAGGATTGGTTGCACGATCCTGAAACATGCCATTCAATTTTATTGCGAGGGAAAATGTACGCTTTCTAATTAGCGTGCGTGGTGTTTTTCAAGCGTAGGTGCGAATTTAATTGGATAGTGGAACACGTGGGAAGAAAGGGGATAGTTTTGATACACACTGGTGGAGGAGTGGTTAAAGCATAGTCAAAAATCTGGTTGAAAGATGGGGAAGGATGATTTTCAGAGAGGTTGATATAAATAAGAGTTTGATATGCAATGGTTTAATAAGGATATGTTGATTAGCGTTCCAGTGCATTCGTAAATTGTATGTGGAGCATTCCCAAAGAATGGAATCGACAATTACAAGGAGAATTCAACGCTGAACCGTGCACGTCGATTATGTTTCACGATTCTGGAGCACAATGTTCGGCGCGAAAGCGACCACAGAAATGTAAATTGAAAGGTTAATAACGGATTAAAACGGCGCTTTAATATTTCGATGGTCGTACTTCTTTGTGGGTCGAGGTTATTCCGCTCAATGGAATTCAACAATCGAGCATTCGAGATTTGGAAAACCTCGAAAAATTCCGCGCGCTTTTGCGTCTGTAATAATAATATATGGAGATGAATATTAATACCGCGGCGGTATCGATATTTGAAATGGATGCGGAATTAAAGCGCGAGGAAATGGAAAATTTTCATTTCTCTCTACCACATTGAAGGCTCATAGAGCGTCTAGTGCATTGTGAAATATCTTTGACGCTCTATCGGAGCGTTTCAATGGATTCGTTTCTGGTATTTTCAGTAACGAATTTTCATTACGAAATGTTTGAACACGTATTAATGTTACAGCGCGGAATTTGCTGCATGATCTAACTCTAAGGGCGTAGCTGTGATAAATGGTGAACGACCCGAAGATCTCCCAGGTATTATCCAATCGCTGTGCTTATTAGCCAGGACAGCTCGCGTCCCATTCGCGTTTCAATTTGCATTAAGTTTGCCACCGATCGAGTGTAATCTTTCCATTAAAGTTTTCGCGGGGCGATAAAAATTCTCGGGCAAGTCCGTGAAGTGATCCTCGGCTGCGATCGAGCACGGGGAGAGATTAATCGGCGCGATTAAATTTACATTATCGTGATGAGGAGGATCGACGCGACGGTCCGACTGCTTCTCGCGGAAGACGCATTTTCCAATCGCTTTTGGATTAAGCGCGGAATCTTTCGATCATGTCCGAGTCCACGCGTCAACTGTTACATTAACGCCCGAACGAACACGTTCCCCTATTAATCTTTTAAAATTTCACAAACTCGCATTGCATTTGAATGAGGCCACGTGCCAGAACTATGATTTAAATACCTTATAGGCTTATACCATCGAAAAATTTTATGGTTCGGTAAATAAGTGCGGGTGCTTGTGTTCTTAATATATCACATCGAACAATTGCGTGTTTAAGGGGTCATTCTATTTTGAACCGCCGAAAAATTAAGTTATTTTTAAAGATATTTTTCTGAGTAAATGCAACGTATAATGAAATAAATCTTTTTGGTATTTATTAAATTACTCTTATATTATACAAACAAATTTAGAAAGAATTATTGCAATTTGTTTTACTTGTGTTTCTACAGTGTCAATATGGCACCTAAAAAAGGAGTTATGTTCACGGCGTAAGTGATTTCCCGGCTCAGGCTTATCCGAAACAAAAAATTTGAAAAGATTCTTAATCTGTATGAGTGTCGCTTTAGCCCCTAGCTCAATTAACAATTTTTGTTCAAAAGCAACAAAATGGCACCGGTATGAAAAAAAGTTTGACAAAACACCCAAAAGGATGTATTTTCGGGTGTTCCACGAGAAAATTTTTCGGCCGATCGAAGTAGAATTAATTGCGAAATCCCAAAACTTCGGACGAAGGACGATTGGTGTATCGAATACTGTATTTGCCAGCATTTCCCCGAAATCGAATAGAATAGATCAGGCTTGCACGCGCTCTTATTGGCTTCAGTGGCTGTGCGATCGTGAGCTCGCTTCTGCCGGATTAAACCTTTTCCCTCTTTTCCCTTTCATCAACCCTCTTAGGGAAATCCTTTCGAGTAAGCCGTCCTGGCAGGTTAAATCGAGCCGGCGCTCCTGCTTTCACGGAAACGTAGCAAAGAATCCTGGCAATAAACATTGCGTTCATCGTCATCCGGAGAGGGGCCAACGAGCTTGGGAATCTTTCGACAGCAACTGCCATCTCAGGAACCGTGGCTTTGCGAAAGAATTCAAGAAAAATCCGGCTGCAACCGTCGACGTCGTGCCCGGCGAAAAATCTAATTACGAAGCTCCGTTCTTTTCGTGCGTGTGAAAGGCGCGGAATAAACGCGGGGAATCATATCCCTGAAACGAAACTTAATAGCACTTTAAAGGAATTTTGGAGGACCTCGAGAAACGCAGGAATGCGGATGCAATTTATGCCAGGGGCGCGGTCTCTTTCGCCCTTTAAATGCCACCCTATACTGCCAAACGAGTGCCTCGGTAATTCAAGGAAAATGTGCCCGCCTCGCCGGAAGTTACAACAGGTTTCAATGAAATATTCAGGCCCGAGTCTTCAGTGGCATTCATGCATCCCAGCGGCCTATCGACGTCGCGCATCGTTTGCTGTGCACCTGTGCGTGCTGAATATAAGTACCGATGTCAGAAGCGCGCTCCATGATGCGTGCGCTTCTTTCACTGTGCTCAACGATTTAAACCAGCCACTAGCTCGTCGTGTACCCAGAAGTATGATACACCGAATGCTGGAAAGGCTCGCGATTAATGTGGAATCTTGCTCACGCATTCGTTGGCATACGATTCGGAATCACGATGGGATGAATGCAGCCTCGCAATTAGATGCGTCTTTCTCTGGAACAGTGCAGCTCTGCCTGAAATTTTCAAATGAAACTTGCGGATGTACTTGAACGCTTGGTCGTTCGAGGTTCATGAGTAGCAGCGAGTCACGGATAGCAGTAGAGTAGGTTGTCTGGCCATATACGGGGTGTATTCACTAGCGATTGACGTGGTGGGTCGCGTCACAGGCTTTCGATTGTTGTTGGAGATATTACGTGACTTGATGTGTTTGCTGGAGCTCTCACTTTCCCCTCTTCGTTAAATTAGGCGTGCTAACCCCCTTTGGCAACCCCTAATACAATATTAGATATTATTTATTTATTTATTTATTTCCACATGAACGGGACAATACCCATTTATAAACGAAGATGATGAAAAAGACGGAGAGTAGAGACACACCATTCACAATAACATTAACAACGGCAACCCGAACCGGGACAGAAGAAACAATGTTAAAGTGAGGCAAAGATGTAACTGAATATAAATATCAAATATGCAATATAAACTATAGATTTACAAATTTACAAACTGCAAAGATATAAAAATAAAAATATAAAAATATAAAGTATATAAAATATAACAAATACAACAAACATACAAAATATAAAATTAAAAGGTACAACACATGAGCCCTATATAACATTTTTCAACGTCGCTCTATAAACACTAGCTTTAAACACAGGAAGTGACCCATGGAACAAATCGATCTCGGTCCTAAACTGATTAGCTAGGTTAGAGATCCTGTAAAAAGGGTCGGCTTGACCAAATCTAGAAATATATAGGGGCGGTCTAAATAGTTCGGCATGTCTGGTGGGCCTACTAGGGACATTAAAATCAATTAACCCAGTTACGTGTTGATTGCTCACCAAGCCATTGATGATTTTAAACAAGAAGGATAAGTCCGCCACAATCCTCCTACACTCCAGCGTTCGGATGCCAACCTTGCGCATAATGGGTCCATAATCATGATCAAAACGGTGTAGGGGTTCCCCCATCTTATAAGCTAGATAACGCAAAAAGCGATGCTGCACCCTTTCCAGAACATCTCTGTTCTTGGCTGTTTTCGGAGACCAAATAACAGAGGCATATTCCAAATGGGGAAGCACCAACGCATTGTACAAGAGGAGGAAAGTTTTCGGATTTTTAAAGCCAGAACACGATCTCTGTATAAAACTCATTATTGCCCTTCGGTGAAGTAATGTACTTCTTCCTATAGGAGTATCTTTCCTCACACAACGACCCCATAATATTCTTTTCAATTTAACTAACAATAAGTAACAGAAAAGGTAAACTACCAGAATTAACAAGAAGCTGAACGAAATCACGAGTACATAAAGGTATACAAAAACATGAATTAACAATTACTCGAAAGAAGCGTGGTGTGATGGATGTTTGTGGGGGATGAAAATACTATAGGTACGAGGATGATGGAGGACTTGTGCACAGCGAGAGCCCACGGAAATGGCCAGGTACGGTTTCCATCTAAAACCATTGTTCACAGCTCCGCGAGTCTCCCGTCCGAGGAATTCCAGTCTTGCTGTCAGGGTGTTCTGTTTCTCCGCAAATCGAGCGACACTCGAACGAAGAAAAATACACGCTCGACCATCCCCCAGCCTGCGACGTCGCGTTGCATCGTTACCTCGCGTGGAACAGGTTGCTCGCCAGCGCTCGCGCCAGAGCGAAACGTGGCGCGCACCGCCGTGTGCACACCTACCCCCAGACTGCATCGCCTCGGAGACACATGCAAATCGCATAGGCGTTTGAACTTCCAAACGTATTCATAGAACGCCACTCTGCCCCCTCGGCCCGTTTCACCCTCTGGCCGTTGCTTCTGTCTTCGTGTTTCGTTCGATGCCTGCCAGGTGATGGAAACGGAAAAGAGGAGGACGGAGGGTGGTGGCCCGCGGGGGTGGAGGATGGGGGATGCTCGAGTCACAAGCGACATAAAATAACGCGAGCCTCGGGGGACGCGGGTACGTTCCTGACGGCTCGTTCGTGTTCGTTCGCGTCGATTCTCGTGTACGTGGTTCCACGCGAACCGCCCCCGCAACCAGAAAACCTAGCGAACGATGGGGCGGGGAGGGGTGAGCGGCGGAGGGCGGGGGTGTTGGTGGGTGAGGGAAGGTAGGTGAAAGAAGAGAAATGGGTGGATGGCGCGAGCACGCGACAATCGCGAGAGCTCGTGGCCACCGTGCTTTAAAATGTCGAGCGCTTTTGTATACCGGGGAAATTTGCTCCCACGTTCGGGCAAATTGCGCAAAAGGGAGCACCTTTTTTCCGTCTCATCTCTCTCCTCTGTCTGCCTGCGTGCCCTCCCTTCCAACCATCCTCGTTTCCCCATACCCGTTGCTTTTTCATGCTGCCCCCTTGCCTGCTGTATCGTCCTCGCCCTTCCAACCCCCTGCCGCTTTATCGTGCTTCTTGAAAGAGGGGACACGGCTGAGCACCTTCCGACGATTTATTTTCCGTACTGAATTAGAGCGCACTCAAAGTGCCTTTCTCTGGTCGCGAGCCAACGGAAATGCAGCTGCTCCACGCGCGCCGTGGCTCCTCGCTAATTTACGGCGCATTATCTCCGCTATGTAATTCGTCAGAATTATCCGCCACGCGTGAGGAGTGCCTGAATGAACCTCGCTTGGCCACGGAGTAGAATTTCGAAGGGAGAAGAATCTGTTCGAAGCGACTCGATTAGTATCGCTAGGAATCGCACGAACGATAGCCCCTTTTTGGCGAACTCGAGGTACCAGGTCCTACCTAAAGTGCCATTTCTCCTGTCCGATGGTTAAGCTTCGTGAAAATGAGGACACCGTTAAGCACCTTCGAATGATTTACCACCCTCTTTGGATTATAGCGTTCTTATGTTCTCACGAGGAACTCGACTACGTACGCTTCTCTGCTTGCACTTGCGTGTAAGAGATTTATGGGCAGAGTATTTGCCGTTACTATATGTGTCATGGGTTCAAGAAATTTGGGACGCGCATAACATTTTCTGTATTTTCAGATATTATGTTCTCGGTTCTCAATTGCTGGCTACGAGGAGGTAGTCCTAAATGACTCCGCGTACCCGCAGCATTTTCTCTAATTCAGTTTGCAAGCGTCGGAATGCCGCGCGTCTCGCACGTCTACGGCGCCGTCTCTAAGTAACAGTTCTCCCGCTATTGTTGAGGTAGAGGAGAATCCCGGCGCGAGGCAAGCGGTGTGTACGAGACGTTTCGTGGATTCATTGCGACGCATTCCACGTCGAACTATTCGTCTTGCGAGGTGGCGTGCAATTTGGCGGTGCCGAGGATACGACAGTCGGAAATCCGGAAGCCACGGCCACAGCCGGATCTATGTGTGCACGCGTTTACGTGCACACGCGATTTTACGTCTCTCTATTCTGCGTCCAGGAAGGGCCATCGTTGAGGGACGTCGAATTCTTCCTGAATGGCGTGAAATTCGAATCACTTGCAGGAGGAAACGAGACGTCCCCCTTCAAGTTGAAACATAGAATTATTAGTGGATGTTCTCTTCGATTCAATTCCTACGAAAATGTTTATTTTTATATACAACTGTTTGTGGGCCCTTGTAGGTAAAAGATTTGCAGCTAGAAGTTATTAAATATTTTAGCCTAGAATATCCCACAATTCTAACGAATACTCTAGAAAAATAGAGCAAATATTCTGTTGAAAAAACAGCCAGGTAGAGTGGTCCAAGGAAATTACGCGGCCGTTCGGATTGAAAATGGCGAGGGTGGGGGATGAAAGAGTTTTTGCGACACGATGTTTAAAATCACAATTCCGGCCCGACCTCTCGACAACTTCTCCAGGAAGATTGCATTCGACGAATGCTTTCATTCTGTTCCACTGACGGATCCAATGCGATTCCTCGCCCCACCGCCACCCCCTACTTTTACCTCTAAAAGAAGTTTATCGAGGCGACTATTTCCCGCGCATCGAGTCGCGCTCGCGCTTAACGTTGCATTTTCTTAAAACTTCTCTAATATTTCCGTCGGGCCCTCGGCGTGCACCTCGTTAAAGTCTTTTTCCATCGGCGCGACACCCGCCCCCTCCGTTCCCCTTTCGTTTCGCATGTTGACGAAACACTTGGCCTCCAGAACGCCATTAAAAGTTTTCGTACGTACACAGCCGCATCGGCCGTGTGCGTGCGTATGCGCACACGACACACAGAGACGACGGGAAGAGAGGGAATCAGAAAAATGGGGAACTCGTTTCGAGCTGGAGAGCTTCCCTCAAACATTTCTGATGAATGTTTAGATCGCGTTAGTGTTTGAACATCATGGGTCTACTTGTACAGGGCGGTCCTTAATTATATCTGAAGTAATTAAAATCTCAACGTGTTCAGCTGACGAGAATCGTAGCGCAATATATATAAATCGAAGAGATTCTAAAATGGTACCTATCGGAAGGCCAACAGGAGTGTCGATACGAATCGAAGTTAAGTTCTTCAAAGCCAATGCAAAATTTAACCCGCAGAATCGACAGAAACCCTACCGAAATGTGACTTCCGCCGGCTCGGCTAAGCTTTTGCAGTCCAAGTGTCTACTTCCTTCGACAACACTGCAAGAACACTCACCCGAGCCTTTCACGGAGCGGCGGGCACCGTGTTTTTCAGGTCCACTTTGGTAAGCGTTACTAATGAATGAAAAGCCGGATTGAAAACTTCCCTGTCACCCGTGCCACTCTCGAGCAATCGGCTTTGTTCGTTTCTCAGGTACGGAGGTCCTCGTTTTTGCTTCCACCGCTTCCCATCCGCTTGTCCCCGTTCGAAATAAGAGCGTCTGCCTTCCTGGACACCGGCGTCCATGCAAACGTGTCTAGAGGGTGTTCCGTGGGGTAAGTTACGAACTCTTCCATCGTGTTTGGCAGGTCATTGTGGACCAAAAAGGGCCGTACAGATTACGGACTTATTTCCATCCCTTATGGAGATTAGTGGTGTTTAGTTTTGATGTGGTTGTGTAGTGGTTTCAGTCTAATATAATAAGAGCTCCCATTGAGTTTAGAATATTTCAATAATTTTCTCCTTATTGAAATTCCTTCTTATCTTTCTCCTTATGTACTATATTTTCTGTTTAACGAGTAGTAAAGTCGAAATGATAATAATAATAATAATAATACTTCCTGTGCATACATTTCACAATTTGTGCAGGATCTCAAGTGAAAATGGTACCTTATGCTCTCACACATTCTCTGTACAGTACAAATGAAGTTTAGTTTACCATGAGTGACATCATCGATAATCACAATTTTGATACATCATTTCCAGTCACAATTGACAATGAATCTTTGGACAATGAACGAGTACTTCAGGTCCATCGACAGCTAGCACGCCCCACAACCGGACACTGAGCACCCTTTATCTTCAGGAGTAATGGAACAAGTTTCATAGTATACGTGATCTTTTTGATTCAGAATGACCTGGCAAGCATGCTAGGAGTATTGGCCGGTTATCCCAGCGGGACGACCCGTCTATATCTATACATCTGCCCGTTTCCCTCGCCGTTTTACGGTGAATTTTCCTTCCCCGTTTCACTTTTCCACCTTTCCAGCGGCCGCCTTTTTATTTCGTTTGCTTATATCGGTTTCTCTCCCTTTGAAGCGATGGGAGCGCCGTCAGGTGTCCCGGCTATAATCCTGCGAGCTGAACTCGAACGGGACTGCGGGGATGGCCCAAGGGTCGTGGCCAATGGCGTAGGAACGATTCCACGGACCGCACTTGACCGCTCTTTTATTTTCACGAATCCGTCGGGCGGCCGACGATTCGCTAAACCGGCCACGCCAGGATTGCCGGCACGGACAATGCGGAGAAAATTCTCTAGATTTTAGTTGCGTCGTTGCATCTGGCCTCGCGGCGCCCGTTCCCATCGCCGAATTATTCAGTGGTCGTTGAAATAAATTTTGCCGGACAATCGGTAGAAAGGTGTTGGGAATAGGCGAATGCGGACGCCCTTCGTGGGGCCGGGAATATTGAAAGGAGGAGCGAATCTAGCGATGCGGTAGAATTTAGGGAATGGTCGTTAATTTCTAGCACCTAGTGACAGAAATGAGTTCCAAAATTCATATCTACTTGTAATTTTGTGCGAAATTATCGCTATGGATATTTAAGGTTTAAACAATCGTGACGATTGTTGCAGCAGTGGAGATAGTTTCACTTCTTCTCGAGGTCTGAAGATCCATGTTCGTTCTTTCCACTAGGTTTGAAAATAAGTCCTTTATAGAGTTGTGAGTTTTATTGTTAGTAGGTAGATACTACTTAAGGGGGGAGACCACTGTCTCAAATCTGAAATTTTTTTTTTACATTTTCTGAAAGGCATATGTTTCAAGAATGTTCTCTCCAAATTTGATGAAGAAATTCGCAAAATTGACGGAGATATGGTGTTTTTCGTGAAGCGGTGTCAAACGCGCGACTGAGCCACGCGGAACATTGAACGCGATTTCCTCAGAATGACATTTTTCAACCGCGTTGACAGTCTACAGAGAAAACTATACGTCCAATTGGCATGATCAAGGACATTTATTGTACGGAAAACCCGTCGCTATTACGTGACGATCAGACATTTTCAATTTTCGACCTGCTTCTATTTTTTTTAGCAACATTTCCCCAATTTTGTACCCCGAAAATCCGACTTTTTTTTCAGTGGTCCGCCATTTTGTTATTTTTTACAAATTCGACATTTTGCGATCGTCACGTAATAGAGGCAGGCTTCTAGTTTCCAAATATTATTGTTTTTTTGAATTTTGATAAACCATATGGTCTGGGAACTGTCAACGCGACTAGCATGTTTTTCCGGAGCGCAAATTTTGACGGAGTGTATACAGAAAACGGATTTATGAATTTGATTAAAAAAAAATTTTTCTTACCCTTCGATATATACACTATTGACTATACTAAGCAATAAATTGATTTACTTGCGTTGTTTGGTTGAAATAAATTCCCGAAAATACCCTTACATTTCGGACCGAGACAGTGGTCTCCCCCCCTTAAGGACTTCTAAATTATTCTAGTTTTAGTTTTGAATATACCTTCCAACGCGAAATGGTATACATCCTCAAGGCGATCTTCAAGCCCTGTGGATATAGTTAGGTGACTTTTCGATAGCTGCTTATTGATACACCTTAGAAAACTTTGGTGATAACCTCGTTCCGTGGACAAGGAAAGTTTCACACATTCTACTATTTGCCTTTCAATCCCTACAAAAAAGCAACGAAATTCCAAGCCCTCCATGTTCCTCTAATTCCCAGATACCAAAGTAAGTGTCAAAACACGTTCCTAATTCCAAAAATACACAAGAATCAAGCTTCGCATAGCAAAGCCCACCCCCTATCGACACCCTCCCCAGATTTCGAATCAGTTCCACACGAGGATCTAGTTGGATCGTTTCCCGTGCCACCTGGTGTCCCATTTTCCTCGCGCGTCGTGACAATGCCCCTAGATAGCGCTTGAAAATACACGAAAGAAGTCGTGACGATGGCCGGCCACCACGAGGGCCGTTGAGGCGCGGCATCGACCGGCTCGAAGCCGTTAACGCGAGCACGTCGACGACGACCGATGACGATACGGCCGTTTCCGTCTTCCACGTAACGCCGCGATGGCAATTCGACGGGAAAGACACGACCAGGCCCGGGGTGGCAGAGCTTGCGGAACTTTTCGAAGACGAAAACGCGTATACATATGGAAATAACGGGCATGCATATGTATGCCTGGCTCGTAGCAACGCAAGCCTACCATCGTCACACGGGGAGCCATCACGCTACCTTGCTGTAATTTCCCGTCGTAAATGGGTGTGTCTGCGCACGAGAATTTCTTACGTGCCGTCGACTGCCGATACTCGTCGAGCTATCGATGAATACGACACCGAACGCGACGTATACATATACAGTCGAGCGAGGGGTCCAACCATCTGCGTATCTGCAGCTTCCAAGGATTTTTATTATTCTCCTCCTTACGTGCCCGCGTTCGTCGATTTCCTCCTTCGTATCTCCGCACGAAACGTCCCAACGCGTAGCTCTTTAAACGCTTCCTTTACGCGCCGCGTATGTACCTACATCACGAGCCACCGTATTTCCACGGGAATATTGCGCGCCGGTGTGTTCAGAAGCTGCACAGCCACGGTGATTCCGACGGCGAAACGTGGGATTGCGCGGATTCCGCGTTCGATCCGTCCCGATTTACCTTCTTTCTGTGCGATTTCACGCCCCCGCGGGCTTAAAAGGGGTCTCGCGACTTGCACGAGCGGAGAGAATGATTTACTCGCCGTTTAGGAATCGCTGAATGCTCCAAGACGCCAAACGCCTCGTTATCGTCCCGGCCGCGTCAAGTTAATCGAAGGAAACTCATCCAGGGCCAATAAATTAATCAGTAGATCGTTCCATCGGCCCAATTGCCGTTCCCGAGGACACTCCTGCACCCGGCCCGGAAATGAATCGATTTCGGTCGCGCTGCCAAGACCCAATTAGCGATTCAACGATGTGCAACAGGAACGAGGCGAGCCTCAGCGCTCTCGAAGACGTCGTCGAGTCAACGAGCAGCGGCTTTCGTTATGAGTACGAGTTAACTTCTGGATCAGATGATCCCGAAGTCAAGGAGTTAGAGTCGTTTGGATTTGGGTTAAGAGATTATTATAATACAGAGCTGGTACCAGGCTACTGGTCTAAAATCTGGAGACTTTCGGATATGTATCCATAACTTCCCAAAAACAATAGTTTTTTAACTGAAACTTTTTTTTAAGTCATTCATAATACTATGTAATGATAGTAAAAAAAAACGGGAAATCTGCATCAAGCCGACTTGTAAAAAAATCCACAAAATGTACACATTTTCCAAGGGTTCAAACGGGTATACCCCCTTAATTCCTAAAGATCCCCTTTTTTGGTGGGCTCTAGATCGAACAGCCCCTAAAGGGAACTCCCCCTATTTTCATATCCTAAATACAATTTTATACCTGTACTAACGAAAACAGTCTGATATATTTAACCTAATCCCACAGTACCACTACTTTCTCCTAAGTACACTTGTCTGCTAAAAATCATTAAATTCTGGAAAACCAGAACAAACAAACCAAAACTCTCTACCGCTTGAGGGCCAACTTGTATAATATGATACTTAATTTATCGCTGCTTTATGCCCCAGGTACCGTTCACGGTGCCAAATATTTATCCAATAGCGAGATGGCGACTCGCGAGTTCAAAGAGGGAACCACAGATTACCGACGCTCGCCTGACAGACACACCCGAGAAGCCTCTTAATAAGAGCTGGCTACGTCGGTCGCGGTAATTGCTCCCGGCCACTTTGCCGGAATATTAAAACCGGCAGTCCCGGTTGGTCACTTCTGAAGCGTCCGTCGTGACGGCGTGTTTATTGTAACGAGCGAGTTGGAAGAACGTCGTAAAGTTGAAGGGTAGGGTGGGAGAGAAAGGGTGAAAGAGAGAGAGAGAGAGAGTGCACGACTCTCTATTACACGAGGGAAGGCCCAGTACAATGGAATTCCATGCGGGAAGCCTCGGCGAAGCAATTTCGAAGCAGTTTTCGCCGGGGCAGTTAAATTTAAACAGGCCGCGGGTCTATTTTACGTGGGGTTATTAACGTTATTCGCGGTTAATTCCGCGCTCTTTCATAGAAAATGAATACGCTCGCAACCGCCGCCGTCCACCGCCATAGCGGTAACCGCCGCAGTTGATGGAAAATCACGGACGAAAGAACATCGGGCTGAAATTTATTGTCATTACGTTAACGAACGAATTTCATCCCGCGGCGAGAACGCCCACCTACCTCCTCCCCCACTCACCCTTCCGAGCTGCTCCGGCCATAACGGCGAATGAATATTTAGCGCATATTTCAGCTCTAAACGGTGTGCCGGCTCGCCCTCTACATCTGTCTCTGCCCTCACGCGGAATGATGGAGGTGTGCGTCAAAGGAGCCAGCCTCGGCGTGCCGCGCGTTGCAAAACATTTATACGAGCACGCTGCGGAAACGGTTTTAAATAGGAAGGCGCACCGGGCGAAGAAAAAGATCGCGGCACGGTCGCGACATTTAATCCGTCGCGTGGGTTTTTTTGTATAATGGTGGACGATGAAAGGCGCGAATGCGGGGTAACTGTGGCGTAACGCGTGTTGGTGGTATTTTTAATAATCCCTGATGCGATGCTGGTGCTCAGATAGAATTAAACCCCTTCTGAATTACGACGCCCGCGACGCTCCACCTTCCCCACTATCGCATATTAGGAATTCTAGCTCTGCCCCAGGACCGTTTGTCCCTTTAACAATACACAGGATTCCGGGAAATATTAAAAGGCCGCGGAAAGGTCGCGCGCCTAAACTCCACCTCGGGGACGATAAATCTCCCTCTAAACTCGGGCGAGTTCAGTGTCCTTTTACCAACCCCTTGAGATTCCCCGGTCTCCGCACCTGTCCCGCAGTCTTCCGCTAATTTCGGAGAAAAACTCCGCGACCGAAGGCGTTAGAAACGCCCGACAGAGGTAAACAGAAGATTACGAATCATAAAGTAAACAGGGAGAATTCAATTTCCCAAGGTTCCAGGTGGAATTGGGACGCGTCCCGCGGTTCGCTCGGTAAACAGAAATCGTTCCAAGGGGCGAGTCTAGTTTTCTTCCGTTTCGCGGACCCTGGACCCAGGTCTGGAACTACGATCGATCAACGATGGATCCGAGAAGGACCAATAGAACGATCCGACCATAATCCCGCTCGCGGATTTCATTTGCTCGCGCGGATAGGGCTGTACGTTCGTCGAACTACGAATTCGCACGGTTCGCGAGTCACGAGAAGAGCGGCGTCAGTGGGCCGCGCAGGAAACTGGGACAGACCGTTTCGCGTCATTGTCGAGGACACGGATTTTTTTAAAAGCCACCCTTTTTGGTCGATCATCGGTCTGAATGCGCCGCCATTAAACCATTTTTCGTATGCGTCGACCAGAAACTGCGGGAGTTTTTTTAGGCCCTACGTGTGGAGTCTTTTATCTCTCTTCTGTTTTATCTCTCGGCTCCTCTTCAGAGTACGTCCACCAGATTTCACGAGCTAATGGATACGGAGCGTCGCGGATGAATCAAGAGGCAGTCGAAAGGGACGCTGGGACTACATCGGCGTGTATGAAACGAGCGTGTATGCCCGAGCCGGAGATATTTCTTTCGAACGCGAATTTTTGGCGACGAATATTTTAATAATAATAATAATAATAATAATAATAATAATTCGTCTTTATTTATCACAAATTCACATGAATTAAGGGCATACCTGCTGTTTTGCAACCTAACCCCAAAGCAAGAAATATTAGAAATAAATATTTTGAGGGAGATTAAAGAATTATGTCCGTTGTTTGCTGGCGAGATTATTTTAGCCAGTGAAAAATAATTTGGCGTACTGTTTTATGCAAGTAAAGCTTGTGTTAATGTGTTTCGGAGACATTTAATAATCGACTACGACGGTATTGGTAATTTGAGAATCTTGCGGTCGGAGGGTTCGTAATATTTCACCATTTTCTCGCACTTTAAAGTCGCTTTGTTCTCCTTGCGTAACTTTAGTATGAATATGCATACGACATCCTTTTAACTGCAAAGATTCAAGTAGTTTAACTAGTTTAGTTTTTCCGCGGCACTATTAATCATTTTTATGGTGTTCAAACGATGCTTATCGCGTTTAAACAGCCACTGTCCCGGGCAAATTTTTATTCACGAAGTGGAAGCAGGGTGCCAGAGGACACCGTAAATTAATTCTAAGCGATATCTTTCCAAATTCTCCCAGATAACCGGTGCTTCTCTAGTGCATTATGCTTAAGCACGCACGCGTCGCTTGCCACCCCCTTTTCTACGACAGCCACTGAAATATTCTCGAATATATCGGTCGGAAAGAACGACGGGAATTTTTTTCACCGTGAAATTTACCCCCTGAACGCCAACTAAATCTTGAGAAAATCCCTCCAATCTGAGCATCAGCAGTCCTATTAGGCGTGGCGCATAAACCCACAGCAGCGCCGGCCTAAACCAACCCCCGTGCACGCTATCTGTGCCGGTGGATCGTAAAAAAATCGTTCTGCGTTTTATTTTCAAACGCGCTCGCTTTTGTTCGTTCCGTTTTTCTGGCCAGGCCACTGTCTCCTGTTTGCTATCACCTGTTCCCACGAAATTCCACTGGGTTGCTGTTGCAGTTTACAAATTTCACGTTACGAAACTACGGTTGGCAGGATAGGAACGGTCCCTTTTCAAAAACCTAACACTACGTTCCCATTGTAACGTATACGCCGTTTCGCAGCGCGTAAAAATAATTCCACGTCGCCGAAGAAGGTAATATTTTCTGAAGTATTTGAGAAACGGAATATTTAAAGAAAACGAGTAGAGCCAAGAGTATCTTTCACCGTCGGGACGCGTCAGCGTGGCTGGTAAAGAATGTCGCGTCTCATTATCGCCTGATAAGCTGAATATTCTGCCGCTAATAATCCTGCCGCGCGGGATGAAAACAGTTTCCTGCTCTCCCCCTTTATTTTCTCCACCCTCCGGGCCGGTATCGTTTTCAATATTCGCGAGCCGTCAGGTCGAATGCTCGCGGTGACATTGAAAAGCGCTGCCGCGGTGGAGTGACAGACTTCAGACACTTTAATTAGAACCGCGTACCTGCAGGTGAAATCAGTAGTCAGGATAATAATGGCCGGCGAGAGGACACATCCAGTCTGACGACTAATAGGCATCACGGTGCGTTGATTACGATGCTGGAAGGAGTGGATGAACAAAGTGACAGGAAACGCCATTCCCGGATGGCTTCTGAATGTAAAGGGTGGATCGATAATATCGGGGTTCGAATTTTTTTCAGTGATCGGGACGCCGGGTAGCCGCGTCGAAACGGGCGACGCCGCTGGTTTCAGCGTCTCCGGTGGATGAAAGGTAAAGCGCCGCTGGAGCAGCGGAATAAGTTGGCGATCGGTCGATGCAGCCCGGAGCATAATGACGCGGAGCAGTTGTACAAGGTTTGCAAAATTATTAGACCCGACGAAAGCTCGGGTGTGCTGAAATATTGAAAGGGTGAAACTGGGCTTTCATCGCAGGCTTCACGGTTCGCCCTGTTTCACCTTTCGACGACTTGTTGGACTTTGCAGAAATTACGTTGCTTAAAGCAGCTTCCGCCATGATGCCCCCGATAACAGAAGGATGGGGGAGAATGTAGAGGAGGGTTAATTTCCCAGGAAAGATGCAACTACCCTTTGTCAGGGGTACGTGAAGGATAATAATGTTGGTTGCCATGCAACGCAGGCGAGGGTCACTCGTGTCACGTAAATCCGACATATTTGCGTCTCCTTCCGCGTATCCTTGCTAAACTCTCTTTCTTCCATTTCTGCTCGCATTTTTTCAGCCTTATACAAAGGCGCGCGTACTTACATGGTGATTAGCGTTATTCATTTCGCGTGAACGACGCACGATTTCCCCAAGCATCTCGCCGAGAGACTATTGAATCCTCATTTTCGTGGAGGGTACTACTGCCGCGCGTATCTCCTCGTTGCTTTATTGTTTACACTATGACAGGCGGGGTGTACCTAGACGACAGCACGTATACATCACATCGTATGCACGGCGGCTCGGTGTACATATACGCATGCTGAAGATGAATATTCCCTGGGCGTACGAGGGGAAAGAAGAGAACGTGATATGACGAGGCTTGATGCGGGCGACGAG
Source organism: Andrena chrysosceles (assembly GCA_963855975.1). NCBI lineage: Eukaryota > Metazoa > Arthropoda > Insecta > Hymenoptera > Andrenidae > Andrena > Andrena chrysosceles. Next base: position 20,648,162 of record OY979767.1, read on the forward strand.
AGGCGAATTTCACTCGTCCTTCACGAGCCAATAAGATGGAGAAGAGCGCGAGATGGAAGGATACACGTTACCATTATGAATTCTATTTCTGTCTCAATTTCCAATCGAATATTTCGACGAACACGAAGATCAGTTAGAAATACGATCAAGGAAGAATTGGCAAGCATTCCTGCAGCCAAACAAAAAGCTTTGAGAATATTCTTATCAGCTGAGAAGCTTCGAATGATTATCCGCCTGCGAAGCTTTCATATAAGTACCTATTTTAATCCTTAAATGGAGGTTCCGGTCTAAAAATTGATTCTTTTATTTCATGTTCAATGAATGTTCAACGTTTTAGGAATACGTGTTTAAAAGGATTGGTTGAAATTCGTAAAATTCTCGAAGTTATAGGCATTTGAGTAGCGGCAAATGCATGGGTAATAAAAATTTACAAACATATTCGTCATAACAGTTACTAGGTGTTGACCGTCACTCTTTACGATATCAGTTTTTTTTATTGTAAATCCTAAACAAATTTAGTAAAAAAGTTTCTACAGAAAGTCGCACAAAATGTTCGAATACTTGCCATTTAGATCATTTTTGATAAATTAACAAAAACCGAATAGCCATCACTCAGGAAATGCATTATAATTAATGAAAAATATTCGCTTTTTTATTTCAGATACTCCTACAAGGCACAATCCTCTACACCGATTGGCTGTTCGCGAAAATCAATAACTCGCGCGTAGACGTCTCACGGTTAATATATTCAACTTTTGAATATTTTTGCAATGGACTTTATTATTTTACAATATGCTGAAATAAAGTGCCAAACCGCAAATTGAATGAATTTTTACTTTTCTCACAATCTGTGTCCGAAAAAAGCCTTTAATTTCTATCTACATATCACAGTAGGCTAACCCCTTAAATTTACGTTACAGCCAGAACTAATAAAGAATCCACCCCCAACTCGCACATAATCACGAAAGCTAACGACGCGTTTCAAAGCCCATCTTGCTCGCAGAATCGTCCCAGGATAAATCTCGCGATTCCACATCCCTCTGTCGTCGAAGACCTTAAAGAACAATACCCAACCGCAAACGTCCCTCGGGACTTCAGTTCGCGCTTACGCTCATTAGTCAACGCTGATCCTCTTTCAACCGCCAAAGACGCTATTGTTTACGCCGCGATTGTTCGCGTGCGTACAATATTACGGGTGACCTGAGCGTGAAAGTGAAAGAAAGCGGCCCAACTGCGGTGCCGGCCAGCGAGGGGGAGGGCAAAACGCGCGAAGACGAAGGAAGCGACCGGGGCTGGAAGAGAGGGGAAGGAGGACGGAGTAGAATGCAATAAGATGAGAGTTAGTGTGCAGTACGCGTGGTAGAATTGACGTGCTCCTTATAAAGCTGAAGGGCGAGGTAGACCGAGGAGGGACGATGCGCGCTGGCGAAGAGAGGGAGTGGCAGGGTAGCAGAAGGCCAGGGTAGAGGGAAGGTTGACGAGCAGCCGAGAGATAGCAGTGAGAAGGTAGGAAGGCACGTCGTGGCTCCTGCACGCCGTGGAAGCCCGATTGTTCTCTGCAACCGACTGTGTCTCATTACTTCGAATTGGCTGCCCGTAGACAATGCCAGCGGGTAATACGGTTATCCGGAAGATGGTTTTCAGCGGCCTCCTCTTCGTTCCACCGCCCGCCTCTATCCGCCATCCAGCACGGCGCCCTTTTACGCTCTCTCCTCTTCCATCCTCCCACCCCCCCCGCCCTTCCTCCCACAGTGGCTGGCGAGATATAAACCCTTTTTCCTCGGTCACGTTAAGAGGTTACCCCGAGTTGGTGCGCGTACCTGGCTCGAGTAACCGACAGACGAGGCTGGGGCGAAGCGGGACAGGAGGTGGAGAACCGAAAGAAAGATGCTGACTGAGAAGACAATGGACCATCGCGAGAGCTCGGCTAAGCTTGGCTCCTCCGGCCAGTGTAGTGATAAGAATCGAAGATTAACCCGCGATACGAGCGGAGGAGGATGGGGTGACCCGGCCGGCTCCCTCCAGCAACGGAGGATGTTGGATAACTCGGCGGTTAACCGACGCGGGTTCGTGTGCAACGCGTTTCCAGCGGAGCTGATCGCCCCTTTTCTCCGGGACCGCGGGGGGACAGATCCTTGAGGGTTGTTTGTTGGCTTCTGAGCGCGATAGAATTCTGTGGGGCATCGGGACACCGGAGCGCTATAGTCGTGGTTGAACGTGGATAGAGTTCACGCGTTGACCTGGGTGGAGATGGTACTTGACAGCACAGGTGCAGGGTTTGGCTTGCAACTTAAAAGAGGCCTTGTTAGTGGGAGAGACTCAACGAAGCAGAGATGAGACTGATAAATTGCCCGTCGAAGATATAGTTTACTGGAGTTCGTTGGATTATTTTGTGTCAGATGGAGCATGGTGATAAATCATTTGAAATTGTTAAAGTGTTTTTGCTTGAGATGATAGAGAGATATGAAGAAGAACGCTTGAAGAGTGCGAGCTGATCTGATAGGAACATCTTTGAACTTGGGGGAGAGAGGGCAAGGTTGAAGCTGGTTGTCGTTAAATTTAAGTTAGATTTAGAATGTTGAATTCTCTTTTCTTCGAAGGGGACGTTTGTCAGAAAAATGGGGCTGGCGAATCAAGTTACCCTTGCATCCTTCACGAATTCGCTGCCATCTGGGACCGTACTTTGTGCCTGATCTTCATTCCAAATCAACCGTTTGCTCAAGATGTCATACCACGGGAAAGTTTAATAGGCGAAAGAAAAAATCCTCACGGTAGAATGAGATCGGGCGTCGCTGAGTGCTAGAAGTTCCTTTCATCCCGGAAGAAGATGAGAATCGAAGATTAACCGGCGACACGACTTCGGATCGGACAAGACGACGATTCCAGCTCTGGCCCGGGTTTCCGTGCCGAGGGGAACTGCTCTGCATTTCAAATCCGCGAAAAGCCAGGAAGCTTTTCGTCACGGACGGTCGATCCGGTCGGCTGAGAAGAAACGACTGGGGGAAGGGGAATGGGGTTGCTTGGACAGCCGTGGAATCTACCCTTTCCAGGCCTCCACTACGCTATACAGCAACATGCAACCTAATTTTTCAGATGTAAATCGCGCAACTATATACTTCGGAATTAAACGACTCTTGCATATAAATGCTGAGGGTTGTCGAATTATTTATACTAAAATGAGTTCATTTAATTTCACTTTGTTATGATAATCGTCATATCATTTTAAAGCAGTTCGGTGTTCTACATTTTTATTATTTTTAATGTAACAAGCAATACAAAAGTAAAGTAGAACGTCAGGAGTAAAAATGGGAACTCAGATTGGAACTCGACTGCCGCGAAACTCTTCCGCATACGAAATCGAGAAGTTAGACGTGGGAGTTGCCCGCTGGAAAATGGGGAAAAGGTCGGGGAGTGACAAGGAACGAGAGGAAAGTCCAAAGACGAATTTCAGTCGTCAAAGTACTAGCCATCGATGGTCGCGCTCTACCAACCAGAGAGAAATTGAAGCGTAATCGAATGAGAACAGCAGATAGCGGGAAAAATAAATTTCAACATTATCCTCCATTGTTTCGCGCTATCGCGAGTACAATGCTTCTATAATTGCCGCAACGTTTGCCCCAGTGCATACACAATTTATTCTCCCGTGTTCGACTCAACTATCCGCCGATTATATTCTCGGTGAGCAGCGGTAACGTCATTTAAAATTGAACTTATTCCCCGCTTGTTGTAATCACGGTAGCAGGATTTTTTGGCACGCCTGGTGATAATTAATACACGTTTCGAGTCGACTAACCACGCTCGAGTTTCCGTCGACCTACTTGCCTATTAATAAATGTCCTATTTATTCCTCCCTTAAGCGCATACCTTTATTATTATTCGATCAGTCTTGTGGAGCATCAAGAGTGACTAATGACCGTGGTGACAATAAAGAGAGAGGTATTTAAGTATCAAAATTAGAAAAAAGCAAGCATAAAGTGGCGCATATACAGTGCTGGGCAAAAGTATTGGGACACCCTTTGAAGCAGAATACCTTTTTTAAAAATGGTTCGAGCGATTTAAATTTTTTGAGAAGCTAGTATAATTACTTTACTAAGTGACGTGTTTCGTCGTTTTGAAAAAAATTGCAATTGATCGGAATAGCGAAGAAAATAGTGAAGCTCGCTTTTTCAACTTTTTTATCTGCGCCTGTAATGAAAATTTAAAACCCCTTTTGTAGATTTAAGTAAGTTTTATACATGCTGAAAATTTCATCGAAATCAATACACCTAGTAAACTGATCCTTCTGGCTTCTCAATAAATCTCAAATCGTTTGGACCAATTTTAAAAAAGTTATTTTATCTAGGGTGTTCCAATACTTTTGTCCGCCACTGTTGGACGAGGGTCTTTTAAGCGGACCTGAAATCGTTGCAAAATGAAATATCGATCTTGGGTAATTTATAATCAGCCGGGAAACGGAGCGACTAGTAGGAGACTTGCTACTTGACCAATTCGCCCCAGTTACCGAACTTCTAACATAGTTAAACGTCTCGGGGCGACTTATGGGGACTCTTCGCTTCGAACAAAACGTATAGATCACCTTCGAACGGACCCCCGTGTATGGAAATGGACGATGAGAATAATAAAAGGCTTCTTGTCGAGTTCCTTCGAAGAAGGTTTATGCGCTCTCCCACCCCCGGCCGGTATCTCGGTCGAATATTAAATCAGGGGGAGATCGCGTTATAAAGAATTTTCATGGGGTAGGTATATGCGCTCGGGTTTATATGGGGTGTAGCGTAATGCGCGATACGATGGAAAGGATCACGATACTTTGGGATCAAATAACTTGCAACTCAGGAACGAAGCTTTTATGGTCTATTCTTCGCTGTCAAGAAAATTGGCTTCTAAAGTCGCAAATTTGGGGATCTTGGTGAATCGATGTATTAGAATAATGTGAGATAATTGGGTATTTGGGGTTTTGGATAATTTGGATTATTTGGGGTATTACGGTACTAAGGTATTCGGAGTTACTTTCACATTAAGGGACAGAACAGTCAAATCGCTCGAGAAATCAAGTATTTTTTTGCGAATTAATTGCAAGAAAATAAATACAAATGGTGACCTGTACTTTTGGGCAATGTTCATTAACACTACGAACTGTAGGTATTTTTCTGCGATTTTGCAATGATTGCAAAAAAGGGAGGTTCTGGTCGTCTTGGAATTTTTACAGCATATTCAACATACATTCCATTCTGCACTGAACCTCAACATTAAAATGTAAAAACTCTAGTTTCCAAGATATAAAAGCAAACAACAATTTATCATAAAAATCGGCTTCTCCTAGACACCATTTAAATAATATGATTCAATTCTTTTTTCCGAGGTTCATCGATCGATTCCAGAAGGTCGAAAATCGAGTCAATTCGCCTTCCCCACACAAAACTCACGTGATCACAATCCGGCCCTTGTTCCAAAGCCAACGGCCGCGAGTGAAGCATCCGGCAACCCGTAGCTGGCAGCAAGTTTAAGGATTAACGCGCAAACGTTGGATCCGCGCGTTAAAGCTGGAACACCGTTGCCCCCGTCTCTCATCTGTGCGGGTGCGCGGGCTCAAATATGACACATTAACCACCTATCTCCACCGCCCTTTGTCATTCAAATCAGTTAACTCGCGGGGTACCTCGTCGGGATCCGTCTAGGCGACGTTCCTCGTACGTTCGCCCCGGTGTGCGCGAAGTAATCATTTTCCCTCGAACAATGGTGGCCCGCCCTTATGCATGTTTCAGCAGTCACCGGGGCTACGGCCGGACACCTTTCGGGGAGATCGGCGTTCACGGGGGCCCGCGGAAACGCCGGCGCGAGGTAGACAAAGAGAAAGACCAGAAGTCCTCGAAAGCGTCTCGAGATGCCGGTCCGAGTGCGTCCCGTGCTTGCACTTATCTTTGTGCAACTGTTTGCCCAACCACCAAGACAGACCATTTACCATAACGAGGGAAACGGAAGCTTCGAGCAGAACTCCTTGGCGCCCGGCAAAAGCTCGCAGCACAATGGCTGTCCGCCGTGAACTCACCCACCTCCGCTGCCGACCTTTTCCACCTACCCTGCTCCCCCTTTCTTTCCATCCCTCTCGTCACGCGGCCTGTCCTCCCCTCCCCCTCCCCGCTTCCCCGATGTTTTCCGCGACCCCTCCTCGCTTCCCGGTTAGCTCGTCACCCGGGCTAAGCTGTTGCAACGTGGAAAGCTTGCGAGGGAGTAATCGTTGCCGGCGTATCCGTGGCGCTTAGTCGATGCCCCGGGTTCCCGCGCGTCTTCGAGGGCGAGCGAGCCATCTACCTTACCCTGCCTAGGACCGGGCTGTGTTTAGTGAACGGATAATCGGTGTGCTTAGAAATCGGACGTACAACGGCCGCTTTGTGCCGGGAACCCGGGGAATAATTTTCTCCTCGGGTAAATCTTTGTTCTGCTGATTGTCCTAGGCGAACAGGGTGTCGTGAATTACTGTTCAGGTAAACTGGTTTCTCCAGCCGAGATTGTTCCTCGCCTCCTCGAGCATCCCGCTCAGGGTTGTGGCATTTGCATTGAGTAATGTATACGCGTGTTTGAATCTTATTGCACATTTCTATGTTCTATTCATCGGCGAGAAGCCTGATGGAACGACCTGTGCGCTGACGTCAGAGATTCGAGTCTTGTGCAAGCTGGAGAATTGAGTCTATTGGTTTCTGAAGAGTAATTAGTGTCTTCAGGCTCCGCGGTGCTCGGAAAACAATGGAATGAAAACGGGTCGGTGCTGTTCCTCGGAAGCTCCGTGGATTTTAGCGCGAGATTGTTGCAAGAATCGATGAGTATAATGGAAAATGATTTCTCTAACTTTGATGCGAATGATGTCAGAGAGATACATGAGAAATTAGCGAAATGTTTGGCTCGTATTTTCGTTAAAAGTCTCATTAATTCAATCGTGTCCTTATTTTCTGTTTCTCCTACAACTTTCTTTGATCGTCGTTTTATTAATTACTCGCAATTAGGGCGGGATGAAGTAGAAGACGCGTTGGCTCTGGATGAAAGGAAAAGTGCATTCTTACGTCAAAGGTGAGGGTTATTGGAAAAGGCTACTGTTTCTAAAGCGATTGCATTATGTACCGTGGGCGTACGTCGAGTGGAAAAGGAAATTTTTAAATGTTATTTGAAACCCTCTTCATCTTGTTCCCTTTAAACTTTCTGGCAACCGCACACGACGGATACACGTACCAATTTTATTAACAAGTAAAATTCAAGACGAGTTTATAATTTGATATTAACATGTTGGAAGTTCTAAGTGTTTGGTACATATTGCCACCTACTTTCTACAAATGTTAGTTTCTAGTCAGTCACCATCTCGAACCCTGCAATTAATAAGAAAATTTCCTCTTCAAACTTGAGTTCCGCCTCATTCTTTTTCTAATTTTCGCTTTTATCCTCGCAGCAGTGCACTCGAAAACTCCATCACAAGACATTTCCCGAGAAAATGTACTTTTCCTCAGACTCTGGAAGCATCTCTGTTTGGCCAAGCGTCAACCTTCCAAATTACGTCATTTCCTTCAGCAACGTATTTGTCGTCCCGTTAATAAAAAATACACACGGGAGTGGAATGCGGCAGCCAGATTCTATGGGAGGAAGGTTGTAAAATTTTCAACTAACCATTCCACGTCGTATTCCTCGTTTCCCGTTTTCATTCGGTCGATCCACCACCCCCACGTTCCTCTCCTCGACCGCTAATTCTTTCCTTTTCAGCGCAGCCTCGTTTCGACGCCCGAGTAATCGAGTCGATCCGATGTAGACGGAACAACGGGGAGCTTTCCCAGGGATGTGCAAATGTTTTTTCTACCACGAGGTTTACTTTCATAGGTCGACAGTCAAGATAGCGTATAGTCGTCCAGGACGCATCAAGCGTTTCGAGCGTATACATATATGGAGTGCATTTTATGCGTGGTGGATAAAGAAAGGGTGCAATTATTCGAGGGCTAAAGTACAGGGAATTTCAGTGGTATTTGCGACAGGGAAACGGTATTCCATGTATGTGACGAGATACAGGAAGAACTCGCTTCGGTACCCCGCCATAGTAGGAACATCGATAATCTTGAAAAGTTCGTAAGTACTTCGGGAGGATTCATGGGAGCTGCGCTTTCTAATCGCCGGCTGCGGGAAAAAACCACTCCTTGCGGGTAATCTGGGGAGATTTCTTACGAAAAGAATGGCGGAGTTCCGTGAGATATAATGCCTCAAACGGTAGCTAGTAAGTCTACCCCTTATAATTCGTTACTCATTGGTCTGTGTCTGTTAAAGAAAATTGTATGCCACTGTTTCTCTATTACAAATGGTACAAAAAACTGTTTTTATTAATGATACTGATGTTTGGAGTTTGTCTTAAATAGCGATACACTCTCAATCCTTTAGCGCCGGACCTAGATCCCGTTGAAGGAACAATATCCCGTTTATCCCCTGAATTTTTATATGTATTTTTATATAAAATTTGTGTCTTGTTATCGTTTTATTTCTTCTGAGGTTAACATGGATAAAATAAATTAATACAGGGTTTAGTGGCTCCAGCTTTCTTCAATGAATAAAACTACTCTAAATATGTAGGTAGGTTTACGTGATAGGTGCTACACATCCCCCCAACAGGAGTTACGTCGTCGAAGAGCTGGAGAAGATTCCACAATAATTAATAAATAATAAGAGGAATCGACAAAAAAAAATATTTTCTGCGAGTTTAAAGATGCCTCCTTATATCTCAAAAGAGTTTAATCCAATATGACCAACCGTTTTTCCCCAAAATATTCTTAAATATCAGTTAATTTTGAGGCTCTTCGACGGGAATCGCAACCGACAGAAGGGAAAACGGTATCTTCGAATTTCGCTGAAAATACCGCGAGTAAATCAACATACCCCCTTAGTGGCCCCGAAGAACGAAATCCACGACGGCGTTACGGCACCATCGGCAGCCCAGGACACTTAATATACATAGAACACCGGCAGAGCAATCGATGGTACTTGCTTATTGGCAATTTGTCGAGTCACGGGATGGGATGTAGAATCCTAGTAACGAGGAGGTTGTTTTCCGAAGACGAGACTGCCTCCCGGCGTAAAATCGTCCCTGTCCCTAGCCGGCGTGGCCATCGACTGCATCGAGGCGAGACGGAGAGGGTGAGGACGACGAGGGGTGGGGGGTAGGCAGGGGTGTGTTAGACGGTGGCGTGAGAAGCCTTCCGCGGGATGCAATTTATCCTGTCGCATTAGATTCAAAATAATTGATCCCCCGGGCGGGTGCAGAATAGCGAGTCATTACTTCAGACTGATGGCACCCCCATCGGCCGAGCTTGGCCGTAGGAAAATAAAAACTCCGAGATCACCTGCTCCCGATGAAAAATTTGACGGCCCCGGGGCGGAGGGAAGATTGGGGGTGGGTGCGCGGAGGGAAGAAAAGAAGACAGAAAGGGGAGGCTTGCGAACGGGTTGTGTTCCAGCCACCGGAGAATGAGTTTTCCGCAGCTGCAACACCCGGCTGCTGAAATTCGCCGACCGGAACAGTGTGCTCGTCCATCTCCTTCTTGACCTGGTTAGCTTCGAACTCTTATTTTTTTATCCCACGAGGGTGTAGCCGGGCTCGAGTCGAATGGAGTATAGACGATGGAAACGTGTAATCGTGCTCGCGACGCGTAGCTCGGTGGATTTAAACCTCGCGTTTTCGGGGGTTAATTGATTCGTCGTGGGAGCAGATGTTGACGCAGAAACAGTCACGTCTCTCCATTAGCTGGGATCACGTAGGTTCTATTATATTTCGATTATATTTCTACGTTGTTATTATTCTCAGATTCCTTGATTTCTTTCTCATTAGATTTAAGCTTAGAATATGTACATATATTTCTATTCAGCTACTACGATTTCAGTATCCTAGCAGCAATCAATACTGAATATCAGTACAATAGACTTAATCGTTATTATTAAATACCTGCTGCAAATCGAGTTGCAGAATATTTTTAAAAACAGTGGGATTATTCGATCAATCAGCAGTGTTCCAGATCGTTTCGTCAACGCGCCTGTCAATCACTTGTAAATTTCATCGAGCGTGCCGCGATTAATGAAATTCACTCTGGTAACGTTTAACGGCCGATATGGCCACGCAAATCTGCCGTGATAATTGTATCGTCGGTGTCAAATATCGCCTCACTTAATAGATATTGTCGAAGGTAATACGTTTCGCGACACCGCGGCACGCGAGGAGGATGTTTAATACGAAATTTGTATCCGCGCGGTGGTCGCTTTCATATTCATGCTGTATTAAAATTCGTCTACTACCCACGCGATAGTGCGCCCGAAATGATTGAAATTTGAATAAAACACGGGGCCCTGGGCGGCCGCGCCCGCGCGTGTATCGCGTGTAATTAATTATCGCCAAATCGTCCGCTGAATATCCCTTCGGAAGTGCTCGCAATAATTTATAGGAGAAAGAAAAAGATTACTCACGTATATCGAGCGCTCGAACATCGCGTGGCGGCCCGATCAGCGTCAGCAGTGCCCAGAACTTGGCAATTATTGGCAGGCAATCAGTCTTCATGGTCGCCGAGGTGCGGTGTCTTCATGGAAGCGTGCGGCAATCGTCTGAAAACGCATTACAGCAAAACCTGTAACTTGATGCCCGTTTATTGTTAACCGCTGGGTCGAGAAAATTGCTTTTCCCTAGTTCTGAACTAGTTTCTTGAACAGGCTCCGTGACGAGTGAAAGAAATATGTGACGTGTGTTGCTGTTAATTGTAACAGCAATCTACTTAGCATTATCAATCCTCAATTTCCATAGTAAATCACAATGTAGCAGACTTTCTCGAAGTCTTTGATTGAAGTCAAATTATTAATAAAACCAAAGTAAGATGAAATTACGCGAAGTATTTGCTACCGATAAATGAACTCTTTCCGAGCCACGATAAATCATTCCACAACGGAACCAAGGTAGCTCGATTATTCAGATATAAATAACCCCGACTAACTCAATATATTATGCATTACAATACAAAATACCTACATTCATCTCGCGACCGTCGATCGTACCCAGTCATCAATCTCCCGAGATATCTCATCACCCTCTCCCATTTTTATTCCAAGCGACAGGCAACCGTTTCCCTGCGAGCCGATCGCTATCGTGCCCTTCTGGTTTCGCCTGTTGTCCTTGGGCCCCGGATAAAGCCATCGATCGTTACTGGGTCACGTACAGGAGAAGTGGGAGAGAATTTTTAACCCCCCTCCACCATCGACATATTTCCCAGGCCTGGGTGGCGCTCGGACGAGGGTAAGAGTCGAAGCAAAAAGAGCTTAATCGACTTAAGGGTGAAACCGCGGTCGGCTCCGGTGCTCCTTTTGCTTTGGCACGGCCCTGGACAACCAGTCAGCCCCTGGCCGTTCCTCTGCGGTACGTGTGTCGCCCGGAGAAACACAGACACAGACTGACTCGTAATCGAGTCCCCGCTCAATTAACCGAACCTTGCACTTTTTCGTCCTTCTGTCGGCACCGCGAACTAAGGGAGAGACGACAGCAGAAGAGACTGGGGGCATTCTCCCATTGGCTTTGCTCCATTTTCACTGCAGCCGGAAACGGCTCTTACGGGTCACGCAAGTACCATTCGACGGGCCACTCTTCTCGTCTATCGGCGAAATAAAGAAAGGAATTTCGCTCGAATCGTTCCCTCGGAAACTAGACAAAGCTTAATTAATGGCACGAGGTGTAATTGATTGCTGGACGAGCGTCGGGGACCATTGTCATCGGGGGTGTCTAGATTTTTCTGCCCCCGTGGTTGCGGTGTGCGGCTACAGACGCATTTGTAGAGGATTTCGAATGATGAGAAAGTTCGACAGTTTAATATTAACCGCTGTAGGGCGAATCTACGTTACAGTCATTCTTATTTGTGAGTTGAATGTGGCTTTTAATACGGGGGTTGTTTAATTAAAAGAAGTTATATTTTTAAGTACTATTTTTAAGTAACAGATATTGCACTCATTGCCAGTTGTTACAGTGCGAGGTATGAAAAATTTTGTCTGGTGGATGTTTCGGGTGGTGATGATTAAATATCGTTTAATTAATATTACCCATGAAATTCGGTCTTAACGGGGCATCGATTACTCCCGCTAATTAACTTGGAGTTAATTAATTAGTTTAGTAATTACACAGGTATCTGTGGTATGTTACGACATTTCAATTATAGTAAACATGTTACGCTTGGCTAGATAAATGCTAAATGGTTGCTATTTACTTTGGTGTGATTAGTTGAACGCGTATGATGGTTGTCGATTGCCCTTTCATGGAGCTCGCTGATAGGTCGTCAACATCTCGTTTACACGGGCACGTTTAAAGGTGTTTACACCGCTCTGCGATATCGATCGTTCGATGTGACGGCAACACCTCGTTATCTGGTGTGTGATAGGTCTCTAGAACGTAAGGCCATTCATTGGAGATATTTGGCGTCATTACTGTACTGCTCCATGCCAATATCCCCTTTAGATACAATTTACGCGTGTTTGGCATCTTCGTCGGCTAAATTGCAAGGCTTCACGATAATTTCAAAATAGTGTTAATTTCACGTGCACCTTCGAAGTAGGAACTTTATCTTCCAGTGTGGATTCGGTTATAGGAGAAACTGGAAAGTGGATAATTTAATTGAGGACCTTGCAGCAAGAGGGGTACACCTCCATTTTTCATAGTTTTTGAGTTATTATATGTAGGTAATATATGTAAAAAAATTATACATCGTTTGGTGCACGTTACATGCAAATCCGATAACAAATGAGTGATTTATTGCAAATTTTGAAACTGCACCCACTACTATTTTGTGCAATATAAATGCTCCAGATTTGAAAAATTCGTCAGAAATAGAAATAAAAACTTATCGACTGAATAACTACTATTTATTGTGTCAGAAAATATATTTTTCAATTAGTGTTCTCTTTTCAATATTAAGTCAAAGCAATAACTTTATAAACAGTTTTTTTCTAATTTATTCGAACTTGGTAGAGATGGACCTGCACCCTCTTGCTACAAGGTCTTCAATTCTGAAATCTTTTGTTCGGTCGAGAACAAGATCCCTCTAAACTTTAAACCAACTTTATATTCCTTTACTTCTGCCCACTTCTAAATACGCATAATATACCCAATCCGGTATCCAGATTGCCAGATAATCCGAAATCTTGGAACAGTTGCTTTATTAGTACCAGAAAAGGATGCGAATAGAATGGCAGAGAAGAGAGAAGGAAACAGAGGGGGCAGACGAGCTCCGTATCGCAAGCAAGTTTCACCGTTAAGGGAAGTCAAGAACGATTCCCGTGAAATTTTTCCAGACCCCGGATGTAGTTTCCGAGGACTTCCACCCGTAATGACGAGGACTGCGGGGCAATTCCTTTCTGCTGTCGTGGCAAAATACATTCGAGATTTTATGGACACCGGGGCTGGAGTCGGTGAAACTCGCGGATTGTAGCAGCCGAATGCTCGAGATCCCGAAGGAACGGAACCCAAACGAGACCTGTTTCGGGCCTGGGGTTATACGTGGCCAGATAACCGAGGCGTGTTCCAAACTTTGCCAAAGCGCCGAAATGCGACGCCACTGAGCTTAAATATTTCACATCCGTGCGTTTTACGAACGTCACTTTGGCTAATGGCGAATACTCCCACGCGGGGGAGGCCACTGAGGAGAAGGAAACGTGGCGAAAGATCCCGCTGGTTCATCGTGGGACAATGCAACCAACTGCTTGTCCCCGACCTAATAGGAGTAGGAAACTGTTGCAGGGATACGTTACTTAATCTTTAGTCGGTCGCTGTTAACGAAAGGACGCTGTTAATTCCCATAAGAACCCCATTTACACTTTCAGTGCTCGTTTATTCTAATACCGTAGATCGCGGGCACCGTGTCGTCCTTTTACAGGAGCAACAACCCTCGACCGTGTACTTTCGGTACCTACTTCCTGGTCATTCCCATCGAAATTCCCCGGCGCGAGGATCTGTTAATGAAAATCAACGCAGGCGGATCGGGGTCACCTGAAAAATGGCGATACAGTGCGCCTGCTTGTGACTCCCACGAAATTGGCTTCAGTAAAACGCATCGTTCGCTGAATCAGGCTGCACCAACTCCTCTTTGTAATTTCGAAGCCAATTTCATTATACCGCTGTGTCTTCATTTCTGCGTTGGTAGTACTCTATGATGCATTGTATTGTGGCGGCTGGAACGTGCAGGGGGTACCATATGGTATCATACTGGAGTCTGAAGCACATACTTCGTAACATACTAATACTTCACTTCTTGTACAGGGTGTAGAAAAATATATGTCGTGGTACGCACAGGTGATTCTACATCTCTCGATCGATGGAGATATATTAAGAAAATTGTGCCGAAAAATTAATCTCCACCTCGAAATTCAAGATTAAATTCTACTTATTTTAATGTGTTCCACTCACTGACAAGAAAAAAAGGTGTCAAGGGAATCATTTTTGTCGGTCATTGCTACTTAGGAACATAATTCCTTTGACACTTTTTCTCGTATTAGGAAATGAAACACGTCGCGATAAAAAATTGGACTTGAATTTCAAGGTCAACGTAAATCTTATAATACATTTTTTTAACAGATCCTCACCGATCCTGAGATGTAGAATCACTTCTGTAAGCATTTGTATATAATTATTTTACACTGAAGGAATAACTATTCATAAGTATTTCGCGTTATGATGTCTTAAATTTCAGACACTCCAAGGCTTCCCTCCGAGCCAACTGCCCTCGGGTAATGGCCAATACGTTCCTCGTACGAATATTGTTCTCGACAATTGTGAAATCGGGATCTCGGCGTGGGAATATCTGCACGCCTTCGGCTGGTTGGTCGTCCGCATATAAGACGTGCTCCCAAAGGAGTTTTCGTCCTGAATAGCTGGCAGAACACCGCCTATCCCGATGGACCTATCGCTGGCTATTATCGCGTACCCTGCGGTTTTAAGCTATCGCGGCACATAAGAGTGCCAAGAGAACTTTCACCCTCCCCGACGATCTTCCCTTGCCGTTTCACGCGTATCCACAGCCTTCTCCCCTACGATCCGCATGTCCCGCGGCCCTGGAGCGTCTACCAGTTTCCCTTGAGATAACGGCGGCTTGTATAAGGCGTTAGACCCTACCACTTTCCCCCGAATACGTTCTAGTACAATGTTAAAGGATCTGTGATAAGTCTATAGGGGCATTTCGGATGGCAAAGTGTGGAACGATTCATATACAACATTGGAAAGCTCTCGGTAGGAGGTGGCCAATTATGAGGCTTCGTCCGCTCTAATATCTCTGTGAAATATTGCAAGTTTTGATGCCCTGCCAAGGTATACCGAGTTTTACTTCCAATGTCTTTAAGGTACCAATCGAGTGGAACTTAGAGGATATTGTTGAAATATAAACCTGTATGTGCGTGGAATATTTCATTAATATAGAAGGTTATGCGGAGCCCAGAATGTTCCACTGGATTACTGTCACAAATGTGGGAAGTGGAGGCTTTAGAACCTTAAAAATTACTTTCTTCGCGACGCTTTTCATCCCCGGTACACTCGTTCGGCGAAGATTAATAGAACACCGGGAAGCCGTGTCTTCCGTTTCATCCGTCCTCATCGGCCCGGTCGCGCCCGTTTTTTCCCCATCAACGCGCCCGTGACGCGCGCGTGTGTGTTTTTCACCGTTGCGTTACAGATCTGTCAGCGTCGGTGCATTTCTGTGATTCCCCGGGCGCGCTTTTGAAGATTTGCATAGCCGACCATGGATGGACGGCTTCCAAGCGGGCCTCGCCCCCTGTCACGGTGCTCCGATGCTCGCCCCGGTATCGATTCGCGATCGTATCGCTCCCGGTATCGTTAAACGATATCTCCGATACTCGCGCGCGCCCTGCTCCGCGCGTGTTCCGTGTGTTCGCCCGCGACAGGACACAAAGCCACACCGTCCGGGATACGCGGAACGATCCGCGAACAAATCTCTCTTTTTATTCGATCGCTTCCCTCTTTCATGTTTGTCGGCGTAGGAGAAACCGTGCGAGCGCGATCTCGCGATTAAATCGTCACGTTCGCGGCGTTTAGCCCCGATGTTGCGGACGCTAATAATAATAATAGCGATGCTAATAATAACGACTTTATTGCACACACACGCGAATCACGTGAGTATACACGCAGAAAAGCTATCGACAAAGAGCGAACGAGATACGGATGATGTAAAAGGCGAGATTGAGTAACAACAAGCGCTACTTTTATATTTAACCTATAGGAGTCGGAAAAAAGGGAAAGTCGCCTCAACGGGACTCGAACCCGCGATCTCTAGATCCGTAGCGCGCTGGCCAGCCGCCTTAGCCACCTCGGCTACCGCCGACTCCCCCGGTTCCTTAGTCCCCCGAACTCCTATTTTTAACCAACGCTACCTATGGGCCACTCTCGCACCATAGGCCGCTGTCTCCGAGCGCCAAAGCGCCTACAAACATTGAGTAACAGAAGTAGAAAAATTCTCGAGAAATAAATACCCTAAATTGCTTGGGCTTTGCTTTAATTTGTACAATACGACAAAAATGTGAAAAACAACGATGCTACAATTTCTTTTCCAAAAAGTGGTCGAACTCTCCCGGAATTTCAATATATAAACCTGCACTATGCTCGGCGCAACGTTTTTGAAAGCCTCTTGGGAGGTTAGATAGTAGAAATGTGAACATCGGCGGGAAGCGTGTCGTAAAAGTGTGCGGCGGGATAAGGAAAATGCTAATAATCAAATGGTTCCGCGTCGCAGCTGCTTTTAAATATGAATCCTCGCACGAAAAACTCCGACAACTGACGCAAAAAACGCCGTGCCGTCTTTTTCCTCTTTTCTGTTTTCTGCAGCGTCTCCCGATGCCGGAGCGCTCCGCGAAGCTCGCATTCACCGCGCGAGCGTTATTCTCCGGCGATTAAGAGCAGCTGGAGCGAAGCGTTTGTTCTTTTACCGCGGCAGGATCGCTCGCCGATGTTTAAGTATTATCTCGTCCCCGTTGCACCGTCGCGTTCGTGGCATTAAAAAAAAAGAAGTATCGATAAGCGATATTCCCGATAAGTCCTGGCTGCATCCCTTGAACGGCCGTGGCGCAACGTGCGCCCTGGTTATTATCCGGCCCAGCGGCGCATCTAAACGTTCGGTTCTTCCTTCGCGAAGGAGAAAAGAAGCCGAGTTTTACTTGCGCTCGGAACGCGGCTGAAAAGCATCTGACGATGAATCGTTGCTCGTCGAACGATAATTAATACGTTCCACTCGGTTCCTGGGGGAGGTTAATAAGTCTACTTATATCGTTTAACCCTTGTTCGATGGGTGCGGAGTCCATTTTGAGCCACGCACCACTATTTATATCAGTCGTCACTTATTAACGCTACTATTTTAAGAAAATACAGATCATATATTGGAGCAAATTCTAAGTTTACTGTAAACGCTTATTCTGAGAATTCTCCGAATCAAATCCCATGATGAATCAAAATGGACCTATTTGTAAATGTGGATCGTGAAGCTTTTTGCCCTGTAGTGGTTAATTTATTGCAGTGCCAACTGCTGTATGTGATAATAGATTGAATTCAAAACAGTTTCATATACTATTTCTATTTCTATTTCTAACATTTTCAATACTATTTCTATTTCCACGTTCCACGAAGTGGCGTTTCTTGATATATGCCGTTTTCAGTGCCTCTTATCCTGTCCCATAACGCAAGCATCAGTCACGTTGCGCACGTAATGCGCGCCAGGAAGGTACGTGTCCGTGTTTTCCATTGGCTATTATCATAGCGGCGTTTCCCTCGTCCAGCCGAAGAGGCAGGCGCATCCGGAGATGAATAACGCGACAGCTCGTGTAAGCGCGGAGCGTTTTGCGACGGGCACGCGGTCTCGAGTGTTCCCGTTGAAATTTTCACAAGCTTCATAAATGTCATTAAATATTTCACGCTACGCCAGGAACGACGGCATGATCGACGCGCGGCCGCGTGACTCCAGCTTCGTTTCAGCCGCGTATCGACGAGAGAATAGTCGCGACGGGTTCGTTAAACGATAGCCTGAATGTGTCACAACGTTTCCATTCGAGTGTTCGCAGGATGTAGCGTGCGCGTGTTAACATTTAGTCAGCTGCCCGTCACACAGCGGCGCGGGATTTTCACCTGTGTCAGTCATTATCTCAGATAAGGTGTCGGGGAAACGGTTTGGTACACGGCCCCGAACTCCCTCGTTTGCCAGGCTTGTCGATAACGTTCGGCACGCGTATAAATTTGTTCGCTTTGAGTGAAAGCATTTTGTCAATACTACTTTCCCTGTACTCACGCGTCTTTCTTCATTATCTATAGTTCCTACTTTACTTTAAGAATACTTGCTTCCCCAAAAGTAAATGAAAATGTTTATACACAAAGATTGCTGAATTTTTATCGGTATTTTGATCAGCACATACAATGTAGCGCAGGAGAAATCTGTCTTCTTAAAATCCTCCGATCAAGTTCTCCTCTTTCAACACCATCTCCAATTAAGCAACCCCTCGCGATCCACGAGTTATTGGACGCAGTTGCAACGCGATGCAGTGTCATCGCCAGTAGTTTCTAGCGAACAGGCGAATTAAAGATCGAAGCATCGTTGCCGAACAATACATGGTCGGTTCATGCTCGTTACGCGTTCAACGCGTCGTTGGCACGCGATACGTAGCAGAGCATGGTCGCGCCGAACGGCTAATGAAGTCCCCGTTACCAGCAGCACGCGTTTCACGCTCTCGGTATTGTCGGCCGCGTGCAGGGGAATAGAAACAGAGACTCGTTACATTGTTCGGTTAACCTGGCGGCGTTTTGCATGTACGTGTACAATTTTCCTCGCCCCCGCGAGCTATATCATTGCGATAACGGCGTGTAAACGCGTTCCATTCGCCCGGGCCTGCACACGTCTACGCGTTGTTCTTCCCAGCAGCGACCATACGCGATCCCATTTATGTCCCGTGAAGCCTGTTCCAACGTCCTCGGGATCTCGTTTCCCTCCGTCGACGGCAGAAACGTCGACGAATTCTCTCGGCCGGAAGGTGTCTAATAAATCCACGTCGGGGACGGGAGCCCCTCGTTAGACGCTAAAGCTTCTTTCGTGGATCCGCGCGGAATGGCCCTGGAGAGCTTAGCCCCGCCAACAAGGCAGCATAAAATTATTTTTCCACGTCCTGTGGAGTCTCGCCCTTGGTCGTAGCGGCGATGAATTCCTGCTCTTTGAAGGGAACACCTTCCGAGGTACCACAGCTTCACCGCCAAAGGCCAATTTCACAAAGGCATTCTTTATTCAAACACAATCTTGCCTCTTGATCGTGTTAGAGCTTAAGTTAACAATAATCGAATATTACCCTCTTCTTACCTTAACTCTTCTATCACTTTACCCACGAATAAAACGTTATAATGTTAATAAAAGTCACGCTCTTAGAGCGTGTAATTCTACTTGGAACTTTTTTCCCTGGCTCGCCTGCGACAGAACGGACCGGGGTGGAACGGGCGACACGAACGACCACCGTGCATATTCTCGTGAAACGCCTGATTTTATCGTGGCGTTTCCATTTCAATGACACCGTGCGCGGTTCAACAACGAAGAAATCCGGCCCGTCCACGAGCGGTCCCCGTTGCGTCGAACGCGTTCGGCCGCGAGCTCTTATCAGCGACGCCGATACGTCCGTGTGGCTCGTGTCCCCGTGCAACGAGCACGATAGTCGGAAGCGGCGTGCATACGTTACCGTTCGACCGTGCGCCGCGACGCGACGCGACGCCTCCGACCGCCAGATCTGAAGTTATGATAACGCGTGAGAAACGCGTGCGACATGTTTCACCGTCGCGTTTTGTTCGCCTTTCAACCCCCCTACTACCCTCCACCCCCTCGCACGTCGACCGCGTGTTTTATCGTTACCGGCCGCGACGCCGTCGCTGACCCACGGCGCCCCGTTTTACGCTCGATCGTTAATGGACACCGTCTGTAAATTTCGCTTTTAAATCCTGGCGACTCCCTGTGAAAATGTTTCTGCATTCTTTTCCTCGGCTGTGCGATGCACATTCTGTACGGAATTGTTATTCGTGACAATTATTTTAGTGTGCCTACAGGGTGTTGTTGTAGGTGGGCTTTGGGATCATATGCTACTGGTATTAAGGGCGAAATAAGATAATAGGATCGTGTGTCTGAAAGTGGTTTCTTTTATTCACGAATTGTTATTATTGTTAATTGTTTTTATTAGTCTGTAGGGAATATTAGCCTACAGGAGATATCTCTAATACCGTGCAAACAATTGACGTATAACACATTAAAGTAATTGACGAGGCTCCAGAGTTAATAATCCACCATAATCTTAATATATAAAGCAGAAAAGTTGTATATGTTGTGTGTTTGTCTGTCGCCTAAAAACTTTTAAACGATGAACTCTGGGATCACGAAATGTGACTCAGCTCATTATGCCTGACTAATCCAGACGAATGTGACTATTTTCACAACAAAAAATCTAAACAAAATTTTTTATAAAATCAGGATCTAAATTTCGGGTGAAGCCGAGTAGTAAAGCAAGTAAACACATAAATATCTATCAATTCTCTAATCGTTCTTTCAAAAGCAGAGCATGTCTGAAGGGGAAATAATAAGCGTATTTAAGTTAAGAGAAATAATAAAGGTAAATTCGTTGGTGAGAACCTCCTCTGACGGTACTCATTGGTGAATAACAATCCAGGTGAAATACCCATGGTGTACCTATTGATGAACGCGATAATGATCACGTATCGAGATCATAATCTGTAATTACCGGTCAAAGGGATTCCCTGCCGTTAATAATTTTAAGAAGGATAATCAAGCGCTAATGCCATTACGAGGGGTGGGTGAGGCGGGGGTTGCTTGAACGAATATACCGTGGACCGTGAACGGGGATTTTGCGACGTGTGTCGAGAGAACGTGGTTCGTGCGTTACGTTTCGTGTCGCCCAGCTGTTAGAGTGGCCCGCTTGCCGGAAGCGGCGTTGTAATTTACTGGAATTACATTTAATCATTAATGCCGTGTCCGCGTTCAAGATGTACGCCGCCGATAGCACGCCGCTGGTAATGACCGATGAATAATTTTTTATCGGCGGATTCATTATTTCCCTATCTGGCGGGCGCTGTCGCTGGAAATCCCTTCCTGCACTTGCGATCAACGGTTTTAACGATACCGTTTATGAATTCCGTTAATTTTCAATGGGGCTTAATGGCACGAGCGTTACGAGCAGCATTGTTCGATTCGTCGAACGGGAGGGAAACGAGATACAATTTGTTGGCCGACGCTGCGACGCATTTTTCCCCCGCTACAGTCGGATGGTAGTGGAACGCCACCGTATCGACACAGCCACCGTGTCATTATCGTTGTCCCACGGCGCAAGTAGTATGCATAAGTTACAATTCAGCCGAAGCAGTGGAAGCAACGCGGTCGCGGCGGCCGCCGCGTCATCTCCAAGAGGAGAATTTCCCCCTCGCCAGCAGCGGCCATTGCGATAAGATGCGAGAAATATGCTTGGCACATTTTCCTTCCATTGTTGTACACCACCTCCACCCTTCTTCGCTATACCTACGTCGCGGTGTCTTTAAACGATCCTTTCTCCATACGACGCGCAAAGATAGGTACCATTTCGTACACCATACTGCTGCAGATTTTTCTTGTTCATAAAATCTTAGTATCTCAGGGCTCTCGATATCTCGTATTTTTTAAACAGGTCAACAATGACATTTTCTGTATGAGAAAGTATTTACTCCTCGTTAGGCGGCATCGATACAATTGTAACTTTTGCGTTTTTAAATTGCGATAACTTTTCTTCGAGAAGCCGTGGAGAGCTGATGTTTCATGTCTTCTCTAAATATTTGATCTGGATTACATAGACGAAATTTCAGAATAATATCTCCACCTCCTTCCGAGATAAGGGATCGAGTCGAGGGTTGTATCCATAACAGCGGCATAGGTATAATTGCGCCCTCATACATTTTATATGAAGATAATGCAAGAAAAAGAAATACGTTTTGTCTTTTAATGATAATGATATTTTATTATAAGTAAAGTAAAAAATAGATAATTTACACTATTGTAAAAGAAAATATAGGAATTTTTTTTATTGATTTTGTACCGATTTTGTACCGACAGTGAGAATATTCATATAAAATATGTGAGGGTGCAATTGTGCCTCTGCAGCCCATTAACGTTGTAAAATTGTGCCACCTGACGAAGGTTAAACTTACATCGCGTATCACTAGAGTATTTAACCCTAACGTTGCGCAAGTATTTGCTAAACTTTCCCTAAAAGATGCTTTGCCGCGTGACAGACTCCTGCTTTCCCCTAACCAGCCACTTCCAATGCCACCAATATCCCCTCCGGGCACGCTCCAAATCTCGCGTCACGCACCGCTCCCTAAACATCCATCGCCGTGCCATAAAGCGTCCCGAAACTTTCATAAAATCTCCGCGGCAATATCGGCCCCGTTACACACCGTCAGCCAGCAAGTCGTGGCGAAGGAGCGCGGGGTGGGCGGTTCTTAATTTTATTTAATACGCCTCTCGCAATTCGCCCTCTTAATTCGACTGTCGTCAGCTCGTTTAACGGGGAACGTTATGGCTGCAAACTAGACGGTGCATCGCGATAAGATCGCCGGAGCGAGCGCTCGCTGATTGGATATAGGACGTAGACAGCTGGGGTAAGGAAGAAGATTACCGTTAAGGTGGATGCAGAGGGCCGGGCGATATTAATTGAAGCATAGGAGGATGTTACGGTGGATGGGAAAGGGGAGGAGGGTTGCCTAAGCGGAACGTTTGATACCCGAGCTCTCCTGCAGATGAAGCGTGCACCAGCCTTCCGTGGCACCGCTGATGACGCTCGATGTTACTAATTTCGAGGCGCCACTCTCGCGGCTCGAGCCTCAAGAATTCAGTTTGCGCGTTCAGGAGACGGGAAAATGGATTCCCCAGGAGCAGACACTTGTTCCTCTCGCCTACGAGGATGTGGGAACGGGGACATTGCCGCGCGTGCACGCGCCACCCTCGATCACTTAATTTACAGAGCTCGACCGAGGTGGCTAAGTGGTCGTAGGTTTTCTCAGGTGTAACGTTGGGTGGGAATGGATATCGCGGCGTCGCAGGCGCGAGTCGCGCGAGAAAATGGTAAATGAGAAAATGCTTCGGCCGCCTGGGGATCCATTTCGGATGCAAATGGGGCGCGATACGATGCGTCGCGACCTTGTTTAACCGTGATTCGATTTAAAATCGCGCGCGATTCGACGCGCCCGGGCAATTGCGACATAGATTACTGTATTCCCGTGTACACGTTAATGTGCCGGGGAATTAGGCGAATAATGGACTGCGCGTTTGGGAATAACTCGGCAAATCTTCATAATATTCCATTCCATGTTAGGATGCCCCCCTTTTAACTTGATTATGTTCGTCTAATGATACAGCCGTGGGGATTGAAACGAATGTACAATTAGCGTGATATAAAGGGTATATGGACCGGAAAATTTCTGTTTCTCATAGAAATTGTGCACCACGTAGGTATTTCGTCTTTGGTACACGATACTATTTCGTGGAAGTAAGTGGATGTAATGAATATTGATATGCATATATGATCAATTCGTTTCAAGCATCTTTTAATGTAGCGTACATCTATAGATTTGAAGAGTTCTTGTAAAAAACACTGTAAGTGCCAAAAATCAAATTTTTCAGAGGGGAATAAAACTTCTCTGACTTTAAATTATGTACGAACTTTGATTTGTTTTGATCGCTAAATATGCTTAAGTGTATAGTAACCCAAATATGTATCACAAAATTTTTACTTTTTGCATTAATATACCTACTCCAGATTCATGAAAAAAAAAGAATTGTGTTTCTAGAAAGCCCTGTACGTGCCACCTCGTAGTTGTAGAGAAAACTGAACCATTCACGAACTGTGCCATTCATTTAAATTTGCAAGGACTATAAGTCAGCCATTTCTGTTTGTCCCTAGCTAATTGACTCTTACATTGTTTTCTACAAAAGTTTCGTTGGACTTACCAGCGGTCTCATATTTTAGCACTATTGTTAACTTATTTAAAAAGGGAAATTGCATTAAAATTCTATACTATAGTATTACCATTGGCACATAGAACATTTGAGGATAATTTTTTCTTAATTTTGGCACTTATAGGGTTTTCTGCAAGGATTCCTCATTTAATGGCAAGCTATCGAATCAGTTCATGTTCAACAGTTGTCCACAAGATTTAATATAATTTTGCTCGTCAGCCGTCACAAGTTTTTTTGACTTCAGCGAAATCGTCGCGTGAAGTGGTCTCCGAGATCTTAAAGCGTCTCGCAGCCGCCGTCTGTGTCCTTTTTCTTCAGCCGAGAAAGAGAAAAGCAAGGGAAGGGCGAGAAGTATCAGATCCCAAGGGACGCTTGGAGTGCGCTTACATCAAAGTGAATAAACTCGGCGGAATGTTAGGCGACAAAGCGTTTCTTTAAAACGCTACACCATTTCCCTTAATCTCCTCCGGTCTTGTCAATTAGCATTCCCTTTCTTTCTCAAATTTTTCAAACAGAATCTCCCCGCATTTGACAAACAACAATCGTCATTGGACTCCTATTAAACCTTTACATCCCCCCACTTTAAAACAACCTTGCAATATAAACGCAGATCACACAGCATTGATTTTTCTCTATCGACAATTCTTCCGTGGCCATTTTGGTGCCATTTGTCGATATATTAAAAGGGTAGGCCCTGGTTCGTTCCGACTTAGACAAAGACAGAAAGATGAGCGGCGTCGATTTACTCTGGGGGGACGTTACAGGAATAGAGGAATGTTGTGGAAAAAATAGAGGGGAGGAGGGATAAAGAAACGGGAACACGGTTTCCCGCGATGCGTTTCAGTCGGGAAGCGGCTTTTGAAATTCTAACGCTTCGTCAGTTCCCTTTGGATGCATTCGCCGAGTGGCATTATCGTCGGTGCAGTTACGAGTGTGCATCGTGCACGCTTTCCCCCGGTGAGTTTCGGGCTTCTGACGTTTCATCGCGGCAAGTGGCCATCGCTCGCGCGCATAGTCGTGCCTCTTTTTAAGGACCACTCGCCGCAAAAAAGTCCATCGCTTCCCTTTCTCTCGGTGCCTGCACCCGTTCTCTTTCTCCTTCGTCGGCCGCCCAACAGAACCACCGCCCTTCCCTTCGCCAGGGCGAAGCGGAAAGCTCCATGCACGTACTCACAGTGCGCTTTCCGCGCGATACTTTGTCCCAAAGCCGATAGTTCTGAACGCCTTTCCAGCCTAAGCGGTCGCGGCTTTTACGGAACGGCCAAAAGTGGCGCGATGTCTGCGTGGAAATAAGGGAAGCCTGGAGAACAGCTGGCGGAAGCCTGAGTACTGTTGGAAGCTCTGAAATCTGTGAAGTCTCTGCCGACGAAACTTTTCAAGTCTCTAATAAAGCCCTAGCGCACGATTTAATGGATCAGGTATCTTTCTCGGTTACAATTTCTCGCTCGAATACGTTGTTGAATGTTGTCAGCGCATATCCTCAATGAACGATAATTGCTCGCTTAAAATGAAGGGCGTATAAAGAAGCAGAAAGTGGACTGTTATGTAACTGAATATTTAATAAGATCGCCAGTGTGTTGCTTGGAGTTCTTAGTTTTATAGGGAAGCTTGAGAATTCTTCTTAAGGGTTTCACGAGGGATGTGCAATAGGGTGGAAGGAAAAAATCAAAATTGTGTGACTGTTTTCTAATAGTGACAAAAACTTGCCTTTAGTCTTCCAGACTAATGAGCCTGCAAAAGCTAGTTCCCGTGAAAAAGAATTGAGGTGCCGCAAGGGCCTTGTAGTTATAATTTTTTGCTTTTTAAAACATATTTTTAAACTTCTGTTGCGCTTTCATTTTTTTGTAGTCTTAACACGTTCACTGTCCAGAAACTCTAGTGTACTTGTCACTCATACGTCCACCGGAGCAGCAGAACGCTTAGTTTGAAACATTTGCTTTTTAAAAATTACTCTGGTGAGAATGAAAAGTAAATTTTTGTAAATTAATGAGAAAAGAACGAAATTAATAAAAATAATGATTTTTGCGTGGCGTACGGCACCTCGAAAAATTTGTTTATCAGGTTCAGATTTTGGTAGTCTAAATACTATTGTAAAAGGCAAGTTTTAAAATTCTGCTCCTGAATTTCGTTCCTAGCTGATGTATAACAGTCTGGCGATATTCTCCTGTTTTCCTTTCCTTCTTAAGTAGTTTCTAAAAAGGGATGTTTTCCATCGATGATGTAACTGAATGTTGTTTGCCAAACGATTATCCTGCTGATTTTCTTGCTTGTTTACGCGCGAATTGCAGGGAACAGAGGAAGATGCGGCGCGTTGCCCGACACGTATCCCGTCAACGGCGGCAACAAGTCCGGGGAAGAGCAAGAGCACACGACAATGAGCAGCGTTACCATGCCGATCAGGCATTATTTACATTCGATTGAGCATACCGCTACGGCGTTGTCTCTCGTTTCTCGCCTGCACGCACACCGTGGAGGCGCGTAAATGCACGTGCCCAGCACCTGCCGCCGTTGCATTATCCGCCTCTGTTGAAGAATATGAATAAAAGAAGGGAAGAAAGGTCGCTGGCTCGGTCAACGTTCTTAAACGCGCTGTAAAAATACATTAGAGCCACCGCCCGCCTTTGCCAACGATCTAATAAGCCTCTCTTCCGAGTCACAAATTTGATAATCGATTACCTGTTGCCCGTACAGCTTCGCGTAAATATTAATTACGCGGGCGATAAAATGTCTTCTTAAAAAATTTGGAGAGATCTCGAAATTTCTATGGTGGCATTTTATTTGAGAGTTCGAAGCCGTCCTCGATTAAGCAATAAGCAAAATCAGCACATGTACTGAGTATCAGGAGACAGAGGGGCATCATAGAAATTTTCTCAATTTTAAAATCTCACTTTTGGTAGAAACATTTTTTGGTCAAATAATTGGAAATATTTAAGAAATCGTATATTGCGTTGAAGCGACTACTTTTCAGTGCTTAGGGCCTGTAAAGATCTTAGTCCGGCCCGGTTTCGAAAGGATTAAATTATATGGTGACTTGTTAAGTGGTTAGTTGTATTGGAAGTAATGGAATAATGGAAGTACGGATCCTAAAAATGGTAAAGGACTACTGTAACTGTTTTTGTAGTGTGGCGCCGTAACCAGGACAATTCGTAAACTACTCGCTTTAACACGAAAGCTCGAAATTTAATCATCGTAGAGTGATAAAGGCAAGTTTCCACAGAAATGACCGCGATTCACTCATCCTGCTAGCATTTTCTGCAAAAATTACCTACGGAATCATCCGCTACCCAAGCAAGTATGCCAAAGCAGTGTTTTACTAAATGCAATCCACATGCAACTCACCCTCCAAAGCGAACTGTATTTCATTACATATAAATTTGTGGCACGAATATCCTCGACGACTTTAGCGACGGTACTCTACCTATATCTCGACCCAGATATGTCCTCTAAACCCGTCCTTAGCTTCCATTCGGTCCAATTACGCCATAAACGAGGAACGTACCGATATGAAAAGTTATTGCAACGTAGATCCACGGTGCCGGGATAATCGTTACTGGTAGACCGTCGATGCTTCTGCGAGACCTTCCACCCCGCTCGTAATACAATTCATCACGGCCACGATAATTAGTCGCGAGGTATCTCATAATGCGTTTACTTGTATTCATACGTCGACGGCGAAACCGCTGGAAGCCGAACGAACGAGCTGCTACGCTCTCTATTAATTCCATATCTCGCGGAGCGAGTAGCAATGCAGCTGCGGCTCCGATAGTCCATAACGCCATCCATTCCGTGCCAACAGGCAAGCTGAAATGTTTACGTACGATCGAACTACCATTTGTTACGCGATAAAGTATCAGGCCACGTTCGACCGCCGAGGAAACTTCGCTAAGCGGCTGCTCCCAGGACCCCGAGCATTCACGCTTCGATATCCACAGAGTGTTCCCAGCTATTAGGCGCTTAGACGGCCCATTAAGGTTTCTTTCGACGGTGGGACGGGGGATGAAACGATTAACTCGTATGCGAGTGAAAGAAGATGTGGAAAGGGTGGGGTTACTTCGCAACCCTTGGAATATTCGAGTATTTCAGGAAGGGTGTAGTTCGAGAAATTCGTAGTATAATAAATAATTATAAGAAAGATATGGACATTTACTTAGGAATTTTGAAAGTGTAGTAATCTACTTCTGTACTGCGTTAAAAATGTATTTATATATTGTAATTGAACAGAATGAATAGTTTCGCTTAAAGAGGAGAATATTGAAGAGTTAGGAAGATCCAAAGAGAATCAAGCCTCGTTTCGTTTTCAGTTAAAAATAGCGAGCGCCCATATTTCCGCCATAAGCGACGAGGCAAGCCAACGCAATTATTTCTCTCTCGGTTACCGTTGTTCGTGCCACCCACTGCTGCAATACGAACTGCAAAGTTGCAGCTCGTGCTCGCGACTTTTGTAAATTACAAAGTGGAAGTTTTCAATTTCATGGAAATGCTGTGTAATTCCTTTTACGTGCGAGTCGATCCCGTGGCAGTTATCTTGGTCGGCCGTGCGGGGTACAGATCAAGGAAACCCTTTAACGGGAATTACGCCTGGCAATTCATTTACGCGCGATAAACGTCGAGATCGATGTGTACCAGGGCGATAGGGGCTCGAACTTTAATGCCATTCGCCACTTTTTTATGGCATAATATTGTGGTGTTTCTGACGATTAGTCTTATCGTCGTGGTGTGGCCCTCGCAAAAGATATACATTTTTAGCCGCGCGGGCTCGGAACCAACCTGTCCAACCCCCTAACTATCGAACGATAAATTCGAGAGGCCGGGAATTTATAATTAATTTCGTTTGCTACGGGAGAGCAACGAAAATTTGAACCGTTATACATCACACAGAGTTCTCGCGATATATACTATATTTGTGGTTCCCTTCTAAAAGGAGTATAGATGGAGCAGTATATTTGATTTAAAACATTTGTAGTGGAAGCTTCGCAGAAAAATGAGAGAACACATTTGTGAACTCCATACCTCATTATTTATATTACAAACAGAAGGCCACCTGGCCAATTAACTAAATGAATAGCATGCAGTATAATCCATACATAGGGTACATTTTCATAAGTGGTGTACCAAGTGCCATTTCTCTTTTTAATTGGTCCCCATACAATTTAATTCGTTCCAAGCTACACGATCTGAAGATCCAAAAGTTTCTTCTCGCTTAAAACGTGTTGATTATTCCGTGTATGCTCCGTAAGCGTAAAGGAAGAAAAACGATCATCCAGTATCGCTCTTTACAAGCAGCGCGCCGCGTGCGAAGAGTTTTCGCGAAAAGCACGAGGAGAAGAGAAAGCGCGAGGTCGGTCAGAAACAACGCGTCCGGGGTTGTATCTACTCGAGGGGCGATTAGAAGCGTTGAACTGAGGATTTTAGGGTGTTGGGGTGGGTGGTGGTCGAAGGGGAGGGGCTCTTTTCCGGTGGCCCACTTTTTACGGGAATACAAACACGCGCGGAGGTCGAAGTTCGTGGGGATCGCAGGATCAAAGGGTCCTTCGGCACCCTCGTTCCCCTGCAACCGCGGGACTCGGCGGTTAACTGCGACGGCGGAGGGGTGGCGGTGGTTCGCCGCTGCCGACAGTGGCATAACCACCACCACATCGCCCGCCCAGTAAATTATGTAGCATAATGGCGGGAGCGAGAGGGACGTATTCAAACGGAGCGAAAGAACCGACGATAAAGTGGGACAGGGCCAGGGGGAAGGGTGGAGCGGCGAGGGGTGGCTGAGTGGTCGCGGAGGAAGCTGGAAGGGGGTAAGGTGTACCTTCCTCGGGTTCATTCGTCAATGTCGCGATCTATCTGGCCTTCCTTCCCAAAGCACCGCCTTGGTAGTTTAATCGAGCTCACTAATTTGCTTCTATTTATTTTTCCGCAACTTTTGTTCCGGCTAATGTACCATGAATTAAAATGTAGCTCAGTCGCCGCGATCGGGCTGCGCACACACCAACCCCGCTGGCTCTGATTCGCCCTGTCGCGAGGCTGCGATAGCAGAGAATGGGAAACCGAGGCGTTCTATTGTGAAGCTCGGAAGGGAGTACTCGTGCAAAGTCATTGCGGCTCCCGCGACTAACACCTTCGCCGAGGGAGCGATGCTCGTCTGAGTTTTGTAATGGTACCAGGATGAGTACACTGCGGATATTTGACGAGATAAATGGAAGGTGGTGGTATAATTTATGGTACGCGCAGAACATGGAAAGTCTTGCGTCGAATGTATAGAGCATAGTGCGTTCGTAAGGGACGTGGTTTTGGAAGGAATCGAGTTTGAAAGTTACAGGAGACATAGTCGAATGCACGCACACTCTGGGAATTTCTGAGCCTGATTTTCCCGAGAACTTACCTTAGCGTTGAAAAAAATTTCGTTCTCTTTATTCGCTAGTAACGCGAATTTTACACCGCCCTGTGTTCGCTTCAGCGTAATCGTGAATTCGAGATGTCGTTCTTTTAGAATATTACTTGAAACCGACGCCAGGTACAGAGTATTCTTCTTATCTATGCTCGGAGACAAGAAAATGGAACTACTAAACACGATGCATTAGAGAACAGTCAATTATGGTAGCAGAATTTTACCCAGGCACTCTCAGTTCCTAGTAATCCCCACATCATCGTCCCTCTACTTTCTGCCTCTCAACTTTCCGCTACAGGAGAACTTTCATATGATTTATAGATCACGCCAGACGATTCCTTCGGTTACACTTCGCGAAATAGGTAGGGTAAACCAACCAGTAATTGACCGCATACCAGTGAATGACCATTAGGCAAAGAAATGTCAATTATAAATTTAAAAATTACTATATGTTTATAAATGGAGTGTAGTTGCGCTTTTAATATCCCATATTTTTAGTTATGCGTATTAAACAAACAATAATAAGTACAATTCTTAATAAAAGTATGCGGTCATTTACTGGGCTTCTCATTCGACAATTCTGTCATTCACTGGTTGGTTTACCCTATAAATCGATCACGATGATATTACGGCAAAGCGCGCGGGTTCCTTTTGAGCGTGAAAGTCAATAAATATCATCCGGTGCCGTCTCCACGCTACTAGTTAATTTTGCAGCGTCGTGGAGGGAGGGATAATAGGGGGCGAGCAGAAAGAAAGCGAGAGAGTTACAAAGGGGCGACAGGAGTACCTTTTCCTGCTTCATTCGTCAACGTCAAGACCTTCGCCTTGCCTCAAAAGAGCTGCTTTAGTAGTCCATGCGAACCTGCTAATACGAGAGCCTGTTTACTTTTATCCACGCATTTTTCTGCTCGACTTCTCATCCCTCGACATTCTGCCACTACCCCCTCCGAGCGATTAATTCCTCCTTTTCTTTCCTCGCGGCGGAAGGGTGCACGAACCCCCGCGATATCGATTGCCCCGCTCTATTTAAGGTTAATTTCGCGGCGAAGGATGCCTGTTATTTTTCCTCCGTGGCCTTCCGCGTGATTTATGTCTTCGTGTTATGCTTCGCATGGAATCGTGCACTAGGAGACCCGACCTTTGCTAAGTAATCGGATCTGAGATCCTTTAATGTTTCCAGTCCCGCGGATCCTTCGAAGTTCAGGAAGAGAGGCCTCCTTGTTTCGTAAGTAATTTGAAGAGCTTCTCATCGAGGACTTCAACGGCACGAGTCACGAACTTTCGTTTCAACAAACTTCTCTTGTTCTATCGACTTTTTACGTTCCATTGATTTTCAGGTGACCAGGGTGAACGCGCTTTTAAGCTTTGTAATTTGACGCTGGTGGCGACCCTAAGCGCATTGGTGGCGCGAGGAGAAGGGGCGAACAAGTGGCTATGCGTTTCTTTTGGGATCTACAGAATTTGCAGACATTTGTGCTTTTAGGCCAGTGGTTCCCAAACTGTGGGTCGCTGTGGTTATTTTTAGTTGACGATTCTTAGCACTCATTTATTTTAGTATGATTACATTGCTATATTTTATTAATGATGTAACAGAGATTTTTTATAAATGAAAAAAGAGAAAGCTGGTTAGCCAGATGCAAGCACAATCATCATACTAAATTAGACAATTAAATATATTAAATATCATTAAGTATATCCTTATCCTTACTAATATATAAAAGTGAAACGTGGTGTGCTTGTTTGTCCTTCTTTCACGCCTAAACGACTGAACGGATTTCAATGAAATTTTGAATATACATTAAATACGTCCTAGATTAGATTATAGGCTATTTATAAATATACTATCTAAAATAATAAATTCCCGGGTAAAACTGGGTAACGGGTCAGCTAGTTTAATACATGTATTAAGATGATAAAATATTATTAAGATGGAATTATATTCTGCTCTACCTATTTTCAATTTCTTTTCTTTACCTTGTTAAATTTAGCTTACCTTATTTGAATATTATAAAAGGGAGTCGCGTCTCACAAAATGTTGGAAAACACTGTCTCAGGGGATCGCACTACCACATTGAAGCTTACTAGAAATATTTATCCTTATTTTGCAAGCATGTATTATAACGTCACTCAAAAAGTTATTAAAACTGAAGGAGGTTCGAATAAACTGAAACTCCTAGCGCCAGAAATGTGGAAGCTACGTTTCCTCGAATTCGTACAGTTTTCCATGAATAGAGATACTGTTGTTTCATTTTATCGGTACAGCGTAACGCCACTCCCATGAAATTATAAAACGAAATCGATAGCCCCGGGAGCCGCGGAACATCTCGTGGAATAAAATGCCTGTTGCCCCGGTAGCTTCGCCGCGAAGAAACTTTCCCGCAGCCACCGAGTTGAGTTGAATTCCTCGAAGAATATCATTCGACCTCTCGCGAAGAGCCGCTGTGCATCGTCGGGAATACAATTCCTGCTTGAATATTTAAAGCACCTCCGCGTTGATCTCAAAGGATCAACGTGCAATAAAGATATTACATATTTATGCGCCATAGACCCTGCGCTCCTCTGAAAAACGAGGAACGAACCGAGCTCTTGAAACACTCTCGTGGCAGTGACACGTAGCATCGAACAAATTACGTCTCTAATAATTATACGCATCATTTCTGTGCATAGTGTGGGCTTTAGTTTGCGCGGCCATGATTTTTCTTGGTTCTAGAGGCGGGTGCTCGCGCGAGCCACAGTTTCGCGTGCGTGAACAGCGCGCGATTACGATCGCGGCTGAAATTCGCGCCCGAACACCAGGAATTCGTGTAGCCTTCCCTCCAATTTGATCGGTATGAGCAGATAAAACCGACGCGGGCCATGCTGCCTGGAATAATGCGCGATTCGCTCGGAAATATTCGAAACTCGCGCGACTACAAAATGTCGGGTGAACGTTCGCGGTTAATAATGTATTCGCGGGAATTTATCGAGGACCTCGGTGCGAAAATGGTCCCCGATTTCGGGCTCAATGAGAAACAAAAGGGGAAATTTCCATCTCCCATGCAGTGTTATATAAAATATGCTACACTGTTACATGGCACTGGAACTTTATATGGAACGTTCACATTGTATGGTGTGAATACCGCCTTTCGAAGAACAAATAAAGGGTAACGGGAAAAGGCAGAGAATGTCCATTCTTCTTTTTAAAGATTTGGTATGCTGATTAAAAACAGGAAATGTCCACTCTGCACTGGAGCAAAAAACAAAATGTCCCCACCCTTTGCCTAAGCACAAGCTTCTTTTGTCAATGTAAAACAATAAATTATTTAAGAATCAAATTATATGAGAAAATTAAATTCATTGAAGCTTGTCTCTTTACTGGTGGTATAAAGTATTCAAACTCGATTTTCTCGATAAAGCTGTTTTGTGACATTCTCTATTTTTTCCTCTAATTTAATGTGATCTTTCCTCGCAGCATGACTCCTGGATATAGACCTGGTACAAATAACTGCTGAATAATTTCCTGTTTTTCCCAAGGCGTACTACTCCACAGCAACTAATCCCCATTGTCTCCCACCTGCGACATTGTTAATTAACGGGCGCCGCGCGCTGGAATTCTCCTTCGACCCCGTTTCTAATTAGCCCCGAAATTTCGGATACGGATAGACGTATTTCAGCAAGGGGACGTGATTAATTCCGGCAGCGCGAAATCTGCATGCACGACAGAGGAGATACCGCGCGTACACCTGTACTAGCTCGCGGCGGGTTACACGCGTGCGTATGATACGCGCGCACCGGCGATTTATGCCGGCCACTTACACGCCAGCGAGCCCGACTCGCGGGGGTGAGGGGATAACTTGTTTCGCATTTAAACAGGCGGCCCGCCATTATTGGATTTCCCGCGGTTTCTTGCCCGCGGATTTATAGCAGTTTTGCGCGCCCTCGAGACCCTGAGCGAGCGTAAATACAATTTCTGGTCGTGGGGCACGTACGCGGATCGGCCACGGTTTATCTCCCACCGTGGACATGGTATTTCGTGGCGTAATACCAACGCCAAGAGGACCTTGCTCTGCCATTAAGCCTCTGCGGACCAGGCGATCGAGCGCGTTTCCGTTGGCCAGGATGCCAGAAGTCGAGGGTATATTGAAAACGCTAGCACGTTTACTGCTGCCACCAAGTTTTCTGTGACATACGTGGTGAGTCACGTGAAACGAACCACTTGTTGTTTAATTTCGAAGAGATGGTGTGATGTTAGTTCTGCTGACGTAAGGGAATCTTTGGATAATAGAATGTTCTCCGGACTATCAATAGCATAGAAATGATAGGATAATAGAAGGGGAAGATTTCTAGATTTAAAAACTGCCTCTCGTTGGACGGAACGTATGGCCAACAAACCATGAACCCGACCAGCTGAAGTTACTCTCCGATTACGCTCTCGCAGGCTCGTTTGTTTTTCCGTCCGCGCGTTTAACCGCGCTTTTTCCACCCGCCACCTTTCTCGCCGCCCCTCGTTTCTCCCTGCCTTTTTCCCGCGCAATTAATTAGGAGAGCAATATCGGTAAGTATGAGCCGGGGTTTGTTTGCGCGGCTTACGCAAACGTCATCAGCGAAAATCCATGCGGGTCGGCACGGAACGGCGAATTTCTTCTGCAACGAGGATCCCAGCGAGCGTGACACGAATATGTGTTTGCACGACCACGGGATAAACAAACAGCGAGAGGGTCAGCCGTGGCCAGAGGCCGGGGAATAAATTTTCAAATATTATTTCCACGTTTTTCGGAATTACTGCGCTAGCTGTCTTCTCCGCCTATCCCTTCAGCCCCTTTCCATCTTCCTCCCCCGTCGTTACCGCGGGAAATTGTGCTTGCCATTAAAAACCTCCCCAGCGGTGCCCTTCCCCTCTTGGAAATGTATTTCTTGGGATTTTTAACGCACGATTTGCCAAATCGCTTCCACTACCCTCGCTACGCTAGCTGAACTGACCTATAAGTTTAAACGGCGAACGCCACCGATTATGCCGTTACGAGCTCATTAATTTTTCCTTCCTACCCTGCCGCATCAACCCCCGGCCCCACAACTGCGTCGCTACCTTCCTCGTATAATTAATTTCGGGAATTACGTCGTCTAATCCGACGGCATAAACTGCAATCGCGTGTGTCAGCTGCACGGGCGCAATCAAGGAAAATATTTGTTCCGGGATGAAAGTTTCGTACCGACTTCTGCGCTACATGGGGTCTTACTTGCCCTGAGTTTCCACATTTAATAGTGGAGACAACGATTAACGTCTCACAGTCTTTTATACTGTCACGGTTGCTGGAACCTCCGCAATCGTGGCGCTAAGAGAAGAATATTAGAAACTTATTAATAGTATTTTAGGCGTGTAAAGTCTGCTATAATAGTTTCTCACGGCTCGATGGTTACCAGAGTCATTAGTTCGAGTCAGAGCTCGAGGAACTTATAAAAAGTATTCGACTATGACTCTTTACTTCACCCCCAGTTACGCACGTTTCAACGTTATTCCCAGGAACGATTAATATTTCACGGAGCCCTAGTGAACGGGGAACCGCAATTTTCGTCCGTCAGCGACAGAGAAACACGCAAGTGTTTCCTATAGTTCCGTAACACACCCTCCCTTGGGGGAGAAAGAAAAAGGGCGAGCGTTCGAACGGCGTTTATTTCCACAAAGAGAAATTCTGAAACGATGGTCTCTAGTTCGCGATGGCTACTCTGTTATTCCATTTCGTAAGTTAATTTAGCCACCGCTCTGTGCGCCGGCTGTTTTAAAGGCGGGCTACACCAGGGTCCCGCATATTCGTACGCAAAAGCGTAGCCAAGTAACCAGAGCGAGCAGGGACGAATTCCGCGACGACTACCAGGGAGACGAATCGAGTTTAAAGTTTCGACGAGTCCTCCCACGGATGTTAAGTGCGTCTAACTGGCGTTTAACTCCCGGAAGGCGCGATGGCTCTTCCTTCCGTCAGATTAGAGCCGCCGCGAAACATCGAATTAGCGCCCCGTCAGTTTCCGCGTCACGTGTTCCGCGGCCCTGATAAATAATCCCCCGACCGCGGCCCGTTGTCGCGAGTTACCACCGGCGACGACAAATTTCATGATGTACGAGTCGGCTGCCTTTTAATTGAGCCGACGCCGGCTGAAAGTTCTGGTTACAGCGCTGTAAACTCCCACCCGTCTCCTTACTCCCCTTGTTACGCACGCCAGTCGCCTTGGGCGTCGAGTTACAGTAGTTTCTCGCTCCTGGATAGCGCGACTGTGCAATTCAATGAAACGAGGGGTGTTAGTTATCGAGTAATTGAAAGTAGCCGTCTTGCGGAGCGAGCCGGCACCTTTGACACCCGCACCATTTTCGAATAATTCTCTGAGCTTCGCTGGCTTATCGTTTTAGGTGGTGCGCAGTGTGATTATAGAGTGTGACGAAGGAAGAGGCTGAGTAATTGAAAGCACTAACCCAGCGACTTAAATTAGGTGTGTGGAAATCTGGTGTTTGCTATTCATTATTCCCATTTTCTTGGTAATTTGAAAACTTTGGGCGTCGAGAATGTTACTTTGGACGCGCAAATATTGAGCGAACGTTTGGAGGAGTCGTGATATTTGAAATTAAATGCTCGAAAAAATATTCCTCCAACTTCTGGACACCGCGAAGCATCGCGAGGATTTTTAACGAGGCGAGCACTATTTGCGAATATCGAGTCGAAAGTTTTGACGGATCGCCTTCCACTCTACGGGGAAGTCTAAGTTTGCCTAGACAGCGCTTAATTTGACGTCGTTTCGTAGCCTCGGCGCCTATCGTCGCCCAGTCAGCTTTCCAGCCCCGCGGAGCATTGGATCAACTCCAATTATCGACTTTTATTTCGCCCTCTTAAAATAATAATTACTTCCTCGTTCTGAATTTTATCGGAGGGGAACTCTTTCTCATAGTTACTTACATACTTCGCGATTCAAACTTAAGAACAGAGCTACAAGGGAAAGGGAATAATTTAGCAGAGAACTGTTAAATAGAAAACGGGGGATATTTAATTAACGAAGCGAGATTCCCGCAAAAGCAATTCAACGACGACACTTTCCAAGACGCTGGAGACATTTTCTAAGACAACAAACTTGTATCGACTTTATGCAGTGACCCCGTTTCTTTGAGGGCTCGCTTTTTCTTTAAGGTACATTTCCTGTAACTAAACTGGTCACGGGGCTTCTAAATTCAATTTACATCGACGAAGTGGAACATCGTGCAATCTTCAGAAAAATCTTCTCCCCCTAAACATTTTTTTTTGCATCAATAAACTTCGCCAAAGGTTCCGTAGAATTGCACATTCGCGAAAAGAGGCATCGTACGATTTTCGTAGGACTCTTTTACGATTCGACACCTTGGAAGGCTTCCAGGTACCGAGCGACGGGCGTACTAATTATTTCACGCCGAACTGCTTCAGATGTACAATTAAGATAGGTTTGGGATTAAGGAGGGACTCCTTTCTGCTCTTGGAACGAGGAATTCCTTTGGTGCCTTTGAGCTCTCTGCAAAAGGCACGCGACATTCCCTCGATCTCTGTTTAAAGCCAGACCGGAGACCCCGTGAA
The DNA here is from genome assembly GCA_963855975.1 of Andrena chrysosceles. Classification (NCBI taxonomy): domain Eukaryota; kingdom Metazoa; phylum Arthropoda; class Insecta; order Hymenoptera; family Andrenidae; genus Andrena; species Andrena chrysosceles. Next base: position 20,686,159 of record OY979767.1, read on the forward strand.
ACATCGAATTAGCTCCACGTCATTTTCCGCATTAGTCGATCGCTCGGAGACGCAAATATACGTTCAGACGGTGTGCGCAGGCACACGCAAACACTACGCCAGGATCAGAGGAACTGCCCGACCAGGTGTCGTGATCGCGTAACGTGTCCTCGTGTCGACAGTTCACAGTCAATTAAGTCCTCGCATCTTTCGCGAGGAAAATTGCTAACGTTCATTCAGCAACGGTCCCCATTTTTCCCCGTTTTTCTCTAAATATTTTCTCGTACTAAGCCGCGTGCCGTGAAATGGATCGTCGTTGTTCCAGAAAATTGCTATTTAATAGTAATACGGCGTAAATAGTAATACGCCGTAATACGGCGTGTTTGACCGAACGTTTTGTTTATACACGCATACGCGAAATTTGTTTGATAGAAAAACATGTTACGCCGCGCAATGCTGGATAGTTTGACACGCTCGAAAAAGTCCGCCCCCGGAAATTGAACGAATCTCGGCCCCGCCGCGGTGGAAAAAAGAATTGAAATCACCTGGCGGCTTCGATTTCACGTTACATTGGCAAACCGGGCTGAATTTTTTAGGATACTTTCGGCGCACACGTGTCGATGTTGTAAGCGAAACCTGCTACACTTCTGCCAGAACAAATGTTTTCCAACGCTTCTACATCGTTCACGATATTTGGTATGTTGGAAATGTTGGAATATAAAGTTTACGAATTTCTTTTTGAAATTGTAAACGCCGGCCATTTCGACTAGTGGATGCTCACCACTTTGAATATTTTTTTGGTGGAGTTTCGTTGCGTTTTGTGGACCATTTTGGTTTCTACAGTTTCTCCGTGATTTTTCACAGAATCTTGGTTTATGCTTCTCATTTTTAATTTAGAAGACAGAGACTTTCGTAAGGATTAGGTATATATGTAGTTCTTTGTGCTTCGTTCGCGAACAACGCGTCGGTATATTGCAAAGGATCCATCTTACCTGACTCGTCCAGTACGATTGTTTGTCTTCCAAATCCCTGGATCACCGAACGAAACCACATATTTTCCCCGTCATCGCGAAGTAAGCCCGTTCGTGTCAACCTTTTTTCACCCGATTCATTCCGCCCTGATAGCTGCTCTTTAATCCGATGAAGCTAACAGACTACGATTCGCAAAACAGTCGAAATAAACGCCAGTCGTTCGGACGGGGAGCTAGATTTTACGAGTAATCGTTTAAATGTACAACGTAAAACCGATTAACTGCGATGTATCTGAACCCGGCCCCTTCGATCACCATTTGGTTTCGCTGTCGATGCAATCTTCTCCGGTGAGGATAATCAGTGTCTTCTGAGTGTGCAAACTTTGATGTATAATATTAAATAAATTAGACTTCATATGAATTTGGTAAACGAAGAATACTCAAGAATACCATCAGGTATTTAAAATAACCTTCAAATCACCCTCTGCATTCAGAATCCTCCTGAAGTATATCCTTGCCCCAAATCTATTTCCCTCATTGAAACATTTCTCTAAAAATCTAGACCTTCGATCTCGCAAACTCGTCTGTCCTCCTACCTCAAAGCAACGAGGCAAAGTGTGTAATAGTTTGAATCGCGAGTCTTTGTTCGTCGACCACTGGGTTAGGACACCACTCGATAGGGGCTCGCAGCGTCATTTGGAGCGTAAGAAGAGCGAATCGGGACAATGGTAACGAAGTAATAATGACCCTCGGTGCGACGAGCAAGAACTATTAATCAAAAAAAAAAAAAATGGAGGAATCAATGACGTCGAGCATTGTATGGAATGTTGGTGGGAAAAGGCACGGAGGATTCTTTTATGGACATGGTCATCGAAATATATATCCCGCGAGCACTCGACGCCCATTCAAAGTCCAGCGTCGATCCCAGTACGCCTTGGACTCGGCTTTTACCTCGCCCTTATCGGTTTATTTCCGATAGCAGTGGCGTGTGAATCGATCCCGACCGGACGATTGTGATTCTTTCGGGGTCTCGAGTTAGATATCAGCGCCGATAAAACAGCTGGCGACTTCGTGCCGCGGCGTGATTGCACCGCGAAGATATCGGATCTATCCTCCCTCTCCCTGGACCGTGGAAAACAAGAAAGAGCAAGCACCTTGCTCTCGACTATGAAGATGTTCCACCTCCGGTGTCTCTCTGTACGCGGTTCATTTCGGTGTTATTTGTCCGAGCTTTCATTTACGCTGCGGTGCGACGGTTAACGCAACCTCATTACGCGCGATGGCCCGAAGCAGAGCGAGGGAGTATTCCGGGGTGTGAATAGAAAATTTTTTAACAAGCTGTTATCGCCTTTTTAAAAGGAATACAGTGGGTCTAGGTGCCTAAGAATTTAAGAAGTGTGATAAACAGGATTACACGGGCTACTGCGAGCACCGAAATGGGAAATAACGTGTAGGTATCTTGACTACGTAAAGGTTAAAATTCAGATTCATGTTCAAGGGGCATTTGTAATTTCCTACAGAGAGTATTATATGCTTTTGAACTTTCAAACTCCACTGCCTTTTAACATTCCGCACAGTGATCATTCTGTATATTAAAAGAGTAGAATTCTCGGAGAACTGGAACAGTTTGTTCAAATAACTTCTTGGAAAATATCACGATGGGAGAGAAGTGGCCAAGAAGCTCTAAGAAACTTAACAGGCATCTGTAGAAGGTAAAATTTCTGTTTTTAGAAATGGAACCACGTCTTTGCTCTGACTCTCCCCCATTTCAGGATGATTATAATTCAATTTTTAATTGAGTTTATAAACGAGATGCCCATTCGGATTTCGCCTCGTCGCGGCACAGTTACTAGTCGCAATTAATGGGGAATGATTCCTAATGCGTTTACCTCGTCGTCAACCCTTTAAAATTTGCATTTAAATGGTTCATCCGAGAGTGGATAAACGCGGCGCTCGATAGAAGCGCGGGAAATACATAGAAATCTGAATTCTTCAAACAGTCCCTTCAAAGGGGCCCGGTCAAAAAGGACGGAAAGCTCTTTTCACGGACCGGAGTAATCCACTAACGGCTGATACCGTTTCAAGAGCCACAGACCGCCACGTACAGCCCGGGACGTACTCTATTAAATACGCTAACTCGCAAGACACTTTTCCTTCGCAGCAGCCCCTCTTTTCGATGGAAATTCAAAGAGGACAGCCAGCTCGACCAATCTACGAATCGGCATTCTAAATACTGCTTTCGATTCAATTCAATCTCCTCAAACAGAGAGGAATAAAGAATTTTGAAGTCTCTGTTTCCAGTTATTGATATGACAGGATGTCACGGTTTGTATTCAGTTCCTATTCAGTTTTGTTTAAAAGCTGTCCGGGAGACAAAGTAGCTTACGAGGGAAAAATTTGAATCCAGTAGAACTTTTGATTGATCCGGCTTATTTCAACGAGATTTACTTCAACACTCATCTACATGTCTGTAACGTAGCCAGTGCATCGTGTGTTTGGATAGCTTCAAGAATAAAAGGTTATTTAATTATCAGTACTGAATGATTAATAATTAAAAATTCCTGTACTACTTTCACTATCCGCTTAAATATTAATAATACTCGCGCCTAGTTAACACAAACACGCGGTTACCAGCGTAGACCGATTTCCATGTCTCTCGCCGTTCGCTTCTTGCTACCACAACGAATTTCAGATCGGTAACGAAATTAAGTCCCCGTCAGCCGTGAAATATATTTCTTTGCTCTCGGGAGTACCAGTCGAGAGGATGGAATGAACAAAAAAAAAGAGAAACGAGAAAGGCGAGGCATTAGCGCCGGGCGCGATTCTACCGATACGATTTCAGCATTTTTCAACGCTCGATGGATATCGAGTGAAATTTAATGCAATTTCACGTTACATTATTCCGATAATCTTATCGCGCGTCATTGCCCATTAGACTTATGGAAGGGCTTTTATCTTCTGTCTCGCTTCCGTTTCCTACGGGCGGCTCAGTTATCGCATTATTTCGCGCCCGATAGTTATTAATCGAATACCGATACCGTCCGAATAAATCGGGGCTTCAGTCGGAATTGGAATTGTATCGCGTCTTTTCTCGCATTCGTTACGAGCCTCCGTTTTGTTTATTCACTGATAGCCCCCGATGCAAACGCATTCTCAGGCACGAACAGAGGCGATAGAACGACATCATTTCAGGGTTTTATGCAGCCTGGCTGGATGTATCGTTATTCGATCGTAAGAAGGAACCATGCTTCTCGAGGATGCATCCTTCTTCATAAATTCTGACCTCGCCACCACCCTCGTCTATCTATGTATGAGAATAAGAAACGCGAATACGTGAAATCAGGGTCATTCCTCCTTAGAGCGGCGCAGGGAATAATATTTCTCGTCCCCTCTGCAGTCTGTTACGTTCCACCCTCGTCGAGCGAATTTTTGGAAGATTGCTCGCCTTGGTCCTCCATTATCGTCGCGATCGTTCCAACGCAATTGGATAATACAATTACTTTTTATTCCGCGACGTATGGTCCCCTAGTTGAATACAGCTTCCCCCTCTACTCGCGGGCTTTCATCTTCCGTTTTAGAAGAGTTCCTGCTCGCGAGAACGAGAAATCTCGGCGGTTGATATCGCCCCGGTGCTTTCGTTGAATTTCACGCGACACGTCCTCAACAATCCTCGCCCTCGCACGGTTCACCGTTGTAAGGTAGTAATAACCACTTCCCTCCTTCCTCCCTTTATCCTCCTCCCCGCCACCAGCGTTGCGTATTTTCCATTATTTCCAATAAAACTGGGGACGCCCGTCGCAATTTCAGCGTCGCTACGTCCACTTAACCAACCCCGTCTTGAGAATTCTCGCGCGCTATCGTGTACCCAGGATCGGAATGTTTCAAATTACCACCGCTTTACAAAATTACCAGCCTCCAAGCGTGTGACTGTCGTGCAACGAAAGTTTGCTCCGCTGGCATGCGTTGGGGGACCGAAGCTGATGAAGTTCATAAGAAAATTTCTAAGTTGCTCATACACCTCCCTTCAGATTCGTGTAAATACTTCTTGGCTGAAGAATTCGTAACTGATTAGTTCTTTGAAATCAATAAAATTCCTGTCTGACCGCACTTAGCTCGCGTTCTTACTGTCACAAGTAGAAAACACCCAATATAGTCAGACCGAGGGTACCATTTATGTCTCTGCTTTTCAATTTCAAAAATGTGAGAGGGTGTTGTAAACAATATTAAGTACAAGGTGACTAGTGTCTCCTATAATTCCAAAATTCCTCTTCAACAACACAAACCGCTTCAACATCTCCTCAATCAACCCCTAACCATACCACTACCCCGTTGCAACAGCATTAACCTACTCACCCTGTAAAACTACCTCAATCCCTGCCAGCAGTAGATAGAATTACTCAAACACCCACGAGAAAGGCACCTGATTGTACCCCGTGTCTCTATCCCAGACCGAAACGACACCAAGTTGTCGGCTCGGCGCCCGGAAATGACGAAAGTCCTTTTCCCGGGGCCACGTTTAATCACAATGGCCGGTACCCGTATCGACGCGACGAGCTCGCGTTGGTCCCCGGTATGGAATCGCCGGCGGGCAGACGGCGTACGAGTGAGAAGTGCCGTGGGGTCCATTGGCCGTCGGCCAGATCCAGCTGACGAGCGGCCTACGTCGCTGTGCATATCGCGCGTGCACGTCTCCGCCGGAGCAATCCTTTATGTCCTCTCAGCGGCGTCGCGGCTGGAAACAGTCAGGTGGATGCGAATAATCCCGAAAGCAATTTGGCTGCAGCGCCGTTCAATCTGCCTCTCCGCCCCGCTACCATCCCAAGTAGCGGCGACTGGCCGAGAGCCTGCTTCCGTGGTTGGCTATCGCCAAGCGGAGAACGCCGCGGCTCTAACGAGGCAGACGAGCCAGCGAGGAGAGAACTTCGACATTCTCGAGTGGACTCGAAAGTCGGTTTTAAGCCGTTATTAACGGATGCGTATCAACTGGCCGCGGCTGGACTTCGAGAGCTTGACTACTCGAGGGCCACCCAAACCTACCCCTCCCTCCAGAGTTGGGCATTATTCGGCTAAATTTTTATTCGAATACGTATTCGAATACATTTGTGCGAATAAGTTTTTATTCGAATAATCTCCGAATAAAAAATTCGAATAAAATGAAATTATTCGACAATAACGAATAAGTTTTTATTTGACTGAAAATTTATTCGAATAATTTGTTATTCGAATAAAAATTTAGTCGACTCAACGGACGAATAAAGTGATCACGTGGTTTCAGCGATGTATCGTGACACCACTGACTGACACCCGTGAGACCTAATGTTTTAGGTTAAGTAACTCTTGTCATAGCTCGCACTTTACAGAAAAATGTATGACCGCGGTATTACATAGAGTGGCGTTTTGATTTATTTTAAATAAAATTTGCTCACGTCAATTTATTTAAACTAATGAAAAAATCAATCTCTTCAAATTATAAGCGTTCATTGAATGTTTTTAAATACATACAAATACGCACACTTCCAGACTCACACGTCCAAACATATATTGAACACAGTACAGACTTCCATCGATAGATATCCGACAGGGTATCACATTTATTCGTCGTTCATTCAGGTCGAATAACGAATAAATTCTTATTCGAACGAATCTGGCTAGAATAACGATACAGATTTATTCGCGAATAACAAATAATTTTTCGACGAATAAAATCGTCATTTGTTATTCGCGAATAAATCTTGGGGATTTATACGAATCCGTATCCGAATGAAAATTTAGCCGAATAATGCCCAACTCTGCCTCCCTCTACCTCCCCCTGTTTGCCTATGACGAGGATCTTTCGCGGTGGCGAGTTTTCAGTACGGCTTTCAGACGTTATCGAACGTACCTTTTGTTCCGATCAAGCAATGAATGTAAATGGCTGCATTAGTGGTTACAGTAGATAGAAGTTGGCTGAATGAATTATTGAATAGCAGCGCTTGTGGCTTTCAGATTATAGTTATTTGTTAGCGCGTTGTGAATCTTCTGATGGAATTTGCGGTGACTGCGTTCAGCGGTCTGCCCCCTTTAACGACCTGTTATTGATCACATTACACTCCATTAGCTAATTCGGTAATTGAAACGTGTTAATCTTAATCAGCTTCTTCTCAACCTGACAGATTTCTTGATGGTAATGTATTAAGGTATTAAAAGCTGTTCCCTTTTGCGCTGCTAATGATCTCATCGTTAAATCATGAGTAGAATAATCGATTTAATAATTATAATTAGTACGCCGATCTAAGTAGTTATAACTTCTTATGGGAAAATGGAGGCAGGCGGTTTGTACAGGCTATGTGAATCGTTAATGGACGCATTTGTCTTATTATCGCGATGAATTCTCTGTCAATTCACTATAGCTCTGTCTATTCTCCACGGATGATTTGTAAACTGAGGGTAGTTCTCCTATGCGAGACAATTGGAACGTCTGCTCCTCCGAACGTTCGATTACAACACGATAATGTTGATTGAGTGTACTGCTTGACGGATTTATGCTCGGTCTCGTCGGCTTTGATTGAATGTGACTGCTCGTATCTGCGACAATTCGCGTTTTGAATAAGTATTGAGCTCGAGATATACATTCCACGAGAACTCAAAACCTACATAGAGACCGTTTGTATTTTTAAAGCTTTTTAAGCTGCTATTAATGTCCCGAACATTTACTCTCCACTGACCCGAAGATGAAGTCTTTAATGGAACGATTTTATACGTGGACATTAAATTGCTTTTATACCAAACGACGACGGTATATATAAAGAATATTATAAATATTCAGCGAAAACAGTTTGCTATGCTTTTAAATTTCACAAAATTTAGAATCGATTCCTTTCTTCTCTATACTTAACGAACACAGACAAATTGAGTCTATTTAGGAAAAGGATGTTTGTCTCCGTGAATTCTTTATACACAAAATTCTTTATATAAATTATTATTACTGCCCGATTCCACGGCGAATCTCTTTCGAACTTCGTTCTCGAGTAATTCCATATAGCACTGCGCTATTACCCGTGTTCGTGTACATAGGTAGTATTAATTGCGCCCCATCGAACAATTGCGACGGCATGCAGGAGCAATCGCGACTCGTATTGTAGTTATAATGTTCTAACTAGACTGGGCGTAAGTGGATCTTAACGTATCATTGAACGATCTTAACGAGGCAGACGAGCGGTTGCTGCTCTGCAGGGAGGAAACTTCGGTATCCTCGAGTGCACTCGAAGTCCATCTTAAGCAGTCATTAACGGATGCGCCGTGTAATGATACGTGGTTCAGAGGGGTCTGATCCTTTGAATGACGTCTATACGCGTCCCAACAATGGCTAATAATAATTAGCGAGCAATCATGGCTCGTCTAGCGCACGCTGTCGGTTACACGAACAGCGACGACGAGCATTTTTCGAGAAAACGACGACGCCAGTGCTGGTGTTGTAGAATATTTTACGGGAAAGTTGACACGAGTAAAGGTAAACAGAAGTAAGAGAGGATGTCTGACTCGAAGCTTTAACTGCGCTTCTTTTGTAACACGCTACTTATACCTTGCCGAGATTCTTTGTGTTCTTTGTACCCCTTCATTCTTTAATCCTCTTAATCTTTGACTGTCTGTCTAGCCGTTTGACACTGTGCGTTGGCCGTTGTGACTTTGCCTCTCTGATTCTCGTTCTTTGACAGCCTGGCTTTGACACTTTCTTCTGTGGTCTTTGAATTGCAGTTTGACTCTTAGAAGCTTTGAGGCTGATGCTTTTTGATGCCCACTACTCAGGTAAATTGTATCAATAATTGAAAAAGACAATTCAAAGAAACGGGATATGAAGAGATTGAGAGAAAATTGTCGAAGGTTGGAGAAGCTAATTGTAAGTGTTTAAGGTGTCGGCGTGGCTGCACGACCTTCTGTAAGCTTCCACCGCGAAATATTCCTTCAACATTTCGTTGAAACTTATGATTTTGAATGGAGGCTCATGGAGCAGCTTTAACGAGTCAATCAAGCGGCATCAGCTAGCAGGAAGTTTAGCATTCTCGGTCGAGCCCAAAGGGGATCCTGAAAGCCTTATTACCTCAGGGCTAGCCTTGGAAGTTGGCATTCCAAAATCCTTGATTTCGTGATGGCACTCGAACAAAGCGCTCCCCTCTTTACAGGCCATCCCGCAGTCGGAATCGTAACGCGTGAAATGCGACCGATTTCGAAAATTCATTTCGACGACCCTCGCGATATCCGACTTTAATTTACCGCCCTTCCGCGGGGCACTAGCGCATTATTAAGGATATTGGTTCCTGGGCCTTTGCCTCGCGCGTAAGCATCGTGTAATATCCTGCTTTACTCTCTGCTAATATATAGATATGTATATATATATACACCTACCATTCAACTATGTATTCAGATATTGCTGGGCGATGCTTACTGTACTGTGCAAAAGTATTCGACCATTGGATTAAAAATCTCTTGTATTCTATGTAAATGAGTTGATAAATAAAAGACGTGGGAGCTTTTCAAACAATAAAAGGATGTGTCAATATTAAACAGAATAATTTCTTCTAATCCCTCTCTTAGAAATAATTTCACAAGTGTTTAGTCTTAAAGGACTAAAGTGGGCTCAGGGCGAGGCGAAAATTCAACGTCGTTTACGGTGGGCAATTGAGTTCTTGAAACGTTCGTTGGGAACCATTTGCTTGCCAGATGACTAAGAGGCAATCGACATCGTGCCGTCTTTTTCTGGTATTTTGACTGCTTTGCCCTGAGATAATCCGTTAAATTGCTCTGTCAGCAGGGGTACACGGTTACCTCGGACCGGTACACGGTTACCGTCGTCCACCGCTGACGCACGAGCAATATAGTCATAAATCGTGACCCCGGCTAAACGTTCCGATCGAACAACCTAGCTAGGTTTGTTAACCAGATGTCTAGTTTTTCCTTTGCTACGTCACTAAGAAGGAGAGACTTCCTCCTCCAGCACCAAAGTCACGGAAGGGAGGTTCCTCCTCTCAAGGAAAGACTCACCAATCGGTTAATTTGATTCCGCCCGAAATTCGGATGACTCGTCTACCTTCGTGGTCGAAAGGGCTAGACGAGTCAGAATTCAATCGTCTCTCAAGCAAACGCATTCATCTCTCGTGAAAGACTATCGAACAAACGGCTCTATTTCAAGTCATCGTTCGGACTTGAATAGTGTATTAGTCAAGCATTCGTGACTAAGACTATCGAACAAACGGCTCTATTTCAAGTCATCGTTCGGACTTGAATGATATATCTAGTCAAGCATTCGTGACTAAGATTATCGAACAAACGGCTCTATTTCAAGTCATCGTTTGGACTTGAATGATATATCTGGTCAAGCATTCGTGACTAAGACTATCATTCGAATCATTCGTGTTCTTGTCTGGTCATCATACGGACCAACAAGTATTCGTTTCATTGCATAAAACAAATTAATCACTCAATATTAATTTGGCGAGTGATAAGCTTCCCGCACCGCGTACCACGAAGTCTCTTGGGCCTTACAACCCCAAGAGGAAAAACAACTTTCGCGTGTGTGTCGGGTCGCTACAACAAGACTCTTGTGGTTATATTTAAAATTTGAATCTGAACTCCGTAATAATTAAAATTCAAAAATATTTCTATTGCATCCTACTCCCCCCTCATTGTCCACAGAGGCACATCAAGTGGAGGATAAGCTCGAGCAACAAAGGCAGTTCAATACATCCATACATTACCCAATCGAAAGTCCAGATTCACCAGGCATCAGAATTTCCAACTAAAGCATTAATCACTTAGCCTACCTCCCCATTCAAAGCCCACCACTAAACTAACGCATTAATACGGCACGACGCAGCTTCCGGGTGCAATTGAATTTTCTGAAATTCCATCAAGCACGTCGCCGTAGAATCCGAGCAGGCTGAAGGAGCCGCTCCGCCGTCTACACGTCCGTGGCGTCTTCGCGGAAACTGTGCCGGATTTCGAATAAAGTTCGCGCCATTAAAGTGGTCCAGGAGTTTCTCGCGGCGTTCGGCGCGCTTGCTAGGCAGACGCCACTTCCAGGGAGAATGTAATTGAACGAGGCAGAAGTAATCGGAGGGCCAAGTGTTCCTCTACAGTCCGATAATCCTTTCATAATCAATTCCGTGTAACGCGCCAAATAGCGGCATCAACGTCGTTGGGAAATCGGGTCGCCGAACTGCGGACAAGACGCGGGATTATTCTCTGTACGCCGTGCGCGAAACTCCGGGTCTGACGAATACCAGTAATTCCGCAAGCGTTCTCAGTGTATCGGTGCTCGATTTCCAGCTACCCCTCACTCGATCGTTGCCCCGCCCTTGATCCCCTCAATGGTGCCGCCTACAACACCGTTCTGGATCAGGTTAAATTCCCTTAATGAGGTGGACTGGCTATTTCCGTCACGCGAAAAATCATCTGATGCCTGCGGTCGACTGTTTGTCGTGGGTTCCACTGCGCCGCGGGACGGGGAATTTAACGAGATACTCGACGAATCAGTGTGAACGGATTCGGTGGTTTTCAGGGTAATTCCACTGTGTTCAGGTGGTGGAGATTTCGATACTATGAGGGACAAGCGATGGGGAAAAGGGAGTGTGAAGGGTGGTTGGGTAAAAGTAATAGTACACTGTAAGAAAATTGAAGGAAATATAGAAAAAAATTATTTATATGGAAAGGTAGGTCAACATATTGTACATGGTTGAATTTGTCTTATTATTAGTTAGAACGTTCCACTAATGAAAATTACGTCATCCCATTTGGAAAAATGTCGATAACCTTGACATTTCCGAAAATATGATCTTAAGAAAAAATCTCCTCCATTACAATAATTGTCCCTCTAGGGAAAACATTTTTTTCCTTAGACGTGTTCTCGTAATCATTAAAAACAACAGACATATTTTAACTTTAAATGGTACGTGACTCGCCCTGTATTTTATTCCCTCTGGTTATTGCATTGGAAGGTGAGACCGGCTTTTATAATATCTCGCGTGACGCTCACGCAAAACGTTCGCATGAATTCATTTCTGCGCAGGGGGTAGTACGACCGAGGAAATATGATTAATTCGAAATCTAAATTACTGCAAGCTCATACCGCCGCGCAATTAATGTCAAAGTTATTAGTAATTCTAGAACACACCGTCTCGTTTAATTGCAACCTTTATTACGTACGAAAAGGTTAACATCCGTATCAAGAATACCGTGATAGGGAGGGAACGATAATAAATGCAACCAGTCAACTTCCATCCGCTTAATTGTCACTCGCAGTCTCCCTCAAGAGACAGAGGAGTCCTCTAACGCGGCAAATGAAAACTCGAGCGACCAAGCCGCTACGTGTCGCGAATAACGTGAAAAAAGGAAAAAACTCGGGCGGACTTATTGCCTCGGGGCGTTCTAATGACCCAGGGCGTCGAACTAATCATCGCCGCCTCATTGATCGATGGTCCGTTCGCGAAGGGCCGGGGAAACAAATTTAGAACGAACGTGGCTAATTAGCGCCACCCCTCCGACCCCCAAGCCCCCCTGGTCGCCGTATTTCTTCGACCTGCGTCACGGGCCAGAGGCTTCCACCATTCCGCGGTGGATCGTGACGGGACGTTTAAAAACGTCGGAGGGAAACGTAGGTACTAGACGGTTCAGCGATAACGAATGAATAATATTAAGACAGTTTCTTCCTCCGTGACGTTTATATTGCTGACGATAACAGCAGAATGTGGGATAATACATTATTCGCGGTGCTGCAGTGCGCGAGGAGAGACGCAGGAGTTAAGGCCAACCATGATCAGACAAAGGAGAAATGTACCTTGCGATGCGCAACAGTATTACAAAAATATAGCCCCCATGCGAAGGAAATTGTGAAAGGATATTTTTATAAACTCTTTCCTTATCTTTCCCTTTGTTGGTCAAAGTGATCGTGCACAGAATGATCCAGAAAACAAATTCAAAGTGCATATGAGGGAAACTTAGGTATAATACTCCCAGGAATAAGAAGCCCAAGAGAATTCTCAGACCCTTGTAATTCGTTCGCGCATATGCATCTTGCACGGTCGGCATCCCGTTTCTTCTTTTCCTACAACGAGAGTAAACGGCGAAGTCGATGGAGCCACGTCGGATTGACGGATACCGCAAATTCGTCGGGCATTGTTTCCAGCGTATCGATCGCAGCTGACGCACAGGGGGACCATTCCGCGCGTCTTGCCGACGGTGGATTTTATTTGCAGAGCGGCGGTGGGCGATAAATTCGCCGTCAATAACGATCGCGGCCAGTTGCGAATCGATGGACGCAACAGATGCCGCGTCTCGGTTGGGAACGCGTCTACGCATGCATGCACGCATAACAGCCGAGTGTTCCACGCGCGAGAGCTAACGCACGACACGCACCAACGTAGGCCCGTGCACGAAGTAATCGAATAACGCTTCGACGATAAACTATCGCCTCGCCTCGTAAACCGTACGTTCAATCGACCCAAATTACTTAGCGGTATCGCTTGCTGCGATGGAGATAGAACGTACGACGCGTAACGGGCTGCTCTCTTGGTTTACGCTTCCGTTCGGATCGCTCCGATGGCTGAACGGGCCTGTAACGCGACGCTTTAACCATTCATTTCCTTTCAACGTGTTTCGAGTGTGTTTCCACACATCCAACGGGTAAAACTGTAATCCCGCGCTATTGTTTACTCGCGTTGTTTCCACGCTTTCCGGCGCAACGCTCCTTCACGGGCATTCACGAAGAGTGGTTTAATTAGTCGAAAGGCGAGCGACGGACCGTAATTGGCACGTAAATGCAAACACGGATGGCGACCCCTTTGCGATACTTCGATTGGGAATACGGTGCTAGAAATATTTTTTACTTATCGATCAGGCGAAAAGTTAAACGATATTTCTGTAAAGTAAATAGTGTATCATCTGATACAGAAATGGCATTGTTTTAAATTGCCAATTATTAGTTAAAAGAAGATGACGTATTGTTTCAAATTTAAGAAACAGTAAACAAGTGACTATTCGAAGCGACGAACTTTATCGCCAAAAAAATGTCGGAATAAATTGGCCCTCGCTATAAGTTTTCTAAAGTTTCCTTATTTTCTGTGTCTTATTTACTTCTTACATGATTTTTAAGAAGACTGTATATTCCCTTTCTCGAGCATTTGTGTATCAATTAATGTACACATAATTAATAGGGCGATGATTATTGCGAACCAGAATTTCAATGGCATTGTCCCCTTCCAATGCTCCTTGACTTCGGTGAGGACGTTGCTTTATAGGACTGTAACTGACTTACATATGGGTAATTAGTATTTAGTACTTTGTATTTAGTATTAAGTTTTGTGTTCTTATTTCTTGCTCATTATCTTGTTTAGTTCAGATGGCTTTGTTAGCCGTGTTTCTTTGGCGAATTTATTGTATAGACTTTTTAGTTAATTTCTCTCCTTTTTTTTTCTCTTGTAAATCATGGGTATTCCACGTATAATTATTAAATAAATAAATAAATAAATAAATAATTATATATTCGGCAACAAATAGTGCCGAGCACTATAGATTCAGAAATGTGTGCAATTTTTTATTATAGCGGAATGTAACGAGGCGTTTACAACATTGTGAGAATTCAACTCCGCGTTGTTCGATGACCGATTCATTTACGCCAGCATTGTTTTATAGAAATTTTGCGGTGCTTTATTCATGCTCCTCATGTAGCTGGTTACGAACACACAGGAGTAAATTCTGCATGTGTACATCGTTGCAAGTTTAATCACGCGTTCTTCCAATTGCTCCCTTAATTCGTGTCTCGTTTGCCAGCGATTCGATCGTCGAACGGGCGTTCCAAAAAATTCGTCAAATGCTTTTTAATGCCATTGTCGCGGGAATACGTGGCGTTATTTAACCGCGTGGCCTTTTGATGCGCGCTAAATAATAAATTTTAATTAAACCGAATTACGGGCAACGGAGGAGCCCGTCTCGCTGTCATTGTCCTCTTGAACGTTGTTTTTCAATGACTAATTACGGACGAGGTATTAATTAGTACGCCATTTCCCGCTGCGCTCGTGCAAGTAACCGTGAACGAAAACACGTATTTCCGTCGAACAATGTCGGAAAAGTTTTCGCGTGGTTCATTGTGAGCGCGCGTTGCATACCGGCGAAAGAACTGTGATTAATCGTGTATATACCTATGCGATTCAGGTGGCGGGGAGGCGGGGAAATAAATAGAAAAAGGAAGGAAACGAATGGGAGGGGAGAAATTATTTCACGTTTCGTTTTTACGGTGTTCTTCGCCGTGACATATTCCGTTCGAAATTGCCTGGGTAACTTTTGCGTCCCGCCGCGTAATATTGACCTCGGATAGTCGCGCGTAAATAAATATGATTAATTGTAACATCGCGAGGGACTTTTTCGACTGTGCCGGGTCGTTTTGGCCTCGCGAAACAGCACGCCTCAATAAATCATTCCCGTGACCACGCTGATTTATGTATCGATTGTTCTGCGCTCTCTATTGAAAACGCGAGTATCATTCGCGAGGGAGCGACGCCGAGCGAAAATCCTCCGATTTCACCAACGTCGTCACGTTGTTGCCGATAATTTTCAAACCGTTTCGCCGGCGCCGCGCGAAAGCTGCGAAAGATCGCGTCAGATTAGCCTGAGTTTTCAGCGGGAAATGGGCTTCAAAGTCGAAGAAGCGCTTAAGCATATCTCTGAGACGAGACACTTGGCTGGGTGAAGTCGAAACAATTACCCATATTTATTGTTATCCGTTAGCTGTATTTGTAGAAATTTTAAACATTTACTTCAAACATTTCTTGACAAATCACTAAGTAATTTTCTCTGTCACCGCGCTTCAGTGACAGAGTTCTCTGAAATCTTCGAGTCCTATTATTATAGGTAACTAAGAGGGGTTGCGTACAAAGCGTACTAGAGGAATGATGTTAGATTGTACCTAGTATACTACAAACAGCTGAGGCGGTGCTAGAGCAGTATTATGAAACCCCAGTAACGGAGCAGTATGCCAGTGACGGAGTACCCCAAAATCAGAGAATAAAGTCAACCCGTTTCATCAACTACTCACGATCCCGAAACTTGATTAGACTTTTGACGCGGGCTGCCTCCGTATTCACAGGCTGCTCGAGCGCACAAAGCGCAACACGCTCCACGCGAATCGTTGCCGAAACCCCGCGCATTCCATCACGCGACAATGTCATTACGACGAATTTGTACGCGTGTACCGACACAGGGGATGGTGGTGGGGAGCGGAGGAGGGGGCGCGTTACTTGCCACCCCGCACGAAATCAAACGTTGTTTGCCACTGGTGCTCCCCGAAACGCCACTTTAAAGTCGCGATCGTGGGGCTAAAGTAAATTTCGCGGCTTTCAAAAGCGGCACCAACTCCGACCGGATGTTCGGCAATGAGTAAGCGATGCGTGAACCGGCGCCGTGCGAGCGTCGCCACCGGAAGCAGCCCCTATTTGTATTGCCGCACCGCAACGATAGCGCATACCGCACGCTAATGTTAGGCCTACGCGGGCTCCTAGCCGTGATTTTATTGGCGCGGCCAGCACGCGGTCCGTGGTTCCCATTTTTCAATGGGCCTCGACGGCCCTCACTGTATTTTCAACCTTTCAAAACCATTTGCACGGGAATTTCGAAAGTCCCGATCAGTGATATATCCGCGGGTGGTCGAGGGTGGTTGAAACCGACGGAGAAAAACTTCTGTCGTGAACGCGGCAACGCACTCGCAAAGTGCAATTGTGGAGCTTGCAGCAAGGGGAGTGCATCTCCATGTTTGCCAGTTTTTGAGTTATGACGTGTAATATGTGTAAAAAAAATTCTACATCGTTTGGTGCAAATCGGGTAACAAATGAGCGATTTAGAGCAAATTTTAAATTTGCACCCATTACTGTTTTGCGCAATACGAATGCTCCAGATTGGAAAAATTTACCAAAGATAGAAATAAAAACTTATCAATTCAATAACTACTAGATATATATTTTTCAATTAGTGTTCTCTATAATTTCATAAATATCTTTTTCTTATTTGCACCCCTCTTGCCGCGGAGGTCCTCAATTGCAATTGTTTTTTCTTTTAATCCATACGCGATCATATGGAGCCACTTGTGTTTTATGACTTCAATCATGTTCATAAACATAGAAGGAATGAGAGTGGGGTGCGTAGAGGTCGAATTTAGTTGAAAATGCCAGGTGTGCGAGTGCATGGCGAATTTGTGTCGTTGTTTCTTTTAGAAATTTTGCGATTACAGTGTCAATATCACTGTGTGAATTAATAACCAGCGATTTGTATATTAAATAAAGAATCGTTTGAAATTTGAAATTTTACGTGGCAACCGCTGTGAATGCCTATAGCAGTAGCAACATTTTTGAGGAACTCGCTTCAACTAGATTTCGCCCGAAATCCTTCAGAGCACTGAAGTCAAGTGTACTTTCAGCGATGAAAAGAATCGAGCGTTATTCCGATGCACAGATATTGGAAAGCATTGCTAGAAAATCCTCTGCGATATCGACGCGGCCTGAAGTATCCTTGCCGATGATCGATCGTTCACGCTGCATGTCCAATCGTACCGTAACCATTTTGCAATCGCACGCATGTTAACGTGCACTGCGCCGTCCTGCGTTATTGCTTCTGACGCAGTGTAACCACAGAATTTATACGGAGCTTCCTATATGCAAATGGACGGCCCAACGTCCGAAGCTTCGAGCTTTTAATCGTAACTGCCAGCTTAACCAACCGGCGAATTCGTCGGCGCATCCGACATTGAAACCGTTTCCATGTAATGCTGGAAAATCGTCGTCCTCGCGTTCTGATCCTGTTCGCGCGTTCGCGGCCATTTACGAATCGTAACGCGACCGCTTCTTCCCTCCCTTTCCTCTCTCATATTCTTCTTTCGCCGCTCGTTTTTCACCTTTCTTTCAACGAGAGATCCCGAGTGGGAATTCTCGTCGAATTGAAAGCTCCGCCCCAATTGTTCAATCGCTTTAATTCGATGACGGGACTCGCGGGATAGATTTTCGGGTTTAATTAATGCTTGGTTTAATTAAAATTATTGTACTCGACTTTCTGGACCAAAACTCAGACTTTGGCCGTGTCACATACTTCGTTCTCCATTTTTTTACTGTGAATTTGTGCGACCTCGTTCATTGGAAATTGCAGAGAGTTTCAAACGCGCGCGTCAACGCGCTGGGTGTATTTTTTTTAACTCGATTTTAACTCGATTCGGATTCAACGATTCGGAATATTGCACGCGCAGGCTAGCTTGTCTGGTGTAAATGTTTGTACAGGAAGTTTGACGAAGTAAATGTATCGCAGAATGTCGAGAAGGATATCGGCGAACTTCTTGTTGCAGGGCGATATTTTATTCAAACGGAAGGAAAAGTTATTGTTAGGTCGGAACAATGTGCACGGAGAGTTGAAGGTATATTCTTCCAGGGTACCTTTGTGAGCCTTAGATCTCTTATATTTTAAAAGGAATTCTTAATAGCGTATGATAATATTGCACACTGTCATTGATAATAAAAACTTCCAGTAAACAAACAAACACTGTTCTCCTAACCAACTTCCAAGACAACACACAACTTACTAACGAAATTCATGAATTTGCAGTGACCTACTTCGTTCGCCTAACGGAAGCTCACGAGAATTATCTAGGAAGGATGCTTGGAATACCAAAATGGCGGCTGGTTCCTTCTACGATGCCAAATCATCATCATGAATATCAAACGCAACAACGCGAAGCGTCTACCAGTCCTAGCCGTGAAGACCGAAACGTCGCGACGCCGCGAGCTTCCACGATTCTAAACGGCTACCCACGCGAGGCCTTCGAGGCCGCCACCCTCGTGCAGAGGATCCTTACACGCGAAATCGGTGGCGGCGATCAATGGGGCTGGCCGAGTAGATCGGGGCTGATGGGCAGAACAGACGGCGAAGCTTGGCCACGGCATTCAACGGGGCTAACTCTATCCGAGCAAATTACATTTCCATCCCCCTACGTGATAGGTGCAGCAAACATGCCCGTCAACGTCCGACCGAGTTTCTACCTGATTAGTTACGCTCCGCGCGGATTATATTTCCAAAGCGATTAATTAACAAAGTTTTCGCGGGGTCACGTATGACTGTCGCGAACCGTGTCACGGTATCGAGGGGGGGTTGGTAGCTTCGTGCGGTGGTTAAAGATCGGGAGGGTGCGGGAGGTTGGGGCAGAAAGGGAAAATGAAATTTCTTGCGGCTAAAGCCGCAACTGTGGACGCCGCGGAGACATCGAGGCGCACCTTAATGGAAACTGTCGCCCAAAATGTCCGCGATAAAGTCGACCTGGCCGACCAATCGCACGTCTCACTACTTTCAATGAGTATCTAACTGTCCACGCATAAATCAAGCCCAACTTTCCGAATCCATTTCGCGGTATTCATTATCTATTTCCGCGCGAAGAAAGTTGGGAACGTTGATCCTGGTCTTCCGAAGAGAATGAATAGAAACTGCTTTGTCTGAGGATGAATTAAAATGCGTGGGGGTAGTAGACGCGTCAAGCTTTCCCGCGTTTCTGTGTCGTTAACGTCGCCTCGCTAAGCTTCCCGGGGCGGAAGCAACGAAGTTACTATATAGTTCAGACTCGCGGCGTGAATTAGGGGAATTTGCATGCAATGTTTATGTAATTTACATGTAACGTTTACGTAACAAGTAGTGGCGCGGAACTGGTACCGCAGCAAGTTTATTCCGACTGATAGTTTTCAGGTTTTGTTCTTCGTGGATGCTATGCGGGCTTGTTTCTAATTTAATTGCTTTATATGAGGTGCTTCTACATTGCATGCCCAAACTTTACTGGTATATTTTGGTGATTATATTGATAGAAAGATAACAGGCTTTCCCTGGTCGAGCTATTAGCATTGAAAGTTGCACGTTCGTGGAGAGATTTGAATTTAATGAATCTGAGAAAATAAGTAGATATAATAATAAGACGTAAACAATCATAATTAGATACCGAATCATGAAAACAATAATTTTAATAATCATATAAAGCTATTTTTCTTACTCAATGAATTTATTTCAATCACTCTGCAATTATAATGTGCAACTTTGAAAGGTGATTATATTTCAGAAAGAAAGCACTTGTGGATCTATTGTTATGAATATGTTTAATGGAATATGTTGGTAAAGTTTAGTCAAACACTGTTGAAACTATTGTATATACTGACACCAACACTAACAATGGCTAAGTCTCAAGTTGAACTCCTTGCTTAGGTAAAATTCAGATAATTATCCTTCTAATAGAGGGTCCAGTAATACATCAATGTCAGAAATTAGCGATAATGATCCGCGCTAGATGGTAGTTCTTCAGTTACTACAGCCAGTACAGAAATAGGCTGCTCAAGAATTTTAATGTCTTGTGAGAACGTGTGAGGGTACGAATTTCGCGATGCAGGTAGATAAATACAAGAGCGAGTGTCGTCCATGATAAAGTTGCCCGGGCTGACCAACGGTAAACTCCTCCACTCGTTCCGAGCGTATCTATGAGCTGTCAGGTCGTGTTACGGTTTTACATCAATGGCTCACCCTTCGAAATATTTCACGATAACCAGTTCCGAGTAAACCAGATATCATTTAATTACCGCGTAAACCCGGGCAAACATTTAGTTTCGTTCGTTACGGTTTAATTGCGAGCAGGTCAGGCATATTATCATATACTATACGCGTGTGTTGCCATACGTACGTGGCGCGTGTAACATACGATTGACATTGAAAATTTAATTACTTTTGTAGTTAATACTGTTCAGTCCTAAGAAGTTCATCAAGAAGATCTATTATAAACTACACACCCCCATGCTGCGAGAATCTCAATACCACCCCCTCCCAAAGAAGGACATTTCCTCAGCCCAACAAACTCGCCAAATTCTGCCAACAAATTTTCAAAAGCTCTTTACTCACCCACTCGAAAAATCCTGCCCCCGCACGGGTACAGCAGGGGCTGGCTGGTTGTTATCCTCGACGGTAGCGCCTCGTTACACATCCGATCGCCTCAGGATCGTTCCCCAAACTTGCATCCAAGAACCATCATACGTAGCATCCCCTTCGTCCCGAGGACAGTCCTCATTCCGTGAATCTTCCTCCAGACTTATCCTCCCTCGCTTTACCAATCTTCCCGTTCGGTTACTTTCGCGTCGCGCGACGTCACACGTGATCTCGGATCTCGATCCGTAGACACCCTCAGGCGTTCTCTGGATCACGGCGAAAGTTCACGAATCGCCCGTTGGTTGAACAGCGTGATGATGCGCGGCGAGGGCCGAGAGGGGTCAGGAGCGATCGGTTGGCAAAACAAAAAACGACAGAAGGGGAGCGATGTTGCACACGCGGTGGCCAGTCGCAGACTGAACTCGCGATCCGCGAGTAGCATCGATTTCGATGGAGGGGGAAGGGACTACGGGCCGTGTGGCAGGTGTGGAGGGGTGAGTGCCGAGGGCGCGATGGGAGGGCGAGGCAACGAGGGCGGAAGGGACGAGGAGCGGATGAGGCGCGACGAGAGGAGCAGTCGGCCTACACACGCGTGTCTAACGGCCGCGCTGGACGAGAGCTTATTTTGCTCGCGTGAGAGAGCTACTCTACCCGCGAGAGACCCGACTGGTAGGCGCGAGAGTAAACTCCCAAGCACCGACTGCCGCCGGATGTAGACGGCCTGGCCAGCTCCACGCTCGGGTGCGCAGTGGTGCACGCCGATTCGAGCGTCGGCGACGGGCCGCCAGCTCTCACCGACCAGACTTGTCCTTTTGCCTTGTTCGACCTTAATCCGTCCGCGTGTCCCCGTCCTCCACCGTCGCCTCCGTCCTTCCCGATGCTCCTTTTCCCGCCAATATTGGCTTCCCCGTGATTGCATTATCGCTAGCTGGGGATTTTCGACGAACCTTGTTCAGTCGATGGTCGATGGTGTTCTCGCTACGATAGCGGCGATCCAAGGCTCGCTTCGCACCTGCTCAATTCATCCGACGATTATTTCACGAGTGCTGCTAAGGGTGTTTGCGTTAGTTCGCCGATTTTCCTTTCTTCTTCGTGGCAATTAGTATGCTGGAATCAGAGTTGGGCATTATTCGGCTAAATTTTCATTCGAATATGGATTCGTATAAATCTCCAAGATTTATTCGCGAATAACAAATAACGATTTTATTCGTCAAAAAATTATTCGTTATTCGCGAATAAATCTGTACCGTTATTCTAGCCAGATTCGTTCGAATAAGAATTTATTCGTTATTCGACCTGAATGAACGACGAATAAATGTGATACCCTGTCGGGTATCTATCGATGGAAGTCTGTACTGTGTTCAACATATGTTTGGACGTGTGGGTCTGGAAGTGTGCGTATTGGTATGTATTTAACAATGTTTAATGAACGCTTATAATTTGAAGAGATTGATTTTTTCATTAGTTTAAATGGACTGTCGTGAGCAAATTTTATTTAAAATAAATCAAAACGCCACTTTATGTAATACCGTTGTCATACATCTTCCTGCAAAGTCCGAGTTATCACAAGAGCTACTTAACCTAAAACATTAGGTCTCACGGGTGTCACGATACATCGCTGAAACCACGTGATCATTTTATTCGTCCGTTGAGTCGACTAAATATTTATTCAAATAAGAAATTATTCGAATAAATTTTCAGTCAAAGAAAAACTTATTCGTTATTGTCGAATAATTTCATTTCATTCGAATTTTTTATTCGAAGATTATTCGAATAAAAACTTATTCGCACAAATGTATTCGAATACGTATTCGAATGAAAATTTAGCCGAATAATGCCCCACTCTGGCTGGAATTACGAGGGTGAGTGGGAAGTGGAGGGTAGTTTTGTGGGTGATCATTTTCTTTCAGATTACCATGTCGAAATTTTAAATTTACGATGGTAATTTCGAACTTTGAAATTTCGTGTATATAGTATGCACTGTTTTATGAAATATACTACCCTTGCCACACGGGGGATTATCAGGTGGATGCAGCCAGTGTTATCGTTAAGGGCACATTCATATACCACAGACAAAATACAGTGAATCAGCAGCAACATCACGTTCAATCATCAAAGAACATAGTTAGACACCAGTCATTACCAATTCAAAACACATTCAGAGCACAGCCCTGTTAGAATGTGTCGGCTGTAATTTGTTAACAAATGAATTGTGTTCAGAGACCGTCGAGCTAAATATCATTAGGACAAACACGTGCCTTATCCATTCTATCTCCGCGCTAGAAAAATTGTACGAAATATCCTCCATTACTCTTGCTTTCTAATTGTTGTAATTACCGAAAACAACCCCTACTCTCTCCATTATACATGCTACCGTCCAACCCTGCTTTATTGACGATTCCCGAATCGTAGGAGGGGCTGAAATCCCAGGAGCCATGGTGGTGCGTGCTAGACCGGAAAGTCTAGACCGTAAGGTACGCAGTGAACGAGGCCAGGGAAGCGTAGAAACGATTCTGCGATTTCTCTCAGCTTTTCAGCTTACTGGCTACAATATGCATTTAATTAAAAGGGTACTAACGGGACGATACAACTCTTACGGGCGCTCAAATTCTATCTCTTCTCGTCACCATTTTACGAACAGTCCATATTCTGTTCCCACCATGAAACACGATCGCGACAGGGGTGAGTTTCATCCCCAGAAAAATATAAACCGCTGTTAATTCTATAATATCTACGAACTGAAAATACTTCGCCATAACTATAACTCTCTTAACGTGATTTCGACTCATTAGCTTGCCGAGTAGCTTTGAAATCCAAGATTCGTTGTAAAATATTGTACACCCTCGCGAACAAGTCATTAAAATGGCAATCTACGTATCAGAGGTCGGTGTTCATTTTGTTTCTATAAATTTCGCGAAGAGGGATTCGTAGGGGATTTGTTTCCTTCCCGCGAATGGTTTGCCGTCAAAATTGTGAAAATGAAGGATTTTCGGAATTTTACTGAAGATGATATTTCGTTTTTTATTTATATTCGTTGCGATCGTTTGGCGGGGGGATCGTATATTGTTCGAGCAAGAGCACGCGTGGCGCTGAATGGTTCGCTAATGCTAGGGTTCGTCGGCCGCGATTGTGGATCGACGCACGTCGCTGACGATAATCGTCGATCAACGACGGATTCAACGTTACGCGTGGTCGACAAAGGCAAACAGCGGTTGACCGTGGTTCGTCAATCCGTTTGCCAACGTTACGGCGCGACCCCTAAAATCACGGCGACCGCCAAACGAATTTCCTTTCGCGGTTTCGCGGCGGCCCTTTCTCCTTTCTTCATGGACCCACGATCGATTGTCAGACTCGCCGTTTCTCGACCTTGCTGCAACGGTAGGTAAATTTGTCACCTATCGCTGCCACACTGCGAACGGATACCTCGATACACAACAAATTACCAACAAATTCAAAGTTTGACATTATTTTTCTCCATGAAATATGTTTCGGGTAGAAAAATCTAAGAGACACATATCTTATTATTTTTGTTCAATCTCAATTTTAAAGGATAAAACACCCCGTCAAAGTTGTCATTTTGCATTTGTTAATTGTCGATTCTCGAACTTTAAGGAGCTATTTCGCCCCATAAAATTGAGATTGGGCAAAAATAAAAAAACGTCTCCTAGATTTTCGTACTGACCAACACATCTGAAGGAGAAAAAGAATTGCCACCGTGTACCTCAAAAATGTCCCTTGCAAGAGGAGTGTAAATGATACCAGACAAACAACTGCCACAACCAAGTTACATTATTCTAAGAAAAAAAACCTATTCCACCCTGCTCGAATTTATCTTGTCAATTACGAGTTAAATTTCACCCTTCATGATTTTCCTAACAGCAGCATATCGTTTCCTCCCCATGTAATCCCAATTCCCTTTCCACGCATTTCGACGCCGGCCCACGTTCGTCCAGCAGGTGCGAATAACAGTAAATAAGAGGCAACACCGGGGAATGATGTAACGAATCCCGAAAGAGCTTTCATTAAGTCCCTTAAACATTGGGATCCCAGTGGTGCATAAATTGGTCGTGTTATTGAGGGGGGAGTCGAAAATTGGCAACCCTTGCGCCTTGCCGCGTAGTTTCTTCGGGTGTGGATCAGACACACTGTCTTCGCGTGTGTGTAACGGTGTTATCACGAGCGTGTGCATAAATTCGTTAAGGGGACCCGCAGGAATACGATATCGCGACGGAACGTTGGGATATTCGTAAAAAGGACTGGCACAGTCGGCCGGTTCCAATTAAGCTTACAGGCTTGCCCGCTTCTGGACAAATACGAGGCGCTGTCCGAGCGTCCCGACGCCCTTCCCACACCACCGACGGCACGCTGTATTAAATATTCGTCATATAACGCCGGTGATATATACCTCGTTAGGCGGGCTGAAAGGGTTGGATGAGCCTGACAACGATGCTGCCTGCATTCCTTCGCCCGCCAAGAAACGCTTCAATGACGTCCACGTGTCCTATTGGAAACATATGGGACTGCAGCCTTGTCCGTTTAAACGAAATTCTGCAAATGATCTGGTGGAGAAGATGGAACGTTTCTGGGGGATGTCTGAAAGTTACGGGACTGGTTGAAGAAATGTTTAGTTTTCGAATCTCAAGCTCGGGAAACATAGGAACCTGTATAAACCTGAAGTTTCCGTATCAGATATGTGGTCGTATGAATCGTGATGGATCTTGCTGATTTTAAATAATTTAAGATTTAAGGGAACTTGGCTAGTTATCTCTGCAATCATCTGTTGAAGGGCGAAGACGGAATACTACACAAAGCCCTGTAATTCGTAATGCAATTAGACAGCGAGGCACAAAGGAAAATCGTGGGTTGGAGATGCTGCGAGATTGATTATCAATTCAAGGATCGTTTTCTTGGGCCAAGCGTTCGTGGATTAAAAGCCGAACACCCTCCATTATTTCGAATAAGTGTCTCTCTTCGTTCTTCCTCCCTGTAACGTTTCTTCGCTCTTTTGTTCGGAACTGCTTGCAATGCCAGCCTCTGATCACAAAGGACACCGAGTAAACTTCCTGATCGAAGGAATACCAACTTCTTAACGTCTCAATATTGCCGCGTTGTCCTCGTTAACCACGGCTACGACCGCGCCTTAATTATTTTTGCAAATAGTAAATTAGTACGTTTGCCGTCCTCTGGTTGAAAGTCAGACACGGTGAATTGTCAATGGACACGCGATACTCGCGGGAATAAAGACGGGCTTGCAAATCCGAGAACGTGAAATTTGTGTTCCTCGAACGTAAACAACTTAATAGGCCATACTAATTGCTTCTCTTTCCTTATAAATTAACATTGCTAAATGCTTGTTTAATCATAGCGTACGATTACAAAACAAACTTTGCTCGTGATGTTACTTCTCCCACTTTTCCAATCTCTTACACACTTATTTCTTCCAAAGGAAAGGATCGATAAATTTTCTTAAAAAGCTACAATTAAAGAGTCGTCATGTTAAAATTCTAACTGTTAACTTAAATAATTTGTTGATAGTTCTTGTTTATGTGCCTTGCGAGGTCAATCGGTGCGCGATGCAAGGAGAAATCGACCTCCCCACGCATCGACTCGAATTGACGGAATGATTTCCATTAGACCCGTAATTACGATTCCCCGTAAAACGACGGGAGGACGAGGCGCACGAATAAATCATGTACAATATGGGCGCACCGTGTAATCAGCGCATAATTCGAGGATCGATACGCGGTGGGAAGAGATGGGCCGGCGCTGACATCAGACGGTCAATTAGACGTAATGCGAAGAAAATTGTATGTAATGTCGACGGCCCGTTCGAAACACGGAGATAAATGCTTCGCCGACGCGATCGGGGCCATCGCTTTACGTCACGATTTAGTTGAGTCGCGGGCGCGTTCAAAGCTCACAAGGAAACCATTCCAACCTGAGAATTCCGATTTTATTGAAACTTCGTGTGAATGTAGAATGTATTGGAGTATACAAGGAGCAATTTTTCTGGGGGAATTTACTCTTAATGAGAGGAATTAAAGTTTTTCCTTAATATAACCTTATTTTTCACTTGGTGATGTAATGGAGCATAAAAAATTGAACAATTAAAACAACAAAAAACGCGATAGCTTTAAGGCCTGCTCTCACCCTTTCAGAGTGAATTTCCGTTGAAAACAATAATTGATTGCTCCTTGCATACACAACTAATTACAAAATTTGTGCACAATATGTTCCACTCACGCGAAGTGTGATTGAAATCAGAATTTTCGGGTGGAGAACCTTTCCTTGTCAGAGAAATATGCATAAAGGTCGCATAAAAATTACCAAGGATAATGGAAAATTATAATGTTACAATTACGAACTATTGGTACCTTTAGCAGAAAGCACGTTACACGTTCACTGTTACAGGTGCACGTTCGCGTGTGCCACGATATTTCATGTAAATGATTTTCGAACAGAGCGGCGTTAAATAATACCAAGGGAGCGGGAGAGCAACGTTTCCATGAAAGTATCGATTAATGAATGCATTAGCAAGAACCACGACAAAGAGTGATTGTTAATGCTCCATGCAGAACGATTGGAAAATACAGTGGGAGGCAAATATTTATTCGACGATACGCGGTTGTATTAATTCTTACCATTTGATTCGATTTCTCTGGGAGATGCTAATGAAAGACAATATCTGTTATCTATTCTGACCCCGTCGAGCAACGATTACACGATTGCACCGTGATTCGAATAGCGTCGATAGGAAAATTAAAAATTACCTCAACGGTTCGAGGGAACATTGGCCGCACCCAGCCGGCAGTGGAGAATTCGAAATGTTCTGTAAAATATTTATACCCGTCGAAATAATCCCCTGACAACAACGCCCGGCCTCCCACACATGGTGATCAGTGGCATTAATGATGCTCACCTAAAAACATCAGAAACACTTTTTCGAGGGTGGGATTAAAGTTCATTGCGAAATGAATCGTTTCCGAAATACACTACTGCCCACCAATTGGAAATAACAGGTTTTAGGGGAGATGTTCGAGGTGAAACATTTTTTAAGGGGCCTACATATGGACGAGGATAACGCGAAATAATTTCCTGTAACCGCAGCAGGTTTTATACGGTGAAATCCGTTTTTAATGACCAGATTTCAGAAATGAACGTGAAGCCGGAAATGTTGTAAAAATTTTTCCTAGACATTAATTCAGAGAGGTAGAGAATCATGCTGAATATTAAAATTTAAATTCAACTCGGGGAATTATTCGCAAACAATTCACGAAACGAACGCCTTCGGTCGACCTCGCGTATTGATCAAGCCACGGAGTCTCTATGATCGCACGTGTCTCGTAGCAGCGTGGCTCTACGATCAATTTCTCCGCTGATACAATGCTGCTGGTCTTCCCTATCGTCGCTACATTAGCAGGGAACACAACACTGGGTCATTAAGGAGACCACGCGTCATTAAGTCATACTCCGGTATCAAGCAGGGTATCGGATGAAATGCACATACGATATTAATAACGGCGGTATAATTCTACGTGACGGCGGGAAAACAACGATATGAATGTTTTCCAATGGGAGCGCAACGTAGGAGAAAATTGGACCAGCCAATTTGACGATAAACCCATAACGAATGCTTGTCATTGTTCCTCGCTACAAAATCATTCAACGTTACACTCACACTATCGAGACCGCGGATGTTTGTCGAGGTGTTGTATTGTTCTCCTAAAACGAAGGTCAGAATTAAAATGCATTTTAATTGCCTCACTGCAGCATTACAAAGCTTTTTCTATTCATAAGTTTTTCAATAGTCTCGTGTTCCTTTGTTTCCCTTTTGATACAGCTTCTTTGTTCTCGCGGCATTGCTCGCGAACCAAATTTGTTCCCCGTATCCCGTGGCAGTTTCTGAAGGCCAAACAACTGCTACTTTATCCCGGATTCCGTTCTCCAGCCGTGCAAAGGAGCAGGTGGAGAAACTGACGTACCGCCGCTCGTGAGGCGGGATCCGTGGAGGGCAGACGAGCGTCTCTTCATTATTCAAAGCTGAACGCGGTCATTGGTCATGGTGTCTACCGGCTCACGGAGCCGCTCGAGGTCCGACAATGCTTCTTTTACTGTTTAATCTGGAAGACGGAGAGGCTGGGACGCACGAACAGATCGAGACGGAGCTGATCGTTCCTGTTCAACGAGGAACGAAGGCGTTGCTACGGAACTGTACCACTTACGAAACCAGCTCTGAGGAGAACGGAAGATTTCTCTCGAGCTCGAGGAACAGAAGTGGACACAAAGAAAGGGGATTCTTTAGTTAAAAAAGTAATCCTCCCTTCGAGTATACTTTTTATTCAAACTTTGTTTCGATTTTATTTTCCCCGCTCTGTATTCGACTACGGAATACAGTGAGAACACTTCTGTCGTGGTTTCGCAGACTAGCGAAATTTAGCAAGGCCGCGTTGGGGCTAATGCTCGGCTAGCGTGGAATGCAAAGTAGGGGTTGAACAGATCGGGGCGAAAAAGGGTTGTGTAATTAGTTCCTTGTGTATGGGAAGACGGATACAGGACGGAGAGATCGGGGCAGAATGATAAAGGTGGAGGGAGAGGAAGATCAACCGGCGGCTAAGGGTTACGCTTAGGTGTTGGTGCACGAACGATGGACCGTCGGCCGCACCATGTGCTAACTTAACTGAAGGGATTACGAGCTTAGTTAATGGATGCCCCTCGTACGGTTCACGGGTAACCACTGTGCCACCCCCGTGCTACGCTTGCGACGCCCCTGAGCGCTCGATGGATTTCCAAAATCTTTCGTAATAAATGCCCATGTTATATGACCGAAGGGGTATTCTGCGGCTCTTAAACCATTTGTGGCCCTTGGGATTACGGCGCTTAGTTAACACCGTATCTCTATTAACTCTTAGGGTTAGCCTGTACCCTTCGCGCGTCCCGTCTTTTCCGCGATCAGGAAGTCTACTTAACAGCAGTTGCGACGGGAAACGGTTTACTACTGGATTCTACAGGAAACCTCCTATCTTTCACTCCCCAAATGTGTTCGATGTACGTTCGCTGTACACGATCGTAGGGAACCAATGAGTGGGTGTAGCAGGAAGAGGGAATTGATGTTACCAATCTTTCAGTGGTATTCAGCGGTACTCAGTGGTTTCAATTTGAAATTTGTCGGCAAAAATTGCTTGACAGCAATTGTGCCTAGTTATTCAGAAAGCTACCAACCCTCAAAATGGGAAAAAAATTAGTTAAACGCAGTACGGATCTCAAGATTTTGTCATCTTCATTTTGAAAAAATTTACCAACCCATAGAATAACTCGTACATTATAAAATTATTAAAACGACCAAGCCATTCTTTCAATTTAGGTTTAGAAAACGAAAGTTACAGAAAATTTAATATAATATGAATTATACTACTCACTATTAAATTACCCATTAAAAAATCTCATACAAAAATAACATGAAATAAAATATACCCAAAAGAAATAAAGTTACTCAGTTTCAGATGATTGAGGCTTGGTAGCTTTCTGCATAACTACTTAGGTCCAATTAAACCAGTCCTTGTAACAACTGAAAGTTTTAAATCCTAGCAAACTTATGATAAACAGAATATGATTACAGAGTGTGCGATGGATTTTGAGAATCGTTCCGATAAAGCGGAAATCCACAGCCGAGAATTCCATTCTTAGCGGGGATTTTTCCGCGAATTCCATTCGATCCATCCCCGATTCAGATGGCTCAAGGCGACTGCGTATAACGCGGCCCCGCGTTTATTTATCGCCGGCAGGTACGCCCGCTGAAAACTTACCGGTGATATCTCGGCGAAGTGGTACGAATGGCGAAGAAGAAGGGGCCCACCGCACCTACAAATCCGTACGAAGATATTGGCAACTCGACTCTCGCCTAGCCCGCGACTTTTTACAACGTACGCTGTTCGCGACTTTAAACGACCTCGCCACGAGTCAGCCGCTTCCCTGTCCCCGATTCTTTCCCTTCCTCGTCGGGACTTGCCCAACTTCCTATCGCGACGTCACGATCGGACGATGGGGACACATGTTTGCCTCGAAATCACGCTGTCAACCCCATTTCCAACGCCCCGATGCCAGTCGATACTTGAAATCGTTGTTTCGCAAATTAACGCCGTAAAAAGTGTATTTAACGACGAAACGGCCAAAGGGTAGAAAAATATTCCCAAGTACAAAACGGGCTTAACATTTCTGATGTATTTTCTTTATGGAAAGCCTTCTGGGCGCTTCGAAAAAAATGTGGAAAAATTTTGTCTTAAATGGCACCATAGTTTAAAAGACCATCGATCACGGCAACGTGTCAAACGTTGCGCGACAATTTGCGCGCCGTTTTCCAAACAACGCGCCCGCTGACGCTTTCCAAACCTTGAGCACGCAGGGAAACAATTTTTCGTTCGAATTTGTCGCGTATTCACCGACGTTGCCTCTGTTTTCAAAATTTCTCCCCTTGTCCGGAATTTCGATAAATCCTGAAACGGCCAGGGACCACTCTGCATACCAACGACAGTAATATCAACGAAAGTTATTCTACGATACAGCCAACCATGTTTCCCATCAACGATTACGAACATTTCCAGCGACGCCCTTGCAGAAAGTTCAAGTGGTTGAACGCAGATTGCAAGCGCGATATCCTAAATTCAACACAGTGTTTTATTGAGTATCGTTAATTCCAATTCGGCATCGCACGCCCCTTACTTTCACTCTCGCCGCGGAAAAGCCTTTTCCCACAATTCTCAGCCTCTTCACGATTTCCATCCGCGGCCCTGGTTGCGAGTAATCCGACGGAAACTGACCGTGGCAGCGGTGGGCAGGGCGCGCCAATGAAATCCCGCGGGTTCAATTTTTTTCCTCGACCTCGTTTCTCGTCGATCTCCCTTTCCCAACCAGCGATTCTTCCACATCCTCTCCTCTACTGGCCGCTCGTGACACGGTACGCACGCACGACTGACTACGGAATTGCATGTAACCGCGAGACATTTCTTCTCTGTCCCTTCCGCGAGCTTCCAGTCTGCTCATGTTCCGTTTATTTTATTCCTTGAAACCTAGAAATAACTTTTTCAGAAGTAACTAATAACGTGATTGTTGGTTTTCGAATGATTCCAAATTGGGAGTTCAGGTTTCTATTATTCGTGATTACTCGACCCGATGATATCCTAACAATACAGATTCAGTGATAACGAGAATAATACCTATACCTACGTTTGCAGTACAATGTGAAGCGTGTTTCAAGCTCCGCTACAAACCCTGCAATAGAGCAGGTAAAAAAATTTGACGCACGTTGGTTGCGATTAATCGAATAACGGCGCGGTTTAATCGAAAGCAGCCGTGTTAATTCAATCCCGTTCGATCGCGTATTAATTATACTCAATTACGGCAATATTTATTCGCGACGAGTGGTGAACGCATCAGAGTTTAGCCGCGGTTGAATAAATATCTGGTGAATAAACGTTCGATCTATGGGTAAAGCTGGAACGAGTGCGACAAAACACAATTAAGTAGATTAATAATCTTGCCAACGGGTAAATAAGTACGCGTACACGCAATTTACCGAACGCAGGCGTGTAGAGGGATGGGGGAAACGGGCGGTTGTTCCTTCCCCTGCGGGCGTAAATACGTCTTACTCGCAAGCGTGCGCGATTCTCGTTTTTCTCTGGTTGGAACCCTCTCCTTTTTCTGTCGAACGAGCGCCTCCTTCGAGACGGCGCGTATGCATCAGTAATTTCGACGCTCTATAAATACAGGCGTCGCCGACGGAGCTCGTCGTTGCGCCAGCGCTTATCGGGGATCGAAAGTTTCCTCGCTTCGCGTCCTCGCGCGAATTAACCGTTTCGTTGGTGACTATGTTTCTTATATCCGAAGTGGATTTGTCGCGGCATGGCTCGAATGAAATTATAGAAGTTTCAGAGGGAGCTAGGGATGAGGACAACTCGCATGAGTGCTCTGTTCGGCTGAGTTCGGGGATGAAACCCGTTGAAGACTACATTCGCACCAAGTTATCGATTTTCCGGCCTTATTTCTTAACATAAACCGATTACGAGAAAAACGAACATCGACTGGCGGGATTACTGCAGCTGGATTCGGGTACGAATCTTTCATTCGCCGTCTTTTAACAAAGTGATACGACCATTCTGTACTAGCCGTCTGACGGTAGACCGATTTGCCAGAGGATTTTATACTTGCACGGCTGATTTTAAATAATTATTGCTTCTGAATGGCAAAACGAAGGAACTTCACGTGTACTGTAGTAGTTTCTATTCAATATGAGTATGTAGGGGAGAATTGCCAATAACGTAATGGTCACCTAAATCGTACCTCATCAATTTCTCAGTAATTAATGAATATAAATGACATCTGATGATGAAAATATCACCAGTTTATTTTAGCTGATAATAATCAAACAATGCAATTTTGTAACTTTATAATAATCATTACTTTATGCCGAATATTTTCTTCTCTATTTGTTATTAATATTATTTTTAGCGGAGGTACGATTTAGGAGACCGGTTGCCTAAATCGTACCTTTTACAGTATGTGACAAAACGATTAATAACAAATTAATTTGTTTTGAATAAAAGGTTAAGCGTATAATAGTAGGTGTCTAAGAGATCAAACTACAATCTCAAATAGTCATTTGCGTTTAAATTAGTACCAAATATGAAATATAACGTAAAATGTCTTAAGTGGTACGATATAGGCAACCCTCCCCTACCTATGTGACTATTTATACGACCCCCTGCAGGCCTCTCATCCGAAATAATTGTTTGTGATATTTATAAACGTAATGTATATTCACCAGTTTCCTCACTTTGTTTCGCAGAAGTCTCGGGAGAAAGTATCGAGCTCGTGAATGATCTACAGGAGCCCCTGCTCGAAAATTCAGTAGTACGAGTCAATACTTCCACCCACATGCTTCGCCGTCCGTATATTTACCCTTGACAAAGTTGTCATCAAAGTGTGTCACGTTCTCGGAAACGCATTTATTTCACCATTTAAGTGGCCGAGTTCGATACTCACGCCCTCGTTTCATTCCCTCGTTGTCACGCAGAAGTAAAAGTTGTACGCAGGGATGGAATCGAAGGTAGAAACGGGAAATAAGTTCTGCGAGTTTAGAGTCCCTAGAACGTCATAATGAAGCAAGAATATAGCCGGCGGAGGGGCGAGGTGGCGTGGAGAGCTGTCATGGGGGTGTTTCCACGTAAAATGGACGATTGCATGCCTCGCGGTGGTTGCATGCGAAGAATTTGCGGCCACGCTAACCGTGCGCTGCATCGGCGATGCGCTGGGAGCACGTTTGACACACGCTGTCGACGGCGATCGATCGATCGAGTTATTCCTTCATATATAAAATAAACATATATGTGTGAAACGAGCACACAGGAGGGTGTGCAAAGTAATATACAGGGCTTTACATTTAACCGAAGTAGATATAGTGTGTATTCGAAAGGTGTTTGCTGCTTCTAACAGAAAAAGTTGCAGAAGAAGTTTGTGATAAGCAAAATTTCTATTAACTTCGACTGAAGCGTTATGCACGTGATGTAGCAATTTTAGAAATGGTGAAACTACTGTGTATTCCATGTAACAGTAGATAGTTTCATTAATATTCTAACATTAAATCGTGGTAAAGCTGTTGAAGTCTTTGCATAGTCTATGTAATCGAAAAATAATGAGGAATACAATGTTCATATATGGATGTGGTAGATTCAAAAGCCGTTAATGTCGAAGTTGGTGAAAGCAAATGGATGAGTTTACACGAATTATGCAGCGCAGCGAGTGAGTTACGCCCTCGTTTACTTGCGTTTTGCTTCCGATGCTGTTTAGATACACTGTGAGGGGAGGTTTGCAGCATGGTCTTTGGGGTTTATTTGGAAACAACTGAGATAGCACCGTGGAACTGGATATTGAATCGTGATATGGTAGGGGTGAAAACTGATCTCGATATCACCGAACATTAATGGACAAGTGCGTTGCGGTGGACCTCGAGCGGGAGAATCGCAGGTATACAGATAAACTGTGAATTCTCTCTTCTGGATATATTCTAGTTTGACGAATAAATCTGTATATTTTTACAATCAAAGATGAGTATGTATTCGTAAACGTATACAAAAAGGAAACTAGGTACGTGTTTCCCTATATAGATTTGATATATCAGTCTTTAAAATAAAATATTTCAGAGATAAATAATAGAAATAGCATTTAATTTAAGAAGCGTAAAATATCCTACATATAGACACGTCAAAGTAAATCTAAACGAGAGCACGAACTGTGTAAATGAATTTAGTTCTGTCACTGGAAACCATACGTTTGTTATTTCCTCCATTGCTATTTCAAGTATCATCAAATTATCTAATTGTACTATAAAAAGAGTTGTTGCAAACCGGATAGGGTCCATCGAAAATAACCACACCGGAATTATCTTCTTATGAACCTGTCTGATGCTCTGAAAGCAAGACAGTAGAAGATTGAATTTCTTTTTAATTATACCATACATCCCAATGTAATATTCTCTCTAAACCCAATACATTCTCTCGAAAACTCTAATTTGCCTGATTCATTGATTATATCTGAGAGTTGTCAGCTGCACAAGCACACAAATACATACACACTTTTAATATACACTACAATTTCATACACTACTACTCCCTAATGTCGAACGTTTCCCTCACACCTACCACTTCAGGAACCCTCGCCCTCGCGGTGGTTAAACACTAAAAACGTCGTTTGAATAAAAAATAAACGTCGCTGCGTCGCTCGGCGGCGATATTTCCCTCATGTCGGTAGTCGTGGCGAGTACGTTGTCCTGCGTCCGCCCGATCGATGATATTAACGGTTAAATGGAAAATGCATGCCGCGGTAAAACGACAGTTATTTGGGTCAGACGCGGATATTCAGAGCGCGGATCGTGATAACGTTATTACCCGATGAATAAGACCGATCGTGCGCCGCGGAACGATGGGAAACACGGCTAGAATGAGCGTGTTTGCTCGGAATAAGATTTCCGGAATTTTGTAAAATAGCGGCTCGAAGAAGGGCGAAGAGAGGGTGGGGGAGAGACTCGATATTGCGGAATTTCCATGGAATAGCTGCGAGAGGAACTTCACTGTTCCAGTGTCGCTGTTGCCACCGAAGCTAATAAGAGCAGCCGTGGTATTTTCCTCTTTCCTTTCCTCTCTTCACTCCGTAGCATTTTTTCTCCTAACAATCGTTCGTTCGGTCAACCATCGCACAGAATTATCCACCTTTCCTTCCTGCACGTTACACACAACAGTACACTATGAACGAAAGTTCATTCTGCAGGATCAAATTGTTTTCATACGTGGGACCATTTTCCTCTGAGGTGTACCACAAATTCGGTGCTTCATGTTTCATAAGTAGATTCGACTGTTGTGAAACCAACAGTGCATATCGAGTTCTTTCATACTCACTCGTATCTACACACTGAAACTGACTCCGCTGCTAGTACCTAGTCCACGGTGGTACCTAGTTACATTGTGTGAGTTGACGCACGAGTCTTCCAGGATGAGGACCTTCGTATTACACGGATGTTCCTACAGAAATGACGCCGTGATTTCTGGCCACAGGCTTTCCACCTTCGTCACCAGAAGAAAGCGTGTAACTCCGCCGCGCTATGTCGGTCGTCTCCTTAAATCTTCATTTCTATAAATCCGTTTCCTCGTTCCTCGCGGCTCGAACACAATGGCCGGGGCCCGGTCTCGGGGCAAGTCGGGATTCGTATTAATGATCCTTCCATTCTGAGGCCGGAGCGAGCTGAAGTTTCATCCAGCTGGCCAGAATGTACCGTCGGGAACGGGGAGAATTAATATCGTGAAAAATTCGTCAGTCATAGCGGCGGCGCGCGGGCGCGCTAGCGCGATGGTAACAGGCTCCGGAGTGGTCCTCCTCCTCCTCGCCCCTCGCTCGGTGATTTCGTAATGGCGCATTTTCCACCAGCCAGAAATCGATTAATTCTGCTTATCAGTTCCGCCGTTCTAATTGGAGGAGGTTCGCTGACGCGTCGTTGTCGGTGATTTCAATTATTATCCGCCAACGGGGCGACGATTTGTCCCGCATACGCCGGCCCGGTTAATTAATACGATTCATTATGATAATGGCACGCGAAACGGTACCATCCCGGATCTGTGAGCTCTTTTTACCGACGGCGAGGATACCGAGACGTGTAATTATTTCAAATCTCTGCTGGATATTACGTAGAGGAACGAGATGCGGCGTGGAACAGAAATGAATATCTTGTTGCCCAATTTAGACGTGTCCGCTGTAAATTTGACGGCTGATGTGTGGCGAGACGGTCATTGTTTTGGATTCGACGAGGGAGCAATTAGCTTCATGTAGGAATTAACGGAGAGCATTTCGTAGGAGGGGATTCGTTGCTATTCGAGCAACGTTTAGTGTATAAATTCTGCACAGTATGCTCGTAATCTGGGCACCAAGGAACAATGCCAAATTTGAAGCAGAATCGTTCTATTTTACAGCTAGGATCTCTTTTTGAATAATAAGGTAACGCTGGGAAGCATATACAGATTGTTATGCGTCAGTGATGGTACTTGAATATTTCAGCCAATATTTTACCATTCGCTCTGTTGTGCTTTTTTGCTCCTTATATCTGAATTAATATTGATGTAGCTTTAATGTCCTGTTGCATGAAAAGGAAACATCGTATATTCATAAGTTCGATACGCTAAATGCTTTGTCCCATGCGAGTGTTTGTGCACGGGATGGTATATTCTCTTCTGGTTTCGCCAGCGGCGGCTGATCCATCAAATACCAAGGCTTCGTGGAATGACGCTCTTTGTGTCTCTTCGATGGGCACACGGCGTCGAATTTTCTTCCAGAGGACGCTCGCAAAGTTCCCGGCAGACTTTGCCACGTCTACAGGTGTAAACCCATAAGCAGGGATCACCGATCGTAGATTTCGCTTAAGATTTACGAGGCTTCCCGTCCTACGCTACTACTCCACTACGTTCCTCTCCAGCTTTTGCTCCACTTTCCCCTCGTTTCCTGTATCTTCGAACCCTAGACCGCTTCTCCTCGCACGTTCATGCAAATGCGCACGACAAATAGAAATCCCAAAAAGTTACTCGTAACTTTCCTTTCCATTTTATTTCTTACTAGCTGGTCCGTTACCCGATTTCACCGGAAATTATTTATGATTTTTCCAACATAGAAAAGCGTAAAAAATAAAATGAAGAGCCTATAATCTAATCTAGGACGCATGTAATGTATATTCAAAATTTCATTGAAATCCGCTCAGTTGTTTAGACGTGAAAGAAGGGCAAACAAACAGACAACATTTCACTTTTATATATTAGTAAGGATAAGGATGTTCATTTAACAATTGTCTCTTGTATAAATCATAATCGACATTGATTCTACCTCAAAGCAAATGATTTTACGGATCTATATACGTATGAAGGGTGAGGGGAAAATCTGTGAAAAAATTTGTAGCATATTTTGTTGGTGGCAGCTGGGACTACAGATCTGTCAAATCACAAAGGGTTATAAAGTTCAAACACCCCCGTAAGATAACGTTAAAGATTTGGTATAAGTTAAAAACAGGAAATGTCCACTCTGCACTGGAACAAAATACGGAATGGCCCGAGTCTTTGAGTTTAATTATTTAAGAAGAAAATTGTATAAGAAACTTAAATTCATTGAAGCTTCTTCCTTTACTAATGGGCTAAAGTATTCAAATTTAATTTTCCCGATTACGTTGTTTCGTGACATTTCCAGTTTTTCTCCTTACCCTTCATATAAGAAGATCTTTTCCTTGGTTTCAATTTCTATAATACACCTCTAAATTCATCCCCCTACATACGCCCTATACTAAAAAATAAAAAACACATATTACTTTACTTTACTCCAACGCGTAACAGATTTCATATTTCGAAAGGGGGAAAATAATTAAACACGATCGTTGAATAAATTTTCATCTTAATGCCGCCACAGCAGGAACGTATCGAATTTAAATCACCTTCGTTCTGCGTGAAATTCAAATGCGCGAAATACGAATTCGTTAAACGATCATTTTCAATTTAAAGGAAAAAGAGAGCGCCATTGGCTACTTGCGCGTGTATAGCCAATCGAAATTTGTTTGTTTTACGTAACATCGTTCCAACAGGAATTGCACGCGAATGCGTGTATATATATTTTTTAATCTCAGGAGGATTTTCAATACGAATGCCACAGAGCACGTCGCGCGCAATCACCATCCACGGCACAGCGCCACGGTTTATCGGCATCAATGACTCGTAATTGTAATGAAACGTTGATCACGTAGAAGCAGATACCCGCGCGAGTCCATTGCAACATGATTGCATCGTATTAGGAGAAAGTACTCAGCGCTGGAATACGGAAAAGCATGCTGGCTAGCTGGCCGCCGGTCAACAACCGCGTATTTTGCAGTCGTTTCGCAACGATCATCGTAGAACCGCTTCCGCGTCTCGAGGTATCAAATCGAACGCATTTGAGGGGAATAATGCCGGAGATAGTGGATGGGAACGGTGGTTTTCCAGGTCGAGGTGGAAAATCGAGAAGCGGATTCCTTTGGTAAGCAGATCCTCTCATCCATATGAAACGGATGAAATGGAAGTTGATATCGATGACAATTAGTAGTAGTGTCCTGAATTCCATTCTTCCGCAATGTGGGGCACAGGGTGTATGAAAGAAGGCTTTGAAGTGTTTCAGTCTACGAATATAAGGTTCGCGCGCCGTTAGTTTGTTTGCAAATGTCTGTTCAGGCTCGAAAAAGATGAGTTTCCGTAAGAGAGAATAGAAGACGAGGGGAAAGGAAATTTCGGAGAATGTGTAATACGGGGGCGGTAAAAGTATTTGTTCAGCAACGCTTGAAAACAAGGTGAGCAAGATTTCTCGGGGAAGAACTGCAAACAATTCTTAAACTTCCCAGCCAGCGCTCCCCTATCTGTATTCGGGCGTGGTTGAAAATTTTACTTGGTA
This sequence comes from Andrena chrysosceles, assembly GCA_963855975.1. NCBI lineage: Eukaryota > Metazoa > Arthropoda > Insecta > Hymenoptera > Andrenidae > Andrena > Andrena chrysosceles. Next base: position 20,726,049 of record OY979767.1, read on the forward strand.
TTCCGCGCGCTGTTGTAACTTTGCAATCGTGTCTTCTCAAAGCTCGGTTATTCCTACTCGCGCTCTTTCGCGATGAACAATGAGTCCCCTGTCACACACTGAATAACGCGGGGCACAAAGTATTAATTAAAATTTTAATTAAGCGCCAGTGTAGTCGCGAAAGGAACTGTTCACTTAGAAGGTAAACGGCTAGCGCAAGTTCCTGATAATCAAATTCGAGACTGAGGCTGACACGCGCGTCTGAAATCCAGTATCGCGAACAGTGCAGTAAATGCTTTTTTCCTCTTGCCTTCCGCTATCAATAATTTCGGAATGGTAACAAGCGTAAATTACAATTGCCTCTGAAGTTCGGCGCGGGTGATAAATAAATTTTGAACTCCAAACGGGAACGTGGAAATGAAATATCATGAGAGTCTAAATAATTTAGTTCAGTTTTTGTTCCCAGAGGGTTACATATTACCTTCGCGTTTTGGCAGAGTGGCAGCTGCGTTTACACAGCCGTATATTCATAACCCTCGCGCGAATATCCGCCAGAAACTTTCTGAATGCCGTGTACGGGCTGTGACATTGGTTTTTCGGGAATTGCCCCGTGTCGATCGGCGTTGGTAAAATTTCATCGTAAACCGTCTTCTGCGAATTGCCACGCGCGTTATGAATTCTGAATGCTGGTCGAGCGATATTTCTCGCGATGACGATGGACGGGAATGATTTATGGTCGCACTTCGGCTGCGAAAGTAAAATACCAATACTACCCTCGTTCCCTCTTATTCTATACATTTCAACGCTCTCCAAAAGCTCGTCCCGGACTGAATAATTTGTGAAGGATCAAATGAAAATGTTCTCAAATCAGAAGGCTGGTCTAAAAGTAGCATACCAAAAGAGCCAATGACTAACATTACTTCCCAAGAACAGAAGTCCTTCACCTCTTCAACACTGCATACACAGAACTTCTTCGACCTTCGACCATTTCGATCTTCACCACCTTGTCGAACTTCAAACTCCTTGAGGTCTCTTCACAGTGTAACTTTGCAGAATCTATGCACCGTCAATATTAGACTTTATACTTTACACATTTCTCTCTGTTCTCTATTCTACATTTTCGCAACCCCCTGTATGCAAACATTCCACCTCGTCATCGTTCTCCTCAATATATTAATTTCCACATAGACGTGCATCAGAGCTAACAGCCAGTTGAGTAGAAATTTCGCGGGCGTCCTGCAGCCACGAGGAAAGACACGGCGCGCATACGGAGTCGCTGCATGGCCATCGAGGGATGTTCCTGATGCCAGGACAGCCGGTTAGGCCACGCATGCAGATGATGTCCCTTGGGCTATAGAAGAAGCGCCCCGAGTGCCCGCACGTCACCCAATTCGGATTCCACCGAAACGAGTCGTTCCTCGTCGCGATACTCGTTTCCAGGCTTCCAATAAAATGGAAATGTCTCGGCTGCTGACACCGTGGCACGGGGGCCCTGGAGTTTCGGCTACGACAGAGGGGGGTAGGTGGTTGGAGGGGTGGGCGGAAGGTGGGTCACCGGAGTACTTTATTGTCCCGCGGCGAAGTAAGCAGCATGTTGGCACGCGCAACATATATGGAAATAAACGTGGGGACCGGGAACCGGCACGTCCGATGTGGGACACCCCCTTCGATGGAACGCATCGAGTGCTTTTCATGGGAGCAGCCCTGTCTCGTAGCTTCTGTATCCCTGGCAAACAATTGAACTGGGACGTCACAGAGTGGGAAGGGGTAGGATTCGATACGTGTATCTAACCGTTGGAACGTTGGTCGTTCTTTTTTTGCTGGGCCGTGTCGATACGTTTCCAATAAGAATCCATCCCTTCCGAGGGATGGGGCGGATTCAATGGGAGCCTGTTGGAAACGTATCCTTCGGATGATGAATATTTTCCTCATCGGGAAGCGGTACTCTAGAGAAGATTTCGCAGCTGTACGATGACGCCGATGCTCGAGCAGAGTATTAGCTCCTAATTAACAGTTACATTTCGAGATTTTATAGCGGGGCGAGTATCGTGAATTCACGTCGACGCAGATGATGCGCTCGCCGTTGATCGAAGCATTTAATTACACCGCGTCTCGATTTTCAATAATGGGATGCTTCAATGTTTAATTTTATAAATGCACAATGATTGCCATTCGCAATTCGGTACGGCTAATGCACGTCGGTTTACCCGAGGAATTATGGAATGGAATAACGTTCTATGGGGGAACGTAATGATTCCACGTCCAACGCGTAATCACATCGTGTACGCGGCTGCGTTTGTTCGCGCTCAAATAATAACACGTGTAAACCCTTCGGCGGTAAATAATTCGTAAAGTAAATCCGATTAATGCTCATTGGATTTCAAATAATTGGGTGGGAAAATAACAGTGGTCATTGACTTTCTTCCATAAATCTCTGTGCCACGAAATTCAGTACCATCCGCGGCAACTAGCGTCACCAGAGACGACATTACGCTTCGTTCACCGAGCACGTCAGACTTACGATTATCGCGTAAACGAGGTGGAAGACTAAGGGAACGACAGGAGCCAAACAGAGAGGAGGGGGCCGGAGAGAATGCGCTGTTATCGAGCACATATGTCTCCGTGAGGGATGCAAACTCCCCATTTGTGTTGGCCCGCGTTAATGCGTTTCCAATAGCAATCTGTTCCATTTCCAGCGTGTTTATTCGAATAATTAGTTGCAGGGTAATCGGTGAAGAACTCCACCCAGACTGCTTCTTGCATCGTAACGAGCTTCGCCCATCGAAAGTAGGAAATGATCGATCCCGTTGAAACGTCACGCGACGAAGCCTCTTCCACTTTCCAAATTCGTAACGGGCTCGAACGTTTCGTTATACAAACGCTACCTGAGGGGAAACAATCGTCTGGTTGCGCGAATCTTGCGCGCCGACAATGATAACGTTTTAATTGAATTACATCGACCGCAACAGGGCTGCGCGTCCGAAGGGACGCGTCAAGTGCCTTTCATGAGACGAGGCCGCCGGTGTCTAGTCTACCGTAATTATTGTCCCGAACTGTGTAGCCTGTGGTGCTTCGCACGTAGTGCTGAGTTAACGCGACCACTTGGAATCGGAACGTTTTAATTAACGTCCAGGATTAAAGACAACCACGAAAGAGACGAAAAACTGTGGACACTGCGGTACTTATAAACGTCTTCATCGAACGATTATGTGACTTTCAGAATGCTTCTGGTGTGCACGTGTCTATCTCTATTAGGGTAATTGTGGGAGAGATGCCGCACTCGGAGAGACGCTGCACTATCGGTATTTCAAGGATATCGGTAATAAAACACATCATTGCCGATTTTATTTGTTTAAGGCTGTTCATTTGGGTTAGTTTGTCAAGCCAGAGCGTGTTTCCTGTATTATTGTTAAAGATTTTGCTGTTTTTCGAGGTAAGCCTAGCGTACTTTGCCTGAATAGTTATACGTCGCGTCTATTTTTACTAATATAGTAGCTAAAAATTCATATTTTTTCTTGATACATTTGTAATACGTTAAGGGGACCATGTAGAATATTTCCTTGGCAGAATGGGTTACTTTCGACTTAGCATGTGGAAATACGAAAGTGCGGCGCCTCTCCCAGGCATTTCGGATAGACGCCGCACTTTTATTTGGGATAGATGCCGCACTTTGATACTGTACTGTTTCGAAAACTAAGTCGATTTAAATGATGTTTTTAATGTTTAAAATACCGAAAAAGTTTTTTAAAATAGCTAACGTGGTATCTCAAGGCAAATTATTTATTTTTAAATGAATAATCTTATAATCGAAATATATTTGTGGACTATGTACTCTTTTTTCACATTTTTTTTTATTTTAATCTCAAGATGCCAACTGAATATAAAAAAAATTTCGAAAAGCAGATATAATATCTGTTCCTACTGTACCCATTTAATTTTCCAATTTTATAATTGTATAAAGTAAAAATGTTTCATTTTACTTTGTTTTTATTATTTTTTTATATAAAAAGTTAGAAGTAACAAGTTTAAATCGAAAATTAAACGTGTTTCGAAATGCGGCACCACTCCCACATGTGCGGCGTCTCTCCTACCAAACAATGTTTTTAGTTTCAATTTTTTTAAGCGTGACAAATATTAAAATTTTGATTTTCATTAATGCTAGTAGAATCACAAGATGTTGAACTAATAAGATATATCCTTGGAAAACATTTTCATTGCAAAATTTAGACACGGTGACAATTTTGCGTAACGTGCGGCAACTCTCCCACAATTACCCTAGATAGTTCTACACAGATAGTCAGACAATATTCTTAAACTATTGGAGATTGCGCCGTTGTCTCCTACGATCTATACTTTCCCACCGTTTTTATAATTTAGCACAGGTTAAAAATATTTTGCCTGGGAAACAGAAGGGGAAGAGAGTGTAATTGGAGAAGGGGCGGAAAGGTCGGATTTAAAAGATATTATCAAGGGCGCAGCTCTAAATTATTATGTTATCGAGTGCGTGAAATCACATCAGTTACGTTTGATAGGTCGTATCAAGGGCTTTCCGCGGGACAAAGCTGTCGGTGTCCACTAGTTTTGTCACGAACTGCCGTTACCCAAGGGGTTTGCAGAAGGATTAAGGGGTGACACGATGGACCGCACATTCCGCACATGTGCGACGTATCCGATCCTTTCACGTTCCTGTCACTGCTTTGATAAATCGGAATTAAAACGCATCCCCGTAGATACAGCCCGCCCCCTCCCACCACCCCCCGCCGTAGGTGAGAGACACCGTTTCGTTGTGGAGGATGTATTTTTCGAGACACAAAAGAGCCTCCCGATGACATGGAATTTCGATAAAAATGCACATAGAGAGGAAGAGGCAGGAGAAAAAAAAATCGATGTGAAAATAATTATTGAAAATTGTTTTATACCGTACCAAGCGATTCCCATACTTTTGGTCTACAAAATTTTCTTGCAAATATGTTTGCGAGCGATATCAAAGCAATAGAATTCTAATACAAATTGGTTTCAATATCTATAACAACTGTGTTTATTGCTACAATATATTGATAACTAGATGAATAAAAAGATCTTTGAATGAATTTTGAACAGAATTTGCTTCGTTGTATTATACACTTCTGTTATATGGAGATACCGCTAAACTCATTCAGATACATCGAATAAGTCACTAATTTAAAAACTATCAATTCTGTACGATACTGTAAATTTTCTCCCCAAGAGGTAACTCCTCCTATGATTGTTCGTAATCTTTTCTGCTCGCCTGACTACGCGCGGTCGAATTTTGCTTGTTCGAGCACGTAGCCAGACAATGTACGCCTGGCTGACCAACCACGGACCCATTCTACTTGCCGATCCACGTGCTCGGGTATTCTACTCGTCTGAGACGACTTGTTCACTTTTTACCTTTCTTTCTAACCCCGACTAAATTAGAACCTACGTAAATTCAGCATGGTAGGCCAAGATATTTCAATAAACGACGATTGCTTCTATTACCGGCTGGTAAATAGGGTACGAGAAATTCTAGAGACTTAAAAGGCGGTACGGTGGAGATACGTTATCAGGGAACGTGAGCTACTAGCGGCACAATATAATAGCGTGTCTAGCACATACTCGGCCAAACAGTAGCGAAGCAGCCGAGTCGTCAGCTCGCGCGAGCGTGTACACGCCGTTTCGCGGCCGCCAGTCGAGATATGCTCACTAGAAGCGTGTGCACGCATACCAATGAGCGTTGCGGATGGGAACGAAAGCGTCATAGTTGTGACTCAGTTTGTGCAGCACAAGCGAGAAAAAGATTTTACGAGCAGAAAGGGGGAAAATCGAATAGGCGTCCATTTGGAGGTGGCCGCGATTTCGAGAGCGGAGCACACGGGCCTGCCTGTGTGCCCGCGCGAACCTGAATGGCAATTTGAATAACGTGTGCGGGCAAAGTAACTTTATAGTGAGAGAATAAAAAGTACACCAAATTGTGTTACAGTGTTTAAAGGCGAAAAGAAACAACGTCGACCCGCGAGGATTATCGTGGGTAATAATTTCAAAGTCACGAGTTCAAAGATTGTATTCGAATTTTCTAATCATTTCGCAGTGATAGGAGTTTGTTGCTGGGATGTTTTCTGATCTGTTTAAGCAAGACACTCAGATATAAACTACTTGGGCTTCACAAACTACTCTAGTTCCCATAATGCCCTACTACCTTCTCACGACATTTCGATCGTCTCGGTAACGGTGCTGGGTTCAATTGAATATTCAAACGACTCTATGGTACGTAAGAAAAAGTATAGATTACAGGGGAAACGTTTAGACGTTTCTGTGCTCTTGGCAACCGACGCCGCTATGAATACTTGTATTCTGGCCAGCATCCAAGAAACATTACAATACGTTCCGCCGTTACACCCCCGACACATGTGTCACGCATACTCCCACGTCATTTATAAAATGTCTCATATAAACGAGTAGGTATTAAGATCCCACTGCATACTGAATATCGCGTTATCGTTCTAATAATTGATCGAGTGCACTGAAGTGTGTTTGCAAGAGAGGGAGGAGGACGTATTGGATTTCCATTCATTCTTATCCAATCGAGAGAATTGTTTCTCTTTATTATATATTTAAGGGTGTTTTTACCAGGTCAACGAACGGTTCGTTTGCAATCTTCCGTTCAATTAAGTTATCTTTGCGGCATAAGAGTATGCAATTAGCTCGATTTATTGGAGAAACGGGAACAAGAGGATCTCCGCTCTTCAAACAATCGTTTCAAATGATAGAAGCCTCCTAACCTCCAACCACCTGCGTAGCACGGCGGTATAGATTTATTTTATGCAACGACAAATAATTAATCCTTGACGAAAGTGTATAAGCAGTAAAATTCGCACTCTTACAAAATAGGTACGCACAGTTAGAATGTCGACAAATCGAGTTAAGGGTACTACTTAGACAGTCGTTTTTTGTCGAGAATGAAGCATTTCTTTTTGAATTAATTACAAAGAAATAAATTGAAGCTGAGCCTTGCTTTTCGCCACAATGTTTAGTAACATTATAAGCTTTAAAAAACGTGTTTCTTTCGCCAAAAATATACATTATATGTAGATAACGCTACAGATGAATTATTATAGAGACTTTTTAAAAAGTTTTCTTCTATTTTGCAGTGATAACTCAAAAACGGAGGTTCCAATCGATTTAAATAAAATTCGAGCATGTTCAGAAACTGTGTAGATTCGGCCTGAACCTAAATTGAATTTAATAAAAACTCTAAAAGAAACTAAAGCTTCACCTTTGTCTAACGAACAACGTATTTTTCTGAATATTCGCCATTTCGTAGTTCGCATTTTCATAATTTTGCTTCTTTTACAGGTTCCGTGCAGAAGCAGAGGTATTCTGCAGTAGAATTTACAGTCGCTGAATTTCGTTTCGTTTTGCCAAAATCGCACCAAAACAAAAGAACTTTTTTAAAAACCCTGTTTAATAATCCACTTGTAGCATCATCAAAATGGATATTTTTGGCGGAGCAAACATGTTTTTTCTCAGCTTCGATTTATTTCTGTGTAATTAATTGAAAAAGAAATGCTTCATTTTCCACACAAACGACTGTCTGGTACCCTTAAGTGCTTCTTAATATTAATATCGCCTCCCCAAGGCTCTCCGCAACTCAAGCACAACCTCCACCCTTATTCAAAACTCGCAATTCCACTACATTCATATTTCTGCGGTTCCATTACCCTGAAAAATCAACAGGCTGCGACATTTGTACATCTCGAAATGTAGGTACATAAAGTCGAAGAGGGATGACTCAGTGGAACGTAAATGAGATTGAAGAATATTAATTAAGACCACAGGAAGAAGAACCTAAGAAAAAATAGGCTTAAGCCCCGTTCTTCATACTTGCAGTCTTGTGCTCTTAGAAATTCAACGTTACCATCAACTTCCAATAAATTTTAACTGATTCAGTTCTATCGGTTCAACGCGATGTCCGAACTATATGCACGCTCGTAGATGAAAATGGGTCACCGCGTATATCGCGATCCCTGTTAACGATACTACGTGTACCGTAAAGTCGAAAACGCAGAGAAACGTGCCCCGGCCGGAGCAGCGCCGTTGGATGAGCATCGATTCCATCTATTCCGAGTAAATACAGAGCAGTTGAACAAGCGAACGAGTTGGATTTGTAATGGGTAATCGTCATCGAGCAGCACCGCTGCCGCGTAAGTTTCCTAGTCGCCGGGCGCACCGTGGTCGCCGTACAGGCGACACGGTTCGAAAGAAACGGCACATGAAAATGAATTTTTTCTCCAGCCACGCGAGATCATTGGGCAAATATTTGGTTTGGATCGTGGGTCGAGTGTGCTTTTAATTTCTCGCGCTTCTGTGCATAGGTGCCTCTGTTATGAAACTCGCCTATATCGAGTGTCTTCTATTTCAGGAACAAAGGTTAAATCCCACCTAAGCGGAGCCTCTCTGTACCACAAATATTAAATCAACGCTTAAACACAGTGCTTTAAATTTCGAATACACGTCTACGGTCACCTCGCACATATTCAATTGCACGTTGAAACAAAAACCGACCGAATTAGCATATCTGCAATTCGATAAGGTCACTCCTCACAAGCTCCAGGCAAATAAGGGGTTTCTTGAATATTCCCTTCGGAAGTGCACGGTGTAGGATCACGAGCGGAATACGTGTCTGTCCACGCGTGATACTAGATTCTGATTGGACGGGCCAGGCTCGCGCGTGTATCTCGATTCCGGTGTCAAGCGATCGCGACACGCGAACCTGGAGGGTTTGCTGCGGAAACGGGGCGGCTTCGTTTCGCCGGAGATAACGTATGCATGGAAGGAATCCTGATGAAAAGATACTCAGAATTGAATTTAGCGCGACGTGGCCGGGCATCGTCGTTACGTATAACGCTGTTTCAGCTGCAGCACTCGAGGGCCCGGCGTTTATGTAACGCTGCTCGCCAGCCTCGGTGGCTGCATCGCTTGCACGCGCGAAATTTTCGCGTATCCGCTAATGACTAACACACACCACTCGGCATTTGACCTTTCGCGCTTGAATAATTGACCAGAATTGGAGGCTCTTGTGTTGCACGGAGGATTCCCGTGAAAACCAGCTGCAGCCTTTTGGCTTTATAGCACTTAGCAATGGGATAACTCGGAAAGAATTTTTTGAAATTATTAAATTAGTATTCTGGAATGCTGGTATTTAATATCGAATAAAAAGCTTGGAGTGTTTTGAATCATGGATGAATAATAGAGCAGTCATTCTAGTTTTCAATAATGTCTGCAATTCCTGTAAGCTGGGTTATAGAAGGATGCTCGGATTGCATCGTTTCTGAAGTCCCTCTGAAGTATTCTATCTTGGTGTATGTATTTATTGTCCTCATCTTGGAGCAGCAAACAAAGGCGTAGAGTATCTGCGACTGGAAAGTAGAACGAAGCTCTAAATAAAGAAGAACGTTCCGTAGGTGCAGTCTTCGTAAGTTCTTCATTAAGTAAACTTAATTACCTATTTCGGGGGATACTATTCGGTTTGTTTTTTAAGTGAAGAACATCGTTCGTAGTAGTAGCACAGTTCGTTGTCTGCGATAAGAAGTGAAAATGAGAGAAAATAGCACTCGAAACAGGAATTTTCCTACACTAACATTTTTATTTCCTCGCTTTCACTTTCAGCAGGCGATAAAAGTCTCTGACCCACGCTTCACTACATTTTAATCGAGCACTAGTCGTAAAAAGCTATGTACCTAGTGACATGTTATTCGAATGGACGTTCGTGTTGCGTTGGCTATCCTTGCAAAGATGTTTACGACGTTGCACGTCGTCGAATTTCGACTCCAACCTTTAAACCACCATTCGTTTAATCATTTACCACGCCACTCGGCGAAAGGGCGTCGAATGTCCTTTAGGTGGAGCGATTCAAAGGGTCGAAGAAGTGTTTGGTACGTGTCGAAGAAAATGAACAAGCAGACAAAGCTAGTGGGGAAAGTGCATCGCTGTAAAATGAAAAGGGAAACTACTGTTGGTGATGTGAACTTGTTAGACATTATTGAACAGAAATCTCGATCAATTGTAACCGGAAGACATCCCAACATTCCAAAGACACTTGTAAAGCTTCTTACAAATAATTACCTAGAATTAATTCTTTAGTAAATATTCACCCCCTTAGGGGAACTGTACAAACTCAAATAAAATCCATCGCAACACCTTATCCACGGATCTACATTTAACACACGTTTCAAAATTTAAACTGCCTCTTCCGTCTCTTTCATCCGAATCCCAGAAAATACCAGTGAAATGATATACGTTCTCAAGTTCTCAAGTTCAAGAGTCATCGTCTCACAAAGGCCACTAAATGGAACTTCTCGATTTTCGAGGGGTTCCTTCGACGTCTGGGTTCCATCTGAAAGCGAGAGTTTTGACGAATGTCGTGGGAGTAATTCCTATCGAAATAGAAAGTGTATCCATTGACTACACCCTTCGATCATAGAATGGTGTCGAATGGGCCTTGAGAGCCGAAATATGTAGCCAGTTTTCGCACGAGGCACCCTATACCACCTTTCCTGCTTTTTGTAGAGAGTCAGCGACGTGTACGCATCGTCGGTCGTTACGTTATACTGTCGCAGATTCGCGCAGAATTTAAAGTCTCCGGCAACGACAAGATGGCCAGCGAGTTTAAAATTAAGGCAGTGGTATCGCGGTCGGTGTGCACTCAGGAATTTAACAGCCTAGTGTAAGTACACACTTAGTGGAGTATTATCGTGAACAGGATGCCCGAGTGCGCGGCTGCGAAGCGTTGAGAACCAGGAAAGAGTATTGTAATCACTTTACCGTAACATCAAGATAACGTTACGCTAACCGCGAGTGGATTTCTTACTAATTGTGCTACCGAGGTAAAAATCTGTGTCTGCGGAAATCTCAGCGCCCAGCGTAACGTGCGCAACAGCGGGGCGCAGTTCAGGAATAGCTTCAGCATACAGTATTCAGCATTCAGTAGAAAGTCTCATGTAAGCGAATGTCCTGTTTTACCTCGATTTTAAGCTAGAGTCAGTCTGCGTTAGAAGAATTCGTTGGAAGTGTTGGAAATTATCCATTGACATCGTTTTCACATATTTCATATTTCACCTCGCAGCCACACCGTTCCATTGACCACGGACAAAGGAACCGAAGGATACCTACCATCATCCCCAAAATAAAATTATCACAAAGACCATCAGACCGGATATTCATCATGAATGCTGCCATTACAGTGGTCCCGGGCACGAGATTAACGCGAAATTAATTACAAAGCCGGATACAATTCGTGCTCCTCTCGTTTAATAACCCCCACTCCCAAACACGCTGTTTAAACGACTTTTTCCGCGGCGGCGGGGGAGCAATTTATCTCGCCCGATAACGTTGCGACCCCCCTCCCCCCAGTATTATTGCATGCTGCGTCGCATCACTGGCCGCCTCGAATTGCGATACGCTAGCTGTTCGTAGAAGAGCGTGGCGCGTGCGACGTCGTGCGTGCCGGGCAATTTGGAAATTAAGGCGGCGCCGGTAAGCGAGCGTCGTGTCCATAAATTCACGGCTCCGCGCGATCGTACCTTCATGCCCGGTGCATTATCGCGGGTACGTCTCTCCTGCTTGCCGCGAGACGTTGCAGGCCGGCTCGGCGGGCGACGATTCAGTGATTTAAGGCGTCCGTGCACGGACGCGAGCGACGCGCGGCGCGTCACGCGAGTTGCGTGTGCGTCGCGACGCGTCACGCGTAACGTGACTAATGCGAAAGCAGTGAAAGCAGTACGACCCCGGGCTGAGAGGGAGAAGAGTGGACGGAAGTGGTGATTGGATGGCGAGGATTATGGTCGGCACTGAGGGGAAGGGCGAGTAGTATAGCAGGAGGATTACTCGGGCGCTTGGTAAGTGGTGAGACTGTATGACTGGGCTGACGTTCGTTCAGTAGCGTGAAAGATATTCTTAGTTCTTACAATTAGTGATGTTTTGGTGAAAGGGATTTGGATGATAGATTAAAGTAGATTTAACGTAAGTTAATGGCAGGGGAGAATGTTTATATGAAGATGCATGGATCAGGAATATCAACTCTATTCGACGATTCCCACGATCTACGCTAGGACTTGATAATATATCTCATTTATTACTCCTATCGTAAGACACTCTTCCGTTTCACATGCCCAGAAACAGGATCAGCAACGTCGGCAGCACGCGCACTTCAACCGCGGATCGTCTTAAGCGGCATTAGAATTCCGTGATGCGTCGACGGTGTAACGCTCGTCTCTTATGAATTCCATCGAAATGCTAACATTTTGCAGCGACATCTCGCGCGTCACGAGGAAATAGCTGGCGACGTGTCGGCTGACACGCGTCTCAACTAAATTCGTCATTGATCTCGAGCACGTTGCCAGTAAGGCTTTCCGATCGCGTCTCTCCCCCGCCGAGGGTGGTTGGGGTGAAAGGCTTCAGGAGGACGCTTTGCTCCCCTGGGACCATAGGAGCCCCATCCCCCTTCCCGTCACCACCCCTCCTCTTTGCGTTGGAACATTTAAAGGCCGGGTCTGCGCACGTACGCGAAAAACGAAAATTGTGGCCTGGTCGTGTGACAGGCGGAAGGAAATGGAATTTTCGCACCTGCAACCCACACCACGGGGCAGGCGGCGAAGGGACGCTAATGCCGGCGTCTCTCGTTTCTCACCCCCTCGGTCGGAAGAAAAAAAAGGTTTAGTCACGTTCGCTCGAGCATCGATCCGCAGGCGGTCATGAGACATCGAAACCACGATTCACGTAAACTTCCTTACGCCTCCAGCGCGGAGACTTACGACGATGAAACTGTTCATGAATCGTTAACCGGCGTTGCGAAAGGTACCGTTTCGCCATGCAGGATGATGTAAAGGTGTCGAAGAATTTAAGGGCCCGTGGTGGTAGCGGAAATAAATGGAATTTACCGGTCAAAGCACATAGGTTCGCTAGTTCTCCGTCGTCAAAATTATTACCGATATAATATACCGAATTATAGCAGCGATAAAATAAAACACCCTGTATATCCAGGTCAGCTTATTGACGATACTCTCGCGCGTTAAGTTTCCATTGGCACATAAAAATAAATTGAGCTTTCTGAGTCTTATGAATGACGAATTAATTCGTCACCACGTATTCAAATCCCCTGGAACTCTATCCGACATAGTTCTCCAATCCTCTTTGACAGATGTACTATTTATAAATGCAACATTTCCACATTTCCTGGGAGCTTGTGTACTGCATACTCTTTAAGCTTTTGCTCCTGTGTTTGGCGCCGCCTCGCTACAAAAGAAATCGTTCCCTGGTAAAGAGAAAGGCGCGCGAGTGAAATTTCGTCCACCCACCTCGGCCTTCCCGACCCTCCAACAGTTCGTTTTCGTTGCTCTTGTCTCAGTTCGCCGCGCGACGGGCCACTTTTGCGATTAAAGTTTAAACTTCGAAGCGGCGGTCGTCGTCGGACCCGCTACCTTGCCGCGCGCTCTCCTGACCGACAGCTTCTTAAGCAAGGGCAAGAAAGGAGTACTTGAAATAATTTCCCTGGAGGTCGGCCGTATATAAACGAATACAGACCGCCCTTATTGCGGCGAATACGCTCGCCGACTCGCGGTACAGTTGCATTAAGAATGCGTGGAATAAATTAGACGTGACTCGGAAAATTGGTTATTCAGCATCGCGCTGTTCATTAGGGGAGCTAATAAAGCCGTTGTAAAAGAAACTGTGCCAGTCTTGATACTATCGTCCTACATCCGGCGGATTCTGGCCTCTTTAAAATTTACAGAATTTCCTCGCGAACCCCTGGTAAAGTTCGCAGGTCGCCCCTTTGTGGAGAACACCGTCCGCGCCCGCGAGAATTCGGTTAGCAAGGGAAGGAACGAAATTTAGCGGGAGCTCGCAGGTGGATCTTCCAAAAAATGAAAGGTCAATTTAAAGTATCTTTTTCGTTCGCGCCGCGCCACGCGAAAAGGGTTTTAAAAATTCACAGCGTTCGCCCCAACTTGCAGCGGAAGTTTCATTTAAATTCAATGACCACTATTAGGGTAATTTCTTAATGAAACAGGTCCTGGAACGAGTTCGAGGGAAACGCTTGCGTCGTCACAGCGGCAACGGCGGAACAGAGAACCCAATGGTTAGCTTGTTCGCTGTAAACGACACGGTTACACTTGTACACGGGTGCAGTTTACATTCTCTACGGTTATAAATCAACGAACTAAGGCGACGCACGCGGCAAGTAGTTACCGTTTGAACAAATTTACATTGCGGAAATCGTGTGGTCCTCCATCAAACGACAAACCAGAATTCTTGTACCTAAAATTTCAAATTGCTTCGAACGGAAATTGACTCGTTTTACAACATGTTTCTGTATTCCCTTTTATTTCACCGATTCTCGTTTATTCCTCTTGAATTTGCGTGAAAGGAATTCGTCGAATTCACGCGATGCTATTACACGGTGCTGTCGCGTCGTAAATTGAAAATCAACAGGCCGCGCGTGTTTTTTTCGATATCGTGGCTCATTATGGGCTCGCACATTTCTTTCCTTTCAATTTGATTATGTCGAGGGTTAATGCAATTTTGACGTCCGCCTGCCAATGAACGTAGATTATTACGTGCTGCGCGCGCAAAGTGATTGGACGGATCTTTAGCGATTTTAATTCGCCCGCCCCGTAATAAAGGGAGGCTGAAACGGACGCATTCCAGCGAGCTCGTAAATGCGCTATCGTAAATTCGATATGTTCCGCGCACTCATCTCCAGCGACTTTAAATTTACGACGAGCCTGCAGGAATAAATTACCAAAGCGGCGCGATAAAACACACGGTATCGTGCTGGCAGAAGTTCCGCCGCGCGTTAAGTTATTTTGCACTTGGCGAACTTGCGTCTTCGAATGTTTGTTTGACTTGCTTCGGGGTTGACACGTTCAGCAAGAGGGAATTCGTGTTAATTGAATGAAAACCTGGTGCCTTTTGTGCCTCACAATTGCCGTCAGCTGAAGCGAATAGTGTACAACGATGCTTTGCCTCCAGTTGCTTAATGCTTCCTGTTATTGTGGCAGTTGTCCTGCTCTACGGTGCTTTGTGGTTTTCTGAGGTACGTTCATGATTTCTTTTCGCGAGGGAAGAATGGCGAAGTGCTTCGTCAGAGGGAAGAACAAATTATACGAAACGTTTAGGAATCTTTTTCCTATATTTCTTCTTTGTTCTGCCCCTTTCGAACCGATGGAGGAAGAAAAAGAATTACCTGACTTCGCGTAATATACGAGAGGTTAAACGTAAAACGGTCCGCAGGACACTTCATTGAATATTTATACAGAATCTACATAAAAATTTGGGACAGGAGAGCACTTACATTCTTCGCTAAATCCTATTTATATCCTCGCGTGTATTTCCTCCACGAGTAAAGCGATGCAACATGCTAATAAATACCAATATAACCGCCATGATTACACTTTGGGGCAATATAAATGATGAAAACCTCTGTTCTAGAAAATTTTAACTTCATTGCTAAACAAATGCCAGTTAACCACATCATACAAACGATATTACCTTCGGGATCAATTTATCAAAGTAAATAACATTTATTTCAGTGGAATGCATGCGGAGTTTCTGAATATTCCTATCAGGTTTGATCAATGAGCATCGGGTTTGATCAACCCCAACAACCCCAGCTTCCCTGCTTTCAATTATTCCCACCGTTACCAGCAGCGTAAAGAACGTTGCGCCCTTACACCGTAATCTCCGACGCATCCATCATGCGCGTGTAGTAGGTAACCTCGATGCAAGCTCCAGCGAAGAATATTTCTTCCAATTCTCCCGGGATAACAGACGAGTTTTCAAGTTTCCGAGTTTTCCATTTACGACTGTTGGTCTTCGGTTTGCTGTAGTCTCGCAAAATTGACAATCCCTATTCACTGTAGACGAATCCATCGTTGTAGAAAAAGATGATTCAAACTCGTAACTTCCGTTTGCCGAGATTGTTTACACTATATTGCTTCAACCGAGGTACCCAAGCTTTTTAAAGAATGTTATATTATTATTATAGGTATCCTTCTTCTTCAACGAATAAGTAATTGCTGCTTTCAGAACTATGCTATTGCTGTGTTATTTTATATCACGGCATAGGATGCTGTGAAGATCGTAAAACTAATTCAGGGTTGAAGGAGCAATCTCGAGCAGCCAATATGACCCTTTGCTTCGCCTATAGCCAGCAGGAAAACGGAATTTGAATGGGAAGGATAGGTGAGACGCGCGACGATCCAAACGAGAAGCATCTCGAAGGGGTTCGGGCGCATGAATTTCTTGCTGCCGGTTCAGCCAACTTCCGGCATTTATATCGGGCTCGATCAATAATGCATGATGCTCCCATCGAAGCGGCCTGGGACGGAAGTATCGGCGAAATGGAAATGGACGCCGGACCGTGGGTTTTTTTTTTATTCTCGCCGGGGAAAAATCTATGCCGCGGATCGATTAGTTTAATTGAATAGCCATGGATATAATGGTGGATCGGTGAAAAATATCGCGAAAGCCCGGTGAAAAGCCACCCGTCGCTCTGCAGGGATGAAAGGATCGTATAATGTTTATCCGGTTTTAATTGGAATTTGCGCGTAGAAGAGAAACACAGGGCTGTTTCGATGAAATCGTTACGTTTGATGGGCCGCCACGGTACATGTGTAAATTGGCGTGGCTGTCGTACGGTCTTTAGTCCACTTCGGAAACTCTTCCGTTCTTTTTGTCCCTGTATTTTTGACATATAGGCAAGAGGCTACGTGTGTTTTCCTGTGGACCTGCACTTTTTCCACCCGTTAATAGATAGTTCTCGTCAACGTCAATGTCAACATCATCGCGACGTTTATCGGGAACTCTTTCGATAGCAACAATGTGGCTGTCGACCTGGGAACTTCCAATCGATCGACTCGATTCGTTACGATAGTTGCATCTACAACAGAGTTGTTGCGATCGTAAAATATCGTCCCATTGGAGAAGTGTTTCAAGACAGATTGTGGTAGAAAATTGAGGTGATTACCATAGTTATATTACCCTATATGTTTACACTAATAATACTCGAAAATTAGTATTCAAACACATGCCTTCAATTTTTTTCCACTACTGCTCACTAGTCTAGTTTCCCTTTGCAGCAACATTCGTCGACTTATACCATTGCCTCAGTAATCAACGCCCTCTTTTAAATCTTTCATGGATCACAAAGTATAACATCCCGTGTCAAACGCGAAATAGTTTCCACAGTTCCGTTCTATTTCCATAATTAAACCACACGCGTAACTCCATCCCCGATTCATGCGCTTTGCGCTGGAAAACGTGGCCAACGGGGGCCAGAAATTTCAGACCACGAGAGGACGTTACTCGACTGGAGCCAGCGATCGTTCCCAGGACAATTCCCGCGGTCCTTTAAAAGTTCGGAAAATATAGCAAGCTGGACGACACCGAACAAGAGCATTCCGCCGTCTTTCGCTTATTTCTCGGCCGTCGGAAGTCTGCTCACGTCCTCATCCGTTAAACTACTTCCTCGGCGAGCAAACATCCAATAATTCTGTTCGTGCTTCTTTCCGTGGGGCGAGGCGTTACAGTTAAGGTGGATTCGTAAGGACTCAATTACTCTGGACGAAGCAGCCCTTGCCACTTTCTAATAGGGACGTTGAAGAATGTCTTGGATGATTATCTTTCTGGATCAGAAGAAAAAGAAATTCATCCGCCTGTCCTCTGTCAGCTTTACTTGGGGAGAGCAAAATGTCACCTGGACACTCTGAGACGTTGCAATCAATTTTTGGATGAATTTGCAACCCTTCTTTCGTCCACAATAAATTAATATCTTTCTTGATTATGATTGCTCGATTGCTTGGGAAGTTCAAGTTTCTGACGTAAGGACTTCAAACATTTTTCTGAGTAATAAGATTCACGAAGAACTAGGATTCTGGATTTTAATAAGTACGTTTTTATTTGGCTCGAATACACCCGATGTTTCGTCGACGTATCGTAGATCCGCGTAAACGTCAGATTTGCCAGATTTGTGAATAGCGACGTGCTTTTAGACTTCCACGCAGTTTCACGTCATCATTTTACGATGTGTCCGAGGGATTCAGGAAACCGTTCGAAAAATCTCTATCGGCTTCTTTCTGGGATCTTCCAACCTTCAGAAGCTTTTAAAAACGTATCGAGAAGAGAAGCAGTAAATTCGCTTCAAACCTCAAGCACACTCGAACGAGAACAGGCTTGGTAGCCCTCGAAGACTCCAAAACATTTTCACTTCGTGGACAACTATTCTGAACTCCAAACTATTTCGAACTTCGCCCGGAACTTGTTTAAACGTTAAACTCGCGTGACTATACAGGAGTCAAGATTTGTGTGCCATAAGGCATCGGCGTTGTTTCTCAAATCTATTCATGTCAAGCTACTGCGAGAATCTGTTACCATTATTTTTAAAAGTAAACGTCAGGAAGCAAAACATGTATTTCATTTCAATAACCTTGATTTAAATTCCATTTTAGTCCCGCGTATTTCCTGTTGTGTGTTGATGGTCGTGGATCTGTTTGCGCGGAAAATTGTTCGGACTAACGCGTATTTCCCGCGATGATGGAAAAACTCCCGTTCCCTTCGGCTATGAAAAACAATCATTTAGATTTATTTGAAACAAAAGTGTTGTACCGCTCGTCGGGCGGAACAAGCCACACCGTCCATTAATCTCGAACCCCGGCTATAAACAATTTGCGTATGGCACGGAAACGTAACAATGCGCGCCGGTTAATCACGTGAGTGCCCCGTTCTATCTGTAAATTGACTATTGATTGATTAGTTTCTTCTGTTTGATGAACAACAGCGAGAGCCATTACGGCGCACACTCGATTATTATTTAGACCTTTGCGCGTTCACCGTGCCCGATCGATAACAATTTTTCTTCAATACACAGCTCGCATTTTCACGGTCTCTTTTTTTTTTGTAACCCCTACCAGTGCACGGCCTGCGTGCGTGCTTCGAACGAAGCGGCTTCGAAATTTCATAAAATAACGCCACCCCCTTTCGCTCGGCATCGCGATTTTAATTATTACACGATTTCCTCGGGGGTATTAACTGGGACTATTTTAAAGGTACCGTAAGCCACGCGCAATAAATAATTTCTTCCCTTCGCTTTTGTTCCGTCCTCCTCACTGCTCTCCCAACGTTCGTGCAAAGCACCAGGTGTGAGCGGCAGAACAGGGCGTTGTTACTTTCATATTAAAAGGATTAATGCAGTTAGGGATCTACCGGTTCCCGTCGAAATATGCCTCTCGTATATTCACCGAACGCGAAATTACGAGGCTGGGACGGGACACGCCAATTTACGGTGGCCCCTGCCCCCGATTGTACACAGTCTAGCAATTAAATTCTAGGACTGAATCCATCATACGCGCGTGAACATTCAGAACTTCATTGAGAAGTATGGGAATTTTTTAGAGTTATCATTCAGCGTGTTACGTGTAGTTATAGTTCCTTCTGCAAATATGTATGCCAGAAGGGTGCCTCCTATTTATTTAAAATTCAAGTCGCGGTTGCAATAAATAAGCTTGATATAAATTTTTCATGCAAGAGAAAATTTGTTCCTCAATGTACATCAATAAGAACAGTTTTTAACAAATGCAAGATTCCAAAGTCAAATTTCCAAAAAATTCCCTCATTTCTCATCAATATCTTTGTTATAACCTTGAAGTTTATGCTGGAGGATCTGAAGATTTGAAGAGTTCAGAAGGCTTGCACAGGCAGCCAGCACGAAAAGAAATGTAACAAGAGTATCACCTGACATTAAATGCAAATCAATTAGGAAAGCCAGCAAGTACTATGTTAGTACGCTTCTCGCGACAAAAGCAGGTGCACTGATTATCGATTTTGTCTGGTAAAGATGGGGGTCGACGATCTGCCTCTGCAGCAATGGTTTCATCGTGGGGCACTTGGGCGATAAATAATGTTCAATCAACCAAGGATGAAATTTTTGACGTATAATGGGCTCAATCTCTGTCACGATTTGAAGGGGGCATCACAAAATTCAATATTTGCGATAGTTGGGCGGGGAAGTAATAAAAATATCCTTTACAGATTGACATCGCGACTGACACGTGAGATCCGACAATAATTTCGATTTACCTTCTATATTTTTGGACAGTCATAAACCTCCCGCTTCTAGAAATTGAGATCCAAAAATGATTCGGAGTAGTTTCAAATTCCCTTCGCTCGACTCGGAAATAATTTAGAAATTTCAACATGCTATGTAAGTTGGCCATTCAATATATTACGGTAAGAATATAAATATACAATTGTATTGCTTGCATAATATTTCTTTCCTTCTTAATATTTATTTTATTCCCTTCTCTTATCCAGAAGCAGGCCCTACAAATTATTCTAATCAGAGTAATAAACACGCGTACAATTTTGCATAACATTAATGGAAATAATGATTGGGTCACGGGCAAGGTATTTCACAGGAAAACAATATTATTTGTATCCCCAGTTTGTGTAGCCGGATAAAAATGTTTTCCACGCGTTACAAGCTGAATTAAAGCGACATTCCACGCGAACGGGAAACTTAACGAAAAAAATTCGAATGCAGTACTTTCGTTCGCGTGTTCGTTTCACGTTACCCATACTTTTATCACAGTCGTGGGCACGTACCTTTTTATCGTATTACAGCCTGTTTTATTCTTTGAACATTCGGGACAACAATCGATTATTGGTCGAATGAAATTTTCATCTCTCTCCTCGCTAAAATTAGTGCACCGACAAAAGTACAATCGACGCGATATGCAGTTGCTTTATTTTCTCGTGCTTCGTGCACGGTTACCGAGAATTCGGTAAACTCTGTAAAATATTTCTAACTACGGCGAACTATCTTCTTCCATGTGGCTCCAGTAATGGGAGAATAATATTTGGAATTAATCAAAATTAATTAGCTTCACCGATCGAGCTCTGTGTAATTTAACAAAGATTCTGTTGCATTAACAACGAATTTGATTTCAGACAATTAATATCGTCACGTAGCTAATCGATAATTGTATAAATTATTACCAGTTCTCTCCTGGCTGAAATAGAAATGTAATGAATAATTTTCTTACAACACTTGCAATTTTCGTAATCATCTTCGATCACGTTTCCTTTTAATTGCGCTTTAATATTGGATTCAAGTGTTCCATTATGTACAATCTTCCAAGAATGATACAGTTAGAGAGAAGTATGAATCCTTTCATCCCCGAGATTTTCTCGGGATCTTGTCCCACACTTGGAATTATTACTTCAAAGCAGGGTTTTAAAAAAAATGGAATGTCGTATTTCACCTCGGAACGAATGTCTACCCTACAATGCTAATTCCTCTCGATAGAAGGATTAGGTAGGATACCGTGAAACGTGTCCCGAAGGATTAACGTGTTATACCCGAATCCAACCCTCGTCACATTCAACCCTCTGACTTTCTTCCCGCCGAATTCGTGGACGCGTTGACACAGACTTTGCGCGAAATGTAAATCGTTCGTTGAAGATGCTCCTTTCCGAACAGACATCCCCTTTACCTTCGTATTTTTATTCTACAGTGTTCAAACGATGATAAATTGCAGAAGCACCACGCTAATGAACGAAAATACTCGAAAATAAAGGTGACCAGCTACTGGTGCCGGTAATCTCGCGGAAAATTCGAGTGGCAGCAGGGTCAAGAGAGTGTTTCACATCGGATTAACGTCGCAGTCGTGACCCCACCCCTCCTGTACCTCACCCTTCGGCTTTCCCTTGCAGCAGAGTCACGAAGGGCACGCAATACAGCACCCTCTTCCTCCGTCTTTCCTCTCTCCCCCTTTTAGCGTAGCACACTCCACGTTTCCTCACCTCTCTCTGCCCTTAGCTTTATCCGATGCTCGGTCACATCGTACATATCCATCGAGATAGCGCGTCGATAACGACCGTTCGAAGGAGTAGCTACGGTGTTCGTGTCGCCCACGCATCGAGAGACACGTCTACGATGGCTAAGTAACGCGAAACGACGCGGGAACTGTCGTTGCTGGGAATCGATCGGTGTTTTCATTTCCATTAAGGGTTTTGTGAAACACTACCTTCTGTCGCTTTGGACACAGGAAACGGTTTAGATTTATGCTTAGCCCAGTCAGGGAGATCCATTTTCAATGTAGCAATTATTATTGTTAATGGAAGAAAGTAAATTGTTGTTCAAAGCCACTGAGAGGATACTCACCACTATCGCGTCTGTTGCATTTGCTGAGCTTGACGAGTTGTTGAAATATTATTCATCTGTATGTAATAAAACACTAATAATATATTAGCTTATCAGCTAAGCTTATAAGCCAAGCCCTAAGCTTATCAGCTTAGCTGCAGTATAGAAGTTGCTCGAAATATAAAATGTCAGTTGACATTGAAAGCAAGATTTTCATAAAAGTTTGATAGTTCGAATATGTAGATTTTTTTAAACTTGCAGTTGTCGCTACAGTGGCTCATTCTTTAAACTCTCTATACCTATCCCATCAAAACCGAGAACGATTTTTCACGGATACGGTTTGTGGAAATTCGTTTTTCAACTGGCGTTAACGATTAGCTCGAAAAAGGTACGGCGCAGTTTGATTGAAAAACGAGGACAGCTGCAAATGAAAATTTTTTGCGACTATTACTGTGAAATTCCTCGAAAAAAAAGCTTTAGTTTTATAAACTCGTGTATCAGCTATTTGATTCGCCTGTAAGCGGATTCTGGATTACTTGATTCCTATTTGCGCTGT
Organism: Andrena chrysosceles; assembly: GCA_963855975.1. Lineage (NCBI taxonomy): Eukaryota > Metazoa > Arthropoda > Insecta > Hymenoptera > Andrenidae > Andrena > Andrena chrysosceles. Next base: position 20,748,782 of record OY979767.1, read on the forward strand.
ATCCGGGTTTTGTGTTAAATCAATCCCTCTTTCGAGAGAAATCGGTATTTTATTTCGCCCCTTAATTGGCCCGATGGCGATTGAACGTTGACGCCTGACATTTAAATTGTTTCGCATAGGAAACCGGAACATATAACGAATAAAACTCATAGGATTTATATTTGATTAAAATCTGACGGGGAACAAAAAACTATCCGCCATCGAGATGAATTGAGAAGAATTTCCTGAACGTTTCAACTTGTCAGCTGAAGGTGATAACAGTTATTCAAGATAGCTGTGCTATGCTCAGCCAAAAATTACCAATTTTACACCTTAATAAATAATCAGAGAGCCACGACTACATGGTCTAAATTAAATAACAAGCATTTGAAATCCAAACAAAGAAGTATTCTACAATTTAATGCTGACTTACCTTCCAACCGCACAACTACGACGTTCCCTCCGAAGGATTCTTCCCAGAAATTCCAGCGCTGGAACATTCTCCATCTAAACCTCCGAAATAGCACACAGTCCGAGTAAAAGCAAACTAAACGAAAGAAGCACGAGCGCCCCAATGATATAGAATTAGTGAGAGAAGACAGTAGTCGCGTGCCACGTTGTCTTCTTGTTGCCAGGGCGCACGTGGGTAGTCGCCGGACGTCCCCCAGCAGATTTAGGGTCGCAAGGGAGGACAACAGGTATAAAAGTCGAAGCGCTGAGTATTTATTGAAAACGAATCGCTATGTACAAACGTATTAAATACACGTGTGCCTCTGTGTGACATTTATACAGGGATAGGTCGAAGGTGTTCCGAGTGCCAACCACGCACCATAGTCAATACGCTCGCCGATAACAATAGATAACCGGCCCCGTACCTGCGGCCGTGCGCGGCCAGCTTATTTGCAACCCATTTCACCGTGTTTATATTTGCACGGGGAGATTGGCAGTTGCGTCGTGTTATCCGCGGAACCACGAATCCGCGACGTGTATTTGCCTAAACGAGGCTCGGCCGCGTTCCTCCGCCTTTGCCAGCGAATTCTCACGAACAGCGATAAACGGAGAAGGAAGTTATGTTCTTCATCTTTCGAAGAAGGGTCTAGGTACATCTAGAGCTTTGCGAATGAACGTCCTTCAAGGTGGATCCTATATCATTCGAAATTTTGAGATGGCAGATGTGTGCAGAACCTTTTTCTTTGCCACGGAATTATCCTAGCGGGAAGGCGTTGGACTTCGTTATTTCAGCTTCCTTCGATCTCCGTTAATTAGATTTCTTTGATTAGATGTTACGCGCAGGTTGATAATTCCGCGTGTTTATTGGCTCCTTTGATATGAAATTCACAGTGCAAGGAGATTCTTAATCAGTATGGGATAGATTCCACGGAGAAGGGACTTCAACGGCAGACGTTTGATACATGGTTTATTGCTGTTGGTGAAAATTCGTCAGGCAACTCACGGGTGTAGATATCGATTCCGATGTTTCGCTTCTGCGGTCCGCTCTCGGGCTGCAAAAAGCGAAAGCTCGGTTGGCAGTGCGCGCGTGCACGGCCGCTGGGAAAAGGGTGGAGAAAAACCGCGGTCGTGTTTCATAACGAAGGCAGCGGATATTAAATTCCATCGGCAAACGGCGGAATTCCCTCGTGTACGCGACACTTCCGTGTTCACGACTTTTGTTTGCGACCGACGGTCCGACGAAACCCGAACATTCTCGTTGCGTAAATACGCGCGAAAAAGGAAGCTTCGTTTACCAAAGGAACGACGGGGATCGGTTTTGCAGGTGGTGACAGCAAAAAACGTTATGCTCGATACCGGGGGACCCCTCGAATTCTTCTGGAAAAGAAACGGGAAAACGAGGTCCCTTTGAGAACCCAGAACTACAAATCCTATGTGCTGCAACGTGCAGCTTCCTGTTTCGCGTCGAGCCTAGGACTGCCATCTTTTTATGTTACAAAAACTGGATATTCGTTGTAATATTGAAGGTCCTAACGCTGGAGGAATGTATGCAGAACCGTTAACATATTTTAACACACAAAATCATTCTATGAAGAGTAAAGAGTGGAGGCTCTAATCGGAGAACAGAAATGTATAGTCAAGAATTGAATTTTCTGTTGAAAGTCAGAAAGATGGCAATCCTAATTGAGTGACAAGATGAATTAATTTCGGAAGGAAGTAGCTCTGTTATTAGAATTCTAAAAATGTTTTTAACCCTTTAGCGATGTTTGCACTAAATTAAGAACATGTTTGGAATAGTTTTCTTCATTGAAGAAAGATTAACCTAACTGTATTCATTTGTTTTGTGCATTTTAACCACTGAAAAAGTATTAACAAAAATTAATTTTTTTATATAAAAATATAAAAATTCAAACCATATTTAACAATAAAAAGAAAACGGAATATTTTTCCTTCAACGTGATCTACGTGCCGGCGCTAAAGGATTAAAGATCTTCATAGATCTTATTGTGCCTCGTGTGTTTCAGTTAAAATAAAATTCAAAATAAAAGTGATGAAGTGGAACTCCGTTTCTTAGACTCGGAGGGATCGAACGGTATCGTGAAACGTTAAATCCTGTTTTATAACCGACCTCGTCGACTTTGAAAACCAAAAGGCGTCCTAATAACAGTTAATTAACCATTTTTTCGGTGAATGAATGAATTACATCACGTATACTCGCGGGTTCCGTTATTACAAACTGTACAAATGTTTCTCACGACTCGTAAGAATTATCGCAACGATGGAATCGTTTAGTGATTAGTCCAATGAATTCTCCTCGCCGCTTGACGTTTAACGATTTATGATATATATATTTTTTTATATATATTTATTTCTCTCTCTGTTTTCTTCTTTTTCTCGCTGTCTTTCTCTTCACTCTCTCGCTCACTCTCAAACATTCGGCTCACACTGTAGGAATTCTTCCTACAAAGAGAAACATTTTGCGAGAAGAACGAAATATGCGCGGCATGTTCGATTTCGTGATATTTACAACATAATAAAATTCCTCGTATATTATATCCTTCAAATTGTAGTATATGTAGCTCGTATCGATCTCCTCGTATTTTTCACATTCCCCTCGAATAGGATTAAATTATTCTCGTCGAATGAATGATATGTCAATGATACGATATTCGACCCTTAAATAATCACATTCGTTTCTCCTAATTAATTAACAATACCAATTTCGATAATTAACTACGTGAAAGGAGCTCGTTTTATCCCTATCCCATTGATCGAACATGAATTTGACAGTAATTGTCATAAATTCATTCGAATTTGCGAGGAAGAAAATTAATTGCTGGAAAGAAAAATATTTCATCGAAATACCAAAGGTAGTGATCCCATTCGTAATTGAAACCAGAATACGTGAAATTCTATTTGCTCTTTCTTATTAGAATGCGATATGTCGCGCCGGAAAACGCACTTCCATTCATTTCCATTTGTAGGAAGGACTGTGTGCATACTTCCACTCCGTTCGATCGTGCAGAAGACGTCCGTAAAGTCGGCCAAAATTGCCACCAATAATATTTCATTAAGCTCATCAATGTGGATATGTATATACACCGATCCAACGCGACCCGTCGAGTTCTGCACGATCGACCGTGATTTCTCTTCCTCTCTCTCTCTCTCTCGCCCCTTATTGTTTTCCTTATTGTTTCCCGTGATAGTATAACGCTCGTCACGAATTAACGCGAATAATCCCTGATCACTCTGTTCGAGAGACGGGATCCAAATGAAACTCTCACTCGACATCTTAGATTCCCTAATAGAGTGGCAGTATTCTTTACCGTTATCGATCTTAGTTTAATGTTATATTAAGTTACCAACGTCGTGTCATAGACAATATCGTAGACTTTTCATATTCAAAATTGAAACCTCACAATTGATTTCGGCAACGACGGACGTAGTGCTGCAAAAGGACGAGATATTATACGATATCTGCCACTATGTTCAATTAATTCCGACATTCGATTACTCGTTAAATCGAATCACCTCCAATTCTTTATCGTTTATACGAAACGATGGGCAAATTATCGATGAGTCGATTGCCCTCTCGCCGGACTACTTCCAGTCGCGCGCACGTTTATCACTCACGCTTCCTACGGCAATTTATATTTCACAGATCATGGGGGTGACTGTTTGGTTGAGTAACGCTATAAATTCCAGAACAACGCATTGTTTTACCGTCGCCCTCTAGACGACACGATTCACTCTAACAATTATAAGTTTCTCATTGTTCCACGCTGACCACGGTCCCGTACCCGATGAATATTCATTCATTACGTACACGTATGTACGTCTGCCATATATTTCCTCTAAAACGCGAGAAAATGTTTTGGAAGCTCAAAGGATAGTTGACTCTTACAGATTATCATGATATGTATTCGACACGGTAAACGATATGCCACCTCGATCACAATGAAACGAGTCAATTATGTTAATTTCCCTCGAATTTTAATTAGTTGCCACGAGAAAGGGAATAATTTCCGTACCTACTGCTGTTCAATTTAGAATCAAGTAATAGACAAGCTCCTCCAGAGTCGTGACCGAACGCACAACTACGTTGATCGCAATGAAAACGAGAATCGATGTTCGATTATCCGCGAAAGCAATCTTCGAGGCAGCCGTCGATCTTCCGGGGGCAAAAATTCGTCGGAGGTAGAAGCAAACGAGAACATCCAGCGGGTAAATGGACCGTGTCTATTCCTTCCTATAAACTTAACTTCAGGTCACACGAGCTTCTCCTGCTACGTCCCATCCCCTTTCCCCCGGGTCCAGGTCGAATCACGTTGCATTCGACTGGCGGTTTTGTCGGATTCGATTCTCTGTACGGCGACCAAGTTCCGCGAATCGATAGGTGTAACGAGTGCAAAACGGCCGCCCGACCGCCGAGAGGAATTCGAAGCCTTAAAACGACGTCGCTAATATATAATTCATGTCTATCGGTTAATCCTTTAACATTCTTTACACGCTATTATGTATATACGAATTTTATACTGCAACCTCTAGTGGTATTGTCAAACATTTATGCACTTCGGCTAAAGCGCATCCTTAAGCTTATTAGTAGTTTCAGGGAACTTAACGCAAGCCCGCGGCTCCAGGAATTCCTTCCTCGCCTCTTTCCCATTCTTCTCTCTTTCCTTACTCGATAAACCTGCCCCGTCGCAGGATACGGCCCCAGCGAACGCCTCGCCATCGAACTTAATCGACAACCCTAAGTTCTGACGCGCCCCCAGAACTTCTCCGATACAAAGCCCGCGCGTACCCGCTGAATTTCCCCTTCGTCAGCGGCGGTTAATTAAAATTTTACAAAAAGGAGGATCGCGCGTGGCAATTTCGGCCCACTTTATCCTCGGTCCTGTCCTTTGAACATAACGAATAGTTTTGACTAGCCGCCAAGGCGTTTGGGGCTGCTTGCATCGCTTCTAAATCGTGTTTAACCGAAACTGGTATGATACGAATGTGTAATCTCTGCAAGCATTGAAATATCGTAGAAAAACATTCTTTGGTGATAACCGTTACTGATTTAGGGAATCGAGGTTCTCTCATATATTTCAATTTTAAGCCGTTACTCGTATTACATCTCTCCCCTCAGCTTCTTAACACTCAAAATCATTGCAAACAAGAGTTTTCCGTTCTATAAGGGCTGCTGGAGATCATTCGTCATCCTATAAAAATGTGTCTCCCGCAATTTTCGAGGTCCAGGCCACGTGTATTTCGAACGTGATACAAGTGCCACGGTGGTGGGGCACTGTGAACGTGTTTGCCGACAGTATCAATTTCAGAACCGCGTAGGTACGTGCGAGTCATCGAACGTGCTCATTGTCTATTTGGCCCGCGCTAGGAACGTTCCATTTCGTATGAAATCGCCGTGCAAATCCGTTTCCACCCTCGATTATTGTCGCGACCTTTGCTGCCACTCGCCGATAGAAAGGCGCTTAACAGACTAATTATAGTCCTCTACCTCTTTCCAGGGAAACAATCGATACGCGACCGATTTCGAAATAAACATTCGAAGGAAACACTCGGACTCTCGAACTTCTTAAATCCAATTGGCCTCGATTCTAACGGCCAAGTGGCTGTGGAACTTCTCTTATTCGATCGATATTGAATTAGTTTACCGAGAATCTTCGCGGGGGAGTAGCAGGCCGTAGTAGCGAATCAACGATCGAGAATTCAATGTCAAGTTCTCTTGGAGCCGATCTCAGATTTGTCGTCTAATTGCCAACGAAAAATGGGGAACGAATTGGTCAGCCTCCCAGCGGGAGTCAGCTCGACAGTCACGGGATAACCACCGATTTACCTTTCATCCACGACGAATCTCGGATCCCCGTCCGGAACGATCGGTCACCGTATGTACTAACTTGGTCTGACTTGGTGCAGCTTGGTCGTCAAGGGGCTGTGCCACCAATTCCCGTTCAGCTCGCCGATCATAGAAAGCCGGATCAGGTTCCAGCCTTCTAGTTCTCTGTATCAGGTGTCGTTCGAGTCACCGTGCTTGTAGCCGAGATTCTTCCGTTGGAGAAATAGATGAATCTCGCGGAAACACGGCCGGTCCACGTCGTTCCTTTGCCAGCACTCGCGCATCAGGTCGTAGATGTCCTTGGGACAGTTTTTCGGTAATGGAAGAATGATCTGTGAACGATAACAGCGTTCGCCACGTGTTATTCTCTGAGCGTATGTAATTTGCGTGGACTTTAATGTGTTATAGGAAAATTGTAACAATACAAGTTAAATATTGGAGTACTAGAATTGCCTGGGTTTCGAATTTTCGTTGCGAGGATGAATTGAGGAGTTTAGAGGAAAAACGGACTAACCCACATTTTTTGCGAAATCGAGTTAGTAGCAATAATGGATTACATTATTTATTTTTTGATAATACTGTTTTTCTTCCTCGACTTTTTCATGTATACTATTTTCTTTTTTTTGTGATTTTTGATAATATTCTTTTTTGTCCTCGAAATTTTCATGTACTTGGCGTATTTTTTACTTTTTTAATAATGGATTACATTAATTTCTTTCAATGTGCGTTAGTCAGTTTTTCCTCTCAATGCCTCAGTTATTGGACGATTTCGTCGATAATAAGGAAGCAAGTCGTTAAGTGAGATAGTTTTTAGTTGAATGTCATGGAATTATCCGTCATTTCTAATGAGGACCCGTTGGAGGGAGGGAAGTCGTCAAAATGAGAGAAGAGTAGTCGAAGGCTTGAAAGACGGTGCAAATGGCGGCATTCATCGTGGTGAAAGGTTTAGAGTAATACCGCCATTTAATGCGAGCGACTCGCCGCGTGCATTAAGTTAAGTATGCGAGGATAATGAAAGAAGGATATCCATGAATACTCACCCTTCTCTCGTCCTCCTGGTAGAAGTAAGTCGCATTCTCGACGATGCGATGGTCAGGAAGCTCCTCGAATGGCTGTTCCCTCGCGAAAGTCAGGATCTCCCACAGCATCACCGCGAAAGACCAGACGTCGCTCTTCAATGTGTGTCTTCCCTGATTGCCGTGAAATATCACGAAATGGTTCGTTAAATAAACCACGACGATCAACGTCGGCTGATAATTGGACTAAAATGAGTGTATGCGCGCAAAAGAGTAGGCAAAAAGAATTGTAATTTTTATTTTCGAGGACTATTTTTTAAACATTTAAGGACATATTCCGAGATATGCAAAAAAGATAAATTTTGTTTTCATATTTTTAGTGTTTGATATGTCATGAATGTTTCCTGAAAATTAGGGACCGAAATTCGCAAAAATATCGACGATATAGAATATAGATCCTAAACCAGGGGCACCTTTTCCCGTTATCCGATTGGTCTCAAACTTTACACAGATTTTTTTTAGTATTTGGAACTATTTAAGGGGGTGCCGCAAAGAAAATTCAAAAATCGAAAATAAGAGCCACCCTAATTTACACAATTATCTATAAAATGTGAATACTGATTGTAAACTGAAGCAGGATAGGAAGAGAACAATGTACATCAACGTACTATACTCATCTCCACCAATTAATAAGAACAATACTCCCGCGATTACACATGCAATTTTAACTGCATAATCCTATACGCCGCAATGCAGCGTCACCGCGAATCAGTAATGATACGCAAAATGGAACACAGCTGGACCTCCAAAGAGGACCTATGTTCTCATAATCGCAAATTTTCCACCGAGTGGGAAAGATTGAATTCCCTCTAACGCGTCGCCGGGGCACAGATGAGCCGACTAACAAGACAACAACCCGTGAAACGTGGAATAACGATCGATGGTCGGCTGTCGCGGCGAGAAAAAGCTTCGGCGGAATGCAGCAGGAGGAACCAGGCGCGACGCGGAACTTAAGACTCGAGTGTAGCGAAGTAATTTATGGAAACTGTGCGCGCCCCGTCGAGTTCGACGAGAAGTTCAGGCGCGAAAGCACCACCGTGAAACGGTTACACGTCTTTACCCTTTCCTCCGCATTGACAGTGACGCGTCTTGCGGTTCCCTCAGCTGGCACTCGCGTAACTCTCCCCGGAAAAACCGACTGACGTGGAAACCGTTTCGAAAATGTAACATTCCCGAGCGATTCTTAAGTTCCCCATCAAAATTACCAGAAAAAAGGGGCGTTCGATTCGTTCCTCATTAATTTGCATTTTCAAGTCATTAATAAAGTAGCCAGAATTTGAATGTTGGTTAATCTTGATTTTTTCTTATCATCAACGAAGGGGGGAGATGTAGGTAAGAGGGAAAAGAGATGGCAACGGATGGAAGACGATTTTCTCGACACGGTGCCGCACAGGTGGCATTCGAAGTTGGAACCGATTTACGGGAGCCGAGGAGCGCGGCAGGTGGTATCGTTGCTTGACGAGAAATTACTCCAACTTAAGTGCTTTAGTTACGTAATTTCCGCAAACTACTACGTCCCGGCGAAAACTACGCGGGCTGCCAGCGTGTGTACGGATCACGCGTGTCCCGGGGACCTTATAAACGTACTCCCTTGTAAAGTGGAGCGGGTACGCGCGCGTTACCTTCGATTCCTAATTAACTTGGAGCCGTGGCGTCATAATTAAAGGTTCAACGTCACATTGAATCAAGATACTCTTAAACGAAACTTAATTACTTCAACAGCGTACAAAGCACGTGCCAGAAGAATCTTCGTTAAATGTTTTATTACCCCACTTCGTGGTAAATACATTTTCATTAACATATTTAAATATCAATGAGCAAGTTCATCATGAATTTTCTCCTTTGTATTCCACTCGCTCCGCGCTATATTCAAATACCTATCCCGGTTTAATTGCAATTACTTTGGCTCGATCGAGCCAGCTTCTATCATTCTACATTCTCCTTTTATTACTCGATAATTGCAGAGGGAAATTCGGTTGCCGGCCAAGAGCTTTTCTTCATTACTCACTAGTTGACCGAGTATTGACTTCGATATGGGGGCGGTGTGGAAAGTCGAGCTAGCCCGGTCGCTGCCGTAAACTTTACGACAGCCAATCGCGCGACGTTAGTTCGCGCCCCGGCGTTCAACTTAATAAAGTCTACCGTTAAATCATTAAATCGACGCTAATTCCGTATAATTCTTGAAGCGTCATTTCGCGCTCGCGCGGGCCCACGGCTCGGGCCGTGCCCGTTTCATTAACGCGGTACAATGGCGTAGGTCGGATAAACGATGGCAATAATGAAACATTAACGGGGCAGTCAATTTGGAATGACTACGGGAACGACCGGGCAAAATACTATATCGCCCGCTCGTTTCCCATTTAGTCGAATTACCATTTAGCTATCAATTTGCCGCTGCACGGATTTCATTCATACGCGATTTCCGATGGTAATGGCCCCCGCTGATAAGTCGATCGACATTTCGGCCCTCAGAGTGGCACGGCTAGGAGCTAGGTACGAGAAGGCGAACGCCCTCGTGCACGCTTATGGGCAAATTGCACTGTATCCCCTCTGGGAAAGAAATTCAATCTAAAAATAATGAAATATGATTGCCCGACCTTTAATCACCGAGCCACGCTGTTCAGATAATTGGTAGACATAAGGTGTAATGGAATTTCTTTTTAAACTCAGAATAATGGAATATATATTAAATATTCTACAAACCAGCACTGATTCGGAAAAATCAGATTTCCCGGGTTACCGAACTACTTCTCGAAGCTGTCGAGCAGGAAAAATTCATTGGACGTTGAAAGTGTATCTCTAGAGGGGGGTGGATCGACCCCGCCTGGGACTTTCATGGTTCCAGCGATAACACGGGGCGCGGAGTAACGTAGAAGCTCTCTGCTCGCTAATGCCACGCGACCGCAGACAGTTCTGGCGGGCTGACGCTTCGCGGTTTCGCGGATCGACAGACCGATATCGACGGCTGCGGGAACGAGAAATTAAAAACAGGATACGGCGTATAAAATACGTCGTCCAGCGCGAAACACGCCCCCATTCGTTACACTGATATACTGGCATAACGTGCGCTGCCAATAAATTCAACCGTGGCCGCGGCGCTACGTGGAATACATAGTTCCGAGACTTCATTCCCGAGCGAAACCCCAGGACCGCGGATACTAACCGTTTCATATTTCTTTGGGAGAACGACGCGATAACTATCGGCCCCCATTCGCCGGAATACCACGGTGAAGGAAGAGAAAAAATTGTTAGGATGTGTAGCTTCGTGAATTATGCAAGATTCCGGCGGCCTTGTTACGTCGGAATCATATTTGCTGCGAAGTCGCGGAAGATTCCCACACGCCATATTAGATATTTATGGTTATTAGTCGCTTTACTTTCATCGAACATGCGACTCACGGATCACGGCGATTCGGAAGACGATTTTATTGAGCTTGGCACGTTACTTTCCTTTGCTTTGGTGTTTGCAGAAGAATAACAGAGTGTGTGTTAATAATTAAGTAAAGTGAATAGTTGTGAAAATTATGGTTTGTATGAATTTTCATTAAAAAGGGGATGTTTCACGTTTTTAGCCGCCTAATTCGCGCTAATCCATTGCCGCTCGTCTGAACTCTCTCTAAACTGTTTGAATCCGCTTCGAGTATCTCGAGATCCACGTGGATCAGCGTGGATGGGTTCGAAAGCGAGGAGAAGGGATAAAATGGATCATGGGAGATATCGAGTTAGGTTCAAAGTCGAAGCGCGTATGAAAGCCATCCATTAAACGATGATTGCTGTTGTTTTAAGTTACCGAAAACGGGGATCAACGAGTCTTGGAGGCAAATATTGGGGGGATTGAACCGACTGTGGGCACGAGTGCGAAAACCGAGGCTTTGATTTCGATCGCGGGGGAAAACAACGGGCAACGGGCATTCGGGAAAACCAAACCGAGTTTCATCGCGTGGATGCGCAGCCACGGTCCATTTAAACATCACTGACCGAAGCGGTACGAAATAAAACCATTCGATCGCGTTCGCTTCGCTTTTCCCCTGTCTACCGTGCTTCTGGACAAAAAGCGTTTACAATTTGTTTCGCGGCTTCCACTGTGAGGAAACTTAATTCGTTCCTCACAGTGTCACACTAACCGAGGTATAGAGTCTGAAAATTATACAATTGCACAGTGATAAAACTATCAAATTTTTTATTCAAGTGTAGACAAAGTGTAGGTAAAGTGAACTCTTCTGATCAGTGGCGCACTCAGGACTTAATCCTGGGGGGAGCCGAGATAAGCGGATAAACATATTTTTAATTCAAATTCAATATAATTCATTAGGCGATCCAATTTTCTTTTCTTATTACAAAGCTCTTGAATTACTTCAGACCTGGTTACATTAATCCTTTCATTTTTCTTTGAGGGGTGCCAGGTCCCCTTCGACCCCTCCCCCTCTGAGTGCACCCCTGCTTCTAATTCCCTATTTATATAATAGATTCCTACCCTCTAAATCTAATCTTACAAAAGTCAATTGGGGTAAAAAATCACGCGAAAGGAAACATAAGTGTTTGTAATAAGTATGCAGACGAGATACACCTCTAAGAATTCTAGGAAGAATAAAGATAGATAGACTAGTTCATTTTGATCCAAATTAAAAAATCTTACGACAACTTCAAACAATTAACTTGATACTACGGAGTACTACGAAGACGAAATGTAAAAGTAGAAAAGAATACCCCAGACTTTTGCCGTCTACTATAACAATAATTAGCAACTCACCATAAGCATGGATTCCCAGGCCATCCACCGAATGGGCAATGGAGGTCGACCCTCGACCCGGAAGTAGTCAGCCGCGTAAGCGCTTCTTCCGGAGCCCAGATCCGACACTTTCACCGTATGACCACGGCTCACCAAGCAGTTTCTGCAACAAGCCCGCCACCCCCTCCATCGTATATTCTCATCTTTTTTTTTATTACGACAGCTGGCGCGCTAACGGCTGCGCCCGTTCATGTTTTTCAGCTGACCCGCATAAGCAGCGCTAACTTTTTCAATATTCACGACTCTGCGCGTACGAGCGAATAACACGGAGAAGTTTCATTCCATCTCTAGGCAGTTAATTCCTTTTCCATTTGGCTCCCGCCATCGCCCCAACCCTCCCTTGTAGCCTGCGACCCTTGGGTTCACGGCATCGCTTTCGCAGCTACAAGAAAAGTAGAGTAGATTTCGGCAGATAATCTGTCTTCGAGGTCGAGCGGATTATTTTGGCTCCCCTGTACTGTCACTAAGCATGCAGGACCGCTTTGTCGATAGCAGACGTGCTTAAAGGACCGTTGTCGAGCTTTTCTGACAGGATCAGAGTAATCTGATAAAAGTATCCTCTATACACAGGCGACTCGTACAAGGTCGACATGCTCGGATCCTGCTTCTCAAAAAAGCTACAACTTCCGTTATTCTGCACATCAACATTTCTAAAGTTTCAGACAAGCAGTGGCGGATTTAACGGGTGGCTGATGAGCAGTTAACACACGGGCCCGTGGTCCCATTTTCAAAAAAGAAAATTATGATTTTATCCAAACACTATACTTGTTTTTCTTGTACTGCTACACTTAGTTCGTTTTTAATAAACTACCTCCTTATTTTTTTGGAAAAATGATCCCCTCAGAACGTTTGCCACCTGGGCCTTTTTTCTTAAATCCGTCACTGCATAAAAACCACGTTAAGCAGTAAGATATACGAAAGGAGAAATTACTTTCGACAGGACCTGTAGGTTCGTTACCATCCCTCACCACCAGAGGACATTGGAATATCAAATAATACCTCGAACCTCAGACTGTACCGAAGCTCTGTATTTTAATCGACAGTACCTTTCACGACAGTTGAAACAGTTCTCCCCCCAGAAGGCATTCCTTCCCCCTCATCGCGTTGTTTCGCGCTCTCCGCGCGTTTTAGAGCTTCGTCTGGCGGCGATGCATTCTGAAGGGCCGTTTCGAGGCTCGCAAAGGGGGCGCCGCTTTTAAGCAGCTCGCGGCGGAAAGGTTCCGTGGCGCGTCGAAAACGATGGTCCCTCCAAGTTTTGCGCGCTGATTTGCACGTAAAACCGGGCGTTTATCGCGCCCCGCCGTGGAGGGGGTGGACAAAGAGGGAGGGCCAGAGGGGATCACAGAACGGTTTAGTAGCTACCGCCAGGCTTTTATTTTACGCGCCCAGCGGAGTGCCTTCGGCCCTCGGGCCGCCGCACAGTGGTTCGAGTATACTACATGCTAGCTGGACAAAATTATTTTTTCGCGGGTTTGGGTTTATATGGGGTTCAAATTGTTAGAAAACAAACCTGATTCGTATTACAGTTTATTATTTCAATAAAAATATCAATAAAATAAAAATATGACTAATTCAATAAAGGAAAAATAACAAACCAACAGTATTGTACTTTAAATATAATTAACAGTTATAACATTATGTCTATTACCGTAATTTCTGAGTTTCTAAGTTTAAAACCTGCTTTTTGAAATAAGTTTTCCCTGCATCGCTATTAAAATAGTGTTTTACTATATGTTCCACGTCGATCCACGCGACAAGGGTTGAATCTACGGAAAGTAGAGACTTTCTAGTTTATTTTAATCAAACAATCGATCTGCAAAAATTTGCAGAACCATATTTTTCTAATTGTTTTCGAGCGCGACGCTCGGTAGCACCACTCAGTGGATTAAAATAGTGTTTTACTATATGTTCCACGTCGATCCAGGCGACAAGGGTTGAATGTACGGAAAGTAGAGACTTTCTAGTTTATTTTAATCGATCGATCTGCAAAAATTTGCAAAACTATGCCGAGCGTCGCGCTCGAAAACAATTAGAAAAATATAGTTTTGCAAATTTTTGCAGATCGATCGATTGATTAAAATAAACTAGAAAGTCTCTACTTTCCGTAGATTCAACCCTTGTCGCGTGGATCGACGTGGAACATATAGTAAAACACTATTTTAATAGCGATGCAGAGAAGACTGATTTCAAAAACCAGGTTTTAAACATAAAAACTCAGAAATTACAGGAATAGACATAATGTTATAACTGTTAATTATATTTAAAGTACAATATTGTCGTTTTGTTCTTTTCCCTTAATTGAATTAGTCATATTTTTATTTTATTGATATTTTTATTGAAATAATAAACTGTAATACGAATCAGGTTTGTTTTCAAGCAATTTGAACCCCATATAAACCCAAACCCGCGAAAAAATAATTTTGTCCAACTAGTATGTAGTATACTGGAACCACTGTGCGCCGGTAGATTTGCCGGCAACTTTTTTACGCCATCGGTTAAACACAGGGCTCGGTGACGCGGCGCGGAGCGCTTAAAAATTTTATTACGCACTTTAATTAATCTCCCTCCCCCGCCGTCACTGGACAACGCGGAAACATTTTCCGTATTCAATTACACGCCACCGGAATGACAGAAAGTGCCGGGGGCGTAATGCATTTTGTTGACGATATTAATTACGAATAATCGTAACGCATCGGGATCGCTAATGAGCTCGTATGTACGTACTACGGTGGAAATATTATATTTCGGGGGGAACGTCGCGTCGCGTCACCGTGAATTGGTAATGACGGGGACCTGGAATGTCGGGCGACAGAAGGAAAGCCCCTCACGCCGTGTCGCGACCGATAATGCGCGCAAACGGTCCGCGGTTCCGTCGTTTAATGCGCGGCAGGTCAAAGGGCTGCCGAGCGTTTCATATCCACCGTTTTATTTGCCGTCGGCTGGTCGGTCATTGGGCCGTTCCGCTCGACACCCGTTTCTATAAATCAACAGGCAATTAATTTCACCGGGCGGCGCGCGCGTTCCGCGTTTACGTGCCAGCGGAGGCGGCGCCTGCGCCGAGAGGGCATTACAATTAAAGTTTATGATTAGAGTTAATAATTCGAACACGTGACCCGGCCATCCTGCGCCCCACCTGTTCTGTTTTAATGGCCCTGCCACGTTCAACGTCCCCTTCAGCTGGCAGCGATTTTGGTGCCCGTGGGTTTCTGAGTCGAAGCTGCGGTGGGGTGGAGGTTCGTAGCTGGGGCTGGGTGAAATTGTAAGGGTTGGGAACTGCCCTTAAAGTAACGGAGTACCATAACGTAGGAGCTGCGACTTAAACCTTGACATTAGGCTTGAAGACAATCGAGCGTGTAAGAAGTGCACCGATTAGGAACTCCATTGGGATTTAGAAAGTTACAGGTAGGTATTCTAACTTTGCGTAAATAATAGCTGTAAGGTGCATCAACTAATTTCAACCAAAATTTCCAAGCTTCGTTTACCTTGCTCGCAACACTACTCTAACTTGCCACTGCGCACCGATGTCTGCTGCTGGATCCAAATACTGGCGTATCTCTAAACACTACTTCAGGAACTCGGAGTCTTAAATCAACCATAGCCATCGACAGACTCCTGAAGACAGCGCGGTCGTCTTCGTAGCGATCGTTTCCAGCAGCGAGAAAGCGCGTTCGGGTAGAGCGGAGAGCAAGGTAGGTACGTATCGTCGAACGAATGACTGATCGTCAAAGTTTGCCTTAAAGTAATCTATGAGAAGCCGCCTGTCGTTACCTTGTGGCGAGATCCCGATGCACGAAGTCCATTTCCTCGAGGTGTTTCATGCCGGATGCTATTTGCGTGGCCATGTAAACCAATGTGCCGAAACTGCAACACGAAGAACCAAGACTGAGTTCCATCCTGAAGTTTGCTCCTCGAAACTCGGTGTCTGTGTGCACGCGGCTGTACGTGCAGGTATCGCGTAATGTATACACGGCCTGGTCGTTTGCATCGGCTGGCAATACCGCAAATGACGACGCTTTAAAGTACAGTGGAACGCAACGTCGGCCGGCCATTTGCATTAACAACAAAAGCCCAGGCTGATCGATCGTTCCCCTGTTCGTTACTGCCCCGTCGCGGAAATAAACTTCACGGTTTTACTTCTCCTCCTTTTTGCCATTTCCATTCGAGACGCGTGCGTGTAGAGCGCGTTCCCGACGCCGTTCAGCTGAGCTCTTTTTACGAATACGGCTGCTAGTAACGTCATTATTCCTCCCTTATCGCCGTCGCGCGACGAACGCCCGTTTAATGGTGGATAATGTATGACCCGACTCGAAGGATATACCCCGTTCGTTTAAAACAACGCCGCAGACCGCCCCTTTTTTCGGTCAACTTTTTCGTTAACGCGATTACGCGCTTGGAACAGATTTATTTGTTCACGGGGACAGACCTATCAGCGGAGCGTGAATATCGTCGAATGCACTTGTTCGCGAGAAGAGGCGATATATTTTTACGCCACCGAAAAAATGCATCGCGAATTTCCCATTGATTCCTTTCACTTGACTTTTGCGAAGCGATCCCCGCTACACGAATTCTATAACCGATGAAAAATTTCAATCAGTGGTCGGCGATACAACTATTATTTATCGATGGATAACCGCTTGTATGTTGCTTCGATGAAAAGGTGTTCCATCAGCCTCGTGAAAACTAACCGGACGGACAACAGTTCGAAACGATATTTTGCTAACACGGTTACGGACAGCATAGAAAAATGTGGGAATGATTACGTTCGCGTTAAAGATTTAATTAACAGAATCAAGTAACTTTTAGTCGACGGTCGAATAGGTTTGTAATTTCGTCTGTTACAAAGCGATTCGTTCTGTGTTGATTCCGAGAGAATTGAGTGTTGTAGATGGAACTTGATGAACGAACGGAAATTGCAATATCTACCGTGTGCATCTACAGGGTGTTCCGTGAATTTGTATACTGAATGTCTACATACTCCTTTCACTGTAGTGTGTTAAATGGAATTACGGAATTAATTCTTAACAACAATCTCGTTAAATATTACCTGCAGAGAAGAATAGATTATACACCATATGAATTTCTAAAATGCCTTTAACTTGTAGACAATTTGGCTGCGGTTATCCCCGGTGAGAAAATTGAATTGTTAAAAGAAGCACGGTTGTTCGATACGTGAATTTCGACCACCCTGTTGATTTACGTGGTGCGTTCTTCTTGCTCGGGATAAAGAGAGAAAGAGTCCTATCGGTCGTTTCTCTTGCAGCGGTCGCCGAAAACGGACGCGCGGGAAAAACACGGCCCGCCGACAGCTGTCACGTGCACCGATGATCTTCTCTGTCGTTCACCTCTCATTTTCAGCCGATTTCTCGTATTTCGAGCACTTTCGACCGATTCGCGGACATCCCACATTTCCACACGCGCCTCGAACGTGATTGGAACTGACGTTCCCGTAGCGATAAAATCGCAAAAATTGGGTTCATTGTTCGCCGTGACGAAAGCCATCGTTAGCTGAAATATCATTCGTCACCAGCGCGATGCGACAAGACGACGTGAGAAAATAGCCATCGTTGTCCCGCTCTCGATCGAACACGCGAGCTTCAACGTGCACGTTACAAGGCCCTTGATTAAAAAATCGAACACAGTTTCAGCGTACAACAGCGTATAAAATGACTACACTTTTCATTTTAACAAACGCGCTACCAATTAATAAGAATAATTCAATTCTCCTTTATAGCAATTCCTAGTAATTTCACACTCAAGAAAATTACAGAGTTTCTGCAATTGGTAAGATCGAGGTCCTTAGAATCGTCGTTGAAATGAATTTCAAAGCTTCACGATGCAATTCGCATAGAAGCAGTAATACTCGAAGAAGTATGTTATACAAACGCAAGCCTCACGTCCCTCTCCGTCGGATCCAATGATCCGCTTGGCAAAACAAACGGAAAATCATCCCGTCGCTGGAGTATCGTAATTAGCAGTACCTGAGGGTCTTAGCAGTGTGCACGGTAGACGTTTCAGCGATGTGGCTCTGCAAATATTGATTCAAATCCCCGTACTCGCCGTTTTCCAATACGATGCACATGGGGTCGTCTTCGAGGCTGGCACCGAGTAGCCGCGCGACATTCCGATCGGCCAGCCGCGCCAGCCTTTTTGCCTCCTGTTGAAATTCTATCCTGGAAAATACACGGGACACTCGGAAGTAATATCTTTATAGTCGGATGCCCTACCGGCCGGTCGGGTATTGAATACGGACACGCGGATATATAGTGGAAATAATGCCAGCGTTCTGTCTCTGGGTATTGTGTCGTTGTCCTGGGGAAACTTTCCTCTCCCCTCTCACCCTCCCTCGACGTTTCCCTCCTTTTCTGTTCCTCGCGCGGCGGGACGGAGAGGGATGAGAAAAAGGGACGTTGCTGGGAAAACAACGGAAGAATAGAAGAGGGATTGCAGCTGGCAAAAGCTACGGTAACGCGGGGACCAGGGATAATGGCTACTAGAGAGATTATCGTTTCAAGAACGCTTGTGAGTTTCATGTTTAATAGAGCTTTCCGCTTGTGTCTCGGTCCTCTGATATTTATGATCCGGATAAGAGGGCAGGTCGATGTTTCTGAGCTCTTCAATGTCTAACCTCCCCTTCCCCCGGGTTGCTGATTTTTTAGGGATATCGTTTGGTAGTCAATTGGTACACCCGAAGGTAGGTATTCGACGCGTTTTTAAAGTCTACAGAGAATGTTGTCGAGAAGAATGTTCGGCGATACTTGGAATGTTCTCACGATTTTATAGTAAAATCATGGCAGTAATTGGTAATTTTGTTAACGTCGAGGAGAGACAGGATTGTTGATTCTGACTGGTTTATATTCAATTTTACTTGAAACATTAATGTAACGACGGTATTTCTGCAGGCACTGTCGTAGCTTTATTGAAATATAATGCTCGACCATATTGCGCTTTTAATCACTGAATTTCATTAGGTTGAGTAATTTTGAAGCACAAAGGAGTTGGGCGAGTGGCGTTACATAGGAGTTCAGCGGACAAACTAGAAAATGCGCCTCGCTGGGGGACAACCCGGGACTTCCGGGAAAACGGAAGTAAAATAAAACTTTCTAACCGATGTGGAGTAATTTATACTTCTGTAAAATTGTACAAAATGTGACTACTTTAATTTTCAGCTGAGACACTAAGAAGGTTGGACGTCGAAGGAACTGTAAACTTATTTAGAAAGAAAAATAGCAACGAGCGTGTGATACCATTAAATCATTTTAGAAAAATTGATTTTCTGCAGGAGTGAAACAGAGTTTTACATGGAAAACAGAGAAAGCAAGCTGTACCTTAATTCACTCTCTGCAGACCTCGCATATACACAGGGTTGTCCCGGAAAAACTTAGAATGTCCACCTTAAAAGCAACACAGCTCCCGTCACTACTTCGTCCACGCGAATAACGAGAAATTCGCGGGTTGCAGGTTTTATCGCGAGCCGCCACGATATCAATTAATGAAGGGCGCAATTACCGCGACCAGCGCGTCACGACGCCCCAGACACACAAGCTTCAACGTTACCATTCGAAAGCGCGGGCTTTCCGTGCGCCTGGAAACCGCTTCCGACCACTACGTACGCGAAATATGCCTCGCGTGCTCGCCCGGCGAGATTATCATCAGATTTTCGGACGAGTGGCGCGTTAACGAGAATTTCCCCGACTTCTATGAAAAATATAACAACGCCAATGGAACACCGTGGCGAAGCTCGCGTGGCTCGCTGCGGGCAACGGCCGTCGAAAAATCATAGCAGCGTCGTCGGATTTATTGGCACCACAGAGCAACACCATTTTTCTCCCTTTTCGTTTTTTCCACTCCTCCTCCTCCTCCCTGCGATACTTCCACTCTTTTTTTTCGGCCGGGCACAGAGCGGTCTGTCGCGGAACAAAAAAAAAATGGAATAAACGAGCGAGACCGTACTTGCACGTCGCGTTCCCTTCAGCAGCCTCCTCCTCGTCGACGATACACGGTTCCGCGAGCGTTCCGTTAGCGGCGAAACCTGTAATCCCCGATCTTGTCTAGCCGGATCATCCTTTCACTGTGCCAGCGATAACGCATCGCTGTGTTCCTCGCTGGGACATGCTTTATCGTGTACTTCCACTCGGTGTTTCTTGGCCTCGAATCGGGATTCGGGCAGACTTCGCGAAAGCGACCACGCGAATCCCAGGGAAGGCAGCCTAATTTTAGTCGATTTTTAACTACTTTACGCGATTTAAAGAAACTCTGCCAATGTGCACCAACTAATAATAATATTCATAAAATAATTCTTCCTCCTTCTTTGTCCCTTACCCAGGCAGTCTTCTGAATATCTGAATTGAAGGACACCGAAACTCCACTTGACATAGTTCAGTGAATTTAATATTAAATGGTATTGAGGTGAAGGTGACAGTTCGACACAGTTAGTTACGTAGGGTAAATCCGGCAGACGCGGTCGACCTAATATAAAATGGCTATTAAAACTAATATAGAAATTACTTATTTTATCAGGGAAACCTCAATTTACCTTTTAAAGCCTATAAATCCAGAAAAATACAGAAGGGAGCGAAATGACGCTATTCATTTAACTGTTTGGCTTCTAGGGAAGTAATTGGTCTGTACTTACTTTAACGCATTTTTATGTAGGGAGTCTGAAATATAGCGACTCGACCAACTCTCCGACCCGACCGCGTCTCCCGGATTTATCCTGTAACTACTTAGCTGACAATCGTAAGTGTATACCCGATATCGATGTAGGATGTGGTTAAATGGTGCATCAGGAAAAACAGTACCGTCGCGTATAATTTATTCAATTATACGCCAGTCGCCGACCGTTTAAACACCTTTCGCATTATCGCGTCCTGCCAACTTAATACATAGAGCGTGTCATTATATTCGAAATCACTTTGCGCTGCATTATCAAATTATCGCGTTAACGCACCCGTTCTAGATATAATCGATTGGGATAATTTTCTATCCATGTCCTATATTTCCATTATTTCCTCTGGCCCCCTCCACCCGCCCGCCGCCGCGCTAGATAATAAATGAATCAGAGTGGCACTCTATATTCGGACGGGATAATTTTCCTCCGTTATCCTATACTTCCCGTATTTTCGCTCGCCGTGAAATATTGGCCGCTTAATAGTTCCGGTCTCTGTATTTAGGAACTTAAACGAACGCTCCAATAACGTGTTGTTCAATTCATTTCCATTGGCAAATTTAATTATGGATATCGCTTTATCGATTCCCAATTTTATACGGTACTGGCGTTATTCTTTGATTACACGTTGCGCGGGGGCATTGGTACGCAAGAGAATTCATGGTACAAATGGGCACAGAAATGATTTGTCTTGCAGAATTATATGTTATAATACACAGTTAAATGGTGGAATAAATATTCCCGAAATAAATAATTCTGAGTCAAAAAAAATATTGGAAATAATCCTTAGTTTGTTTCAGTAAATAGATTATTAATTATTACACCCAACATTGAACCCAATAAATCAATGAACAAAGGGTTTCATAAGTACTTTAATACATCCAACATTTCAGGCGTCCCGGCGGAACGATGCGAACGATATTAGACCCGAGTATTTCACCCCTGAACCACGTCGCGAAATCCCGAAGCCAAGTTACTCTGTCCTCGACTTTCGAGATTATTTGCCCAGTAGCGGGGAATTTCGAGCTAATACGGCTGCTCGAAGGGATCTGATGATAATACAAGATCCTTACCTAAGCGCATCCGAGGATCCCGGTCTCAGGGACTTAACGATCACGAGGTCGCTGCCGGTGTTCCGGAAAACTTCGTCGTGGCCGGGAAACCTGTCGACCTCGCAGACGTGAACGTCGCCGAAGTATCCGCAGCCGAGGTTTTCGACGATGTTGAGCTTCTCCCGGGGGAAGTCGAAGATGCACTCGGCCACCTCGTCCTCCTCCTCCGTAAGCATATCCTCGGGACTATAGCTTGTCATGCTACTGGAGGCTTTAGCGCTCATCGGCGGTGGTGTGCTCGGTGTGGGGGATGGCGGTAACGGCGGCAGGGAATTCTGTAACGAACGGCGAAGCGCGGCTATGAAAGTGAACGTCGCCACTAGGTATTTACTGCTGGAGTATTTGGCCAGCGAAAAAGGATTTCGGAACGGAACATTTATTGCAACACTATGTTTGCTCTGATTGTACAACGTTAAGATCGTAAAGAGTGGCCCGTTAAGTTATCACAACGGCTCCCTTCGCTATTTCATAACCGCGTTTGTATTATTCATGATCTAATAATCGCGATGAATATTTCCTCTGGTAAAGCGAGCTCTGTGATTATTCCCACGTTAGTCGCAAACTAACGTAGCAATTAAAATGGAGAACGAGAATGACGGCTGATCTTTCTCCAGCGTATACGTCGACGAATATTGTTCGTCTAACGGGCCACAATAGCCAAGGATGATGGCGTAATCAGATGAAAATACGCGCGAAAGCCGCTGGGGGGAACTTACGTAATCAATAACCGCACCCTTTACATTATCGCCCGGTAATCTGTGTACGCCCGCGAAAGACGCTTTCCTTGGACGTCTCGCATTAGCTATGATTGATAGCGGCCCCTTGTTGCCTTGTTTTTCATCCATTAGGCCTCATTATTCCTTCGCGCCAAGTCTTTTAACGCGCGACATTATTCCCGTCGGGCGGCGAACTCTGAACGCGAGAAGGAAACAGGATCGATCGATTCTCCAACAAAAAAAATGCGTCCTTACTACAATTTCGAGACAAATGTCAATAACAGAAGAAATCTTACCGCTAATTGGTTCTGAAATTGATTTAAAAACGAAAAATACTCGAGGATTTGCGTAGAAAGGTCGTTGAAGGTCATGAAGGAAGAAAAGGCTTCCAGGAACAGAGTCGAATCAGCTCGAAATGAAATTACAGGGAAAGATAAAACGTGGCGGTAAGGAAACAAGGAGGAATTAAGAGGAACGGTTGTACGAGCTCGCGATCCTTGAAAGGGAAACGATCCAAGTGGCTCGCGCCGCGTGCCACGATCGCGTCATAAGATCCGGGAGTCACGAAGCGGTGTTTGACACAATTTCAAGCTCGAAGTGGCCCGCATTAATACCCCTCTCTCGTCCCGCGGGAAGGACTAATCGTCACGGATCGCATGTCTGCCGTACATTTTTTGATACACTCACCTTGCGGATCTCCGTACTGGCGTAATACTTTTCCGGCGGCGGCGGTATGGGCGGCGGATTAGACGGATATTCTTGAACCGGCGGAATTGGCCTGGCAAGATTGATCGCCGTGTTCAGCAGCAACGGAATAACCGGCTGCGCCTCTGTGATCCCTGTCCAGTGATACCGGCGAAACGGAGCGAAGGGAAAAAAGAATTTTGACAAGGTTAGAGACACGATGGCCACTGTACACGGAAAGGAATTTACCACGACCTAACCGTTCTCCCGTTGCATGCTCCTTGAAACTTTCGACCAAGTACTTGCTTCTCGTTTCTTCCTTTTTTCTTTTGTTTTTCTGTTAAAGGAACCGCGATCTACGAATTCGCCTTACGTATGCGAACGTGGTGATTTCCTTATCTATGTGGGACAGAGCTTTGATCGTCCAAATTACATTCGAAACTGCGCGATTTTATAATGAATTCTTTCGTTTTGATTACTAGTCAGGCTTGTGTGTTTCGTTTTACAGTAAATATGTAATGCTCGTTCGAGCGTTTGTACTTTTAATGAAACATGGGAGCTAAAGGAAAATAAGTTTTCATTCAAACTGTTTGAATGCTCGTGGTATGTCTTCTGCTCGACGTTTCGCTCGACAAACTGCGGCAAGCACGGGGAAACGAAATAGTTCATCGACTATTCGGGCAACGCCATACCGACGTGGCGAAACTAAGAACAGAGACTGGGAAACATGTCCCTGTCACCAGAACTTGCTCGTTAGAATTTCCTCTGCATCGTAAAGTTATTCCCCACGATATCATGGAACACGGAGCTTTCCTTCGGGAATCGATATTCCCCAGAAAAGTAGGATCGAAGTTTTCGAAGTTTCGTTGCCGAATAAATGTTAGAATTTATAAGATTCGCGGAGAAGGTGTTCTAGATTTAAGGTCGACTAAAAACGTTCGATAAATTACGGAGAGTTTTATAATGATCTGTGCCCTTGTAAGTATTGGCTTAAGCACCACCGGCTCTGTAATAATCCGTCGATCATTAGCCTGTAATTTAATTCGAGTGCCGCATGCTTGCATATCACGGTAGGTGTTGCGTTTATCGTCGCGGCCGATGGTTATAGTCTATCGCGATTTTATGTAATTTTAGTCGAACGCAAACTCGATAATGTGCCGTGCCATAAAGCCACTCGTTCCGAGTTTTCCCACTGTTTAATTAAAGCACACGACGCTGCGAACGAATACCAAAAGCTTCGAACTGTGTTGGGAGCAATTTCGAAATTCAAGTTCAATTACAATAGCCCATTTCAAACTCTAAAATTATTGAAGCACAACAATATTAACGCACGTATGCCGTTTATATTCGTTGCACTCCAATTGCCTTCGTTTGAATTAATTTATATGAGATCAAAGGCACAGTGAAACGAGTAGGTGCGAGACTAAGTAGTAGAGTAGGTTTTAAATAATTCCGACTATTACTTCGCAGACCTGTGTTTGAAAAATTATTGCTCCAATTATATACGATACGTAATTGAAACTTCGTGTACTTCATTTTCATTTTCTCGTTGAAAGTCTATTTTTAAATCGAGGTTAAACTGTTCTCTCTGTAATAATTATGTAAATCTATTTATTCGGTTTAGTAAAGGGTCTCATATTAAATTACTCTGTACTAATAGAGCAAAAATTTCGAATGCAATTTGTGGACTCGACCAAAGCTCCCTAGTAATTAATAATTTCCAGCAATGCGCAGAATGTGGCGTATGACCCAGTCACTTTAATTACATCCAGTGTTGGTGATCTTATTATAATTCCTCTTCTCTTAAATAATTACGTTCGTCCTGCTAATTATAGTACACATTCTCCAAGCTTTTTTCGAACATTTTTCAGACTCACCTTAACCATTTCAACCGAATCCCCGCAATCTTCCATTATTTACAAAAACGAAATTACCAACCATCGAAAGCGGTCAAATAGTTATAAGGTAGATTGGAAGACCTCGAAAAAACTGATGCGACTCATAAAAAATGTACATTATTGAAGCACACTGTCCGAGGCGAAAAAGTCCGAATCGATTTACTAAATCGGCTTACGCTGAAAATAATCACGGTGATCGAGTTATGCGAGTCACTCTAGCCAGCTGTGTTTGAATTAATTTAAATCAGCCTAAACGTGCATGCAGAGGCAGAGTTCGAAAGGCTTAAGTGTCGCACTTAACGTCGCTACCAACCGCTGTAATCCGTGATAGTTTTGTGTAGCTGCGGTGTCGTCGTGGTGTAGGCGGCCGCGTGGTACTGCGCCGGAAGCGGAGGGCAAATTGGTCCCTTGTCCTCGCCCTCCTCCTGCACGGAGACCTGCGGCCGAATATTGAACGTTCCCGTTAATGCGCCTGACATTTATGCACACACGCCGCGCGTGTGTATCGCGGCAAAATGCGATACGCTACGGGAAAACTTTCCGTCACTTTATGCCACCACCTTCGCCCCAACCCCATGTTTTAAAATATTCAATGCTTATCACGTAGCATACTTTTCATTCGCGTACTTCAGAGGATGCACCATTACCACGGCTGATATTTCGTAACAACGACGAGTGAGAAATGGTAGACAGGTCAACAGTTTGGAGTAGATCGTTTCTGATTGCTTAAATTCAAACTGTGGAACTTCTTCTGATTAAAACGGCTCGACTAATCTACATTTGTTCTCGAAGTTTGTAACTCCAAGGTACTTAACTTCAGACGCCAGGAACACCGTTTCAGTATCTGTATCGTTGCTTTTCGCACAAAGAGAATCATAGAACTGCAGGGCCATGTCGTCGCTAATGATATCATACGATATCGTAATCAGCGGAACGCATCGATACGCATTGAACAGACTATGTAATTCCCTCGAATAAAATCCAACCGTATCACCGAGTAATTATCAGTTACGGCTCGCTCTGACGCTCGAGGAAATTGGATATCGGCGATATTATACGTTGCTCTTACGTTAATGATCGATAGCGATACATTCCATTATTGAAGAACAGTAATGAGAGACCGACAATAATCTGTTGCGTGAAGATTAATTAAAATCACGGTCCCAGCGGTTTTGGGTTAACGGGATCCGTTGCGACAGCGGTTTCCAGATACCGAGTAGCTTGGTCGGCTGTTATCGACCACGACTTTCCCCGAAGGACGTGCATCGCCGCCCTTGCACGGCGGAAAGAACGCGTCGATCCTCCATTCGACGCGGCATCTCAGGAAATTAAGGCTCTTTACTGTAACAAACAATCCCCATTCAGAAGCACCAGTTTCTCACCCCTTCCTCCACCCTGTCCGATAAGGGGGATCATATCGAGGCACGAGACACCAGAGTCGCGACATAATATCCATTGATTTTTGCCCTGCTCCCCTCAACCCCGGCTTGAATGTCACAGACGGTCTTTGCTAGAAGGGCACGGCAAGGTGGGGGGTGTTAATTTCCGTTTAGGAAGCGTTAGGGCGCCGTACCAGCGAGATGCTGCACCGCCACCGTTAAGATAAGATAACCACTTAGCCATCGGGATTCTACACGAATCTCTTTGCTCGATTCCCTCCCCGTCCCCGTTCTGACACTTTCTGGCACTCTCTGGCCATCCTCCCTCCCTCTTGCCGATCTTTCGAGCTTCTCTTTCTTTGATCGCCGCCGTTTTCTGCTACGTCGCTGGCCCTCCTGTCATCTGAGTTCTCGTCCAACGCCTCTCTTCTTCGCCATTAGGGCTATCTGAAGGCCTGTCGCGACTTCCTTCGTCCTTATGGCCGAGCATTCAGAGCGACGTCGACTGCTCGTTCGCGCTGATGGCCCGATCACCACACCCCCGCAACGCCCGGGCTGGTTTCCTGGCATTACCCGGTGGAAATAACGCGATGAGCGCGAAGGGACGGGCGCAGAGCGATCTTTTGTCGTATCTCGGGCGAGCCGTAATGCGGGGCGAATTGGGGCGGCTCGTTGCACGCCGCTAATTTCGATCGTGGGCTTGTTTGTTCGATGCTGGAATCCCCAGGTGAAAATGGCGCGCGACGCGCGCGAGTGCCCGTAATTGGCTACACGGAGGATCTTGCCGGGGATCGAACGAGTTTCGGCGATCGAGACCCGGCGACGCGGATAATTTGATACGCGGAGGAAAAATTAATTACCGAGAAACCAATCAGCGGGCTACACTTTTCGACCAATCACCGGCAATCTTCGGTTAAGCGAAAAATAATCGATCGGGCGGGCGTTAATTGAAAATAGCAATTACTCGATAAACAGCGAAGGAAAGCTCGTCGAGCAACGTCGTGGACGCGTTTCACGCCCTCTGATTGTAACGGATCATTTATCGAGGTTAACAATCCGTGGACGTGGGCTTGCAGAATAGAAAGATCTGTTGCTTTCGGGGGAGAATATCTGGAACGATGGAATTAATGAAACGTTTATCGGTAGCGGGAAATGAGAGGAGGCAACGTATCGCTGTCAAAACTTCGAGTCTTGCTCTACCTCGCGGGGGATGAAATCCGAAATGAATTTAAACGCGAGGGATAGCAGTGGCTAAAGCTAAATAATCGACAGAAATCAAATTACTTCCAGCATGCTGTTACCGGTCAGTCATGAGTACAGCGAAATCCCAGATATTACTGTTAAGAAAAAAGGAATAATGTTCTGAGCTCACGAAATAAAGGGAATTAAATGGAACGAATTAAAATTTCGGAGGTCTCTTTCAATTTTATCGTCCCCATTGTTCATTTCGAACAATCCTCTTGAACAGTCCAATTTTACGAAACCATGATGACCAAGAACATATTGAAACAGATGTTGATGGAAATTCAAGCGCGAGGGTTGCCGTCGCGCTATTATTTCCCGAAGTATTGACCTCTTCTACTGAACTACCCCTGTACACCGCAGACATGACGATAATACGCCCCCTTTCGGTCGATCAGTGTTTGCTGTGGTCGCAAGTATATCAATCGGCCGCACAAAAGGACCCTCTCGATTGATACATCCCTGACCCGTTTCATGGACGGGGATACGTTCGATTGACCCGAAGACGCTTTTATTGGGGAATATCGTGCGATATCGTGGCTCGAACGTCTTCCGTTACGGATATGCCTTCAGCCTCTCGCAATATACCTAGTGCCACGAAATGAATGACGGACAATACCCTCGCATAGCCCCATCTTGAGCAACCGTTTTATTGAATTTATTATCATGTCGTATTTGTTGTAGACGTAAAACCTTCTCTTGCATAATAATGGAGTATTTAGTATACCGATAGAATGGACGATCGATAACTTGTTACTAAACAATCCCTGCTCTTTGGGGTTGAATTAGAAGTTTCCATGAAATTCTTTTACAGTGGTCGTCAAGAAATTTGAGGGTCATGGAAACAGAAAGTAAAAGAAATAGAAATAATTTGTAAACGTAGGAAGGATTCAATTTCGTGTGGTTCAAGTTGTGGGGAAAATTTGGAAATAGAGAGTAAGAAGACTGAAATTAGGAAAACCTGATGAAAACATTTCGCCTGTTTTTTTTTTAATAGGTAACCGGCCAGCAGGTGAGTGTTTACTGAAACGATTTTCGTAAACGGGAACGGATTTCTGGCGTCAGACACGAGAACTATCACGGCCGTAATTCGCCGTGGATAAACGAAGAGACACGAATCGAAATAGAGAAGCATACTATAGCGCCTGATGAAATCCTAGACGCGCAAAGGGGAGGATTTCAGGAACAAAACGATCTTCCATTAATTAGCAGCGGAGTGCTTTTTGCCATTTTCATTACCATAGGTACATTTCCGCCTTTTCCCCGTGAAAGCTGCTCAACCTGTCGGATGTTTGCACATTTTCTGCCTTTGCTCGACATCTGCCCCTTACTCAGTGTCGTTTACTCTTTCGCTTATTCTGCGCTGCTTGTCCGTTCTCAGGCGAACGTTACGGGCCCAGTCACAGGACTCCACCTTTGATCTCCGCTCCCGTGCCCTTCAATCGCGGGCACCGCGGAATTCACGAACTCAAACAATCCTTTTCGGTGTTACCATTCAATTCCCTGCACTCCGTGTGCTGGCGATTTTCACCACGATTTTGTTTCAGCTACTTCACTTCCTTAAGAGGGAGCCCCACCCTGAAGCCACTAACAAAAGACAAAGTATGGGATTTTCCTGTTCGCGTAAATAAAAATATAGGGCTTGGAATTTTTTATATTGTTTTAAAGCAAACTTTATTTTGCTAGAATTTTTTTTAAAGAAGAATTGTACAAGTGTGGGCCAATTTTTTGCAGTCCTCCAGGAAGCCATTTTGTACAATTTTTCATAAAAAAAATTTTTCTAGCATAATAATGGTTGCTATACAGCTATATAGAAAATCCAAGCCCTATATTTTTATTTATACGAACAAAAAATCCCTAACTTTGTCTTTTGTTAGTAGCTTCAGGTTGGGGCCTTCCCTTAAACAGAATACCGAAGGAATTTCCGCATTTGCCTCAGTTTTTCATTCAATTCACTTGAATTGCGAGGAAGAATTTTTGACCCCTCTAGTTCCTTTCTTTTCTGAATTGCGCGCTACGTTCTTCGTTAACTTACGGTCGACGTCAACGACGAATCTCAGTACAAAGGAAGGAATGAAAACAGATAAGGGAATTATGCGACACCGTCGCGAAAAACTCGCGGAACTTCTGTTTGATTTTCATCAGGGGACACGGTGCACCGCTGGCGACAGCACTGCTCTATCGTAATGCTTAATCCGGAAACTACTGGCCGTGACAATACGGATACACGCGTACGTCAAATTTGCGGGGCGGATTACAGTATACGGGGAATCAGAGAGTTTGTTGCTTTAAATTAAAATAATCTGTTTTCGCTCGGCCGCCCCTCGTATCGTGACGAACCCCATAGCTAAAGTCGGTAATCGCATTACCTCACTTTTGAACATTCCCCCTCCCCTCCATTCACCCCTTGCCGAACCCCTCGTCTCGCCCCATCGACGCCCACGCCTTTCCCTCGGCTCGGAATGAAAGCGCGTTTACGGGCGTGCATCCCGCGATCGGACCCGTTCGAAGATAATAAATTCCATGAAATTTAATGAAATCACGCGCGCTTCCTGTACATCCGTTTATACGACATTCCTACACGGAAATTTGACGACTCTCTCGCGAGGAAATTCCTTTCAGCCTAGTTTGAAAAATCCTCGATACTTATACAGGTTGGTGAAATAGCTTAATTAAATCTTGACGTCTGATCGATGAAGATATGGGTCACAATTTAACCCAACAGATTTTTATGATTTTTAGCGCTTACTCAGTGATTCCCAACCGGTGGATCGCGAAGTTTTTTCTAAGGGATCGCCACTTTTTTTTTTAAATATTTTTAAGTTAGAATTATATTCTGAAATACATATTTTTCAGTTATTTGAATATTACAAAAGGGGTAAGGAAACACTTAAAAGGACCATCTCGTAAAATTTTTAGCGATGGATCTACATAAAACGTCTGCGGTCAATAAGTACAATTATTCGCCACAAAGAAACCTGCACAGACAAAAATCGCGAGACTAAAGTGAAATATGTATTATATAACGTCGTAAACATCCGTCGCATTAAATTGGTACAGAGAAGAAGTCTACTTGAAAATGATTAAGTTGGATTATTTTATTCATAGCTGTCGCTGTCCGCATACGTCACAATCAGCAGTAACGACACGCGGAAAGTGGAGCAAGCTGTGCAGTAATATATTAATTCGTGAAAAATTTAATTGCGCAGAAAATTATGCACTTGCCATATAATTGGAGCCGGCTACATTTTCGCGACAGCTTTTTCCAGCGTTTCACTCAGAGGGAAATCGCGCGTTATCGAGAGTGATTTGCCCGGAAAACGAGAAATTAATTTCGATGAGTACGTCCATGAAAGGATAACGAGAAGGGGAGTAATTCGTCGTGCCTCGCCATTGTTCGACGGGGCAGGAAACTGACTCTTGTTAAGCATCGTTGTCCGCGCTCGTGCAACGCATATTTTTCACGATACGTTAAAAAGTAACGAACTGTGAAACAGCGACGCGGGCCGGGGCCATTGTGTTACAGAGCACGATAATACGGCTACGAATACGTGAAAAATTCAAACAAGTCGGTATTGTTTCCGCCAGTTACGCGAAACATTCAAGCTTGCCGTTCAGCTATTACACCGCGGGAGATAAAGGGCTTTGAAAGGAAAAATCTGCCCCATCCCGTCCATCAGCCATGGAAATTTCATGTAGGAATCGGATGTACACAAAGCTGTATTGTTTAAAATTTATTTTCATAAAATTCCTATCGGAATAACGAAACAATGATAACATCAACATATATCTCGATAATTTCACGAGGACATTCTGTGTAAATTTACACGAGAGTGCGAGGATGTTTTAAATCACTCGCTCCACGTTTCTGTTACGGTTTTCCGTTCACAATTTACGTTTACTAGTGGGTTATTATTTAAAAATCTGGAGGGCTTCCGAAACAAACCATTTAATACAAAAAGTTTACCTACACACTTTCTCTGAACCTACTCACTGGTTCAAAACCAATGCGATTCTCGCGTACTGCTCACACTCTAGTACTCCTACAACCAATAAATGCCTAATGAGGTACATATCACTACTAGTTTCACTACCACACCTCCACCGTTCCGCCAGCATCACAGCCAGCTTCATCAGTGTCTGTCGATCCAGTGATATCCAACTACACTCCACTGTGATTCAATTTACATCCACGAACATCAACTACTACTAACCCCCTGCCTAACTCAACAACACCAAAATCAAAGAACACTGAACGTCCAAGTCTCAGGAAGTAAGAAGCTAATCCTATCGAAACGGCAAATCCAATCCATGTCGCAATCCTCGTCGCAGTTCATGTCCTCAGACAAATAGTCTCGAGGGTCTTGCGCGCCTATCGAGTGGTTGGTTTGCCCGGGTGAACTCTCTTTCAAAGGCGAGAGAGGCCGTCTGTGGGAAGTGCAACGGGGTCAGGCTGAAGGAAAAAAAAGGGGGAATCGCGACACTCGACGGGCTCTGCAGCGTCGAGGCGAGACAAGTAGCAGGTGGCTAATACCGTGAGTGGAGCGGGACAGAAAACGCGAAGGAGAATGCCTACGTGTGTACACAGACCTGCTTACACGCGGGGCGAGCCAGCTAGATATCGCACGCCTTCTCCCGCCGACAATAGACGCTCGTATGACTGGCTCTTTTAATTAAGTGGAGTCAGCTCGATTGCCAGCCTGGCACTAGTGGCTGGTAAAAATTTACTCGGCGAGAATTATATTGGCTCGTGTGGGTCGATGCAGGAGAAACAGGGGGCTCTTACAGGGGGGGCCTCTTTTAGCCGGAGTGCTTCGTAATAAATGCGACCTCTAGAGACGCTTTTCCTTTGTCGCGATCATCCAGCGAGAGAATTAGCTGCTTTTCCAAACGCTTCGCTCTAGTCGACGCGAATGGCTTGGAGACGGCGACGAGACTTTCTAAAACATGTGTCTTCTTAATTTTTTAGCTCGATTGTCTTTTTGTCTAATTGTCAATTGTACGCTTTAGAGAAGCTAGTAGAATTCCGACGATAATTAATCGAACAATTCAATGATTAATAGAAATAGAAAAGAGTTTCAACGCATTTTTATTGCGATTCAATGGGATTTGTTGCTTGGTTTTTGAGAGAAGATTATTTTGCGAGACACTTTAAAGAAGTTGGAACGATATTTAATATTTCTCGCTTAGACGAGAGCCAGAACGATAATTGCAGGTGTCTTGGGCGATCAAGCGACCATTGGGCGTAAACTGCAGAAATTTAATTAATGTTTACGATCCATCCTAATATTACGAGCGTCACGTCCCTGCTGGAATATTGTTTTGCGCCCGTCTTCGGTAGAACTCGTCGACGCGTACAGTTTCGGAAAGCTTCTGGAGGGAGAATTGAGCTCTACCGTCTGGCTCTCATTATTTCTCATCGTTCAGCAACCTGTTAATTACTGTCTTCCGTACATTTCGCAGAAGGGTCGAAGGCTGGGAGCTGTCCATTGACGCGAACTAAGTTCAGCTTGTTATTAATCCAGTTACGGCGAGTTCGGGTCACTAAAAGTACTTCTTGGTCTTTCACTTCTGTAGACTAATCATCCTTTTCCTATTTCCACTTTACATATTTACGTATCATTTAGTTTCAACCATATAACTATCGCCGTGAAAATTAATAAAAATTGTACTCCTTGTCAGTAGAAATAAGACTGTCAGTCTACCTTTGTATAATTACCATTTGACGGTTAAAAGCTCAGAAGTGTAATATTAAAAAGTTATTACGAGTGAAACTTGAACTTTACTGAATCGACTACTTAGTACCCATTTCGTGAATGATTACCAATTTCTTCAATTTTACTACGCCAACGCAGTTTGACGTCCACTTTCCGGCTTCCTTAAATATCAATTTCTCAATGAACCCGTTTTCCGTGCATCTGCATCTATCTTTACAACCCCTGCCCCGCATTTACGACCCCTTTCTCATGTTAAATGGAAAAATAGGAAAGTATTTCAAACATTTTTCCCTCGTTCCTTTCACCTTACGGAGAGTTCCAACATTGTTCACCGCATTAACGGTGGTAATTAATTATTTTCTTCCGCGGGACAAAGTGAATCCCGACTCGAAGCACGCCGCTCTCATTACGACTGCTCCACGTACAGAGAATGGCCTTTTTGACGCTGGCGAACGGAACGGTGGGCCGCCTGGATGACAACAAATATAAAAGTTTAATAATTTCCAGGCACAGCTGGACCGGAATTTACGAGCGAGATAGACATTCCTCTTTAGAACGAAGTGCCAGGATACAGTGTCTTCGCTTTGAGCAATTTTTCCTCCGAGTACGTTTCGCGCGGATGCCCCGTCGACGGAAATACTGGCTAGTCGACTCGAAACAGGCCACCTTAATATCGCACTGTTAGATTGATGTCAGGGAAAAAAGACAGAGGTATTAAAAATTGGATGGGTTGAACGGGCCAATATGGCGGTGCAGAGAGTTTCATTAAGGTCATTTTTTAAAGTGAAACTGCCCCGCTTAAGCCTTCCAATAAGATTGCACGACACGCGATATGTTTGAACTTATCCTATTAAATTTGCTCCTTGATTTCGTTCTTTATCGTCTGCATCGTGGGGAATAGCAGTGGTCTTTGTAACTTAAAACAGAACGATCAAACATTCCCTTTATCGCAGTAGTCCTTTGAAGTAACCTGTTCATTTTTAATAGGTAACGCCAACAGAGTGGGAGCTATTCAGGTGGTCTATTTCCGGTGAACAACTTTGAACATCTCATCTTCTTAGAGAGACGAGTTAATGTTACTCTTTGATATGGAAGAACACTCGAGAAGTCGAGACTAATCTCTTCGAGAAACAGTTCGGTTACAACCTCTAATTTCGAATTCAAAGTTCGATAATCAATTTCTCGCAATTAGAACACCGTTCTGATGAAACATATTCGCTCTCGTGACACAGCCTCGGGGCTATTTATCGAGGGTTCCTTTTGATCTCTTGCAAACCATCGATGCGGAATCCCACTTGCCCCTTTACCCTGTTTTAAGGAAAATATTTAATCAGCTTCCCTTTCACTCCCTCAGCCCTCGCGTCTAAGGCGACGTGTGCCTAACACGAGCAAGACGTCTCTCTATGATTGCTCAAAAGCCTTTTTGCTGGACGGCCTGGAAATGGCGAGCAAATAGGCGCCCTCCAAGCTTCGGTTCGGTTTATCAGAGCCAAAACGAACGTTTTGACAGCGACTGGTCGGGTCGAGTCGCTGTGGAATTGGAAGAATCGTAATCCAAGGGGAAACAGGATCATCGTCATTTATCAAATTGCACGGCGTCGTGTTAAAGCGTTACGTCGGTGGTAACGAGGGTGGCGTTCAATGGCTCGTTTCCTTGTAACGAATCGAAGGTACGAAACGTCAGGTCTTCCGTTACTAGTAATTTCTTGTGGGACGCGCGTGTTGGAAGAGGACACTCGCGGAACGGAAAATGTAACACGGAAGTCACGGAGAGAACCGGATGGAATAAATGCGCGCCCGGTACGAGGATTTTAAATGAGACTCGGGGTAATGTAAACTCCAGAACGAAGGTAATTCGAAAGTTTTAAACGATGGATTCACCTGGCTGATTGAATTCCGTGGAAAATTCTGTGATCCGCTGTTTGTCCTCGTTTTATTTGTTTCGTATGTTTATATTGTAATCTCGTTTAAATCGCGCGGGCTGTGCTTGCTTTGAATTAATTAAACTGAGATAGTCGGAATCAAAACAGTATTCCGGCAGGGATAACGTTAGCGTGATTCGTTATCTAACTCCGGAGTTCCAAAATCGAAAATTACAAGGTTTAGGGTTCAATGGTGATACAAAAATTGAAGTAGTTCTGTGTTGGCATAGTGCAAGAGACATTTATGTCCTGATGAATAAAATTCGTCTCCGGTATTGAGACTGGCTAAATTGTGTCTGACGTGCTTTCTCTTACCTTCAGGTCACCGTGTTGATCGTAGAACGTGGACGGGGTGAGGGCAGCCTTGAGTCTTCGGTTTCTGTAGAAAATGAACATGATAGCCGCCAACAACATCACGATCACGGTCGTCAGGATCCCGATCACCAGACCGACGAACTGCTTCGACTCTGGCTCCTTGCTTTTCTCTGGAACTGACACATGCACAAGCACATGAGTAATTGCCTTCGAAAGTGGTAAATTTCAACTGCTGAGGGTCAAAAACCAACGTGGTCACTTAAGTAGACAGATAATCCCTCGATTACCTTTAAGCATTAATTTATATTTTCCACAAATTTCTTTTTTTGGTATAATAGACAAGTTGCAAGTGGCAAGCAATAGGCTATGTATGATCCAATTAATAAAAGTAACAAAGAGATAAATGTCCTTCTTGCTATTTGATTTTGACGTGCTTTTGAAACCTCCCGAGCGTTTGTACGTGCTCCGAGGACACGCGCGCGTACACATCTCTGTCTACAGACTGTCCACTGGCTACTATGATGTACATGACCTATCATGGTGGATATTATCGCGAAGGCAGCCTGCATAATGCACGATGGGGCGATAATGATGATTGCGTTCATCATGCTCGTCGTAATTGGATCACGGTCGATCAATGTATTATCGACCCTGTTGCTTTTATGGCAAGATCTAGTAAACCGTTATTGGTCGTCTAGTTATTTTTTAACACCATTCCCCTCCTATACAAAAATCAGATTAAAAAAAAAGAATAAAGAATTCATGGAATATTCAGATTTTATTCCGACTTTCTACCGAGGTAGAATATATTTCGACAGTGTGCTGTTGGACGGAAACCTAGGTATTCCCCGTTACGAAAGAAATTTTCGTGCAATTTCGAGCAGCTTCGCGCTTCACTTCAGATCGCTACCAAACGGTCTCATTTCGTTTCTCTTCTAACGTCGCGCCGTTACGCCCCGCGCTGTGCGAATACGCTTGGAATCGAGTGGAGAAAACATAACGTTACGCTCCGTAACGTTTCACGCTCGGTTCTTCCATTCCCCTTTTCTGAAGATTATTACGCGGGAAACGAGGTATCGATTTCATTACCGAAAGGAGCTGAATGCCGGAACATTAAATTTCCCATTGGTACCGTGTATAAACATAAAATGCCGAGGAATTTCTGGTATTCAATCTTGATGTTATAGAAATCAGGTGTACTGGTATTTTTAAAAATTGAATCATTCTCGAGGGAGAACTGCAGCGGCTTCGAATGAAACAAGCTTGAAGGAAAAGCATTACAACTTGCCACGGTACAAAGGAAAAGCTTACCAGCTTGTCAAGAGCTGTATTGGATGTAGATGCGGGTGAATTTACGGTGCAGTTCCTGGAAGTTGTAAAGTAGACCAATCGTTGCCTCGATCGTTGACACAAAAATTCAATGTAACTTGCAAGTTGTGTCCCTTTACTTTGTAGAGGGTTAATCGAGTTCTGCGGGCTAGGTCGGGGCGATCAATTAAACTTAATACCGTGGGCTCTCAAAGAAAAAAATTCTCGGATAACAATTGGACGGTTTACCGCGCAAAACGACCACGCGAAAATGTCGGTCAGTACTTTGGATGTACATACTTCTTTTAACACTTCAGTTCAAAGGGAAGTGCTCTCCGGAGGACGGGGCAGAGGGTAAAGAAATTAATTAGATTTATCCCTTCTTCGTAAGGGGAATGAGACAAAAGAAAGACTCGGCTACATTATCAGTTTATAGACTCCGCGAAGAGAATCGTTGGTCTCGGTCGCTCCGTTTCTTTGACCAGGGACCGAGGATTTTCGAGAACCCCCAGGAGATGTTACGCTGCATTAAAGGAAAATTTTAAAAGGGTCGAGAAAACTGTGCTTAAGGTATTAACTTAACTATTTGTTGTTGCAAGGGTGAATGGAAGATTCTTAAGTTTACTACCCTCATTTCATTTAAAATAAATCGATGGTGAATCGATTATTAGACCTCTCTTCCTTGAATTTCGAAAATGCATATATGATTTTTTTTTAATACCACCTATACCTTTATCGCTAATATCGTTCACACTTTTCAAAATTTTCATCTAATCGAACCAATGGACGTTAATCCAATTTTTCTCTGAATCTCGTTACACGCTCCCCTTTTTCACCCCCTTTGTGTCCAATCAACATTGTGAAAGTGAACGTAGGAGCTACAAAAAAAAAGAGGCAGAAACGAAGGAAAAAAAGGCCATTCGTGATCGGCATTCAATTTTCGTGCAGCCTCGAAGAGCACAAAACGACAGGCTGAATAGGGGGAGAATAAAGAGGAGTGGAAATCGTGCGGAAAATTGCGAAGGGAACCCTTCGATGCAACAATACCAGAAACCAGGCAGCGGGAGCAGACTTACGGGCATTATCGTTGTTTTCCTCCTTATTAAAAGTGGCCTTCACTTCGTCCCTCTGCAGTGGACCCTCGTTATTCTGATAGGGGCTGCCGGTCGCCGATACAATGGCACTCTTGTTCCTCGGCTCTTCATCGTCGGTGTTGTTCCATTCGGAGATTACTGCGCATCAGGGATGAAGACTAATGAAATTTGCGGCCATCAATGGAATTAAACGTCGAGTGGAGGGAGTCTTTCAAATGCATCACGTCTCGTTAACTAAACGCGAAATTAATATAGCCGCCTTATCGTATAATTATGTCCCTTTCAGTAAATACATAAGCTCCCTTTATCAAGATTCTTTGAGGGACTATTCCCGTCGCTCCTTCTTTATTCCCCAATTACGCCTGTCGCCTCAAGTAATTCATTTAAAAGGTCCGCCATAATATTTCTCAAAATCAATAAGAGACCACAGGAGGACACCTTTTCCTGGTACTCGGTACTAAATCAGGCCACGAACGTTCAGATATCACCCCCACAGTCGCAACTTCCGTCTCCACCTCCCAGATCAACGATTTCAACAAAATGCCGTGGCAACAGAACAGTTTTAACCGAAATCCCCACTCAGGCACGACATTCGCCGAGCATTTTCATCAACCCCCGTTCCAAGTAGCAATTTCGCCCCGTAAAACATTCGTATTCCAAAGTTTTGCCCCATCCCGATGAATTAACAGGGCTGAGAGGTCCGCCTCGAAACCTCTCGCCGCTTGATTGAAGCGAACATTTAATTTACGGTCAGCTCGCCTACGGCCGAACCCGGGAATCGTTAATTGCGTCTGGCCCGCCTGTTAAGAGGATGGACATTAATTACGTGGCCGCGGAATGGCTGTCGGGGATTTTCTTCGCGCGGCACGACGGGCGGCCGGGCGCGTCCACCGGGACCGACGATATTTTTCCTCGTCGATGACGCGGCTCGGTGGACCGTTCGCCGCGTGAATACCGGGCGAACGGATGACGTGGAGGCGGCGGCCGTTTCCGGTGGCCGGTCGATGGAAGTTAACGGTGGTAGCAGGAGACCGGGGGCCACGTCGAATGATTAACGACGGTTTCGGTCCCTTGGCTGGTGCAACGAACTGGCGCCGAACTTTTCGAGGGCTTCGAGTGCTGGCCAACGAAGTTTCGTCTCGGCTTGTTTCACGCGGGAATCGCGCGCGTTTTACTGATCCATCGCGGGAACAGACGCAGTGATTTGATCGTAATCGCCAAGTCCCTGTCGATCGCGCGTGTGTTTTATGTTTGATGGGGGAACTGCTGGGTCGTTCCGAAAGTACAATACAGATTGCTGTTTTCCGTGGTTGAGTGAATGAACGCGTGTATTCTGTGCGCACGGGGCACGGAGTAAAGTTTTCTTATGTGTAAAGCAAAGTGTTTGGAGAAGTTTCGAGAGTGTTTCGAGAATATAAAGTGTGGGTGGTGGTGTTAGACTTCTGTATAGGGGTGATTATTGAATTTATTGGTTTTGATTGCTATAGAGATTACTATAGACAAAATGGTGGATTGAAGGGAAGAAGTGAATCTGTGGGAGCGATTCGCGCCACGTTCGCGGTAAAAGAAATAAAGAAATGGACGCGAATTATTTGGAGTAGGGGCGGCGTGGTATTCCAGCCACTTCGGGGCTAAGCAATCGAAGTTATCTTTCGCGGAACGAGAAAACACCGGGGCGTACTGAGAGAATGATTAACGATTGCTTCCCTCTTCCCTCGAAACTTTTTGAGGGCGTGTGCTCCGGGAGTAAGTAAGTAAGTTTCGTTTCCGGTTCGCGACCACGTGCTCTCATTCGTACAACGTGCCGCGGGTACTCTCCTTCACTTTTTGCCCCGATGCTTTAAAGTCGACCGTGCAGCATCGCCAGAATAACCGACCCAGACCGCTTCTGAATATTTTACAAGCCCCGAACGAATATCTATTGACGAATAATTTCTCTTACCTCCTTGAGCGACTCACTCAGCCCCGACTGCGAAGAGCCCCGACAAAATCTCAGCATATAAACGATCGAACGGAAAACATGATATTTGTCAGGAGGTAGGGGTGTCAGAGGTGCTATAAAAGGGACAGCTTTTATATGGGACAAATTCATATTAGTTATTTTCCTGTTTAAGGCACCGCTAGTGCCTAGACATTTGGTGTAAACTTCACCGCAGTCTGATCAGTAAGGCGCGGTTGATGTTTTTCTGATATAAAAGTAAAAGTTCCGTTAGTTTTCCGTGGCGGTTTTTGAGATAAAGTTATACACTAAATAATCCTGAAAGTCTTATATCATTAAAAGAGCCAATATTCACCTGAAACGATAATATTTAGCAAATAAACTTGATTGAGTATTTTCTTTGCTTTAAGGTTATTTTATAATATGCTCACTCATAGTCTTAAATGGGACATCCGTTTCATAGTTACTTAGGATTACTGTTCTGACTTGGGCAGGGGCTAACGAAAACGAGCGAGCTATTATCAAATAATTCTAAAAATAACGAGTGCTGCGTTTGTAAAGAAAACATTGGTACTATTTAGTAAAGAAGATTGGTTTCAATGTAAAATTTATGAAAAGTGGGCCAATTTTTTTGGTTCTATTTTATATAGGTATTCTTATTTTTGTTCTCAATTTGTTTATTTTCATTAGCATTTCCCTTTCACGAAGTCTAATGTCCCATTTGAGACTACCTAGTGATGAAAGGAACATTTTCGATTTATTTGAGAATGGAAAATTTTGTTACTTTCTGATATTATTAAAGAGTTTGCCATATATTTTTATTGTAGACCAATAAACATATTTCCTATTAATGGACTTGTGTTTTAAATATCAATCATGATATTATCAGAAATGGATGCCAAAAAAAATTGGTCCCTTTTATAGCACCTCTCCACTACGCTCAGAAAGTAAAAGAATATCCACGTTCACAAATTCTATACGACTCTATCGACACTGGCGTAATCTTTTAGCATCTGAGTCTGTCATGAATTTGCTAAGCTTAATTTGCTCAGTCGCAGAATACTGACGTATCGTTGTTCGCGCGCAAGTGCCTCGATCATACCTCACCTTCCCCAATAATTCTATCGTTGCACAGGGCAGAACGACGAGGGTGTCACCTAAAATTGGAAATCGAATCGGGCGGGGATATCGAAGAGAAGGGGACTTTGAAACTCATCCGTTTCTTGATCCCGAAGTTCGCGAGAGGCGGCCTCGAGGTACACTCCTCGAAGAAGTTGCGGCGGCAGCCTCGAGATCCGTGAGAAGTTATTTCGTTCTCGATATCTCGGTATCACGGATCTTTCCTCCTTTCGCTACGTTCGCCCCTTACCCCGCCCCTTTCTATTCCTCCCCGGCGTTTTTTCCCTCTTTCATACGATACGAAACGCACGTTACGATGGAACGAGAGAAGGGGCGAGAGGGAGGATAGACTTTTATCGAGGGCGCGAGCGTTGTTTCCCTTACCTGACTCGAAGATTACTTCGCTGAGCATGATCCAGCGTGCCGCGAAATACAGCTGTAGTTTGAGGAAGCGGCCGCCGCGCGAGTGAAGCTTTATGGTAACATCACGTGCCTGCTCCAACACCAAGTCCGGTATGTACGAGAAATGGACAGCCTCCCCGTTGAACTGGTTACCGCCGGCGCCCAGATAAACCTTCGCGTAAGAAAAGACCTGCGGAAGAATCGCGTGTGTGTATACCAAAGACTGCCAACAACGGGATGAAGCGATTGGTGGATGGGTAAACGGGGAGGAGATCGTTGAACGTGATGGAAACGCTTCTTCTTCCTCTCCTTCTTCTTCATCCTGTTCGTCTGTGTATCGCCCTGCATCGTTGGCTCGTGTGTGTATATGCGAAATAGGGTAATAACTATCGACCCCACTCCAGATAATTTCGTTTGCCCGTAGATGCGCGAGAACGATAGACCATGTCGGTCGATCGGATTAAAAATGTAATTCCTCGTCAGCTGGACACTGGACGTTTCGCAACTTGTTCTCCACGGCGCGAATAGAAATGTGTTTCACGATGAACTGATTTTATCGCGAATTTTCGTACTCCCCGGTACACGGTTTCAGGAATTAAGCGATTCGGTGTTTCGAATCGTCGGGTACAGTTCGATTTCCAGATTTCGGAGGATCAACGAGTATTTAATGAAGCCAACGGGCTGTTGAAATAACATTCGCCAGCGTTATCGCGCTCGGGAAGCTA
This sequence comes from Andrena chrysosceles, assembly GCA_963855975.1. Lineage (NCBI taxonomy): Eukaryota > Metazoa > Arthropoda > Insecta > Hymenoptera > Andrenidae > Andrena > Andrena chrysosceles. The sequence continues at coordinate 20,791,155 of OY979767.1, forward strand.
TTTTCTGTTCTACTCAGGCTCTGTTTCGCTGGCTCTGATCGTTAATGAATTATAACGAATTCATGGATCGTTAGCCCAGTTGCACGGATTGAGCAGACATCGGTCTCTTTATTCGGGCAACGGGATAGGAAGATCGATCTGAATATTCTCAGAGAACCGAACTGGATATCGTTTCATGCGATCAGTCTACCTTTCAAATGGGACAGCGGTAAGTGGATTTCCCGATACCGTGAAAAATTGCAGGTGTGATGTGCATCCCCAAGTATTAAAATACACTTGCGAAGTACCTCCTGCATCGTGATACGAATGTCGCTTAGGAAATGATTATAGAACGTGCATCATACCTGCACATCCTTGGTGAAGTAGTTGTTCATGTGCAGGTGTATGGCAGTGAAGTTCCTCGCATAGTCGAATTCGAAGGTTATTTCAACAGGGCGTCCAAGCATACTTGGTGTGTCGTTTCTCCAACCTACCCATTCGTACCCTTAAGCAAACAGAAAAGAATATTTCGTTATCTCAAAGAATACTGAAACACAACCTTCATCTGTCTACAATCCTCGCGTTTACATTCAAGTTTGTCTGTCAAATACTTGTACCATTTCTTTTTTCTTCTCAATTCGCATAAACCTTTTATTTACAACGCCAGTCCAAGTTACCTACTCCAGAATCACGCGCATGAGAATTGAATATTTCTAGTTCACAGTTGGCAGATCTGAAAAACGTCACGTTACGTCATCGCGATCCCATTACTCCATCGACAGCAACGCGTACCGATAAACGAGACAATAAAATCTGTAACATAAATAATCGGCGTATTCGCGCCACGGCGCGAAATTTGTTTGCGCGGCCGCGCGCGAACGATTCTGCCTGTGGGCGTTCCCATCAAACGAACAAATTGTTTCAACGCGGGCGCGTTTGTTGCAAATTGCGCGGAGGCTCTTTTAGCAGGAGTTTCCGGCGCGCCCAACCTATTTTCGAACGACAGCTGGTCTTTGAATGTTGCCTTAATTAATTGTCGGCTGAATGTGAAATGGTAGGCGTTTCGTGCAATCTGCGACTGCATTGAATCCGTGGCTTTCTCCGTAAGTGGGGAAAAACAGGATAATCGGTACGATGTTCCCTTGTTTTGTCTAAAGAAGCCCATTGTTCTACGCTTCCCTCAAGCTTCGCCAATTCCACAAATATAGAAGCGCTCTATAATACACGTTCGCATTAAACTTTCAAAGAATTAATCATTCTATCTGTCCGCATTAGTGCTAGTCCTCATCTAATTGCTGCATCGCTTCTCAGAAATACTTTGCTTTGAAAGATCGTTATCTACTTAGTGATCGACTGGTGTATGATGATAGAACTGCAAAATATTTGTAGCTCAAACAGCTGACCTAATTCTAGCAGGCTTCGAGGAACTACATACTTGATTCATCAGTTTCCATTCTTCCCTCGCACTTATACCTCCCAATGCCATCAAACCGCTAAACACGTATATACCAATTCCTGCGATTCATTAGTAATTCATCAGTCCAATCTTGGCATTTCTAAATTCATCCCCATAACGTGACACCGAGCTGAAGGTAACCCGAGACTTCTATTTCCTGAGTCCATTACCAATAATTCCACGAAACTAGGTATCTTTTCAGCCAGTTGAAAGCCTCAGCTTATAACGATCGTCGCTGGAGCCGGCGGTGAAATATTAATTTCGTCTGCAGTGAACATTCGGTAACCCACTTTCTGCTACTTCTCGATCGTGCTGCTTGTTTTCCAGACAGCTGGCCTCTTTCGAATGTGTGGGCAACGGGAGAGTTTCGCATTACGGATCCACATCGGTAGTTTTCTCGCGAATCTCGCCATTAGAATCCGCGGGACGAGTAGCGTGGCACGAGCACTCGCGCTCCCATGGGATCGCGCGGATTGAAAATGGAGTGCAATAACACTAAAGCCGACGGCCGGCGAGTTACGCGCGTTTTTCCGAAGCTCCGTTACTTTTCGCGGTTCGCTTCGAGTTTCCGCCTTTAAACTGTGCCCCGGCTGCGGTTTCCCGGTCAAACTTTCCTCCGCATGCGCGAATTCGAGAGCTCGCCACGCGTACCCCTCTCGACGAAGTTTCAGAAGTCTGGTTAAGTGTGGATATCGGGGTTGCAGCGTACGAAATGCTTGCTCGCGAACGGTAATGTAATATTCTTTTTAAGCGAGTTAGTAGTGATTGCGATTGGAAGATATAAGTGAGTAGAATCATCGTTATTGGCAGCAGTGGTATAATTCATTCCTTTGCCGATCCCTCGGGGGAATTTGATAATTATTCCGAATAATTCTCGAGAAATCTGAAGCGCACCAAAGGGAAGGATTAATATACCTATAAACCTTAAAGCGACAAGATACAAAGAATATTCACGGTAAATTCGCCCCCAGGTGAGCGCTCCTCTATTTACGTTTCAATTTTTCCCCGTCCCTAATGCCGTTTCATAAGATCGCGAGAAGGTGATACAGTGTACCCGTGCTCCACTACCTTACAGAGATCTGTTCTTTATGCTATAAATCCTGCGCGCTTTTATCTCTCGTCCTCGACGAATCTCCCAAGGCAGAGGCGAAGCCAGGGCGAAAGAAGAGAGGGAGATGGAGGGTGATAGAGGGGAAAGAAAAACGAGGGGTCTCGAGCGTGCTGGGACAGGGTAGTTCCATTCCGACATAGTCACGAGGGAGGGAATCGGTCGGGTCTGTTGCAGCAGGCGGGCCGCCTAAGAGCCTTAGAGCTTATTAAAACTTAGAAGAGTTTCAATCGTTCCGTTTCAATGCCAGCATCCGTGCACGCTACCCCTTTGGCCACGGATTTTCCTGCGACCAGGATCCCTTCCGCCCTCTCAACAATGTTCGGAGCCAAGTACGCCGCGGCATTATATCGCTCTGATCTATCCGCTTTCATATAAATCCCCCGCCCTTTAATATCGTCCCCCGAGTAAATAGTTCCCAGTTTCCAGTTTCCTGTCGCCGCCGCGCCGCTATCCACCATCAATTCTGAACATTCAGAAGGGTCGTAAGATAACCACCCCGCCCTATAGCTATATCGCGCCCCGAACGCGCCGCCGTCTGATGATTTTCTCACTTAAACCGACCTGAAACTATACGACCGCGCGTATGGCGCTCGTAAAGAGGGATACGCGTCGATAGCCACCTCTTGAAAACGATCTTGCGGATATCATGGCCATTTACACGGGCTGATTCAAGCTTCGACAAGCGACGCCAATGATTTACCACTGGGATCACTGTTGCTTCAGAAATTACGCGCAGGTACCAGATTCACGAAAATTGTAGTCACTTATAAATTAATCTAGTTTCAGAAATTAAATAGTTCTATTATTCTGTCAGAGATAACGAAGTAATTTCTACGATTGTCAGACCTGGTAACGTGGAGTGAATCAGAGTGCTTGAAATATTATAAACCTACGCCTGGATAATATTAAACTTAGAAACTTTACTTCCCTATCCCTCAGAGTTCACAGAGATAATAAGACGGCGCGGGCATATTTTCGAGAAGATCCCAGAGTGAAATCGAAATAGAGCAGCGAGATGGAACGGCAACCCTCGATTCGAAAGAAGAGGGGACACAGTTTGGAGCGAAGTGCGCTTCGGTTTAAAGAGAGTCGCGAGAGGCTGTACGCAGTCTCGGCGGGTTTAAAAGTTTAAGAAGCTGAAAGTACGTGGCTCCGAGTGTGCCCCGGCTTGTCCCGCCGGCGTAAATGGAAAGACACAAATGTATCCTGGGAGTCGGTAAACAGCAGTGTGGCTTGCAGTCTAGCCCGCGGTTCAATATAAATGTAAATTGGAACAGATTCGAGGTGCGGCGTGGAACACGTTTGCCTCTGCGAGAGACAGAGGCCGATCTTCCAGCCTCCGCGTCAGCTTTCTGAAATTCTCTTATCCCCGACTGGCCTACACACCTGCAATCGACGCGGGGAAAGTTTTATTTTCGCTTTAAAGCCAGTCCTCCGAGGAGGAGCGATGAATTCGCTCTGAAAACGCTGTCGCTGACCGCTTGTTAGACTGTAGATTATCTGGCACGCGTTCAACTGGTTCCACGCTTTTATTCTGTGCTTGGAGAAGAATATTCTGTAGTCAACTGCATCTTCAAGTGCCAAATCATTGGCCAAAGTGGCACGGCAGTGGAATTTGAAACAGATGACTAGCGTAAATAAGATCGTGTTATCCACTTATTCTAGAAGCCTATTTATTACAATAGCTAGCGTGTCCAAGTCAGTATCGATCCCGGAAGAACGGTAATCGAGAGAAGCGAGTGAAACGTAGGATCCGACCCCACAGCGTGCCCCAACTCCTCGATCATTCCACGGCAATAGGTTCGCTGGAAATTAGTGGAGTACCCGAAAGAATTCCATCGCCCCCGACCATGGCTCTGCTAACCTCCTTTGTAAGAATGGTAAAAGCAATCTACTTCTTCCCTGAATCCTTTTACAGCCGTTCAATATGTTAAATTAATCCCGCAGATGAGTCCTCCACCGCGTGGTCCAGGCTCGTCCCGATAACGCCTGGCAAATTTAATTCCGCCGATGAAATGAAACGAATTTACAATTGAGATTTAATAACACTCCGAAGAACACTCCTCGAGTGGCAATCCGAGGAGAGCTGTTAACAAAATCCCTCTCAATTACAGCACGCTGATATACCGAATCCCTCCAACTGTCTATAGTATATTCAGACACGAGGGAACGAGAGCGATAGAACCGAGATCCACGCGAGAGAAGAAGTTCAACGGGGCGAGCGGAAGTTGGGGATAGAGCGGGGTGGAAACGAAATACTATAAGTCGGTCAACGAGTGGGTAACTCGCGAGGGTAGCGAGGACGGCTCTATCACGCTAATCTAGACACGATCAGGCTACGGCGCTAATCTCGTTCCAGCACGAAGCAGCTCACCTTTCCCGTTACCGCTGACGTCCAATCTGAAGTTGTCAGGACCCTTTTGCCCGTCGACAAGTTGACCGAGTCCCCCGGAGAGGTAACCTCCTTCTTCCCTGCCGTCGTACGTCCTGTCGGACAGGTCAACCTCCGAGCCCCTCTTAATTCCTTGGGGCATGGAATACGACACCAGGCCCTCTGCAACAAGACCAAAAAAAAAAACACCGCGGCGCGGGTGGTAAGGTGCACGTACATATATAATGCAACACGCTCGTGAACTATGCATCATCGCGGCGGTACGTGGCGATGGAGCGGACGTTTTATTCCCGGCGATACGTGATAAGATTGCGGCTGGGCTGGTCGCGGCGGGCAAAGTGCACGTCCTCGGCAGCAGACGCGACTGGAAAGTTTTAGATCTTGATGTCTCGACGCCCACGATTACCTGTTGTGCCTGCTCGCCTCTCCCCATGCATAATTTACGGGGGAGGGGTGGTAACAGACAGCTGGTATCGGCGAACGCGCTATTATCAGGCGAACGTTAACAATTTTGGATGCTGGGGAAGGGATCGACGTTTTGTGTTGCGAGATGCTTGGCACGGTGGGGCGGGGAAAGTTGAGGTGGATATTCAGAGACGTATTTATGTTGTCGATGGTGGACGTCGCAACGTTGCACTGTCTGCAGAATTTTAGAGGGCAGTATTGATATTTCGAAAAGTGGACGTTCATTAGACTTTTGGGAAAGGCGTGGAGAAGCTGAAACTTAATTCTCTCCTATCTAGAATGACCACGACTCAGCTTCAGCAAAAAATTTTTTTCCCAGCACGAAAATAAAGACTTACTGATGCAACGAACAAGCTGTCCCCAGAAAACTTCTACGATTTAATCTCCACGCGTCACCATCAACGTCACAATAATGTTCAATGAAAACCCACCACTTCGCTTACCTCCAGTGCAAGATATGCGAAGGGGAATGATTTATTCAATACAGAAAGAATTGCTAGATGAAGTGGCGGATGTCACTAAAAGACGAAGGCGGTACAAGTTTCATCACTTTCGGAGGGCTGGGAAAGAAGGTGTGGAGAAAAATAGCCAGGGCTCGTTTCAATGTATTCTTAATGCTCCGTCGAACGATGCATTGAATTTAATCGGGACAGACGGAGGGAAGGGATTAAAAGTCCGACGGTATTAAATTCATCGTTTGCATGAACGGCAGGCAAAAGCCCTCCACCCAGGTCCACTTGGAGCAACGTGGCGCGTTGGAAAAACAGTACCGATTTGCCTTGCGTTGCTTTCTTTTCCGATAACAGTACGAACGATAAATTTCATGCGCAATAAAAACGCCGTCTCTGTATTTATCATGGTGTTATTCGCCGTGTCCGAGGGACAGAGTGAGGGGTGCAAGTGGGGGCGGGAATAAAAAGTGCGCCAAGAAATATGCGTCGACCGCCTTCCCCCTTTTTCCCGCTGGTCGTGTGCCGCACGCACTGCAATTGCAGTAATATCCGACTACAATCACCGGCCGGCGTATGGAAAATATTTCGTTCTTGTTACAGTAATTGCTCGCCGGCCAGACTGGAATTGAATACACAAAGTCGTTACGGTACCGCTGTTATTCACCGTACCACGCAGTCGAAATGAAAATATCGTTCATTCGATGATCCGACTTTAACACGAGGAAACTTCGCGGGTGAATGCAGCATTGAAAAGTGTGTTATTCATAGACGACCGTTTTTGTGGGCAGTCGATAGAACTTAAGAGTGAATTCTTCTTTTTGGGCTAAAAACGTAGCAAAATTTTGGGAATTTTCTTGCATGACTCCTATATTTGTTATTAAAAATTAATATAAAGAAATTTGCAACTTCTACAAAGATGCATAAAAGCATGGCTTAAATTACAGACGAATCGAATCGCTAGTTTCTAAAAAAAATCACAAATTTTGCTATGTTTTAGCCCAGAAGATAGGATTGACATCCCCCCTTAAGACATTTGAGAATATGGATCGCACCTCCCCCGTTGGGAATATTGAATACTTGAGGACCTTCACATGTTCCTTTCTAACCGAAGAAAAATTCAAACTACAATTGAAATGTGAAAGAAATACATAGTGATGTACCTTGATGGGAAATGTCTGATCGCGAAGTATTGACCTGTATCACTGAATTGTCTTACGTGTACTTTGAAGTCATAGACATCTTTATACTCCGGGGAAGAAGCACGATCGTTATTCGTAAATATTTCATAGATAATTGAGCCGCTACGATGTCTACTTCCAATTCTCTATCAGCGCAGGAAGTTTCGTTAAAATCGTTGGGTTCGCGCGATCCCGTTGTTATAGCGGCGCGATGCGTGGCATCCGTTTCAACGAACCATTCTCCCCTGTTCGACGAGAATGCGCATAGAACAGCTGCCTGGCGATGCAAACGGGCAATTCGATAATGGGAAACAACCATCCTCAGTGCAAATATTTCTTACCGCGTAAGCAATTACCGAGGGCCATCGATACGCCATGTATCGATACTTATAACCGTGAATTCGAGTGGCATGCCGGGGCTAAGCTGCTCGAGCACCAAGCTCGCCGAACCGTTTCGGGGTCAGATTAACGCAAACACACACCTGCACTCCCTTCGGATCGCTGGCACGCTCGTAAGTCTACGTTAATGCGGCCCTCGAATGGGCAAAGTTTTGTTGCGATTCCAGCGGTGTTTAAGAGTCTGAACGAACCCACCAATACGGTTAAAAAATCAATGAAACGAAGGGTGCTTCGTCTCCCTACTTAACGCTCTATTTTAATGCTTAAAAAATTGGAAAATATCTTCACGTATTCTTGTCGAATTCACGATGAAACAGGTGAAATTTCAAGTGCAAAGGGCTGCAAGGGACAGTATTTGAAAATCGACAAAACGTTCGGAAGCGGCAAATTGAGGAAGTTTCAAGATTCTTCAAACACGAGAATCGATGGTGAAAGTCGTAGTGAAAGAAACGGTCAGCGCTGCGTCAACGCGTTCTCGCGTATAAAGGGGTCGCTCGATTCCATAAAATGGAGAATAGCGACGGGGTGATAAAAATCCTCGAAGCTGAAAACTATTGCGCCGTTCTTTTCAATACTTAGCGGTGGACAGTTTGTCGCAAATAAGTACGGGATCGTGAGATACGATGGTAGAAATAGGAGCGGCCATAAATTTCACTCACCGGTCCATGGACAGCCATAAAGCTCCGCCCGTATGCATACCATGCGCATGTGGGAGGTGTAAGGGATGAAACGGACTTTCGTTGCCACGATGGCCGGGTCGAAGACCTGCTGTTTCTCCGTGTACGGATTATTGTTGCCCGCCAGAAGCTGCAAAACATAAAATCGTTGTCGTTTTATTACAGTGCGCTATATCGGGACTGGCTATAACAGATTGCAAAAAAGTCGCGTAGGATTCGTACGATTTCGAACAGCAAACGTCCACTCTAATCCCCTGTGCAAATCTCTATCTCATTATGCACGAGTTGTATTCGTGGCAGTCCCATTATCACGCGCGAACGCGGCAATGCATTAAACGACCTGTCGAATCCTATCACCTGTCAATTTTTACAGCTTCGAAATAACAGAGTAGCTCCTGGAACGTTAATATGACAAGCAACACGCCACAAGTACCTCGATAGAGAATCGCGTTACTCTTCCCCTCGTAAACGCAAATACCACCGAGGTAGCAATAACATTTCAGTAAGGCGAGTACGAATAAATAACTTCGCAAACGAAAGAGAATATTCCTCTTTCCTCCCCGATCACAACGGCATAATTGTCCGAGCTGGCAACTCTAGACCACGTCTTGATTGCAGCGAACTGAGGTGATAGACAAAAAACCGTGCCCTTCTAACGAGAGCCGATTAAAGTATGCCAGGGGAAAGTTGGACGGCGGAAAAAGGAGAAGCCCGGTTGAAGGGGGTGAAGAGGCACCAGTCGATCGGGCAGACCAGGTGGTTTCGTGTGGCTTGGCCGCAGACGGAGCATCGGACGGTCATTGGAACGTCTTTACAGCGTTAAGAACGAATCTCACGGCCCTCGAGCATCGTTTTCCGGATCCGATTAGTAAACAACAGCTCGGCGAGAAGCTCTTCTAAATGTAAATGTCGGCGTTAAATCTGAATGGGAGCAGCGGCCGTTGGTTCCTTCCTCTCTCGTTCCTCTGTCTCTTGGTCCGATCGATTCACGGAGAACAGGCTTCGTTCGCCTCGCGAAGGATACGGTTGCCACGGGCTGAAATATGAACGGCGTAGCCGAGGATCCAGCCTCGAGCCTCGAACGTCGGATCCGGGCCTAAACAGACCAGCTCGCGTATATACCTACGTATACATGCGCACGTGATTCCGTCGTTCGTATGTGAAAAGCAAACGGAGAAACGCCGGCGGACACGCGCTTGATAATCGGAGGGGTCGGTTCGTTTCGTTTGCGTTTCCGACGGATTAGAATTTCTAACCGGGGATCCCGTTATTCGATCTCAAAAATATCAGGCCCGCAATTTGATCCGTCTGACGTTTCCTGCCACGAAATCCCCCGCTACTGCGGTTGTATATTATTTTAGAACGCGGGGGATGTAACGAGATACATGAATATTCCCTTGATACTTTGATCCTGCGACTACCATTTTCGTATTGCTGATTTAATAGGGCGGGCTCTGTTGTATCATATTTAAATGAATCCTGGTGGTTGCGGTTGCTTTGCGAAAGATATTGAGCCTGTCAGGGTGTTTCGATGAGAAAACGGAGTGGAAGTGATTGTTTGGTCAATGGTTGCGGTTAGATACATTTAGCCGCAGCGAAAATTAATGATTTGAGGAAACTTTTTACTGTAGAGGTTTTATTCAAAATAAATAAATCGCCCGGAAAATGAAAAATGTGAAAAGTAAAATGATATACCTGCTAAAGTAATGTTGCCATTATGGGCTGACGAGCCAGTTTTTCGATATTGGGTTTAATTATTTTTGTATTCACAGTTACACAGCGAAAGTTTGCATATAAAAATTCATTTACCTTTAAAATTCCACAAATTATTTGTTCCTTGAAATTAAAACATTTGGCTCGACAGACCATAATGGTAATATTATTTTACAAGAACATCATTTTATTTTTCAGTCCCATCGATGTTTAATGGAGATATTACCATTTTTTCTGCGGTGGTCTAAAGAACCTCAAAAATCATAAATAATTTAATATGAACGTTATTGTACATCAATTTTTCATACATTTTATGGACTACTAAATCATGTGTAATAAGTATTTTGTTATATTACCCTCTCAATGTATCGCGAAGATTTTTGCAGAAGGTAATATACGAAACTAGGACTGAATAGTTTACAATAATTACTTCAGTAGCCATTACTATTCCAGGCCAAGTTGCTTCAGAATTAATTATTCACTTAAGCCTACTTTGTGACTCACAGTTTTAACACTCTTTTATTTGTACCTCTTTATACAAGAGGTGTTAGCGTGACTGTTGAAAGCCGATTTCAGTAAAGATTTCTCTACCTAACTGAACTTAGACCTAGTACTTGATATATTAAATGGATTCGTGCCGTTTCCATGAAATCCAACGATGCGCTTTTCCCACCCACGAGTTGAGAGTACGTGGAAGCGAGGAAATTTTGTGTCGTTTTATTCGCGTAGGAGGTGTATCGCGTCCAACTATCGATGACAAAGCAGTAGTCGCATTCTCGAGTCAGATATCGTAGTAAAAAAAGGGTTATTCTTGAATAACCCTTGGGTGCTCGTTGGAGTGGAAGTGCTGAATCAAAGCTGTCACGATTTCTTTCCATACGATTCGCCACTAAATTCTATAATAGCAATGTAACTTAGACATTCGCTATTAACATTACTGAAAATAATTAGAAGGCCCCTCAAAGTGATGACACTATTATCATTTAGAGGACTCAGTTGAACCGATAAGTGTTGCTGATATGTTCAGCGTGAAACTCAATACCGGTAACTCCAGCCAGCAGTTCGCCAGACACCATGTCCATGACTCGAGGTCAGAAGATCCAATATCAAGCGAGTCGGGTCGTGGAAGCCAATACCGGTGAACTCGAGGTCATGGGATCCAATATCAACGACCCCCGCCGTGAGAGCAGATTCCAGCAACTGCGGGGGTCGTGGAGTCGATTCCAGGGAATCCCCAAGGAGTTCAGAGTCGATGAGTACGGAAATTAAGTTTTCTACCTTCGACGCCATTGATTCTAGATTCCTGGATCCAGGAGTATCCGTTACTGGACCCAGCATCTCCTACGCTGGCAACTTAGCCGCCCTACTTACGAAGTACTCAACACTGACATCCAGGATCCCTCATTCACACGCACACACACACACAGACAATCACTCGTCTTAAAACTAAACGGAACCCGACCGACACCCAGCGCATCACTCCTCGGTGACCAATTAGCCTGGGTCACTCCGACCCAAGTTTATAACACTACAACCTTGAGTCTTTGTACCTTCTATTACCTCAAATCGTTGATGCCTTCTTCCTCTTTTATAACAATTCCAAAACAATTAAACTGAATAGGGATTGAAGTTACCAGATAACTTTACTATAAAGAAGCTTTCCTAATACGAAGTTAAAGCAACGTTAAATCTCCTTCGAAATCTAAATCGATCGTGTATTTCGACTCCCTCTTCCGGCCCTATTGAGATCAAGTCGCGAACGCGGTCGAAGCACGCGAATCAATCGTGCATCGAATTAGCATCGTACGCAGCCAGCAGCAAGACTGACGCGAACTTAACGCAGCAAAGGGTATGGAGGGCAAGCAGCTGTAAACGGCCCACCGAGTTGTAAACGGCACGCAAATGGAACGGGCCCTCTTAAATCGTTGCGCGTAGGTAGGAGGGTGAGACGAGGGTGAGACGAGGGTGAGGTTATATCGGCCAGCTCGGAACGGCCGACCGCGGATGCATTACAACTGCAACTGCACCGCGCAGGAATACAAGCCAGCAGCTCGGCGTATACGCGATAGGAATAATTAATACAGCCATAAACAAGAGCCCGGGACGAGGGAGGTGGCGGTAGCCCAGTCCGATATCGTCCTACCGACACATAAAATTGATATCCGTGCTTGAAGGAGGGAGAGGATCATTCTGGAGGGAGCCCATATATCTTGCCGCCCAGATGGATCGCTCTCTCGTGCTCGTGCCGCTCGAATGGGGTGGCAATTGTACAGAGATTCTCTGTATATTTTACTGGTTATATATGGCTTCGTTTATTACGATTATCCGTGTCGCGGTAAACGCGAGTTGTCATAACCGTGTTACGTGGCGGCGACGATAAGAGGTCGGCGATTGCTTCGAGTCGGCGCTGGTGCGTTCCTGTGTCGATACCCTCGAGAACGGATGGCGCTTGTAAACGCGAACGGTGAATGCTGGGAAACGTGCGAGCATGTGAATGCGTGAGGCTTCTCGGCGGTAATTTTCTGTTATCCGAGAAGGCTGTGTACTTTACGGGGAAAATCGTATAATTCCACCGAGAGTGTGTTGGTATTATATTTGAATCCCATTATTATTGGATGGTGATGATTTATAGTAAGCGCATGGAGTCAATTACTTGCGATTCTCTACTTTCACCTCTCTTACCGCCAAAATATTTCGAATACCCTCGTAAATTATCACTTACGAGTACTTCATTCGCATTCACGGGTCGAAGCTTTATCTTATTACCCAACATGGAAACCGCGGTGAACGTAAATTCCACGAGCGTTGCCTAATATTGTTTCAGCGGTGTGTGTAATCTGTATTTTCAAGCCAGTTCTATCCGCTCTAAACGGGCAAACGCTGCAATCCCTCTTCGCGCTGGATAGGTCACCGTCAGAGATGACGGTGATTCCGACGATGCAGGAAATGCCCTGGTGTGCTCGACCCTCCCAGGGCGTACCCGGGCTTACTCAATTTGCCGAAATTGTAATTCGAATAGACACTGGCTCGCCACGTGAGCGCTCGGTGCTTTAGGACAGCGTCGATCGTTCTGGGGAAAATTGAAGCGACTGTTTGTATGGCATATTTAGCCGCAATTTGCGTCCTCGGTGATAATTTTCAAAGGGAGAATTAAATCATAAATCCCATCATAAAGAATTATCGACAATGCTCGGCACCTAAAGGTTGGAAATATATTCCTGTGAAATATCATATTTTGCCACGATATATAATATTTATACAGTTACAAAATAATTTAAAATCGCTCGAACCCTTATATACCTACCAAACATATAATATTTCTCTGCTGCTAGTTTCGCCCCGCAACAATATTGCGCCCCAACGCAAATTACATATTCCGTATATATTTACAATCGCTACGTGAAATTGTTTTCCAACGCGAGATGTGCTTTTTCAAAGTTGCTAGAAGCGTTTCATTGCGCGCAGCGTTTAAAGAGGGGCAAATTGGAATTGCTCCCGGGAAGGCGGTGTACTGATGGAATTAAAGCCACCGGTGCAACGTCTTCCGGGCGAGTTTCATTATCTCGACGAGGTTAGGAGGTCGATGCCAGGTAACCCGAGCAGGTGGTAGCGGTGGCTCGTCTTATGGAGCCGAAAAACCGGAACGAGCTTACGCGGCGCGTCCCATTTCCGGCCCGCCCCGTCCTGCTGGCCTGTAGGCAATTACTTTCTAGGAGCAATGTGCTGGAAAGGAGCACGCTTCTAATCTGTTTGCGGCCGAATTCCGGCTCTCCAAGAGCCCGCTAATGAAGAACTGTTTAATTTTAACGTCCCCAATCCCCTGCGAACGGAACACTCGCGATCATGCTAATATCGTTTCACGAGGAACTTTTCGTGTTTAATGTTGCACGTTAACGGGGGCAATAACATGTCCTCTGCTCGTCAGATTAATAATGGGCAGGTTTAGGAGAGGATACGTAGAGTTGTTCTTATGAGGCAATTTTGTACCTTATAAAGGGGGTTGCAAGGAAAATTTCATAGGCTTCACGGGTGTGTTTTATGTCCGACGATAAAGCGAAAGAATTTAGAAAAAGTTATAGGTCAAACGTTAAACGTTTTTGGTCTCGAAATTCACGAAAGAAACGCTAATTTGTTCCCCTGTAAGCTCATTGTAATAAACCAGCCATCTTTCCACTAACGTTCATTAATAAACGCTGGATTTATTGAAATATTTAAGCCCAGGATATTATCATTAAAGATATTTCGCTCCGCAGAGTATCATCAAGAAGATTGACTCTAATCCGCTTATTGCTACAACCTTGCCCCGTTACGCTAACGAGGAGCCATGTAATTCAAGTATCCTCCCGCAAGAAACGAAAACTTTCTTACTCAACGTATTCCTCCCTTTTTCGTCGCTGCCAACAGGTGAAGAAAAAAGGAATGGAACTCTCTCTCTCTCGAACGATTCCCTCTGCAAGTTCCCCTTTAAAGCGTTGAATGGTCGCGGCGCACCGTGAATTTCGTTCCAGGCAGCAACAATTTCGATTCCGCGGGAAACCACGAAGAGACGAAGAGTACGTACGCGTGGAATCGCGGCGGTGAGTTGTAACTGTTCGTTTACGCCGAAATGGATTTCCCTGCGCTCACGGGGGGATATTTCGAAAATTGAGCGAAACGAGTCGCGGTTAAAAAGGAACAAAATTCCACCCCTTCTTTGACGCGCCTCGGGGGGGAGGGATGAGAGAACCCTAGCCCGGATGGAAGCACTCACCGATCGAGCCTGCGCGCTGATGGGGCCGCGAAAAAGAGAACACAGTCGGAGGGAAGGAGAGAAAAAAACGAGCCAGACCTGTCCGTCGGAGAACCGGGGGAAGAGCGAGGAGGTGTGGGGATGGAAGAGAGATAGAGAGAGGGGGAGGAAGTGTGGCCGTAGAAAATTGTTTCCAGGCCGCGCGGTAATCTGCTAATAGGGTGTCCACGTTCGGGCCGGTAATCCGTAATCCATCGATACCAGCTCGATCCTGCACCGATGCGCACACACTTAACGAGCCTACCCTGTCGACGATAATTTATACGCGTCCCCATGTGCTTTCTGAAATAATGTGCAGCGTGCATCAGCTTGCTGGATTCTCCCTTGCAAGTATTTTGAATTAATGGGAACTTTAATCCTTGAATTGTTTTCTTATATTATTGAGTACATTTTCGCAGCGTTAATCAGAGTGTAATGTCACCATTTTGACCTGACACGTTGCTATTGTCTATACAAAGCATCCCTCAATTAACTTACTTCGAGTGAAGGTACTTCCATTATTATCCACTCAGTTAAACACCCCGCAAACTCTGAAGCTTTTCTGTATGCAGAAAGTACAATACAGCCCCCTTTGTAATGAGTAATTACAGAAACGAGGATTGTCCAATTTCAGAGATGGCATGTCCCTGGTCAATGGGCTAGAGTCCCGAGAACATACACGTATTTTCACGGGACACCCTGAGCGTTCGCATGTTCGAGCAGACTGGAGAGAAATTTTCTAGTTTCCCCCGTTGTCGCACATTGAATTTCTCGGTGGAAAGGGCTCGGTGGCTGCGACGGAGGGAAGACAGAAATATCTGTCGGCTTGGTAGCGTATAACTTCATTCCTCTCCTTAATTCCTTCTCCGGGATGAAACAAGAGAGCCTAACAGGATTTCCTTCCAGCTCCACAGACCTTGTTGATTTTTCAAACGCGCCGCAAAATCCGACGGATGGAAGGCACGATAACCGTCTCCCGGCTTTCATATCGGATAACCGACTCCGTCTGACCATAAACGGTCCTTAACTACTGGCGGTGATGTAGCACCGCTTCACAGGCCCCACTGCTTGCGCCGATACTATTGAATTTCCATTTATGATATCGATCCCCGATGCTTGCTTATTTTTACGCATCAAATCCTCGTTTCGGCAATACTGTTCTCCATGGGGTTGGCGAAATAGAAGGTTCAACCGTTTGACAGACGAATAATTATTGCTGGAATGATTCTGCATTTCTATTTGACATTGGAGGACGAACTTTGCGAATATTGTTTAATTTTCGTAGGATATTAAAATAAATTAAATTTGGAATATTTTTGTAAGATATAAGAATTTTTACATGTAACTTGATCGTGTTTAAATAAATTCATTGCAAGTAATATGACTTCCTTCTTTCCTTCTGCGTGAAATGAAGACGCGTTTGAAGTGTTGTTTAATCTTTCATACTCTCCAATATAATGTTAAGATAAAAGGGTAGGTAGAAATTGTAGTATTTCAGTGAAGTATTAAAGCAGATGGGGCTGCGAATATTTTTTGTGTTCTAGTTATTCCAACACTTTACCGAAATATTCCAAGTTCCGATGCCTTACTGGGGCATTCCATATCCCATTTGGTTTTAGAAGGTAGAATTTTTGAGACTTGGAATGTTTCATTGTAACATGGGACACGATGGAGCTTGGTATACATATTAGGAGAATAATCTAAACCGCTAAGCTCGCACGGAAATGACTGATAAATAATTTAAGCATGGTTCCCAAACTGGCAGCGTCAATCAGTGACAGATCTTCTGAAATGGAAACACTTTCTGCATTTAAGATGAGGGACATATATTTTGAAGATTAAGTTTAAAAGATAGAGAGCAACAAGAAATGTAACATAAGTGAAGAAATTTGGTTCAAAGAATTTACTAAGGGAGACTATTTTCTGAAGGGAAAGAAAGTTGGTTGTGTATGAGGTTCTGTATAGTATACGAACTAAGTATAGTTATGTAGGAAGACCTGAATACTTGCAGATTTTTCAAACCAACAGTTGCTCTCCAAGCATCGTCAAAGGCTTTAAGGCGTTTTCTGTGCTTCGACTATAATATCCTTTGAAGTTTGATCTCATCGAAGCAACTTTGCATCGAATTGATTTGTGAACCATTTCAATAACGGGATACGGGATCAAATTTCATTTTGTCAAGCCAGTTTAGCCAATACCCTACGTAATAAAGGCTAAGTCCCAACGTGTTACTTTTTTTTATATTATCCCCTCTCTTCTCCTTTTAATTCTGACCCGAGCAATATTATCGTGAACGAACGCGCCCGGTAATGACTGCTGCGTAATGACCGTGCGGCTCAGCGCTGCCCCGTAATGGTGCTCGCCATATTGCAATTTGAATTTCGCTGAAATCAGTGGAAAAAGGGTGGCAGGCCCCGCGGAATGAATATGTTAATTGGCTTTGGAATTGGCTGTCCCTATCGGTGATTGATTAAAATTCGATACGTGCTGCCAGCCCCGCGACGATCGCCTGGGGGTGGTGGAACGACGCGGACGGGAAAATGGGTGTGAGGGATGACTGCGACGGACGGGGACTCATGGAAGTTACTTTACGGATAAACGAGATTGAAATTTCGATGGAAATTACCGTCGGTATCTGTGGATTTAAGCGGGGGCGGTCGCCAAGTCAAACGAAAGTCGGGGACTCGTCATCTTCAGCTAAACGCGAGCTTTCACGTTGCCAGAGCGCATTAATAAAATTTTTAGGCGTCGCAAACAATCTCTGTTAGTTTATTTGTTTCATTCCTGCGGCTTAGAGGAAGTTATTTTATATCTTCCAAGGATACCATGACGTTTTGCTCAAAGTTCAATTTCAGTTTAAAGAAACTCTGGCATGGTCGTGTAAGAAAGATGATGAAAATAGCGCTCGTAATTACTATGGAGGATGGATTTCGAGTGTGTTCAAATGTTTACGAAACTACAGCGCAAGAGTTGCACAAGAGGTGCTCATAAGCGCTGCGAAACTTCACGTGCAAACATTGTTTGTACCCGTCGAAATGAAATTGAACAATCGAAAGAACACCTCCTTGAAGACTGCACGGTTACACGACTGCACTCTATCCCCGCCAGAAGAAACGCGGGTGTAATACGCGTTTCACCCTGCAGCGTGGAGAATACTGGTACATGTTGACTTTCACCTGCGGATTTATCGCGACACACCTCTGGGAATGTTATCATTGGGGAGCAACTGTGTCTTGTTTCTCCCGTGTAGTGTCCTTTCACCAGAATCCCGAGTGCGTGGCCGATAAATTTCGCGAGCGAAAATTAACGCGCTATGGGCGTGTTTATTTGTAAGCTCGTTACGAGTGGCAAGTTTTGTTTTTGAAATATAATTCTCTTCCATTTCCTTCCTCGATCTCCTGTACTTTGATAACATTTTAATCAACTTTCTTAACGCGTACTTGCTCAAATCTCTACTACAGCGTAAAATTTCTCGCAACACGCGTTTGAAGCTGCATATTCACTCAGAATTTTGTATCCGTGTCCCTAAATAACTATTTTTTTATTCCAGCAACCAGCGATGATTTACTCGCGATATCTTGCACGACAGTAATTTAATTCCTCGACGCTTATTTTCTAACGAAGGTAAGTGGAAAGACGCCGCAAATGAAGGTGGCTCACGGCGTTCCGTTGGCGCAGGCTACGTCGCCGTTAATGAAACACGTCCACCGTTGGCAATTGTCCCACCGCAGGCACGACAACGAGCACCCTAATGCAAAAGGAAGAGCCGTGTTCTCTTCCGTTTCCATCAGAATGCATCTCTATAGCAGCGCTGACCCAGGTCTTTCACCGTTCTTCCCTGAATTCAAATGAGAGCCTTCATTTCGGCTTAATTCTTCCGCGTCTCGAGAGATACTCGTAACATATCTCCCTGCCTATATTTGCGCTACCCATACGACGCGAAAAACGTGAAAATGAGCCGTTGGAAAAGCAAGGAGCCCGGGCCAAGTAAAGGGCAACGTTGTTTCCCTAACTCTTTTTGACTCGAATAATTTTTCCGCGCGCCTGCCATCGTAAAATATATTTCCGAAACTACCCACACGCTCGACGTTTTACGCCCGACCCGTTTACGATCACTTCGATCTCTCGTACCGTATCATTTAATATATTTCGCGAACGGAGGAAATTCCGATCGACACGCGCGTATTTTTTCACGAAACAATGTTGGCCGCAATTTTATCGTCCCGATGTTTATTCGCCTCCAGACACAACCCCGCCCCTCGCCCCGGGCCACAAGTTATCCAGCAGCGATCCATGCGCATCTTCCATCGTAAACCATCCCACGAACCACTTGGAAATGTTTTCTTACCCCCATTCCAACGGTTCTTTATTTTTCCCTATCCTTATTTAATATATTTCGAGCGGGCGAAGGAAATCGTGACGGGCTCGGGCAGAGTTTCCCTACGGTCGATCGGAAACGGAAAAGCCCTTTTTCGTTGCCGTTGCTCCTTATTCGTGGGAGTGGCGACTGCGTCTGCCCGTGGAGAAATGCCTGTGGAGGGCTCGGGTCACGTACAACGGGGCGATAACACAGTCGTTTTGCTTTTCCCTCTCTCTCTCTCTCATTCTCACTGCTCTCCTTCTTCCCGGTCCCGTTCCGCCGTCAGAGTTTTCTCGTTCTTCCTGGTCGTATTCAAAGTGCAAGGAGCAAAGGGAAAGAGCGCGTGCACAAAGATCACATGCCGGCCAGATTGAGGCTGCAGGGTAAACGTTCGTGTTCTCTCTTATCCTCCTCCAACTTCCGTTTCCTCTTAAATTCCCTCATCTCTCTCCTTTCCTCTCCCCGTGATTCCCTATACTGCTCCTCTGCCCCCTCAGCGCTATTCCTTCTCTGTGCTGCTTGAATCCAGACTGCTCCCTCGCTTTGAGCAAATCTGCGTGAAAATGGGAAGAACGTCTGGTACGAAGCTAGACGGGAGCGCGGGGGGATGTGTTATGTGTACGCCCCGACCAGTGTACGTTCGTGTGTGTGTATTCAAGAGAGACAACGAGGAGGAGAGAGAATCACCAAGCCATGGAGAATATCAGATGCTTTCTGATGACAACGGCTGTCGTTGAGTAACGACCTTTCAGAACGTTCGCGATGGAACTTGGGCTAGAGTTTAAAGTTACCCTCTGCGAGGATAGAGCTTTTCCTGGGTGTCGCTGAGGGTAGGTGTAGAAATGTGAAGGTACCTTCTGGTAGTTTGACAAGGCGGGGTGGCTATCTACGAATTTTTTCGCTGCATAATTTGGCAAACTTCGTGTCCTGTGTTTAATATCAATAGGGACTGGTAAAACTGATCGGGGTAATCGAATCGAAGCTGTCGACAGGGACAGAGCGTCCCGATCACTTACGATTAGGCGCGTAATTCACAGCCGCAGAGGAAGAACTGCGAAATGTACCACGCTCGTTACGATTGATTATGCCCTTGCTGTTTCGACGAGCGGAATAAATGCAGCGGTTTTATTGCGCGTCCATTAAAATTCCATTTAGCAATACGGGTCGCGGTTCGTGAACAAAAGCGACTCTCGTTCTCGATACCTAGCAAAATATCAACGTACACCTCGATTTCTCCTCTTCGATTACGTCGTTCTATCGATTCTTATCAGAACACCTAGTGCTCCCGTTTGAAATGTATAATTGGTACAAACGCGACGATTTGAGTGACTTCTACTGTGCAAAGGATTAAAAGCCATTCCAAAATATAATACATTTATTTCAGATACCTATGTTCTCTAGATCCTAATAAAAAAAGTCGCTGCTTATTAATTTACTAGCTTTACTACTCGGCTTCGCCCGAGATTTAGATTCTGACTTTATAAAAAAAAATTAAAATAAAAACTATTTTAAATTAAAGCCCCCAGAGTTTATCGTTCGAAAGTTTTTAGGCGACAGACGAACACACAGAAGCTTTCTGGTTTATGTATTAAAATATGTATAACGTTTTCCCAGTCAATTTACTATCGATCACTACCATCCCACGATCCTCTGCATAGGATCGCGCGATGCTGCAGTATCCTCGTCCACGTTCCGTAAGATGAATCTCATCCTCGTCATTATCGCAAGTGACCGCGTCTTGGTCTCCGCCGAACGCACACGAGTGCCCGTGTAATAGTAATTTAAGGCGACGGGGGCTCGAGGAGCCTGTTCCCCGTAATTTCATCGGGGCCCCACGTAAATCGCTTTAACCGGCATGATGTATTTTGACGAGCTAATGGATATCGCGTACAGATTATCATGGTAAAGAGACGTTAATTAACACGTCGCACGTTGTAACGGCCGCTTACACCGGCCACTGGCCTCTATAACGCGATATAGATACGTCGACGGCGACCACCATCCCTCGAATACAAATGGCGGACGGCCCTCGGGGCTATCGGGGGGTGAGAAGCTTCCGCGATACGCGCAGATTTCCCTCCGCCGTTCGAAAGAATGGAATTACGCCGGGGCGACGCGACGCTTTGTTCGCGACGCCAGCCGCGCTAAAGCTCTAATCCGATTTCCTTGACGAGTGCAATTATAAAGAGTGGCGTCGCGTTAATTCCACTGGTTCGAGGTCTCACCTCGGAATTGCTTCACAACTGCCTACTTGTATAAAAATCTGCCAGGCTGAGTGACTTGTGGAGTGGGTGTGAAAAATCAGGGTGCACGTGTACCGAGCAATTGTGATGTTTGCAGAAGGATTTAAAACAGGGGATTGAGAAACCGAGAGCGGATATCCAATAACAATGCCTCGATACTACATCCCCTCGCAAGCCTCGAATCAACTTTATCGGCAGCCCATGGAATTGTAACAATCGCCACAATTTTTATAGGTAGGTACTATATGTACACCATTGTAAAGCTTTCATCAAGTGAAATCGAATCGTGCTATCATTATCGATAATGTCAGGTGTAAACACTACCTATAAGAACATGAATCTAGTGGGAAACTTTCATTTAAGTGGAATCGCTAAAAGTAAGGCATAGCAACCACAACTGCCTCTACAACGTTCGATTACAGCCGATTCAAGTGAACCTCTCTACTGTTAGTTTTCATAACGAATGTAAAAGAGGGAGTCAGTCAGGTACATAGATACAAGAGTGGCTGGGGGTGTGGGAAGGGGGGAAAAAAGGTTGGTCGCGAATCGATCGACAGGCAGCAGCCAAGGGAAGGTGTGTACGTACCTCCATGCCACGTCGATTTCTCCATCGCACCCACTTGTTGAACCCCGGCCGCCAATATTCGACGAAGTACTCCTCGGTGTACTCGACCCCGTGGCCGTTCCCGAACCTGCCCTGGGTCCTGGTGGACGTCAGTGTGCGCGGGCTGTGCAGGTTCACCTCGAGATACTCCTTGCCCTCCTTCGTGACCATATTTTTCGGGCACCAGGCGCCGCCGCCCTTGTCTTGTCTCAGCCTGGGAAACCGAGGAATTACGGCAAGAATTATTACGACAGCCACGCCGTGCAGGAATATTCTCGTGCACGAGCATATTCCACGCTTACGTGTGAATCACGCGTATCCCGTGCACATATACAACGTGTAAAACTGAGAGATTGCAGGTTTATATCTTTAATACTAAGAGGGATGTGGAACCCTTGTTTCTTTGGGGATTACTCGGTCACGAGGGCGAGATCGTGCGATAAAGTTAATTCCTACTCATCTTCGCGATCGAACCTCGACGAAAGCTAGGTCAGGTGCGTAAAAGTTTCACTCTGCACGATTGACTTATTCGTGTTTAAAGAGTCACTTTAACTTAAAAAAGTCCCTTTCCCAGCTGTGTAACGCCTCGTCTTGTACAATTTTACTCGTCACTTGGCTTTTGACAGTGAGCGCAGCGCAAAAAAATAATTAATGGGCCCCTTGTTTTTCTCGCCCTCCCTGCTCCTCTGCACGCTGGTTCCACACGAGGATCGACGGGTGTTCGCGTATAAGTTAATGACGTCCCGATTGATTTACGAGCCAACGTTCAAGCGGAAGTTTTTTCACTATCGATTTCCAGTTATTTATAATCATTTATATGTATCGAGCAACATTTTGCCATAATGACCTTCGACGCGGACACCGGTAGAAGGGCGAAATCAGAACTCGTGCATGAATGCACGGTGTTTCATCATCGGGATTAATTCTAACCCATTTGCAATAACGTCATTGTTTCGAGAGTAAAAGATTTTTCCAAAAATAAAGAGTCGATAAATGGGGTGGGTTCTTAAGGATGGACGGTGTTAGTGCAGGCACCCTTATCGCTATTATCTCGTTATACCTCGATACCCTGAGCTCTATTCACATAGAAATTCCTAAAGAAATCTCGTTCGATCCTCGACGAGTTTCCCAGGCGAAAAACTCCCCTGACTCACGCTCGTTCTAGCAATCTGCGCGTTCAAGATTTCGGCGAGCGTGTCGGTCGACCGCGAGTGGCCCCGCTTTAAACGAGAGTTTAAAGACTCGTGGAGGCGCGCCGAGGGCGTCGGCAAACAAGAGAAACAACCCTTGCGCGAACGTAGGGCCATAATTTTCGGCCGCGAAACGCGTTTTTAATTCAGTGGCCGGGGGAACGTGGCCCAGATCCATACGGGATACAAACGAGCGGCCAGCGTGCTCAACAGACACGGGGGCTTTAATGTATACGTGGGCGCGTGTAATTCCCACCCGCTAAAAATAGAGCGGCCCGATAACAAGATCGCATTATATAGGAGCCGGTAGATCGCCGGGGCGATAAGAAAGCCGGCAGAGTTTAATTTTAAGCTCTATTTACCCGTGCAACGAGCTTTCGGAATTAAGGATATCGCCGGGCGAGCACCGAGTGGCTTATTATCACTCGTCGGAGGGATGGCGGGTGAGTTACTGACCAGGCAGCAGGGAACGTGGCTGACTGACTTACCAGCCGCGCCTCTGATACAATTTCCTTGATTTTCAAAGCTCGTTATCCCCGGTAATCGTCGCGAAATGAAATTCCATCCCCGGGATTCTTTTCCACCGATATCGCACGCCGCGCTCCGCCCCGTCAATTAAAATTAATGAAACCTGACCCGACACCCACAGGCGAACTTGATAGATTGTAATTCTTTGTTTCATTTTCCGCTGCCGCGGGGATGATAATTAATCTGTTACTTGGCTGCAATTTCTGTGTTCCTAGGAGTCAAAATAATGAGATTGGGTTTCCATTTTGATTTAGTGGTACTAGTGACAGCTTAGATTTAATGACATTTATAATGAATATTCAATATTTTAATACAGGACGCTGAGAACAGGAATAGGTAAATTTTTTGGCAGGCTGAACTACTCGCTGGTAATTTACCACATCTACCCCGCAATATTCCAACCCCCGCCCGAAGCTTGAAAAATAATCTCGACGTCACAATACTTCCCATCGTAGAAATAAGAAATTTTCTGGAACAGGAGAGGCCAGAATCGGGAATCGACCAGCTCATTTCCATGGAAATCGAGGCGTTTCCCTCACGAGTGGACGTAACTTTCGACGTGCCCCGTAGAATCCACGCTACTCTGATCCAGACAGACGCGTGCATGTGCAACACAAAGCGGCAGAGAATCTCCATGGAAATATTTCAGCTGGTTCGGTCGTCGAGCACTATCATACAGGCGGCATGCCCGCATGTAAACAATAGGCCAGGCGAAACCCACTGAAAGCGTTTGCGGTTAATTAGGCAGCAATGCTGTTAACAATGTCCTGGCTTCGTCCCTCTGCCGCCCTCCTCTTCAACCCCTTTCCGTCTATCCGCAGACCTACGTCGCGCAGCTGAAATTCCCCGCAACGCAGCCGCCTCGGTCAGGATTTCGGCCGAATAAAGTTATCACCCCGACGCAATCCTCTCCTTCGTCGACTGATTCCGTGATCGCCTCCAGGTCGCTAATTATCCGTCGTTCCTGCGGGCTAATTACGCGAGCAAGGGAGGGTCCGCGCGGTGGCGGGTCGGTCCAAAATTTCCACGTTCCTCTCGTCCGGTGGACCGTGCAACGATCCCACACAGAATTTCCACTCACCTTGTTTCGATGGTGAACCCTTTCTAATTAAGCATGCTCTATGATGGTTCGAACTTCCAACAATGCACGCTTATATGATGTGTGGAAGAACGAAATAAAAGTACGATCTGCTCCACTTATCGGAAGCTCAGAAATTCACAGATCCAGGAAAACTGGAACTGTATATGAAATTTCTACTGCATCGCAATGCAATTATTATCGAACGAATTTTATTCAATTTCGTTTCACCCTCTGCCCTACTCGTCAGCAATCACAGAAATCGTTCTAACGCCGCCTGGTGCAACATTACCACGAGAATCGTAACTGTTCCTCAAGAAGCACACGCTCCACGGCATTTACGTAATCAGATCATGCCAGGGCAAACAAGTTCGAAATCGCCTAGTATGATACCGGGAGTACTGCGTTAGAGTAGTTTCTTTCGTTAATAGCGCCATCAACGTGGCCAGATGCTCGGTAAGTTGGCCCGTAATAACAAAAGAAAACGGCGCTCCGGGCATCGTAGGAATTCCCTTACGTGCCTTCCTCGAATCAGAAAAATTTGTAGCGCGGGGAAGCGCCCGGATCGCCTCGTTTCGAAGAAACAGTGAGCACGTAAAAGAAGTTCGAAAATGTACTGGTTAAGACCTCTCGAACCCCCCACTTTTTAATCATGAACTTTTTACAAGACCCCCGTAAACAGCGACCGTAACAACAACTCGGCGGAACTTTGTCGTGATGCACTTGCCATCGAATATAATTCTTCATTGTTACTCGATAATGACGCCTGGAAAATTGCATCGTAATCGCGATACATTTGACCATCGTTGTCTCGAACGTCGTGGCTTGTTTACCAAATCGAAAGGAGCATTGTGAGATGTCCTCCATCACGCGCAATTAGGAGCGCGGCCGAGCCGTTTTATACTGTGGGAATTCCGTTATCGGGGAATTCTAATTTCTTGGGGAACAGTTACGGAGTTCGATCCTAATAGGAAGCCAATAGTCCCGACGAAATGCACGGCGGCCAACCGACCGAGCAGCCTTATGGGCTGGCTGCTCCCAAAGTAGCCTCGCTGAGAAATGCGCCAAAGCGGAAGCCCCGATCGACCAGGGGCATTACGCTGCCTCATCAGTCGAAAGGTGCATTAGCATTGCTAATGACCTGCGATCGTTACCGCCACACGCCGCAGCAACCATCTTCGCTCCGTCTGGGGCGCGTTTGTTATTCGAAAATGGGCCACCGGCGCCGCTCGCGAGAGGGTAACACCTCGAACTGTTACAATGATCACCGCGATGACGGGATATGCATAGACCGTATCTACAGCGCATTTGGATGATTAACTCGCGGCTGTTCAATTTGTTCCCGTTCGAAAGGGAATTAATTGAGGGGAGTTGCTTGAAATTCAAAGTGACCCGAACGTTAATGTGATTTAAAAATTGATGAACTGATTATTAATTATCTATTCGGCGCGGTGTGTTCAGAGAACACAAGGTTCTCGTCGACATTCAGCTCTTTCAATAGGAGCAGATAAGGATGGTTTAATATTAGTGATTCACGGCAGCACACTCCGAAGTCTAAAGGATAAACTCGATTGTTTAATTCTGCGAGTGACCCGAAGCATGGAAGCACGAAGCACAGACATGGACCAATAAAATCAGCAATTTTTAAATGAGAAGAATCGACGGTACGGTCACTCTCGCCGACTTATTATATTCCTGGAGGAGCGTCGATATTCAGCACACGCTCGCAGACCACTCGCTTTCTTTTATTACCTCGTGCCGTACGTGACGCTCGACCACTCGTCGCAACGACGATGAACCACCCCCGTTCGTCTCCCTTTCTCTACGCAGCGCGTTCAACGGTCGACAGGAACTAATTAAATTTTTCCGTAATACGGCAATTTCGATGATAACGCGCCAGTCCGCCGCGGGAATCGTAAAAACGCTTGAGAAATCGAGGGAGACTGACAAAACGGCGCAACATTAGAGAACATTGTGTTATGCCGTGCGAGCATTTTGGCGGGGATTAATGTTCTTGCTAATTAGACGCGAAACGACCGACGATTACGTTACGCGGCGTACTCGAGAAGACGAAGTGCGCCGTGTTGCAGGAATTGCCGTCGAAAATATGTATTCCAGCCTAACGAGCTCACCTGCTCGGCTTGACGCGCTAAAGGAGTGTACGTACACTCTTCGCATTAAAAATAAAAGAGTAGGCCGGGGCCTAGTTGCTACAGGGGCAGATTGATACAGACGTAGGGGAAAGGTGGGATAGTTGATCAGTGGGGATACATGATCACATATCAGTTTATATCACAACTCAAATAATTAAATACAAACAAAGCAAACCATTATTATTATTTTAATAAAAAAGAAAAACTGTGATCAACTATCCCACCTTTCCCCTATATACATACGTAGCTCCATTTCAGCGAGATATATGAAGATTGTTGTTCAATTCTTTCCTACGATCCAGAGTACGTATGTGTACCTTGAGGTTAGCAATCATTTGTTAACTGTAATCGTTTATATAGAGAAAAAGTCAATAGTTGTGTTTACTTTCCAATCTGTCTTGAGACGGTATAGAGAATTTTATAACCCGAATTAATTTAACATCACATTGAGTCTTTTGAAGGTAAGGTAATTACGTTTTGTTAGTTTGTTTATATGCTCTACATTTTTTTATGGACATGCTTGTGCATAATGACTTCCTGTGGGGTCAGTGTATCAATTTTCCGCGATTACTTTGAATTTAATTGTTTCCTTTTATTTCTAGGAAAATGGTTCGAAATTATATCAAAAAGACAAATCGTGGCGAAATATCGCAAGATATTTTTGAAGAAGCGTGTACCGCAATAGAAAAAGACTCAATATTATTAAAGCAAAGCGAGTAAATATACAATAGTGATAAAATGAATTTATTAAAATATATTGACAAAAAGAAGAAGACACCTCATGTTAAAGTAGGATATTTCAGACATAGAAACAAAAATAAAAATGTTTTTCTATATTTGTTCAAAAATCTGTTTGGTTTTCAGAATACGTGTTTGTTCATTTTTAGTCTATATTGTTGGAAAGGTATGTAAATAAAAATGATATTTTTCAAATTTATTAGTTATTCATAAAACGAATATTTTACAGATGTATCAACATGTCCCAGAGCAGTATCAACTTGCCCCGCAGTGGGGTAAATTGATACATTTTACCTTCGTCCAAATAACATTTTTTCTTTCATTTTGTCAATCAGGGGTAAAGTGTATTGAAAAACAAGGAGAGGAGTAGTGATATTTTAGTACTTAAATGGACAGGTAATAAAGTCCCTTAATTCTTCTTTTCCCGATATGAATTATAAATAACGCTTCCTTCCGTTCGAACTTTACACTCAAAGTTTACCAAGATCTGCACTTTTCACTTGTCGCTTAAATATACACCACCGTGTGACAATTTGCTCACGGTTTTCTTTACAACCTCCCTACCCACGAGTGTAATTTTACAGATCAACGAACTGCTCACGGTTACCCAGCCACTAGTGGCTCTAAAACGTTACAACACATTCCACCCTACGATACGTCTTAACTATCGAGCGCAGCGAACAGTTACATTGCAGAAATTGATTTATCGCGTACTCAATGACACGAGGAGAAGCGTGCGTGCCACGTGTGGCTTCCGTTTCGTCTTCCACGAGTCGTCAAATTATTTCCAGCGATCCCTACACGGGGCCCAACCCCCTCGCAGTTGCTGACTACGTCCCTCGATCCTCGACTCGAGCAAAACCCCCCAAAGAAATCCCTATTATCGTGACTGGGACGGGACGTTCCCGTAACTTTTCCAATCTCGCCCACGCAAGTTGTTTCGCAGGTCAACGAGTCTTCGCAGTTTGCTCGGTCGATCGAATATTTTCGATGGACTATCATATAGGGGAGGAGGGTGCGCGGGCAACGCGGATTTATAGAGAAGCGGCGAGTTATGGCGTGCCAACGGGGACACGGCTGAGGTGAATGCACAGGGTGTTCCATTCTAATCTATAAACACGTACATATACACAGCAAATTACTTAGAAGTGTAATAGAGTAGTAAAACTCAAGAAGATTAAAGGGTTTTAAATGAGGGATGTTTGACGAAGGGATGAAGATTATTCTGCAAATCAGGTATCTATGAACTCCTCAAACGTGAGTAGGTTTCATATTTCAGAGCGACCTGCCACACATATCAAAGAAATTTGCCGCAGCCCACCCTGTAGATTAAAATGGGACACACAGGGCTGCGTTCTTTCATGCTCCCGCGCACACCTGTCCCCCTACCGCCCTTACTCCCTGCTGGATCGAAGCTTGCGCGAACGGTTATCGAATATGCCGGGAATGCCACCGCCGAATATGCCATCAGCCAAATGATCCGTGAAAATTCCAGCTGCCCCGGCCGCGATTTTACGCGAGCACGATCGCTGCTTTTTTACCACCGTCGCGCGCGCGCGCCAGCAGCAGCACATACGCGGCGGAGAGTAGGGTGGAAGAACGACGAGGAAAAAGCCTCGCCGGTATACACGGGAGCCATCGATATTAAAGCTTACACTGAATGACAGCGATGCTCGATGGAACGGCACGGATTGATTCTGCTTCCATTTCGAAGCGATCCGTAGATCTCGATATACGGAGCACTTGTCAATAAATAGAGCCGTTCCTCTCTCCACCCACCCTCTCTCACCCACCCCCTCTGTGCCATTCTTCTTTTTCTGGATCGTCTTGAAAATTCGCGACGCGTCAATCATGGATATCGCGGAACCTCGAAATGGAAACGTTTTAAGCTATCGGGGCGTACAAACAGGAAATAAGGTTCCTCAAAATAGCTGTTCGCGGAGTGGCACCGTTGCGACGGGCAAACGAACTTTAACGGACGAAATATCCGGCGGAGGGAACCAACGATGACTGAAATTAAAATCTTCGTGTACTAATCCGCCGCTGCCTTTCTTTTTCCCCGGCGTTGCTCGTCAACGTTCCCATAAGCTTGGATTTAATTAAGAAGATGTTCTTGATTCTGCTGAAGGAAAAGCACGCGGTCGACGCGCTCGCACGTTTATCGCGGAAACTTTCCGCAACGTTATCGGGGTCGCTCCACGTAAAGGCCGTCTTTTAAATTAGACCTCGCTCTCGAATCTACTCGAAGGAAGCGACGCGATTTTTCCGCCGTCACAAGCCCCGCGACCCTTTGAGTTTCCGGTGCGAAGGGACGCTAGAAACGGAGGACGCCGCTTCCGGATCGAGGCTCCTTTTTCAAAGTCCACCGTTAAGCACGATAAACGGGATAAAAAAGTGGTGTCTTATACATTTATAATGCCGCGTCGTCTTATCTCGTCCTCGGCGTACCCCCGGAACGCCGGTTACTGATGGCAGGGGCCAGGACACATCCGGGTCGCTCCCGAGGGCGAGCTGCCGCAAGTCAAACTCAATCTGCAAATGGGACGATCCAATTTTCGGCGTTTCGATGCCACTTGATCATTCCCTTCTGACCCCAGCCTTTCATGCGGGCGACGTGTAAATTCCTGTTTGCCGTTCGAACCAAACGGCCTGCGTTCCGCCGGGCGAGGCTTTTGTAGACAGTAGGTCAGTTTGATGTGTACTTTTATCGTAACACTGAGCCTCGCGAGTGAAACGTGTAGTGTGAAGGGTCAAATAGAATGAAACGAATGGTACACGTCCGGGGATGTTGAGAATGTAAGCGGTAGCGTCTCTTTAGATAATGTACCGTTGAAGATCGTATGCACTGAATATATAAAATATTCAAATTGCGGGAGTACTCCACTGTGAACAGTGGAGCTGAGACAACAGAAATTTGAAACAAGCTATTTCTCCAGTCTGAACTGATAATGGCAATGGTCTTTATCTGGAACACCAGGAATCGAACAACGACCGCTGATGGTTGATTGTAGTATGTACGATAAATTTACTTACTTGGTGTAGAAGCAGAACAATTGTGCGCGAAACGTTCACAGGGACGGCCGAGATAACGAAAACGTCTCCATGAATATGGCCAATGAAACCGGAGGCGTTAACGGCTCGCAACGTTCGCGTAATTTATGTGAACGATTTAAATAAATTTTAAGGAAACTTTCCGCGCCGGCCCGGTGAATAATTGCAGTTTAATCGATGCTTCGACTGTTCCAGTTTCGGGGAAAACAAAAGGGAACCGGCAGCAGCCGCGGAAACGCGGAAACTTTCTGGCAAAACCTGCACGGATTCGCCAGCAGCACCGATGAAAATTGCGTGGCCAGGCGTATTTCAACACGGACAGTTCGCGAAATATGTCGTTGACTTTGTCCGCCGACAGTTCTCAATGAATATTTTCCGCCCTGGATTCGTTAAGCGCTTCAGAGTTTTTTCATTGGCCCATGTATGTTGGAATTCGTCGTTAGAAACTTATACCTTCGAATTCCCGCGATAGAGGCACCGATATCGGCTGTAAAGCTTCTACGCTCGTTTTCGGGGATTTTGTTTTGCCTGGGATTTTGTGTGGCAGCAAAAGGGTATAGAAAATAGTGATTAGTAGTATTTTGAAAAAGGTTTGCAATGCCGGTATTCTGAGTATTCCGTGCAGAAAATGTGTCGTGTATATTTCAAACGATTTTCCTGCCGTTTTCATTTTGATAAATGAAACCATAGCTACGTTACTAAAAACACTTTTCCTGGGCACGATAAATTTATGAGATTTGTGAGAGCTACGTTACACCGAGTTTCATCCCCGGAAATTCGCCCGTGTTTACAAAGAGAAATTGCTAAAGTGCAAAGCTTTCACAGGGGAACGTGGATAATGAAAGCTTCTATAAACTGAGGCGAGGGCAAAGTTTCAGCTCGTCATACATCAGAGACGACAATCCGCGAAAGTCATCCACGACACGACCGGAAACTCTTTCGTCGGTGTCTCGTACGTCGAGATACGTGATTCCCCTTTCATGAGACGGCAACTTGCTGCAACAACTTCGGGCTCGTTGTACCGACTTAAAGTTCTCCCTATCTCGCAAAGCCTAAATTCAATCCCGGGGAGCAAAGTTCCGAGAGACGGCCGTGTTGGGTCAGTAATCACGTCAGCCGAGATTCTTCTTCCGCGTTTACATGGAAAAAAGCCCCAGTTGGAAATCACGCGTTTACGTTCAATCTACATCGAGCAAACGTTTGATCTACGTACGAGAAATTCGTTTTTCACAGAAACCAACGAAACCACGAAACGCTTCGTGAACAATGTCTAATTCCCCAGCGATCCGTAAACGTTCGCTCCAAATTTTAATCAAAACTCCAACGAAATTAAAATTCAAGCGCAATCGATACGATAGCGTCCTTTTAAAATTCAACCCCGCCGCTGGGCGAGCAGAAATCCGCGATGAGCGGCGAGGCAAAAATACTCTGCGAAAACACGCGACCGCGAGGCAGATCGTTTCGGGGACAGTAAATTCCCGAGTTGGAAAACTCGGGGAAGGTGGCGAAACTCGATAAGGCAGACGGGGCGCGTCAGCGATGATTGCAAATACAATTTTGCGTTATCGCTAACGAGAATTTCGTCTCGGTAGCTCGAGGGTTCCGCGTGAACAGGAAGTCGACTGAAGAGGAGCGCGGAAGGTGCGATACGTAGCCGATAGCCGATGAATCGAGACTGAAAGTCCTGAAACGTGCCCGCACACGTGCTCTGCGGCCGATCGCGCTCTCACACGGGTAAGGGCGAGTGCGCTCCGCGTGGGGCACGTACGCTTCGCGTCGTACACGAGTAGAGGCGGCGCTCGCACCCCCGTCGCGACGCGGAGCGCGGAAGCGACGAAATAGATTTTCGTTATCGCCAGCCGTCCTCGTAGCGCGCGAGACGCGAATAATGCCAGGGCCCGAGGCGGATCGACTGTCGAACTCCTCCGCCAGAATTCGATACCTTGATACGGTTCCCCGCTCGTTACTTTGAATCAGAAAATATCAGCGTCACACAAAGCTGCGACGTCATTTATGCCACGGAACTTCCGACGCGGACGCGTCGCCGCGAGCTCACTGCTCCTCCATTCCCGCGAATCGCGTTCCGCTGATTCCGCACCCCTGACTCCGCGAGACAACGATTAAACGAACTGTCGATATTCCGGAGTGCCGCTGCCGGCGCGCGGAAAAACGGTTGACAGGGAAATTAATTTATTGTAACTTCCTCGGGGATTCTATTTCGGGCGAGCGTTTCGGGGAGCGGTAATTGTGATCGACGAATGGCGAAATATTCGAGAAATGCGATTATAGGGTGGGTATAAGCGTGGCCATTCTATGCGAGTGAAGTCGTTTTATTTTATTATAGAAATAGTCAGGTCGAGGTATAGAATAAATGTTTTATATTGAGAGTATATACTTCTACATTTCACAGTGTATCTACACTTGTAAACCTGTTACAACGGAATTTTCATTATTCCATTCTTTATGGTCCACGCGTTGTGCTATAGGTTCTATTATTCGAATTTAGGCCGAAAAATAGGTCATTCTTTGTGAATGTTCGTACAAAAACGGCGCGATAAATAAATTTGAGGTTTGGCAGGCTGTTTTATTGTATCTTGAGCTATTGTTCTGAATTTTTGTGTGGTAGTGAAAAAAAATATGGCGGATACAGAGTGCTGACTGAGAGCGTTGGACAAAAATCGGGTGGTCCTGGCGTTGACGAAAAATAGGGCGCTTCAGCTTCTTCAAAAACCTGCCATTTTAACATTCTTTTATTTCCTTTAATACATCTACTACCACAGATAGCCACATTCATACAGCTTAAGACTCTCTTTTCCTTTTTGTGTTTCAAATGACCCTTATAGTACTTTCCATCAACGCCAGGACCACCCGATTATTTTTCAACGCTCTCTCTGTATCTGCCATGTTTTTTCACTGCCACACAAAAATTCAGAACAATAGTTCAAGATACAATAAAACAGCCTGCCAAACCTCAAATTAATTTATTGAACCGTTTTTGTACAAAAAATTCACACAGAATTACCTATATTTCGACCGAACACCGCGTAATTCCCCTTAAAGATTAGAAATCTAAATCTTCCAGCTGACAACATATGGAATCGTATGTCACACGGCAACGATTATCGATTTAAGTGAGTAAAATATCTGAAAGTTTCTAGTAGCACCCGCAAATACAGCGGTTTCGTAGCGCCCATACTAAACGATTCATCTCATTAACAACCACTATCGGAATATCCAATCGATATTCATTATCGTTACCAAAATTTCCACGATAATTCCTATCACTCAGGCTGGAATCCCCATCGACGTTGGAAATAGTCCGCGTTATTCGCGCATTATACTTGCAAACGTTACTCGTCGACGAGAATAAACGGCGAGTAGGCGACTTCTTTCGATTGCCGACGAATCCCGAGAAAGGATGGCAGAAGTTGACCATGCAATTTATGGTAAGTATTGATATTCAATAACGACTGGGTGGCGGTGACCTTAAATAAAGCTAAATGTACGTGGCCAGTGGCCCTCTCTACGGACTTTATGCACCGGGTGATCATAAAGTTGCCAAGCCGGCTCGTACCTGCACGCTCCCCTTCCGCCGATATGTCGACGGAATTTTCTCCCTGCCTGATTTTCAATTCTAATTCAGGGGCCTGGAAGAATCAGCGTTCTAACCCCCTCCGCAGTAAAGCTGCCGCGATACGATTCATCGGGGATTATTAAAGATACCGAAACGCGGGGGTGTAACGGCGCTGTATCTATCGGAAAATCGTTCTATCCAGTTGCTCGATCGTTTCACCGTCGGACCGACCTAGATACTGTACGCTGGAATTTTCTGCAGTTTCCCAAGGCGAAGTTGAACTTTGTTCCCGACGTTATGGGGGAGTTCTGAAAGTGCGCGTCAATATGCGAGGGATCGGAGTGGGACCGAATTGTAAATAGAGTGTGTTGCGTGAATATGGGTTGTACGTATTGTTACTCTCGAATTGTGATGGATTAAAGTAGAAGTTGGACTCCTTACAAAATATCCTTCTTGAATCATACAATGGATGCCTCCAAGAAATGTTTCTCGTTGGAACTTATTCCGTGTAAAAAGCACTCATCAATTTATAGGGGAGACCGTGTATGGTTGTCTCAATTTTTTATTTTGATTTTTTTATGGGTCATAGGTGCAGGGAAGTTTGTTTAAACTTAGATTAATATAAACTATGTACGTCCGACTTTATAAAAAAATTGGTCCTGTGGATTTTGTCAACCAGATTAGGAGCTAATTCATATTATTTGCAGGAACTATTTTGTGACAACGAACCCCGAGGCCGGGTTGGTTGTCACAGTATCTGGATAGCTAAGTTTATGAAGAAAAAGTCGATTCAATTAAGAGAGTAATATAATTTTGTATTATATTTCTCACAATATCGCGCTAGAGTGCGGTAATTTATATTATAATCCTTTGCAATCCCTCTTATTGTGTAATTGCCTTTTATAACCTCTCTTGCCGCACGTAACATTAATTCTTCTTATAGGTAAGTTTGCGGCACTATTATTGAGAACTGTTGCCAAACAAACAAGAAAATAATATCACATGATAGATACAGCAAGTTACACTGGGATTAGTTGTCACAAGCGGCAAATACCTAATCCCAAATGTTCTGTGACAACTTGCCCCAAACCGTTAAACAATTTCACCTCTCTATTCATGTATTAAAAAGTTTAAAAACTGCAAAAAAATCATTACAGTAAGTTAGAAAAACTCTAAACTACGAGAATAATGCAACAATGTTATAGTCAATACTAAGAAACAACCTATACTTGCTTGATAGAAAATACGGCAAAATTTACTTCGAGCGCACGAAACCAAATAATGATACATCGTACCTTCATGCGACTCAACAACGACTTGTGCGATGAAGGGGGAGGCGGCGATATGCTTACGCATCGCCACGAATTATTAGTACGTTCCTATTATTTATAGTTTCTTTATTATAACAGTTGTGACAACCAACCCGTGTGACACCCATACCCGGCCTCCCCTACTTATGAATTCCCTTCAAGTATTTAAAAAATACACCGCATACTGTTACAGATTAGAAGTAGTAAATTCTGTATTAAACTTATGAGAGCACTAAACGAAATATTTGCCCCGCATCGCCGCTTGGCATTCATCCCCGTATCAAAATTCCGCAGCTAATTCGACAGAAAACTGCACCGCCGATGTTGCGAAAAGCGCAAGGTGACCCGTCGAACGGACGCATCGCCTAAGCGCGATACTTGCCCGCCGGCGACCCAGTTGCATTTTAACGACCACGTTAATTTAACGAAGGCAAAATGTCGCGGTTAAAGCGCGGCGGGATGTTATCGCTGGGAGAACGACGGCTCTTTACCTCCTCCTAGGAATGAATCATTCCGTGTAAAGGGAAGTTCCGTGCGGTTAAAAAGGGGCGGTCTCGTCGATGGAACGAACCGCGGCGGGTTCGGAAGTGGCACGGCGAAACAAAAAGAGCTTGAACGGTCGAAGGAGCGGCGGTTGTCGGCGATAAAGCCTCTCCGCGAGTCGATAGACTCGAGTATCGAAGCATCGAGACGGGGACTGAATGCGGGATGGCCGACTTTGCCCTAAAACGGGGGGAAACAATTTGCAATTATTTGCAAGCAGTTTAATCGAGTGGCTTTCAGCGTAACCCGGATCTGTGTCGAGAGACGCAATTACGATAAGAATTTCCGTGAGTTTTCGGGGCTCGTCATATCGGATAAAGGCAGCCCTCTGTGCGGATGAAACGAGTAACCGGCTCGGGCGCAGCAACGGAGCCGGGAAACAAAGAGACTCCAGCGGCAGGATAAACGGTGGAAAGCGATGGCTCCCGCGGATAAAGGATTTTTAAGGGTCGGGCGACTTAACAGTTGCCGATTGATCTCCGAGATATGACCCGCCCTGTACTCCATTTCTACGGAACGTTAAGGTAAGAATCGAAGGTCGTCCAAGGGGTTTTATTAAAATCTATTCGGACCGTTACCGGCGCCGTTCCTCGAGGAGAAGAGTTCACGCAGGGGTTTTAGAGCCAGATAGAAGGAACGTTCATTTATCAGATTTGTCCGGCGACCTATTCTCCTGGAACACGTTCGAGTGGAATTTATTAAAAGTAACTTCCACTGTAAATCCCGGCGAGCTCTCGGCGAACAAAGAATTCCCTTCAGAATAATGCTCTATTCGCGCGATTACGTCGTTCTCGTTTCGCCTGGCAATAAACCTAAAATTCGGAGCTGCCTCCGAGAGCTGTATTAAAGAATCATTGAAACAAACTACAAGTGGGGGGGCTTAAAATTTTACAGGGCTGCTATAAACCGTAAAGAGGGGAGTTTCAACTTTTGCGCAACGACAGGCCTTCAACGAGCTCGCCCGTTCTATTTCATTACTCTCTCTGGAAATCATTACACCTTTTTAAACAATACTGACCGCTCTCTAGGTCGCGTTTAATCTGATAATTCTGCTGCCACGAACACTCCCTGTGTCGTTAAAAACGATTAGAGATAAATTAACTGGCTTTGACCAACACGAACTCATTTCGGATTAATAAGTCCTTCGCATTTGACAAGCTGATGACCTCGTAATACATTATACTACTTTGCCAGTTAACTACAAATACATAATACAGTACAATGCATTAACTAGAAATTCTCTTTACAGGAAGAACTTGATCTTGCTACAAATCCCATCGATGTCTCGAGACTGAAAACGCTCTCGGTGGTTTACACTGATACAGGGGCACACTCCACGCGGCTGGCCAAGATTTATGCGATGGAGTACATCGTCACGCGAACCAAGGGCTCCCTCTGGGGGGGGATGGTTCCTGGAGGCATAATATGACGTATCGAGACTCGTCGTGCCAGTGGGACCGCGTGGTACCTCGGTCGCGGGGACGATACGAACGTGGAAAAATGAAAAATACAAGAGAGCCAGTGGATAGGGGTGGATGGTGGGGGTGTAGTTGTCGGTCCATAAATCACTGAAACGAGAGAGGGACCAGAGGCAGCAGCGAGGTTTTCGAATCGTAACAAAGTGGAAGATAGCCGGGGCTAGGAAGGTCGGGGGAGAATATGGCCACCATTTTTCGTTGGCTTCGCTCGCTGAAAGCACACGTAACGGCCTAGGACGTTTTATGTCTGCGTGATTCCGCCTTTTCACCTCGTCCTCTCTTCGTCGAAGATTTTGGCCTGTCATGCTCGAAGCTTTCCTTCCTTTTTTCCCCTTTCTCCCCCCACCGCTCGTTCTCTGTCCCCTCCTTTCCGTTCTCGTATTTTCTTCTTCTTTTCTTGGTGTCTTTTCACCATGCCTTTCTTCGTTCTGGCTTCTACTCACCCTTCCTCCGCTTGACCACCCTTCCTCACCCGTTTTCGTGGCAGCTCTAAAGCGATACGAATGGCCACTAGCTCGGCCACGAAAACGAAAACTTTTCCCTCGCACGTACGGTTCTCCAGCCGCCCTCCCACGGGCCCCTATCGATCGGGTGCTTTTTGCCTTCAAATGTCTCCTCGCGCTGGCCCCTTGCACCCCCTCATGTCTCGGTCCGCGTTCAGCTGCGCCCCTGTCACAACCGCGCGCACGTCGAGAAAGAACTCTCGACCGATGAGTTCCCTTTCTTTTCGGGGGCAACGTCTGTCCTAACCGCGGGGCAAGGCCGAATATTCTTCGTGTCTGGCATTCCGAGTTCACGCGATGTAATACGACCACGTTCCCCTCTCGTGGGACTGCGAACGATCGTACCGGAGCCCCTTATTTCCTCGTGTTCTTAGCTGATTCGATGATATAGCCGAAAAATGAGGATTCACGACCCTTCGGTTTATCGTACCCTACTTTAGGGTGAGTAATGTAATCACTAAACCAAATTGTGCAGAACATACTTCGATACAAGCTCATGGGTTTGAGAATTAAGTAAAGTTCTACAGAGTTTTCTTCTTTCAATTTTAATTATCACTGGGGAAATGTCAGTTGGAGAGTATTAAATTCGAATCAAATTTCAGATACGAGGCGGTTGCGCTAATATTGACAGGAAATGCCGCGGCTTCGACGTATTTCTAGCGAGCGAACGATGTCGACTGTATCGCGCCAGCCATGAAACGGTTTACACGGCCAGTGGACGACAAACACTTTTTTTCCGTTCACGCGTTCCTTCGATAAATATTTTTTTAGCCGATTACAAAACCGACGGCACCAAACACGCGGACCTTTGTGCGGCAACAATGCGAGGGAAATGTACTGCATATTTCACGGTGGAAAATCGGGTACGCCCGGCACAAAGCCGAATATATAGGTCAGAGTTGTAACGCTCGAACGAAACACGACATTGTTTGTGACGGAAGACAAAAGCCGGGGCGTGTATGAAGCGGGGTTGCTTAAAGTTTTAGATACACACTCTCTTGCGGAAGTTGCGCTCCGCTTCGAAAGTGTCCCGCCGAGAAGTCGGGCGAATTACTTTCACTCGAACCCTCGGGCGTGTACGGGCAGGTAGGTACTCTACAAACACCGTTACTTATGAAATTTCATCAAATTTGTTTTGTGTAGAGCGAAAAGACGGTTTAAATGTTACTTCCACCTTCCTTTCGCGGCTTTGTGTACATACTTTTCTAACGAACGAAAAGGCCACATTCTAAAGACGATGACAATAAGAAAGTGCAAGTGGACGTTCGCAACTTGTTGCGAAGAAAGTAAAGGTGAGTAATTCATCCGTCCGTTTTTGCAAACATTGAGAAATTATTTCCACGAGAATGTTTCACAGATGAGAGCTTAATAATTGAGCTTAACAAATGAAAGCCAAAGTGAAATATTCATCGTCAGATACAGTCGTATTTACAAATTAACATCGGACGTAACAATATCTTTCGCCCAGTAGCTCAGACCTTAATACGACACCCAACCCCATAATGGAAATGTATCTTTCATCTATAATTATAATTGTCCGTTAGCGTGGCACGTCCCAGCTTATCAGGAATCGCGACGTGATAACGCGTGTATCGCGACAGACGAAAACAGAGTCAGTGAACCCACACACATGTACGAGTAATTCAGGTCATCCGAAGGCTCAGAGTTTTGCTTCATTGCTCGATAAAATCGACGAAAAAGGTTCAACTATGTAGAACCTCCGTTGAGGTCTGACTCTTGCGCGACTCATTCTACTTGCCGCGCGGAGCCTTCGAGCGGCGATCGCGACGTTACGAAGCAAAGAATGGGAAGAGGTGGTTTGTCGGTTGTAAAAGACGAAGGAGGTCGAGGTGATCGGTATGGAGAATATTTCTGAGCCAAGTGAATCGTATTTAGGGCAATCTTGCCAGACAGCGCCACGGAGGAAACGCGGTCGTGAAAAATTAGCCGGGCCCAGGTCGTACCCCTTTTACTAGGAGGAGCAACGCCTCACCCTAATACAGATTTATTGCCGCCTAAGAGCCGGAGCTGGGCGTCCTAATACAGGTATTATGCTGACGCAGGAACGAGGAATTTACACGAAATTGGAGGTAATTTGTAGGGGTCGAGTTCACCCCCCGTCACCCGCCCACCTACCCCCTGCCACCGACACCCACTCGTTCCCTCGATTCTATCCCCTGTTACATCGAACCGAACTAGTGTACGCTTGTATACAGGGTGTTCGTCGAATGTTTGACTCAACATAATAACTCCAGTGTATGCTACTAACAGTACCTATTGGTAAAACGATGTCAGAGAAATATAGAGTGATTCGGAGGATTGTTCATATTTTAGAGGAGTAACTAGTTTTAGAAAGTACTATACTATGTTATCTTCAGCTTTCATATCTAACTATCCTGTAGTTTCCGCAATTCTAATATGGAAAATAAAATTACACGTATGATCTAGTTGAGTGACTGTAATGGTCCTTCGTGAATGAATTTTAGTTGTATAATAATTCTCAAGTTACTAATTAGAGAAAGTGTTCGAAGTTAGTAATCGTTAAGTAATCATCAATCTGTTTCTCAATATGAAACTGCAATTGGGAAATAATAGATTTGTATACCAATTCTTAAATCTTATAGTACTAGCAAGATAAATAGGTAGCAGAATACACTGACAGAGTTGGGTCAAACATTTCAAAGACACCCTGTATACCTCCGAATCCTCTGAGAACGATTCGCCGGAGCGATGTAACTCTTGCGCTGTCTCTACGTACAAATCCGAAACGTGGCCCCGAATAAGCCGTTTTCGGACTTAGGTTAACTAGAACCCCTTGGTCAGTTGATTACCGATGGTCCAATTAAGATACCAAACGTTGAAATATTGCTACCGCCGAAGCTGGTCAATTTAAGTTCACTGTAAAAAGACTATTTTCCACCCCGCTTCCAGCAGTAAACCACAGAAGGTCGCAATTCAGACAAATGCTTCTCGAATGAATCCATCTACCTTTCGCCTTGACACACTTAGTCTACGTACTAATCCAACATTCATTAAGTCTCTATAACCAGTAATAATTTCATGGGTATTCACAGTCCATAAAACTTCCATCCATACTCAACGTCACATTGCGACTACCCCGCACGCTTTAAGCTCCCAATCTTCCAAGGGAAAATTGGATGGAATCGTGAAAAAGGAGAACATACATGCATCTCTTTCGGCGTTACTTGCCCTGTCGCGAAACGAGGATATCGAAACGCATTATTAACAGATATCGGCCGGCGATTTCCGGTGGCGCGTTACGAGCGCCCCTCCCCCCATAAATTGCCTCGGTTCGTAAATGTGCCGAATCGATTTGGCTGTCAGGCGTCCGGCGCTCGCAACGAATCAAGATCGCAATATCCCTAGTAAAAATGTCAGGAAGACGATTCCTCTTTTTGACAAACGATAGACACTCGATTCCCAGCGAGTGCATCAAGGTTAATCTGGCCCCGCGATTTTTCTTCGAAAGGAGTTGAGCGCCGATCGCTGCATAGGGGGAGTCGCGTTTCCACGGGCCACCCCGTTTCTCTCCTCTCCCAAAACGCGTGTTGGCTTTATCGTCAACAGTATTAATTCGATATTAGCAGTTTACAAGCAGCGTTTTCTGTTCGTGCACATCCCCCCGCCGCGTTACTCGTTCTAGCTCTCGATAACAGAATTTTATAAGCGTGCTTTCCAGGCCGTGTGCTATTTAAATTTTTAATGCGAGCCAAGAGGCGGCACGGCAAGGGACGCGAGTGCCCCGGGCAGCTCTCGGGGAGATTTTAATCTCGCCGTTGTAATAAGAAATAAACCGAACAACCACCCAGTGGACTAGCCAGCGGTGGCCGTGCTGCTGGTGAAAACGTTCGTTCGCGTCACGCGACCCAGATTGCGAAATAGAAAGAA
This sequence comes from Andrena chrysosceles, assembly GCA_963855975.1. Lineage (NCBI taxonomy): Eukaryota > Metazoa > Arthropoda > Insecta > Hymenoptera > Andrenidae > Andrena > Andrena chrysosceles. The sequence continues at coordinate 20,833,007 of OY979767.1, forward strand.
TTTCGACGCGATTAGGGAGCTTTACCCGGCCGAGCCGCGCCGCCGCGAACGTCGAATTATCGAGCTTAACCCTCCTAACGCTGCAGATTTATTTTCACGCCAGGGTTGGGGCACGGCGGAAGCAACGATCGCGTTTACGTACCGTGATGCGCTCTATTAAACCGCGCGAAATAAAAACGTTTCACCGAGGCGCCCGGCAGACCGAAATTCCCTTCGCCAAGAAATGCATTCGAAGGAGACAAGGGAATCGTTTTCTGATCCACAAAATCTTTGCCTCAGAAAGGGGTGAAATGATGGATAGAAGTTGAAAATATTTTGATCTTTGTAGACACCAGAGTTCTACCGCTTCCCTTTAAGTTCGCATTTATAGCTCCGCGAGCAACCCCTACGTCAAAAACTCAAGTGTACACGAAGTGCAACGTTTAGCAGCAGAAAGTATTCGTAATCCTGAAAAGCGTATAAAGGACGGCATTATCCGCTAACGAGCTCCTATTGTCAACTTCCCTGCTCTTTTCACTGCAGCGAGGGGTTCAAGTTTTAAACAAGACCACTCCGCGTTCGTATCAATTTGCGTAGAACTGTGCAATCAAGTGCGATGGCCCGTCGCAAGCGGCCGCGCGTATAACATCCTCGAAACCGGAAACTCTAGCGCTGAACAGAAATGGCCGACTTGCCAAGCTGCATTCGAGCATTTCGCGATATCATTGTTCACTTACCTGGCATGTTTCGGGCCAAGACTGGGATCGTACATAGAACTGGCCGATATGTCTTCATCGGGGATTTCGCCATTCTCCATGCCCAGCGCCGCGGTACATTGTCCTGAAAGGATTCAAAGCAGCATTAGGCAGAGCCCCAATATCCATCTACGCTTTGTCAACGTCGGTCTTTAAATCTACCGAATGGTATTAGCTGCATGAAAATGAAACGCTAATGAATAGGAAGCCAGGGACATATTTCTGACGCGGGATCTCGCGCGAAATCCACTGCCACAAATTGCAATACATCATGGTGAAATATGTTCCCCACCGACGTTCGCTTCTGGCTAGAAATGTCTTGCGGTATTCGGGAATTGAAAGTTCGCGCTGGAAAAGTAAACAGTTCTTGATCATCTCGCGGATTTCAATGGAACCCAGTTCTGTAATCACTCGACACTGCGCGCCGTTGGAATTCCGAATTCATTTCGAAGCCAGAAGCCGTAAACGCTCCCGCAAAATATACCTCTATACGTCCGTAACGGTACGGCCACGATCACGTGAAAATTCTCCGGCGAAATCCTCGGGAACAGAAGTCGTCAGGGGCACGTGACTTCGTTTCCCGGGGCTTGCACACACAAGGGACCCAATCGAGGTCCGCGGCCAGCTACAATCGAACTTTCTTTCTCATTCTCTTCCCGTCGTAAAAGTTTACCCGTTGCAGCGATGACCAGGGCAAACGAAAGACGGGAGAACGCCGATAAAAGTGAAAGACGGCCATAGGTCGACATAAATATTGTGCGCCCAACTAATTCTACGCGTGTCCCCGATTTGCCGTTCGAATTCCTTACGTAACCCCCCCTTCCCCCTCGGTTTCCACCAATTTCTACATTCGGTTTATGAACAAGCAATTCCTCAAAATCGCCGGCAACCTACATGGATAACCAGCTGTAATAAATTGTCGAACCCATAGCGGCGCAGCGCTGCCCACGGTACAGGTCATGCCACGTTGCTACGCTTAAGCTACGACACTGCAGTTACGTTGGAAAGTTTCAAAACTGCAGAATGCAGCGGACGTGGGATTAGCCCCGGCCTGTACAGGAGGACGAGGGAGCCGGTGTAACACGGCTATGGCCTTCACGAAATGGCAGTATAACGGACGGGAGTTCGTTTGTGTTTGTAACTGTCCTCTATGTTTCGGTCGCCTTCCATTGGGAAGACAAACTTGGTCCATATCGACATCCTCGTTCCATGAGGTCTCCGGTCGAATGTGTCTGGGAAACAATCCAACGTTTTTCACAGGTGGACGTGGATTTGTTCAAATTCGTATCCCTTATAATATTTTGCAGCTTGTATGTAGGAGGATTTGTGTAGGTACGATGAGGATTGGTTGGTGGACTACTATTAATTATATATGTTCCATTTGATATAGGACTCTAGGCGTCGATCCATCTGTGAAAAATGTAATGGCGAGGTCCAAGTACGACAACTGGGGACCCAGGAAACTATAAGCTAGTGGACCTTAGCACTTTGGACCCCAGACTCGTAGCAGTTGGTAGTAAAGAGCTCAGACTCATGGTACTTGACGTGAAGTTGGGTAAACTCGCATTCCTTGGAGCTAAAGACCTGAGACTCGAGGCACTTGGGATCAAAGAGCCTAAACTCATAGGACCCAATACAATCGACTCTAGGGCTGAGGAGTATCAGGGGTCTTGAAGTTCTTGGAAGTCCCAATGACCCTACAAGTCCTTCAAGTTCGTGGGTCTATAATTGAACAAGCTAGACTCTCTAAGATCTCTTGAAATCTCTTGGTACCCTTCCCAAACCCTTCAAGATCCATGGAACGTCCAGAATCTCTGGAAAGTCCCAAACTTCCTGAAACCCACGAAACTCTTCGGAAGCCTTCTAACCCCCAAACTTCCTACAACTCAGGACGCTTCTGAGCCTCGCGACCTCTTGAATCTCATGCTTGAAATCCTATACAGTTACCAATAAATAACCTCAAAACCTGGAATCATTGTCATCAACTTCAACCAAAGCACTCTCGCTAGCTTAGAATCATTAGCCTACTTAGTCCTAGTACTCATACTTAGTCTCGCAAATCTGGCACTCTCGATACAAATTCGCAGGCATCTCTACCCTATCTAGAGACAAGAGGCTCTTCAGAACAAGGTCTGCGATTATCAGAAGCGATTCCAAGCCGTGCGCAGAATTCTACCGCGATCCGAAAATTATTTGGACTCGCGAGAGATGAAGTCGTAGCCCTGTGAACGACGCAACGAACGTTGCAAGTACGAAATGTAGGTCTCGCGGAATTAGCAGTCGAGTTAAATTTGCAGTCTAGCGACTGCGACTGTCACGCGAACTAATAATAATGCAGTTGTCTCCGGTACGTGTTACCGAGTCAGTGTTACAACGGATGAAACTTCCCTCGGCGCTTCTTACGTCCCTCGATTCTACGAGACCCCTCGCGCCGACCGTCTACGTTTTGTATACCGAATTGTCTTCCATACACGAAGGAGCAGTCTGCTTTTCCGACCTCCCGCGTGAATCGCATTTCCGTGTAAGCTAGTAGCTGGCGAACTTGTCCCTTTAAAATGTATGTTGCGCTCGCTCATGTTTCTTGCCGCCTCGGTGAACTTCGCTAGTATGCGGCGAAGCTGCCGGTTATTATTACCAAACGCTTCGTCCGCCAATTAAACTTTTTGCTGTACCATATCACCGCTATTCCCGAACGTTCCGAGCAATTCGTGGTCTTTCACGATCCTCTAGAGTCAATGTTACTAATTGGCAACGGCATCCTCTTTGCACGATATTAATTTTTGAACGATTCAATTGAGTGCCAGGCATTTCGTTTTCACGGGGAAAATGTGTGAAAAGATTGAAGTGTTTAGCATTGGAATTAGAACGAAAGGTGGGTAAAAAATTGAAGTACAGCGCGATTTTACCGAAGGTACTTATTAAGAGAAGCTAACAAAATAGAAGCAGAGAGTAAATACCAATAAACGTTGCACGCGAATGTTCTCTCTGGGGAATCACGATGATTTCGTGGAAAAATTACGGGGAAGAAGGAAACTAAAGGAGAGAGCGCTCGGTTCAGAGACGTCGGGGGTTAAATATCGCCCGGCAGAAACGCAAATCGATATCGCGAAGCGGTTAACAGGAGTACGTGACTCGTGCATCGAGCTCTGTTCAGAACAATTTCATGAGTGTGTATGCAGTTACTCGTGCTCAACCATTATTCCCCAAGCACCATCGAAACGAACTCCTTTCGGTGAACGCTTACTTAACGTCGAGCAGTAACAACGAACCACCGGTTTTCATCAACGTTCTGTACTTTAAAATCCCTTTCCAACAGATAATCGCAACCACCAGAATTCCAATAATCATTCTATTGCAATCGCACCCCCGCGGGACTAATTTTCAATAAATCGATTGAGCGAACGTCTTGAACCACCTGCGGCGTTAAATCTGCCGTCATCGCGTCCCGATTTAATACGTCGGTGCTAAAGCCACTTTCGCAGACGAATAACAGTAATTCCGTTTGAAGGAGCTCGTTGGTATTCGCCTCGGCTACTTTTTCCTCGGCATTTCAGCACGTGACGCCGCAAAACGGCTGACGCTGAGGAGTTTAGAAAAAAAACGGCGGGAAAGGAATCGCGAAATTGGACAAATTCGATATGCAGTACACTCGCGTGGCATAACACGGCATTCACAGACGCGGCAAGTTACCGGCCCGACGGCCTGCGTGTCGGTGAGTCGCGCGGAAACTCTAAGTACACTGACATAATTGCTCAGTGGAATAAAACATTTGCCGCGCGACACGTTCGCCATTGTTCCCGCTTGCCAATGTGCACGCCCGTCTACGGGCGCAGACCGTACTTTGTCAGATAGCTACGGCCTAGTTCTCTTTGCAATTCAATCCTTAGAACTGTCGCCATCCTGCCGGCGCGGCAAACTTCGATCGCGCCTCGCAGAATAGCGACTGGTAGCGCGCCTCTTTATGCAGCATCCATTACTGGGCCAAACTACGGCGGAGATGAACCGCGCCATAATTATCAAACTCGCGACACACGGATGAGCCGCGCGATTCGGGGACCAGCAGACAGCCGAAGCAGGTGTTTCACGGCCAAAAATTGCTCGATAAGGGAACTTGCCAGGGTGGATGCTCCGAACCAAGAGTTGTCGGGAAGCGAAACGATAGAATGGTTCCCCAGGCTGCGCGAAACCGAGCACCGAAGACCGGGGGATTGGTTGCAAGAACCCTTTATCGCGCACATTCGGCCCAGTTTCGACACGCCTTTCAATTAAACTTCCTGTAACGTTTGCTTTTCGCGGTTCGCCAAACGGGGAATTGAAGTTCCACTCGTGCACACGGCAACTGGCTTTCTCTGTGCAAGTGACTGACAGGAAATATGAAATGGAGCCGTAAAAGGGCGAGTTTGTGTGTTGGATTCTGTCGGGAAAGGGAGAATTAGTTAATAGGATAAGATTAGGTTACTATTGTACATTGAGAATGGAAGTTGACGTTTTGGTTTGAAAAGGGGACTTCTGTGAGACGTTTAGATTGTAGATTCTTGCCTTCCCGTGCCTAATGCTCGATATACATAACTGCATTTTAAAAACTGGCTAATGTGCTTCCAGTCGTAAATCATGATTAAAGAAACGACACGAAATCTCGCGTTATCGTACTTTCCACTTCAAGCACACTCGCTTTGATTCCTTAGCGACGAATGGAAACATCGCATTTTCACTCACCGGCATGAATTATTATCGCGAACTTGGAGACTGATGTCATGCTTTGAAGTAATACGTCAAGCTGACGTATCGTGATATTTCAGACGCGACATGCGTGTGATGGTAGGTTCAAGTGGATTGCCACACGATCGAGATCGTGTTCGCTCCGTTCGATCGCAATTCCAATTCCCGTTAATGATATCCCCATTACTCATCATCCCCTTACATTTGCATAGAACTAAGCGGCATCAGACAATGGGTTGTACTTGAGAGAACGCGGTCTTTCAACGCCGAGGAAATAAAGAAAATCGTTGGCCACTTGAACGGCATTTTTCTTTCACCCGGTAGCCGTAAAATGATCACTTTCACGTACTGAAGCCGTTCTATTAACCCGAGTATTAATCCATTCGCTCATAATTGCGCGCTCGCTTGAGCCGAAGTCGTCCGACGCTTGTTACCCAGTCGTCGACGGGACCGTTCTTCACGATTCAGGCGGATTAATTAAACAAGCCGATGAAAGAGCAGCGGATCCGATAAAATAAATTCGACGGCGACGCCCCGATGAAACACCGGTTACGTTCTCGCGCTGGCGAAAAAAAAACGCGAGTCAATTTGCAATTCGAAGGATCGACCACTCGAAGCCATTTTTCTTCCCAGCTACTCCGTAATACGGCCCATTGACTCAAGAATATCAAAACCTATCGAAGGGCGGGGTGAGCTCGCGTTCCGCGTCAATTCCATCCGCGTTAATTAAACTTACCTGAATGGCCGATGAATTATTTTTCGCCTTCAACCCCGGTGATCTTCCTAATTGAAGTACATTAATTCCGAAATAGAGTACCCAGGGAGGAGAGCGTGCGGTGTTTTTCTGGCACGGGTTTGAAAAGGGGGAAAGAGGGTACGATTTCCCTGCGAAATTCAGTCGACAGGGTGGACTTATCGTCGGTAATAATTAATATGCATAACAAGCATAACGGATGAGCGGTGAACAACAAGAGGACACTAGTGGAGCAGCACGAGTGAACAGATCGGCACAATGCCGTTCGCCCCGCTCGTCTGCATCTGAGCAGCTATTAGATAGTATTGTTAATTCATCGTGCCGTTGACATTTCATTTGCGGCTGTACAATGGCCTGGCGAGCTCGAGTGTGCAGAATCCACGTCGCTTCCGCGCGAGCGACACCCTTCACCGGGGAAAAATGAATAATAAGACACTTTCATCGTCGACGTCGTGTCTCTCGTCACTTGCCCGTGATTCTCTACTTCAGACAAGTATCAGGCACTCGATAAATCGTTGAGCAACATTTAATCTGCACCAGCAATTCCGTAGTATCTTTATACTTATCATTCCCATGCTAGAGCAGCACCCTCGTAATTGTATATTTACCACGGACAACGCGCCACTCCGCTCTCGAGGCTTGTTTGCGTCGCGTCCCTTCGTGTGCAAAGTGGAAAAAATTTAAATTTTACTGGCCGACTTTCGGAGGGGACCGCGTTATTGCACGGTCCGTGGGCGGATCGTATCAAGGAAAAAGAAATCCGCGCGGAATCCCTGGAGGCGGCTGCATGCGACTCGTCGTGTGCAATGCGCTCCGCGGAGCCACCCTCCTCGTTCCCCGTCCGCGTGTATACACGCGAGAACAAAGGGGCAAGACAAAAACTGGTGTCCAGAATAATTTTTCTCCGCTTTAGCATCCGGGCGATATTACGGTGGAAAGTAACGGGAGGGGGGAGACGGGTACCGGGGTAAATTCATTTTCGTGGAATAGTCGCCGCACAAATGGAACAATATTTCTCCTTCGTTTCGCCTTTTTCCTCTTTAGCCCGGTGAAACGAGCCGCGTGAACCATGAGTTAGGCGACACGGGGTACAACGTTTCCCAGGACAGATTCCAGGAGCGGATACGGAGGACCCGCGCGCGCGCTATACTCGGCGTCGACCTTCATTTCCTCGCAGCCAGTCGATGCCCCTGTGCTGGCGCACCTGGCGCTGAACGATGGCCGCACGAGTAAGTTATGGGTGAATCTTTCATCCACTCGTGACCCCGTGAACACATTTTTTCTCCGGTCCTAACGGACGGGACCGGGTATCGTACGTATCGGCGACGATAGATAACGATCGAGTGGGCAGTTGCGCTGTTGGCGCCGTGATATTGACCATTTTCGAAACCATCAATCCTCGTTTCTATTCGCGAGCGAAAAAGAACGAGCACGGCCGAGTTATGAACGCCGACACTGTTCCTCGAGGCAGGAGCACCAGTGAGCAGCAGAATGTTCACTACTTAGAAAAGTGAACGTGAAATGAGCTATCAGAACGTAAGGACGTGAGAAAGTGTCAATTGAATTTATTGTTTTGTCACCCTGTTGTTAAGGGGCACTGGTTAATTGATTCGTCTTGATCGTAATATTGGGAACGTTGGATACGTGGATGGCCTGTAAGGTTTCTGGGTGGTTGAACGTTTGACTCGACTTACCCAAGTCATAGCAGTGACAGCGTGGCAGGGACAATAGAACCAAAACACCGATCAGAAGTCCTCGAAGAGGGCCTGGGTCTGGCCTGGGTTCCAGAACTGGCATGTTGCTGGTGACCTGAGCCATCGGCACGCCGACAACTTGCTCCTCCTCATCACTAACTGTCGCCGATCCTGACCGCATCGGTCATCAAGCACGTTCCTGGCATCGTGATGGCCGCAAGGTGGTGAATGTTCCCGCCGATATCCTGCGCACAGAGTAATCCACGTTAATCCTGTACAGAGGGCTCGGAAACGTCGGTCGCAGGCAACCCGAACTGTTTATCGATATGAGCCGCAGCCACTCTGATAGACGTCAAACATACAGACACGTTGAAAGAAAGTGGTCAAATTTTCAATTTGTCATTCGCATTTTTAGGGTACGTTTGTGTTGGAGCTATGATAGAAGTTGTAAGAAGGTCGATGACAGTAAAAACTGCTTAAAAATATCTTTCTTTGGTGTGGTTATAGTGTAGTCGTGATAATAGTAATTTCGCGTCGTTTTTTCGTGTGATCTTTGTACGAAAAAATCAGTATTTCAAATTTAAATAGCCGCCATTTTGTTTTAAATTAATATTTCGAAAATTCTCTCCGTTAATCAGAGGATACATTAATATACTAACGAAATCTTTTTTGTTCTTTGCTTTTAGATAATCTGGTTCCGAATGGCAGTGCTCACAGCAAAATCAAATTTTTAAAAAACGTAAATATTTTTCTACGAAAATATTATCAAATGCTCTTTAAATGTTCCATTTTTAAATGCAAAAAGTTCTATAAAAATATATGCTTCCGCTTTTGCAAATAAAAATCACAAACAACCCCTTAATGTGACTGAAGACAGTACATATTACAGTGGCATCACTGGATTATTCTGAGCAACCTCTAATTACTTAGAGTGATATAATTTTCTTTGGTTAAATTAGTTCGAATTTGTTATTGTTCACATCTTAAACTTTCGTTTGACAACCAATATCAAAAGAAAGAACCAGTAGTACAATTTTATAGAACCTACAGTTACAGGTTGCAATTTCTCCAGTCACAAGTAAGGATGCATTGTTAACTTAATTATCAGTGGATGTATTGTAGTTGAGTACCCAAGGGTACGATATGCCTAATCTCTGCATTCAACCATGGACAAAGCTAGTTACTCATAACAAAGGCTCCATGTTCATTACCGAATGATTCAAATGCATTGTAATGTAGAATGCATAATTGAATATTACAGAAAGCCTATGTAACATCAGATATTACAGAACCTAATTGCAGCTCTTTGAAATGTTTAGTCTACCTTGGCATTGCTGGATGCTTTAGAATTTAGAACGTGATTGCTCGCTTCTGTAACGGGTAGACCCTACAACTATTTGTGCGGACATAAGTTATTTACATCCGTTAAATTTATCACTCGTGCCAAGAATGTGTCTAAGGCTATTTGCGAGGTACTACGAGAAAGGAAATATTAGTTGAATGCTAGGGACACTTTCATTTAGAAGATATTGGGCTTCCCATCCCAACATATATAGGTCAAAACCACCCCGAAAATATGTGCTGGAAATCTCGCCGAGTATTTTACCTACGAGATTCTGTGACCCAATTATATTTTCCTTATCCAGGACCCCACTCTAGAAAGTTGATATTAAACATGAAAGACGACCCAGTCAGACTGTAATTAACACTGCATCATCCAATCACACTTGCCCCGCGATTCGCAATACGCTGTGTATTAAGGGTAGATGTGCAGAAATACTTCATTAACATTATAACGTCTCGTACATATACAAATTTTAATTGCAACTTGGTTATTAATGAGCACGATCGTTCTCGGAGAAAACGTCAAGAGACCGTGTAACAGCAATTATTGCTGCACGGCCACGCGGATTACAAATTTCTGCATGCAGGGGATGATAGACGACAAACAGCATTGCAAACGCGCTTCACGCGTTTCGAATGCATCTGCAATGTTACTCGCGTGTGAGCTGACATTGTAGCACTAATGCTTCGTCTAACCAGAAATTTCCGTGTAAAATTAAAAAGGTACTTTATTCCCCAGCATACTCGCCCTGATACTTCGATACTCATACGTCCATTTTATTCTGACTCTAAAGAGATTTTCGGTTTCCACGGTTAATAGGAGCTTAATAAACTCTGGAGGCTCCGTTGAGCCGGAACGAAACTCTTCCTTCACAAAATTCAATTAATGTTGGGTATCAGACGTATACTTTCGTCGGTCAACTCCCCCGTTCGTTCCTCCCTTCGTCCCATTCCCGTGGATTCGTGCACCAAGTGCGCGGGATTCGTTTGAAACTCCTAGTTATTCCGACCGCGTCGTCCCATGCAGGAAGTTCGTGGACCGTGCACAAATATGTATGTACTGGAGGTGCAAGAACGGCCTCGCGCGGAAGGAAGACGGGATTCTAAACAATCCGGGTATAGTCTCAGGGCTAGAAATAATTAGTCGCCACGCGACTTTAATCTACCTACATTATGGAGGCATTAGCACGGTATGTGATGCATTAAACCTGTGTTCCCGTAATGCAGATTGGTCCCCCGCTAATTGAATGAGACGCTCTTCTTCGCGCTGGAATTTTAAGTGGAAGTAGAACGCTGATGGTCAGACGCGCCAGTGGAAAACATTAGAAACAAAGATATTTGATTCAGACACTGTAATTAAAAATATTGCTTGTAATTAAAAATATAGATTTCTTTGATTTACGATTCTTTTCCCATCATTGTATGCCCTTTTATAATATTCAAATAACCTGCAACGCCCCTCTCCTCATATAAGGTAAGGTTTAATAAGGTAAAGAAGACATATTAAAATATTAAAAAAGAAACCATGGCGACCCACCGGTTGGGAATCACTGCTTTAACTGTTTTAAATAGGTGTCGGTTCGCAGGGCTCATCAGACCAGTTTCCTCCGAGCTTGATTATAACATGAAAGAAGAAACTTCATTTGCTATGCGCTCCGAGGAAATACAGATGCACAAGTTTAAACGTCGTTTCAACAATTCCATCGGGCAGCGTGGCGGATTCCACCGGGCAAATCCCACGGCTGTTCAATACCGCTGTTAAATTTGTACACGAGGCGCGGGCCGCGGCAACGATTTACAAAACGCGTCCCCGGTGGATTTATATCGCATAAATATATGATGCTGAAGTTCGAGCGGGAAGAACACGTCTCTGTTTTCCGTGTAACGTTTCAAGGATGCGGGGCCGGCCCCGTGTAGCATCTGATGTATAGCTATAGAATACGGAGAGGCTCGTAAAGCCGTCAGAAACAAGTGTTACGCCCTGTATTGAGGTTGTAAGATATGGCGGTATGCATGTACCGAAACCTATAATGGAACTTCGGGATCGGACGCTTTGAATAGCCGATCACGGGCCAGCTCGCTGAAAATTACCTCGCGCGTTCAGCGTTTCGGGCGAAACTGCAAATCGGTATCGGGCGGAATGAACACAGAATTACGTAGTCAGCAACCGGCTGAATAATAAAAACGTACAGTATATACGTGCACAATTACTCGAACGATCCTACCCGACAGGCGGAGGAAGAATCATATCTGTGAATCGAAACACAAATGCAGAAGAATTAGAAGGGACGATAAATCGACATAATCATGGCCCTTGCCTCCTCTCGCTTCAATTATTTACAATCGTTGATCGCTAAAGAGCAGTGAGAGGAAAATAGATTGAATCTCGTGCGCTTGTGAGCTGCGAGACTATGGTAGGTAATTCGTAGAACTTTCGGTATTCGTTATCCTTGCGGTGTTTCGCGAAGAATTTTCCAGCAGACTGAATATGATCGTAAACAACGCGAAACGAATGGTGGAAGTGGGAGGCGAGTTAGGTGACATTTAGGGAAACGGTTTGTTCGATTAACATTTCAACGAAGCGTGAGGATTTATCGCAAACAGGATAGCCTGGACGGTGAATTACGGGCTCGAATAAATTCTGCCGCTAATACACAGGCCCGGAATAAATTTCAGATAAACAGCGACGCTTTAAATGACCGTAGACTCGGCGTCATTACGCCTTGCGCAGCGGAACGGTGAAATAATAATTACGAAGAACACGAAGAGGTGGAAATAGAACTGGGTCAGTCGCCGGTGCCCTAAGGAGAATCGACATTCACTGGATGTCCGACGCCGTAATGAATTTTGAAGACAATTGGCGTTTCTGGTCATTCCGTCGCGTTGAAAATTCTCCGCGAATAATGCTCGGGATCTGAATTACCTTTAAAATAACATCGCCCCCCAGACGACGACTTCTTGAGCGAAACCCAGCACGATCCCGAGCGAAGCGTCGAATTGTAAACAGCATCCCGAGCGATTCCCCTTTCAAGTACCTTTCTCGAAAAACTGCTCGCGAATATCAAAGAATCTTCTCCCCCTCTTGACCTGTAAAACGCTGAGTTTTATTATACAATATCGAGCCAGTTTGTAAATAAAGAGTCTCTTTAATTTTAATTGAGATCAGCATACAAAATACAACCTCCCTTTCGCGATCTTCGACCTGCCTGTGTGAATGAGCCTTCGGCTGTTCGTTCCGAGCGAATTGAAGCAGCTACATACAAAAATTGAAATAAAATTTTTCGCGTTAGCTCTGGGAACACCGCTCGAAAGTTAGACACTGAAATATACCTCCTGATAATGTACTAAAAGATATTAGTAGATTGAGCACAACTAAACAGCCAAGCGCAATTAGAATCAGGAAATAAAGGGAGGAGAAAGGTAAGAGAGATACCGGGACACAGATTTCACGAAGTGGGCCGAAGAAAAGAGGTCTTACGAAGCTTTTATGCGGGTTCGATAGCCCATGCAGAGCAAACAAGCCTACGAGACACAAAACAGGCGCAGCGACGCGGAAGAGGGGTCAGGTTCTCTCCAATGGACTTCCCTCTTTCCGTTCACGGGATGTCGAGCACCGTCATTACCTCGTATGCAGACCAGTCGACGGTTACCGTCGCGCGAGGCTCCAAGGAGGCCAGGGTAGGTAGAAGAGCAGAGGGCCAAGGGTACACGAAGCCAGAGCAAGCCGAACGGAAGGATTTTGGGATGCAAATTTTATTCCGTTTCTTTCCTTGCAAACCCCTATTCACCCCCGCACCATTCTTCTTCCTTCCAGTCAGCCTTTTTTTCCACGGCTTCTTCTGCCATTCCGACTTGCCGGTTTCTTTAACCAGGCCCCTTTTTCGAAGGCATCCCGCGGGATCCTTTACGCGTCGTCGGGCAGCCTGACAGACTTATCGCGGACGGTTTTTCGCGGACCAACGCGGAGGCGAGCTTGCGACTGGGCTGCTGGATGGTGGAGCGAACCTGTGAGCTACAGCAGCGGGGAAAAAACCCGCGACACGGATAGAAGCGACGGGGTTAATGAATTCTGACGGGCTACGAGCCACCCTTTGCCCTTCGGCCTCCCGAGGCCAAGGAACGCCGACAGGTTTATCCCGAATGGAAGAAGATTTCCGATGCTCTCAGCAGCCAGCGCGTCGTTCGACGTTCCCATAGCGGGTAGGGGATCAATTCGAAGGAAGCGCTCCTGTTTCCTGGAGACAATCGTTGATCTCGGTGAAATAGGCGAAACTAAGAGGAATGTTCTTCGATCGAAACGTCAGGAAGATTTGTACTTCGTCGTTAAATGCTGGTGCAACGCGTCTCGTCGACAGCAAAGTTTAAAGCTTGTTAGTTTTAAGGCTGTGAGTAATAGTACAGATTATACGGGGCGGAGGAATAAGGGCGAAAAAGGAATTGTACACACGCCACACCTCCGGCGGAAGGATTGTAGCTGAGGGACAAGTGCGCGAAAGTTTAAACTCTGCCAAGCCGTTCGTCGTTAAGAGAGGATTTACCGATCCTCCGAAGAGGATAACATTCTGCCCAGGTTGTCCCCGGGTTAGATATACCTTCGATCTAGGTACGTGTTCTTTTCCCGGAGACTCAGTTTAACCCGAGAGATCAATCGATAACGCGTGCTTCGTCGCGCGCGTCTCGATTACACAAGGATTCGAGGGGAAGAGATCTCTTGGAATTATTCGGTTTTGTACCAATTCCCGCCTGAATTTCTTCGTCAGCCCTTCAGCACTCCTTCCCAGCCGCTTTTACACTCGAGTAATCGCATTTCCTCCTTAGAGAAACCCAAGGATTTGCGAAAACACGGTTATCGGATCGAGAACAGTGGCACTTTGTTGCCGGGAAAAATCTCGGATTCGACGTTCGCACGACGATGTAAAATTTTTACGCCGGAAGGATTTCATGTTCCAGCGATTCCAGATTCGCTTAAGACGATTACTCTCGGCTTTATCGCCGGCAAAAAGTTTACTCTTATCGGTGGCCAAATTCCGAGGGATGTTTAAAGCCGCTGCCACGGGCAACGAGAAGTACGCCCATCGCGTTTCACTTCTGCTTCCTCCGTTTTTCCGCCTATAAATACAATGCGCTGCTACCAGCTATCCTGATCTGTGCTCGATGAAAAGTTTCTTACCGAAATCGGCTTTCGCTCGAGATTTATCTCAACTTATTCAACCGAGAAATCGATCAGGGACATGCATTCGACAGGAAAGTGTACGGAACGTTGACCAAAGCGCGCCATTTATCGTCGTTTGTCTGCACAGGAAATTGTAAAGTTTCCGTGAGAGCGTTCGATTTCAATATAGAATATCGACGTGCCCCACGATTCGTGGACGCGGTGGTATCGACGTCGATTCCACAAAAATTCCACGGTCCTCCGACTTTCCCGGCGGGAAACGACTCCGGCAGTCGAGAGTCCTCGGGAGCAATCAGAATTTTGCATAGAATCGAGCGACTTTCTCGGTATGGAACGCGAACGAGCAGCGGTGACGTCGCGGCGATGCGAGCGCAAGGACGCCTGACCACTACCGACCGTTTTCACTGGAATTCTGATAGAACATCCCGACTGCAGAACGTGCTACAAAGGCATTTACCGATAACCCATCGTTGAATATAAAATTCCTTCGTATCCTTTTCTAAATATAACTGCTTCATAATTTTCGGTAGAAATGTTACCGTTTTTACTCCCACTTAAGTAATATGGGGTTTGAACGAACGATCCGCGTACTTCTTTACAAGTTTATTACTATTCAAAGTGTGTCTCTGAACGATCGTTGTGAAGGCAGCTTAAGGTTTTACTTAATTAAATGGCCATACAAATGGCAGCATCGTGGATTGGTGTTTCTCATTGAAGTAACTCGGACTGAGAGGGAGAGAGAAGGAGAAAATAGAGGATGGCGTTAATATTCATGATGGGGGGATGTTTTGATGATGAATAATGTGGAGCGTTTCTAAAGAAGATAGTCAAATTAATAAGTGCAGCTTCGCCAATGATAACCAACCAGCAGAATTTCTAATTACGTTTCGTGTCAAAATATATCAACTCTGGGCTGGGAATAATCGAGCTGCCCATGGAAATTCGAACGGAATTCAAAATTCGAACGGAATTCGAAATTCTCGAGCACTTTTAAACGTGTTAATGACAGCATTCAATCTGTACGACTGGACACGTCGGATTTCCGCCAATCAGCCCAGCAATTAGCGAAATTCACCGAAAGTGCTTGCTCGGCGATGGAGTAAAACAACCTGACGGGGAACTGGCAGATTTTCAATCTTAATAAGTCAATCAGCTGAAATAGAAGCTTTTTAATCCAATGTAACACCGACCGCGTTTCCTACGAATCCGAGTGTCCATTAAGATCTCTACAAACTTGACGTTAAAAGTCAATAATTCCTCGGTATTTTTCAAGCTTATGAAATAACATTTCCTGTGTCCGCGCATAGTTCCTTAATCAACCCAGGAACAAATAGTCTCTTTTCACGATTACTAGGTATTTCCTGCAGCATCGCGAGCCCCGCGAAACGTATTTATTATAAAACCCAGGTCAGTGACCGGGGGTAAACCATTTGCGACACAGCGTAGAGCGTTTCGATCGGATAAACGTCCACTTCCTCGGGGCCATTCAATTTAGGTCGGAAAAAAGACCCGGGACAAAAGTTAAAAAATAGCTGGCAGCGCGTGTCCAGGGTATTAGCGTTTCGAGAAGTACAAAAGCAAACGTAGCAGGTGGTGCCGAATTAACAGAGTCACCGTGCCATTTGGAGAACGAAGCGGAGCGCCGATACCGCAGGCGGATAAAACGAAGGCACGCGTCGCTCGCGACGGGCCGAAAGCTGGGACGAATTCAATAACTAAACGCAATCACCATAAATCCCGGGAATCCGTCGGATCGGCGCGCGATCGTCCATAAATCAGCCGTCACGTAGAAACGGACGCGTATGAAAATCAGTTGACAGTATTTATCGTAGCGTTCAGCGATCGCGGTGTATCGCGTAAAATGGGGAGGGTAGGGGGTGGTCGGCGAAAGAACGAACGTTGCGCCGCGCCTCGACACCGGAGGCCAAACGCGCCGGTTAATTTCCGTTTGACTAACGGGACGAGTCTCGCTTGGCCCGTTTCCGCGACGTAGTGTATAATGCACGCTGCTGCATATATACGGGCCGCGTCGCCGTGTAGTGTAGCTTGCAGCAGCTCTATCGCGCTGCTACAGCCTCCACGTAGCCCTGTACAAACACGCGGCTAAGTACAACGTTCTGGCAATGCGACGTACACGTGTCGAAGCCGTGTCGATACCGAGCAGGCCACGGCACCGTCTCTACTGAGAGCCAAAAACAGGGTGGGAATACGTTCCGAGTTCTCCCCGAAACGTAACGAAAATCTCCCAAGTGTATGCTATCAGTGTCGTTCTGTCAAAACTTTAAACGCGATTATCTGAGAACGGCATTTTTCAAACGAGCAAATTAATAACTCAGTCAATTTTTATCGGATTCACTTGAAATTTTCAGAGAATATTCGTAATAATATTATCTTCAGTTAACCGTGCAATAGTTTTGATCGAATAATACAACTTTTGCTACCATTTCGTTCAAAGTTCATCCATTTATTCAGAAATTAATATTTTTTAAACCTGTACGCTTAACTGAAACTATTGTAATATACTTTCAGAAAACGTTCAAATTTTTCAATTCAGAGCAAATGTTAGAAAGTTACACGACCGCCCGTTTTGTAAATTTTTTTTGCAGAGCCAAACGTTACTGTATGCTGTGTTCAAACTACCCAAAAATTTTTCAATCTAGAAGCATAAAATATTAGTCGAATATATGAGTTTGCAGTTGGTAATAAAGATTTTTTGTAGAAAGTCACATACATTTCATTATAAAAGAATGCCTTGAAAATAGCCTCTATTTTCGTCCGTCACAGTAGCTTCCCCCTTGAAATAAATCTCTTTAGGTGTGCACACGCGAATGGAACGTGTCGAAACCTAATTGTTTTTTCTATCCTCTCTGCGGTTTCAAATATCACGGATATAGCTAATGTCCGGTATTAGGTGCCGTCCAAAAATTATATATCAACAATAGCATTTTCTCGATAAGTTGGAGCTTCCTCAGTATTCCGTCTCAGGCAACCAGCTCCCCACTGTCCTGCAATGTATGCACACGTGCACAAACTGTCTCATGTGTGTATCGGTACGCAAATACGCGTGATCGTATTATAAGACGTGGCCATGTACGTTGTTACGTACGCACATGCACGCAATGTGCAGTAATACGTGCAATACTAGTAGATATGGAAACTGGGCGGTCTCTATTCTGTGATATTTTACAATAGCCATAACCTAAATAGTTCCGGGCTATTTAAAGTATAATACAGAAAATGTTTCTGCCTCCCTATTGGATCTTATTCAATGTATCGCCATTGTCTGACAGAGGAACAGTCGGCCGCGTTGGCGCAGATGAATCGCCCTAGGAACTGGAAAAATCGCTGTCTAGCGGACTCGACAGTGGAGAATTTTGCTGGTTTCTAACCGAACGTTTCTATTGCACCGTTCCCTAGACTAAAGTCGCTTCGGCTGCAAGTAAAAGGTGCTCGGGCGGAACAATGGGTAGACTTAACTTTTTCTCTGTCGAGAAACATAGCTTTGTTCGGTTGCGAGATGGAATAACGTTTCACGCGCCAGTAACTAGCGATCGCTAAACAGTAGGGGAACTTTCATATTTCCTGATAACGGGTCGTCAAATGGTTATTTATTTATTTAGTGTACACGGAAAAGGATTTCCGGTAGTGCACAGACGTAAGAAGGTATATTTTACAAAAACAGTAAAAAGATTAAGGCAGATGACGCTGGATACATAAAATAACGCAACAAAATAAAAACACGCGAGAACGATAAAAGGATCTAGGCTAAAACATATCACAGTACCTACCTATATTATTTGGAATACTCGGATGACGTTTGAATGTGCAGTGAGATATGGCTGCAATATCAAATGAGCTGGTATACATATTGTCTACTTCACAGATTCGATTAATTGGTTCAGAGTAGCCAAAACGTTCTATTAGAGCGATAATACGGAGGAGGTGAAGTAAACTGTTCTACCCGTGATGAGTTACTGTGCACGAATATCAGTGGATATTTTACTTACGTATCTTATTTTCCTACGTAATCTCATATAGACTCTGACACAATATCAGCATCCGACAGCGACGTAAAAGCACGCTGACAGGGTGCACGGAGAACGAAACATGGAGCCTCATGCATATTGATTTTCGTGTTTCATGTCGACAATCGCTTTATCCGACAATGATGTTCCTTTTTATTAAAAGGATGCATAAATTTTCGCGAGGTCTCGGATACAGAAGAATTGAAACAAGAACTCCGAAGAGCATATTTGCCTAATCCTCGAACTTGCTCCCCTCAAAGACAAATCTTCATAAAAAAAACTTCCCCTCCGCCCTGCAAACGCATATTACTTTCCATCCCTTTGTATATCAAAGCACCGCGCAAGTACTGCTTTACGTCCAGAAAATTATGAACGCGAGACGCTCGTTTTATTTTTACGTTGCAAGGGTCCGCGGGCGCGTACCTTCGGGCTCTGACCAGCAAGTGGAAAGGGAAAGTATCGCACAGACATAAGTCACCACCATCAGCTACGCGAAAATTCTGTCGTACATTAGCTTTGGTGCAACAATAGCACGCGTTTTTCTCTGTCTCCCGCAAATTGCATAATCTCGCGATATTTCGTTCCACTTCTTCCTCGACCCAGATGAAGGGAGGTAGAATGCAACGCTGTGATTCGAGCGTGCGTCGTATCCGTGAAAAGCACATTTGCTCGCGGATTTCCTCGGTCGCGCCTATCAGGGAAAATGGCAACAGGGAGAACAATAAACGGCCGGGAGGCGGGGGAAATATTTTAACAAGCCGCCCGCGCACGTCCCCCTCCTGCTCCCCCCAACAAAGTGAGCAATTATGATCCACCCTTTAGAGAGGAGCGAGACTCGAGTTTACGACGGGATACCGTAGCATTTTTTATCGCTACTTTAACGCCTGCTATTTTACGGCGTAAAGTAGTCATTCATTATGGGCAGCAGATACTCGGCGAGACGTAAAAAAAACAGGCAAGATAGAAATTAAATACAGCAGAGGCAAATATTATGATATCCCAGAATTTTGAGATATTTCTTTTTAATTGATATTTTATATGATATTTTGATTATTTTATTTCAGAAGACTTTTCTTATATCTGCACCTCCGAGCCACCATTAAATTTCACTACATTGCAGTTCGTTTAAATCCTTTCTAGTTTTACATTGAAGGCATTGTAAGAAAAGTAAATTTAGACTAATTTACACGCTGGTACTTAGATCCCCCGTGATAGTGAACCATCAATAATGGATGGCAGTTTTTGATGAAGCCCATCAGTCTCGCCTTTAGCTCGCCTATGGTGCGCTTGGATTCACTCTGAGGAGGTAGCCCGCAGCTTCTCGATCCTCAGCGAGCATATTCATCGTTACGGGAAGACAAGACGGAGTGGCTCATGGAAGTCAAGGAAGCGTAAGGAGCTAACGTAGGAAGAGAATAGGAGGCCCTTGAAGGAATAGACTATGGTTAGCCAAACGGTCCAGAGTGGAGGGTCTCGAAATAATCTCTTTAAGAGCCACCGCTATTCGACGGAGTTGAAACTCGAGTTACGTGCTCCGCCGTGCTAGCTACTTGTTCAACGAGAACGGCCATCCTCTAATACGCGATCGGGCTCCTGCTTTAATGATGAACGCCATTCTTGGTGACCGATATTGATTACGATCCAATACATTTCCCTATTCTCGGTCTGATAAAAATCGAAACAGAAATTTGCTGATACTTTTAATTCGTCAGGTTTTTAAAGATTAAAAGGACAACAAAAATTGAAGAGAATCTGTACTCAGTGGAATTAAAGAGACTTTTAAGTAATTAATCCAAGGTGGATAGCGTTCGACACACTCTCGTTAATCATTAATGGGAAAATATGTCTTTCTCTTTTCTCTCCGGTTAAAAATATTATGCACGTGGCCTGTTATCGATCGCTAGGCCATTTTGCGTTAATTCCGTGAAAAGTACACCCGGTACATTGTGCGCAAAGGCGCCAGGAAACGCGGTAAAGCCATCCGGTGTAATTTGGTGGATGATGGACCTATTAAGAGGCAGCTGAAACGTTGCACCACTTCTAGACGATATATGGCTGCTTTTGTCTTCGCTTGACGCCGCTGTTTCACGAAAAATTTAACCAAGGAATCAAGCAACTTCTCAGTGCCGTGTAATTTCCAAGGAAACGTTCAACGATGCCAGCATCCAGCCGAGTAAATAAACGACGCGTTCGTTCGGCACGGGTTGCTTAAAAATAATTAAATGAAAAAACTTTCTCTTTCATCGAAGATTAATTGCACGGCCGTCGCTCCGCCGGGCCGTTTTGTTCAACACGACAATGTCGGGAAAAAGACAGTTTATCCTTTAATCGTAACTTTCCCCGTGGTACGTTGCAATTCTATTAGGTACTTGCGAGCAGTGAGAATGGCGCTTTATGACGACAGTCTGGAAACTTCGGGTGGCGTCCGCGAAGCGACGCAACTCACACCATAAACTCGGCTTTATGGGATAAACTGGCGTGACCTTTTTCTACCGTTACCTTTACCCATGGCGGTTCGCCCTCGATCTGGGTCAAGAAACTAAGTAGTCGAACGACGACAAACGAGCGCCACCCCAGAACCATCGTCCCCAATTAAACAGACGAACGTTTAATTAAAGGATCTTGCAGGTAGCATCGGTGAAAAATGTGATTCCAAAGTACAAGAAGAAGTACGAAGGATCGAAGCAGCTTTTCCATCGACGTCATAACAGTGACTAACCACAAACTAGGATTTCCTCCTGCTGACGACAATAACTTCCGATGATAAAGCCAGCCCGGATTCCCCCGACGCGGAGGGGGAACCGATCACGGCTACGAGAGCAGCCCCTATTCAATTTGACTTCGGAAGTTCCGCGGACGGCATTCCGGGGCCCTTTTATTCGGCAAACTCTTCGAGAGCTGTGCACTTTGGATAGGAAAACTAGGTGGCAGAGAATGGGAGTGCAGCGACGGGGGTTGGGCGAGGGCGAATAGCGGCCCCGGATGGGGGAGACAAACAGCCGGGAAAGAAGGAGTAGGTACGGGCAAGGTAAATAAGGGGGGGACGAGAGGGACGGAGATGGAAGTCATTGAGACGGTGACGTAAGAACGAGAAGGGGAGAAAGGGGATCCCCGAGTGGCCGGTTAAACGACACTTCATACATGAGAGGTTATCGTGTCTGGTGGGCGCTGATATCACGGCTGTTTCGCCGAGGCGTCCTTTCCTCGAGGCCCGCCGACGACGCCGACTCCAGGGTGCCAGCGCCGTCGCCTTCTCTCTCATCTTTAGTCCCATCATGCCGGGTTCATTACTCACATGCAAATACCGTACACCTTCGTTGCTGGCAATTGTTCGTCTATACGCGCCGCGAGGCCGTTTACAAACTGGTACGATTTCTTCCACTTTTCCGGGTCTTAGTGGTCTTTCGTTCTTTAACCTGTTTCCCCTGCAACCTCTTGGCTTGCGTTTTGAGTCCTTTGACCTGGGCTGTTGCGCAGGTGAAACGTTCCGTTTTACTTCCTAGTGAAAGTTTCTTGTTGTTTTGGGGAGTGAGCGGTTGTTGGTATCGAACGATGATAGACACTGTATAGGTTAGATAGATCTTGGTAGAAGGTTTACGTGGAGGATAATCGTTGGGGTATGTTGGTAAATTGGGGAACACTAGATAAATTACAGGCAGTCTTGCTATTTTACAACGTATTCTTGCTTCGTTGTTCAATACGACGTAATTTAAACGTTAATTAGCGTACCCCTTTGTTAACGCTATTACACGTCTTCCCCGTTGTTCAGCGGGGATCGAAAGTCACCGGAGACACATTTCACAGGCGACAACGGAAACAAAGTTAACTCTTTTTACCCCGTAAACTCGTCGCGAAGAGGAAAGGGAAACGTCGTCGTAACGGGACGTTGTAACGCGACACCGATAGAACTCAATTTTCCCCGGAGTTCGTCAGGAAATAGGGGCAAACAAGGGGAGGGCCGGCGAAAAAAGGAGCCCGTAAACCAATTTGAAATTCCTCCTTTATAAAGGGGAAAAGTTCCATTTTCCCGGGGAGTCTATTGTTCTACGAGTTACGAACGCAACTGCGAGAGGGCACGCGAGCCGAAACCCCATCAGGAAATTCTCTCTGCCGGGATTCAATATATCGTATAACCGTCTACGTCATATCCGATTCTCTTTCAGCCGCGACTCCCTTACAAGTGCTTCAAAAGCCGAACGTTAGGCGGAATGGGAGGAAGAAAGGAAAGTCCTCGCGGAGGTGAGGCGATGTCTGGGAGCAAAAGTTCAGAAATGTGCTTTCACGGCTGCCACATTAGCTCGGGACAGAGTCGAATGCGAGTCACGTTGGCGCGGCGGTGCAATTCGTCGTTTAGCTTTCGTCGACGCAGACCTGTCACCTCAACTTCACGTGCGCCAATGGAGCGGAGGTGGCGAAACGTGTGCATAGATGACTGGACACGAAACGAGGGAGAGAGAAAGACGGATGATCTGGCAAAGCAAGTCAAGCTACCAGGAAAAAAAAATAAAATACACGTACCCCCGAGCGAGTCTTATTGAACCTTTTCAATTGACCTAATCAAACAACCAAAAACACCTTTACGTCCCCGTAAAATACGTGCACCCTTAAACGGAAGAGAAGGGCGCAGGCAGAGAGGCGAGGAAGTTGACGGGAATAACAGAAAAGTGTGGATAAAAAAAAGAAGCAGAGGGTCTAGTAGGACGTCGTGCACGGCCCTGCCCTGCAGGGAGGGATCTCTGTATTCCCGGCAGGAGTCCGAACACTCGATAGTGTGCTTTAGAAAAATTCGTGACGAAACTGCTAAAGCGGGCCGCGCACAATTTACGTTATTAAATCGGTGGAACGGCTCGAAGCACCGGACGAGTGCCGCCTATTCAACGCTATTCCGCGTTTAAGTTCTCCTTTCGGCCCTCCTCGCCTCTCCGTCCACTTACGCTTCAACGCCTCCCGCCTCGTGTACGTCGCCGGGCACCTCGACCGACCGGATTGTCCACCCTCCAACCCCATCCCCCCATTCACGGATTTTCACGTAGCCCGATAAGATTCTTCGGAGGTCCGGCCTGATCATAAGGCGACCTGGATTTCCGTCCACCGTCCAGCCTTGTATATATTCCCAGCGATCACGTTCACGTACTGGCAGGAATTCGAAATGATACCTCGAGCTCGGACAACGACGTCTATCCCCTCGCGGGGGGACCCGTCACCGATCGAGATTTACACGTTCGCCAGAGGGACGTTCACGGTGGACGAATACCCTCTTAATGGAGTCTTGATTGCGAGGAAAAGGAGGCAGAAGAATTGTATATACTCTTCAACGGCTTGGAAACAGCTATTGGTATACAACGAATGCATACGAATACAGTTTCTTCGTGGCTTGAATATACCTATGTAATTAAACAGAATGCTTAACCCTTTGTTTCATAAAATAAAACACAATTGGATCTGGATACCTAGGTACACGTAAAGAAACCTTCTTTCGCCAGCCTACCGCACGCGCGACCTATGTTGCATTATGGCCGTGGGACATAAAGTTTGACGACGGCCTCGTAAATCGGCCCAAAAAACGGTCGATGAAACGATCGAGATGCCACGGCCCGCAGCTGGGTGTGCGTGTATGTGTTCCAGGAAGGTAACGCGCACCTACACGAGCTTACGCTTCTTTTCTCCTCTATGTGCTCGCGCCCTTCCCCTTCGGCCCCACCGTTCCTTATTGTCAGTGCAAAGGGCGATTTCTCTTCGAAACGACGTTACCCCCACCCCCCGCAGCAGGAGAATTTAAAACGAAGTCACGATTCCCTATATAGGATGCCAGCTATCTACTCGCGCGAAATACTTCGAGATAAAGGCGTGTACAGGCTGGCTCGCGCTGATATATACACCGCCGGAGAGCTTTTTCTACCCCGAATAATGTCTCGGGAAGGGTGAAAGGTGGGGAAAAAATATCGCCGCTACTAAACCCGCGTTAGCCAAGCTTATTTGTTTCGCCCTACTTCCGCCTCAACGATTGACCTCGTTTCTTATATATGTATTTTTATCAAACATCGCTTTATTCGTTTTACCACTTCGCCGTGTTACAACCGACGGATGTACCGTTCCAGGTTATCGATGCAATAACTGCAGGGTGTTATTTTAATGTTTGTTCTAGCAGCAGAGCAGTTATTTTGTTGATTAAACAAAATTCTCTAGCTGGAATATCAATATTTTCAGAAGGACGATAGCGACGTTGGTTATACGAAATAAAATTCTACTGTGTGTGCAATTTTGATATTTCTACGTAGTGCGGTTTCATTCCCATTTGCGCTCTCGTTCGTGGAACAACTTTCCTATGTATAGAGACGTAAGAAGTAGCCAGTATGGTTACGTGAAAGGGCTGTTAGGAAGCGGGGAGTTTCATACTACAACTGAGAAAGGGAAGCAGAACCAGCTGCTATTTGCAAAGTGAAAGTTGGTATCTACAGAGACGAAGTATATCTACCAATGCTGTTTCTGTGAACAAAAAGAATGATTAATCGGCTCTCATGAGAATTTTCTTCTATCAAGACTTCCTCCAGATAGTCTATTGTTAGGATTGTTGCTGCATCTGTTTCGCTTAAAGTTTGAGCTGATGCAGTGTTTAACCATTTCCTTCGGGAAACTATTATTCACGAACAATGCAGATGAAGGTTAGAACTCGACGAGTTTCAACACTTTGCTTCAACACTCAACACTATCAATCAAATACTGCGATATGAGCGAAAGAGTCCTAGCAAATCGCATGCAATATTACCATTAACGCCTTCTGTCACACCGTGCATGAATTCGAGGAGATTCACCAACGATTTTTCAGCTGCGAACGAGCCACCCAAACGCGCCAGCAAAAGTCTCTTCGTTCCTGCTCCTTTCGAAGCGTAGCCGCCGTTTCGAAGCGAGCGTAGGGATTGGTTAATTTAATTTTCGACCGGTTCAAAGTATGGAGGAGGGTAATACGATTAAAAGGAACAGCTGGACGTTGCGCGAATCGCGTACGGTGTGATTTTCAGGTAAGTGGCACCTGCACAGAGAACGCCGCCAACACTTTTGCCACCGAGCGTCGCTACTCTCCTCGTTCCTGTTCGAGCGTTCTGCACCTGCTATCCGCCGTTGCGCACTCATCTAGCTTGGCAGAGACCCTATCTCCACCGTGGACGATTTTCGAAACACCAGTCTTACGGCACGAAACAACACGAGCCAAAGTACAGGGACCTCTTTACGCCGGAGTTTTAGCGAGGAAACTGGGACATAGAATTCGTGCACGGGACGGGAAATTTACAACTGTTGGAATGCTATTAATGAAGAGCACGGAATATTCATGCTCGCAGCAGGGGGATATGCCACATTGCCGAACACGACGATTGATTTATCGAATACATCGCTGCAGAGCGTATTTGCAGCTGCATTTTCACCTATAAAACATTCCACGCAGCCGGACGAAATATTTTTTACAAGTTACAATGCAACGCGCGGATTGACCCGATTCCTGTTTATTCCCGTGTTTTCCTTGCCCAGGAAACGGGGCGTTCGGAAATTTGTCCCTCGTTCAGCACCCGATGACCGCTGCCAGCGTTGCACGTTGGCAAAAATATTAACCGAAAGCTTTTTCAAGCCCGAAATCTGATTCCACTGTGTGGTCTCGCGAGAATATGAACGATCTAGAGTGTTGTTTACGCGGAACTTGAAATCTCCGTTCGCCAATTTCAAATCGCTTGGGATTAACTTTCCTGAAACTGGAATTCAGAACCTTGCAACAAGAGGGGTGCAACAACATTTTTGTCAGTTTTTGAGTCAGTGCATATAAAATTCCTACGTAAATCAAAATTCTACACCGTTTGGTGCACGTTTGATGCAAATCCGATAACAAATAAGCGATTTATTTGGTACGATATTTTGTGCTGGGCATCTCCACATTTGCAAAAAATTTGCCAAAAATAGAAATAAAAACTTATCAACTCAGTAACTACTACTTATTGGGTGAAAATATATATTTTTCAATTACTGCTCTTTTTTCAATGTTACGCCAAAGCAATAATTTTATAAACAATTTTTTATAATTTAATCAAAGTTGGTAAAGATGGAGCTGCACCCCTCTTGCTACAAGGTCCTCAATTCCTACACTGGGGGCGAAGATTGCAAGTGAATATGGTTTCACTATTGAATATCATCGTTCAGTCAGTGTGTTTAATAACGGAATACAAGATCCAGTATACAAACAGAGAGGAACCATTGCGTTTCTTGATCCCGTTCATGCCAAATATCGCTCAGAGCCAGCGATATTTTTCTCCGGAGTGACTCCACCAGGTGACTGTGGACCAGGATGCGCTCGACGGTTTTCATCTTGGATCCTGAATCGTTTTCCGATACGTACACCAATACCTACGTGTACCAGCCGCCGATTTCACATTCCTGCCCATTTTATTCCAAATATCTGGCGGGCCGGCATTAAATCGAACCAAAAAAGGAACGCCAAGTGAAGGGGGGAGAGGGGGACATGTCGAATATGGCTGGGAACGGAGTAAGTGAAGATACCTGGTCTGTGTCATCATGCTACCGAGAATCTGATCGTCTAATGTCCTTTTTTATAATGTAGGGTAAATCCGGGTGAGTCTTTCGGGCAGAAGAGTTGGTCGTGTCGCTATATTTCTGACTCTATACGTAAGAGCGCGTTAGGATACAGAGCAATAGCTTCTCTAGAAGACAAACAGTTGAAAGAATAGCGTCATTTTCTTTCCTTCTTTGTTTTGCTTATATATTAACATGTTCTTAGTATATTCATTCAAAATAAAGAGATGTGGTGGGAGAGCTGTTAAGGAGAAAGCGTGATGTTAAATTTTTCAGCGCTGAAGTTGTTCACATTGCAAGAGTTTACAGAACGATATCGGGAAAGGCTTCGTGCAGTGAACGTTTAGAGGCAATAGAGTCGAACTATCCGTAAAAATTCCGCACGAATGCGTTCATACGCGTTGCCCAGTAATCCAGAAAATTAAGAGATAGGTTGCCGAACGGTTGAAAACAAATGAAACTCCCCCCGACAGTCCCTGAGGGACAACACTGGAATTCAATTATCTTTCTCTTCGGTTGTCCTAATTAAATACTCAATCCCATCACGGATGCGTTCGGCATTCTGTCGCCCGTAGAATTTAAATCCGGGCAGAGTTTCGCGTTAATGGTACGCAAGATGCACGATGGAAAAGCCACCTTCCATTAAAATTCCCTAGACATTCACCAGTCATTAAAAGAAACATCCTGTTAAATGGTTGCCTTGTTCCACAAACAAGTATAGAGTATCACGAATCTTTAGAAGCCTAACGGGACCAACATCGAATCGTAACCGTGAAATTCAAAAATACTGGTAACCAGGCAGTGGGATCGACGTTCGCCAAACTTTCCCCGAAGCGAATTGAATTCGCAACGCTGGGAACATTGGCGAACGCAACAAAACCGGACGCGAAATCAAGCGCAACGAATGTGGCCGACGTTTCAGTGTTCCTTGGGGATTTTTACACCGCGTCGAGCCACGACACGTAACTCCACCCCCTTCTCTTTCTATCTCTCGTAATATTGCACGAATTTTTGGAGCATGGATATAGGGAAGCGCAGGATGGCAGAGGATATTGATCGACCGGCTGTTCACCAACACCGATCCTCCGTGCACGTACACGAGCGGACGTTCGGCACGCGTGTCAGCCTGATTGCGAGTCCAGATTTCGATCCAACCCCGACATATCGTTAGCTCGAGGGTCACCACTCGAACGTCTTTGACATCAAAGACAGAGGGAGGGGGGGGGGGCACTGTGCCCCATGTCAAAGGGCGCGACGGAAATGGAAATAACGACGGGGAAATCTCATCTTCGCGTGATAGATAGGTGCCTGAGCGTGTGGGATTTTTATTCACTGGGAATAATTACGAAGGATGGGTAGTGTTCCATCGGTGACCGGAAATCGACGAAGAAGTAGACGATAATGGAACGGATGGAAACATTCACCGTAGCAAGGGCGAGGAGTTGTTTAATTATGGCAACGAGAGGGAATAGCTGGTTGTTAATTTCAGCTCGTTTCCCGTGGCGAGAGCAACGATCGCGGTTCGACGAGTAATTCCGAATGCAAGATTACAGCTGTCGAAGCCCGAATGAGTGCTGCAAGTTGCATGCGCGAAGATTGCCGGCGGATTTAATGCAGCTCGCCGGTACGATGGTATACGTGTGTATATATACCTATATGTATCATCATGCCGCGTATTCTCTCTTACGGCTTTCATTTTGTTTAATAGCCGTCGAGAGCGACCATAATCCGTAATGATAAATAATTCCCGCGCACCGGTAAAATCCTTCCCAGCTTATTCGCCACGTTCGCCGCGCCGATTATAGTTTGCCTCGATCGTTGGTGGCTGCGTTATCGTGCGTATGTCGCCACCACGTGCACATCCGTCACGTACACGACCGTATTTTTTGTGCATTAGTCGTTTCACTTCCCCGATTTATTCACTGACGATCGACTCGATACGTATTCAATCGAATCCTTCTATCCAAACTTAATGTTCGCCTGTGTTCGACGTTAATACAGATCATTCGTAACGTCCATTCAAAGATATACTTACCTCGACGAAATTCGGGCTACGAAAATACGGCTGGTGCACAGACACCAGCCATCAGGGCGTATTAATGATTCTACGTTTTCCGCAATGGATTAGCCTCAATGGTAATCCGTTATTTCGAGCCACACCAAATCGGGGATTCGCTGGCACGGGCCTTCCGCGTAAATGTACCGTTTGGAGTGCACTTTGGGCAACTTCAACGCGTTACGTTTGAATTTACGCGGCGTATTGAAGAGGTACTCGTATTCTTGCTCGTAATGCACAAATGGTAATATCTTGTTTTAATTGCTCCTCGCAAATATCGCCGAAATTATTGCCTCTGATATAATAAAACGTTCCGGATGAATTTCCGAGGATTACGTCGCTCTGTGTTTCCACTGTCAAGAACAAAATTGGAAAAATATTTTGCAGCTTCAGCTTTTCAAACGGGATCGATAACGGCACTGGCAAACAAAGCGATCAAGGAGCAGGATCCGCGAAAATTTGTTTTCGCATCTTCCAAAGCGAAATGAACACTGCCATGACGCCCCTGCGCCGCTGGAAGCTCGAAAGTATATTGGAGAGGGCATATTTTTTTTTTTCTAGTCGACAGCCTACCCGCGCTGATTGATTGTGACGAATAGCCGGTGTTGCGAGGACGTTTTCCCGCATGAGCTGCCGTGTACGCATTTCGAACACACTCAGGACGAGCAGCAATTTAATCAGTCGTATATGCCACTGTGTTGTCACGCTGCGACCACTCATACCCGTTCCCGGTCGCTTTTACAGGAATGTCCGCCCGGTGTATCGTACGATAATTCATTTCGCGAGTTAGCTGTTATTCCATTTCCCGTTAGAAAATATTCCTTTGTGAACCGTGAAAACAGCGGGACCTGACGTCTGGTAATTTCTTTCCGCGGAAAAATGTCCCGATTCAGACATGAATTTCCACTTTCAGCTGTTCGCCAATTTCCAAGCATCACGCCGTGGAAAATATGTTGACCTCTCTAGGGGATACTAGCTTCGTAGGAAATTAGGTAGCAATTTCTTGGAATGTCACGCAGCGCGCTGAATATTCTTCAGTACGGAATTCTTTAGGGTGAATATAAGAATACGTGTTCAATGAGAGGCAGCGTACAGAGAGGGCATCAAAGAGAGCAAATGGCACCGTATCAATCGTGAAAGGTTGTTTCTGACGGAACTGTAGGCGTCACAGACACTCGTGTCGCGATAAATCGCCTTTACTGCGACACTTGGCCGACAACTTCCCGATACGAACGACCCTGTAACTGTGACCCGCAATGATTGCTCCCCATTACAGCCCTTTGATCTCGACCGTTCAGCTATTTACTGCGAGAAGGCCAACGGACAATTTAAACGCGAGCAAAGCCGGGGAGCACCAGCCCCGAAAAAAGTCTGCTCTATGCCCGACGAGTAAACAGAACAAGGGAACCTGAGGAAAGTTGGGGGATAGTTTTTGGCAAGCACGAAATGGATTTTACTGCGAGCAGTCGGTGCGGTTAGGTACGCATACGTAAAAGTCCTCGATATAAGGGGTCGATGGGCCGTTACCATTAAACAGGAGGCAGACAGAGCGAGGGAAGAGGAGAAGAATGCAAGAAAAATTCTGTTCGTACGCTTAAAGTGTAGGCCACAAAAAAACGAGGGAACAGAGAAGAAGGAAGAAAAAACGCCGTTAGAGAAGCGTGGAATGCTTGAACTTTCTGGCAAGTTTCGAGCACCCGGCCACTAGAGAAGTTCTCAGCTGGCTGCTTTTCTCCCTTCTCCATAGATTCTCCCGCTTTGCTCATCGGCGGCGGACGGGTCTCTGCAATTTGCGCTCGCAACATCGCTTCAATTATAGGACAGGCAGATTCACCGCTCATTAAAATCGGTCGGGACCCTTCTTTCGTTCTCGTCCCAGCGAACTTTCTTTCCTAACCTCGTTGCTTCCGATACAGGCTCGATCGACTCAGCTTCCGAACCAAGGCGAATTTATCTAAAATCGAAGTTCTCGTTGAGTAGGAAGTCGAGGGCCACTCGAACAATAAGCGCCCGCCCTTAGCTTTGCCATTCCTCCGGGCTTTCTTATTAATTTCTAATTAATTCAACGAGGATATCCCCGTTTCAGCGGCTCGATATTTATTCAACGAAGCCTGCCGATTCTCGGTTCTGATCCGATTCACAACTATCGATTTAGCGTGCAATGATGCCCGACAAAAATATCTACCGTTGAAAGAGTAATCCATAATTCAGGATTCCTTATCGGTTATAGTTCGAAAGTGGGTCCATTTTCATTACCGTGAAATAGAACGTGCCCGGAGAAGCGATTGGTTTAATAGATATCATGGTTTAATGGGTATCGTAATTGGAAGTTAGTATAAATACAAATTACCGTTGCTTCTCCATTCCCCTTTGCTCGTCTCAAGAGACACTTGTCCCTGATCGAAATTACCGCACTTGTTGTATCGAATTGGTACAGCCCGGATGCTCCCCCATTGAATTCCACACGAAGGAGATCCAGGTGAGTCACGCGTTTTCAATGACCACTGGGGATCTCTGGTACAAACGAAAGATAGCGATGCGGTTGGACGCGAACGTCGAGACGGTGGCTTGATGTACGGCACCGCGGCCGAAATATCGATCGAGCAATTATTCTCATGTGAGTTACGACGGGCAACGATCGTGAATTAGATTAAGCCGGTGACACATGGTGATATGAGTTACGGGATCGTGTCCAACGTAGACCGAGCCGGCGTGAAGATAATATGGGAAACGAGGAGTGTAACCTCCCTATCTCATCCTTTCTCCCTCTTTCAACCCTGTCTCCATCCCCTGTCCACCCCTCCGTCGCGCTCGCAGCTGGAGGAAGGCGGTATAAGCGGATATCTCAGTCGGGTCAGCAAGATTAGCCGGATCATCATGAAAGCACGAAGCAGCCGCGATACCCACGATCTGTTTTGAATACGAATTAACGATTGCTTTTGTGAAATGTCACGACTGTAGCGATGACACTCGCCGCACGGCAGATTCGTCGGACTTCTTTCGCTTAAAGGGTCCCTGACCCACCAGCCCAACTGGGTCAATAGGATTGGCAGAATCATGGAAGAAACACGAAGCAACATCGAGGCAATTCTCCCTGTTTTTAACGGTCACCGTGGCGTGTCTCAGCGAATGGTAGATTGCTGCGTGTGAAGTGTCAAATGCCTGGCGCTTGAATTTTACGATACCGCAATATAAGAGATACGTGACTGGGAAATTGTTAAAACTCGTTAGCGAGTGGTCTGAGGTGAAAAAGAGTTTGGAAGCAATTGTTAGTGGCTACGGAATGTTCTATAAAAGTCCTCGATTTCAGTTCACTTTTTATTCCTCTGTCCCGACCGAATCAATATGTAAACGGTGGATACCTTAGTCGTTTTTTTTTCAAGTCCCGCGATTTTCCCACGATCTCCATACCGAAGTAAGTCGACTTCCGCGAAATATACTCCATAAAAATTTTTACCGCGACCCAACCAAGGGATTCTCATTGATTGGTGCCGCGCGGGATGCGACAAGTTGATTGAAGAATAGCTCGCGGCTGTTCATATCCACGACTCGCTGAACCACCAGGCGGGTTACGTAAATTGAAGGAGGCAGGGTTCGTCCTTCTCGGGATGATTCCCGTTGGAAATCAGAATCCACGTTCGGGACATTGAAATCCGCAGTTTGAACCACTTTCACGACAGCCCGAGCGTGAAACGGCCCGGCAACTTAAAATAAACCAGCAACACCGGCGCACCGAACTTCATTAATTACCCGTTCGCGGTGCGGGCGAACGTCGACCGATCATTTTCCAAAACAGCACTCGAATGGATGGGAGCAAATCTCGGAGCCTTGAGCTTTCTGAAAAGACTTCGCCGCGCCATTCATCCCCGAATATTCGGCTTCCAAGACGTTCGAAGAGGAAGGAAAGATTACGCTTCAATCGTCGGGAAATAGAAAACGAACGAGGATATTTTAAGCAGCGAGCATCCACTTCTAGCGAAAGATTCTTCGACCCAATCAGAGCCGCTTGGAATCGGCCGTTGATAATTCGCTGCGATCTATCGATCGACGTGAAGCGAACCGAGCAAGAGAGCAAACCCCGCTCTTCCCTTGGCTCGCTGAGTCATAAATCAGCCTCGACTTCGGGCCGGGTAAACCGAGGAGGACTTGAACGATTAGACTCGTCGGGCCGAAAGTTGGCCAACTTTCCCTCCTTCCCAATCTCCTTTACCACCTTCTTCCGATGTTCGTTTAACTATCCGACCATACGGCCTGCCGAAGCTTTTCGAACTTGCCTCGCACGAAGATCGGCAAACCGGGAACGAGAGGCACGTGAAACGAGAGAAGGAGAATGAGGTAAGAGGGGAAAGAGGGAGCGGGGTGAAAAAACAGCTCCGCTTTGCTCTCTTTTTCTAGCAGCTCTGGCAGAGGTAGCACTGCGCGAGATAGCAGAGATGAAAAGCTAACTTTCGGACGCCATTTGATAATATACCCAAGGCAATGCGGATCGTTCGTAATTGGCCCGACTTCCCATCGATGCCGAGTCGATGGTTGCCAGCCAGAGAGAACTTGGCTGCATCGATCGCCCCCCTCCTGACTCGATAGGTAGGCCCGATCCTCGAGTCACTGGCTCTCCGGGCTTTCGATCCTCTTTTCCCTCGGCCACATATTTTCCTTACTCTTTTTTCCCATAATCCCCTCTGGAGAACGTGGGTCCTTGCGCTCGGGCCTTTCACAATCGGGAGTTCGAGAGCGTCCTCGCATAATTCATGAGATTTTGGCGGTAATGGAACTTCTTAAGAGCAATGGCTCCTGGGACCGCTCGCCGACAAAGAGAAACAAAATGGACCGACTTGCCGGTTACTCTACGCGCAGGATGAGACGCTTATTATTATCGTGAAGCAAAATGAAGTGAAATGAAAGTTGATGGAAAGAAGCTGTGCAAGTTGAGAGTAGAAGAGGTCAATATATAATTGACAGGTAGTTTCCGCTATTTCACTGGAATCGATATTTTCTTGTTAAATACTTGGAATCATATGGTTTTATTTCTCTTGTGTTATGGATAACGGGAATGTTCCAATGATCTTGAATACAAGAACATGGTATCCGACCATAGCACCAGCATTCCTTCGGAAATCATATTCGCATGTTTAAGGAAAAAAATAAAAGAAAAATGGAACGAAGAATGGAAGTCGATAATTGTTATTAATTAAATGACGAGTTACTTCAGGTATCATGATTCAACAAAAAAAAAAGAACATGCTGTCATCTCATATTCTGCTTACCTAACGAATCTTCTGATGGTTTTGGGAAAACAACAAATTTCCACAAAATCCTGTTTCCATTGATCGTTCTTTTTCGTATGATTAACTCGGCTGCGAAGTCGATTAGGAATATTAAATGATGCTCTCTTTCGAATTACCATGCAGTCGTTGGTAGTTTTTGTGCTTTGCCCCCGTTCAGACTACAGAGGCCTGAACAATTTCTGCAGCGACTTTCAAAGCTCTTTCTCTCACAGTTTTCCCTCGCTTTGTTCTGTTTGCATTGTTTGCCGCTTTGTAGCGAATTCTGTACGCAGCAGTTGACGTTCCAGTGGAACAGTCGGTGGAACGGGGTGCACGCCCATTCAAGGAATTGTACAACTTGTTGTTGCGCAGCTTAAATCACTCGGCAAGGTGTATCACTCGATTGGAAGGACCGCGATTCAATTAAAATTAGATTAAAACGGGCTCTCGCGCCCGGAGCTACATTAATCTGGCGCGAATTAATATCCAATATTAATCGGATTTCGTTTCCATCGAACGACGGTTTTATATTTTCATCAGTCCGAGCAGATTAGTCGGTGTAACGATATTTGCGGACGATTCGACGAGCTACGCTCGTAAATGCATGTGAACGAAACACTTGGTAACTAGAATTGCAGGGAAAACAGAATGTTGAGTAAAATTAAAGTTAAATACGTACATTAGTCGACTAAGTTTCGTTTCATTTTGTTACGTTTATTCTTTTCAATTAATACGTACCTACCCTTGCGATAAAGTGAACGATAACTAAAATATTTTCGTTCAGTGAAAACCAGTACCTCAAAATTAATTATATAGCTAAAGGAGACCGGGGTAGGTTGTAACACGGGGTAAATTATAACATAATCTATTTGTAACTAATTGTAACAAAATCTTTTGAACGACAAATCTTGTAACCCACAACATGCGAGAGATGCTTGACGATATTAACACCCTCGGTTTTAGTGACACAAACGAGCATTATGTATTCATTTTGTGGTTATAGCTCAGCTTTTTAGTATTTAGGGCACGTTTAAGATAAAGCTAGATGTCTGAGTGTTCAAGATTTTGTCACGTACTTTCACGCAATCAATTCACCACATATGTAAGTAGTAAGTCACTCAAATTATTTCCTGATTGAGGAAAAAACTTTCAAGAAAAAACTGTGAAAACTTTTATTGTTACAATCTGCTCCGGTCTCCATTACACATATATAAAAATTCTATTGTCTTGACAAATGTTTTATAGTCACGTCAAATAACAACCTACACGGAAAATCCAATTTCGATCCCTTCCAAATTGAACGAATCACACCGTGCAAGACTAAACGTTTCGCCGTAGCACCAGCAAGCGGAGGGTCGAGGAGCCAGCAAGATTAAAATCTCGGGGAAATCTCGGGAAATCTCGTTCCACGTTTCCAGCCGATTAGAGCGAATTAAAACGAGCGCCGCGCCGCGTTTATTCTCACACGAGAATGCTTTCCACGCTCAATTTCCACGGACAGCTGTTTTACATTTTCATTGACCAAACAAATTACGCGGGCCGCCGTGTCAAAGCAGGAATCCGCGGCCACCCCCGTTCAACCCCGAAATCACCGGCCGGGGCACGGATTTCCTGAATTCCGTTCCGACCCGCCATCGTATCGAAATATATTGTAGAACGTTACACATCTATCGTTCAAGTGAAATTCGAAGTACGAATGAGGGTGACGTTGATTTCGGTCCATCGACGCTGAATTCTATGATATCGTCACGATAAGCACTCCACGATGGACGCTGAACGTCCTACGAGAGGGGGAGCTCGTAAAATCGTCGGGAGGTTCGACCGATAGCCAATGTTTTCCAATTTCCGCCGCAGACGGGCCAGACTACGGGTCCAGATCGCGATGATAGTCGCCTATAGCTCGGGATCTCCGCTCCCATAAAGAAGCTGTTTGGCTCTGCACGCTGCGCGCACTCGACAATAACTCTGCCTCCTCTGACACTTGCCAGGTTGCTTTAAAGCACATCACGATACGAATTTGATAGGTGAGCTATTGCAGAGCTTGTTGATGATTTCGGAGATTCTGGGAACGATATAGAGGAAGCTGACAAATAACCAAGCTTCTAGATCAGGAGAGTCACGAGCAGATTTTGATGCTCTTCTCCGATATTGGTATTCATACTCTGCAGTTTATAAGTGTAAAGGCGCGTGCCAGGTGAAATTTAAATCAGGCATAATCAAACTCAGCCGTAATTCTTCGGGGAAATTAATCAAAGGGGAGAAGCAACGAAAAGACGTGGGACGTTGAAGATGAAAGATACATAGTTGGCACGGTCCGTAAACATATCCGTGGAAAGATAACGAGGACACCTCTCGCGACTTAAGCTGCGACCGTAAACGAAGCCAAGGGTGGTGTCGCTTTAGCGTCATCGGTGAGAGCGAAACCCGGCCGCCGTGGTACGACTTGAAAATTAACAATAACGCCCGAGAAGGAGCTGCGTGGCTCGTCACGAGGGCTCGTTACGTTCTCCACGAAGACTTCGCCTGAACGACGTGCAAACGGCTCGTCAACGAAAGAAGGACGAGCGGAGAACAAGGTTAAGCTAGGAGGGGAATGAAAGAACGAACGAGGGTAACGGAATTCACGTTCTATATATGAAATTCTATAGACATTGTAACTGTAAATATGGGATTATATTGAGGCTACTTCTGAGGCTATTTCTATAGCATCGTCCTATAGAAATTCTGTTCTACTTTACGGAAATCGTAAATCTGTATTCAATACGGAAACCATAGATACTGATTCCAGAGAAAAGCTTATTTTCGCCTTCTATAGGTATCGTGGACTGAATTCTGTACAAATTGTAGATCTGTTTCACAGTAATAATAGATGTCTGCCCTATTACGAAAACATAGATTCTCGTTTGGAGTACCTTTTACGGAAATAAAACATGAATCGTAGGTTCGTGTATTACAAAAACTATATCCTACCCCAATTCAATATTAGAACAGTAAATCTAAAATCTACAAAGCCCCAGGGACATGATTGCAAAGAATCCTGAAAATCATGTTTGTATCGTGTAAAAATCATGCATCTATACACTATGAATTCTATCGTCTACGATAATATTTTTTGTATTAGGTATCTTGAAATAGGTAAATTTCTCTTTTTTTTCGGCGAACAAGGCATTGCATACCCCCTGCTCTTGCCGCAATCAATTTCAGCGGCAGGTGACGCAGAGAAACTGCACTGGATGCAACATGCAACAACCACCGATGCGCTTCAACGAGGCACTCGCTGAAACGGATGCACAAATATGCACCGACCTAATGCGCGCGGACCCGCACAAGTTTGTAGGATATTAGTGCAACGGGTCACCAAATCAAACAATGCTGGTATCAAGAGGAACGAGCGAAATTAGATAACGGAGTCCTCCGCGTGGCTCGGATCCGAGCAAGTAATATTATTGGAGGCCAGTGAATCAAAAGTTACGTCGGTGAAGCGTGTTTCTACAGGGTACCTACGCTGCAGCTGACTTTGGGGCTCGTTTGAAACGCAAATGCGGATGATCGGTAGCTTCGAGGACGATCGCTTGTTTCAGAATCAAATCCCAACACAGTTGCCGTGTCTCCACGTTGTTATAAATATTTCAATTCGCGACAACAAATGGAATAAAAAATGAAACAAATAAGCAGATTAAAACTATAAATATCTTGTGCCCCGTAGATTCTTTCTAGAAAGCACAGATCATCAAGGATTCACGTTGAGAAGTCTTCTGTTCTCGAATGCCACTGAAAGTGTGGCAAACTTGTGGCTCCGTGGATTTAACGATAACAAAGAAAAGTGACTGCAGAGCGTCCCCATATAATTCGAGAGGAAAGTAACGCTGCTGATTGTCAGAGCCGAAAGGGCGGTCATTGAACAATAGTGTCCTCGGGTGCTCAGGTCGCAGGACGTAATGCGTCCCGAAGGGAAGCGTATTCGTGATTATAGTGGAAAGCAGCTACTTAGCCGACGACTTCTCCGAGTAAGTCGAAGGAAAAGGTAGTCCTTCGGGGCTGCGCGCGAAATCAGGATCCTGGGAAACGGGACGGACGATAACTGAGAGGCAATAAACGTGGATTAACGGTCAATTTGTACGCCAAGTCGTTTTAAACCTCGAACCAGCAGTAAAATAATGAAATTAACATGTCTCTTCTAGTTACACTCATAAAATTGAGCTCGCACTTGAGATTTATATTCACAGAAGTAATATTGAAGTAATTAGTATGACTGAAACTGCACCAATAACTTCATTAGCATCTGATTAATAATAACGAGCATTATGAGGTGAAACAATATAGGAATTTGGAAGCTCTATAGAAGACCTCGATATTATCTCACTCATTCTTTGAAAAATTCTAATGGGAATGTGTCTCTCTCATAAAAGTGGAGGAGGAATATTCGAGAAAATATAATCGTATACGAAAAGGTTTTTCAACCGGCTAGTTTGAGGTTCACCTCCATTTTTCCGAGTGAAATTCCGCGACTAAAGACCAAACAAATACGCAAGGATAACTTCGAAATTATAAAACGTGACATAACAGATGGCCCAATTGAATTTAGGTTTCTCTCGAAAAGGCAGAAGTAATTTCAGTTTAGTGGGGTGCTTAATGATTACTGGGAAAAGAGAGTAATAACATTGAGGTACGTGTCCTGGCACGGCTCAGTATCAAGGGGCTAACTCGTACGCCAGCTTTAAAACCAATTTTTCCTGGAAATAGTCTGCCTTTTGCACGCTATTAATCCGGAATGGCAACTCTAACAGCTCGTTATCGACCGTCTCGTTAACCCCATATTCGCGAGACGAGACCCTAGATTATAAAAAGAAGGAACATCGACCACCGTGATATACAGACATGTTTTCACCGATAACGCGAAAGCGGCGTGGTCGAATTAATTCGTCCACTGCTAAAATTACTTTCAGCCAGGATTGGATTAACGCGAGAACGTTGAGGGGAACGCTCTGCCACGCGGTAACTCGGAATATTTCATTTCCACGGTTGGTTTCGATGCTGAAACAAGCCCAGATTAAGTAATCACGTTTCCCAGATTCCAGGGGGGCGAGAAAATTTCGATGCATCCACCGAAAGGAATCGGAAGCTTTTGTGCAACGAGATATCTCGCCAGGCTCCGATAGAACTTTTTAACCTCCTTCTAGGAGAGCGTCTTTGAGAGACGACGGATACTCTCTAGTTACGGACAAATCATTCCGAGATTAATCGAAGAGAGTCGTGTTGTCGGTTTCAATCTTCGCCCTCTAGCTCCCCCGAGATTGATTCGCGCGATAACGAAGTTTTAATTTCTGATATAGGAGAAGAAGCTGTTGGTTCGCCGGAGAAAAAGAGATTTCCGCGGTGATTTCTTCGGGAATCGAATCGGAAAAGGTGTTTTACAGGGAGCTTTGGAATCTTGGAACGTGTAGCTATGTATACTATTGAATGGCCAGTTTCTACAGAATAGGTCGCTGCTGTGCGTCGTCAGATAGAAATAAAAGATCGCTCTTCTATAAACCATCCAGGGATGTTAAACTTTTGTAGGGCACGCGTCCGTTACATTCAGCTTATCTCGAAGTGACGCATATTCCCGTGTGAGGCATTCTGCGTGTTGCGGGACATTCATTTACCATTATGCGTCCCATGAATCATTGTGATTTATTCGTTATATTTCAGGCTACTTAATAATCATTGATAATGAAAGCTGGAAATGTTAATCATACCCGTAGACCAGCTGTAATTTATTTGCTTTGAAAATGGTGACTTACACTAACGCCGTCATCCGTGTTTTACCCCCCTTATTAATGCCATCAAATTTATTTACTTCTTCCATTCCATTCATACGAAAGCCATAATGAAGATGACAATACATTCTCTAAAAATATGTTAACTACTTACCTATACTTCATTCGCGATAGAAGGTACGAAGTACTCGCACATCTAACAGAGGTGTGGAATTTAATGGCACCTTCAAACACACCTGTAAAGGGGTCCACAGAGCAATTTATATTTGTAACACCACTGCATTGCCGCAATTTTGAACGCAGGAAATAAAGTAAGACATTCGGAACACAGACACGTATTTATCGACGACCCCATAATCCACCGGCCGAGATGAAAGCTGTCAGACTTCGTTACGATCCAGCATTACCGAAACCACGACCAAGTCCAAGGCCGTTTAACAGCAATAACATCGTCGAACGGGCTGGTCGATTATAGGTTGCAAGTCTGCGCCCCGTAAATGGGGCTCGAGCCGTGAGAGGGGAAAACAGGGAATCGAGTGACGCATGCAAATCGGCTTTGCTTTTCAGCAAAGGCGTTGCTTTTGAATCAATGTTTTCTCGCGTTCCACCCCCGCGATCACGCGGAGCGAAGTGTTATTTGGAAAAGAGAAGTGATTTCGTGTCCCGAATTACTTCGTTCAAATTTTTCGCTCTTCGAAATGAAAGGACTTCGTCGAGCTGTATCTAGGGGTAGTTCCGCGTCTGTTAATAAATACCTAAGTATGATGCTCTAAACTCTAAAGCATTGTTCTTTCGTCATCGGTAGAGAATGACCTGCGATACACCGCAATTTCACAGACAGCTACCGCAATTTTCTTCGTCAGCGAATTGTGTTTTTGTCTCAGATTTTTGATCGCCTTAGTACTTCACTCTGCCGATGTAATCCCCAATCAATGAAGATAATACATGAAAAATATTCAGTGCTTCCACTGCTAGCGCGATTTTGAAATCCTGCGTTACACCAAAGTGTTTGGTAAGAGCACCAGGCTCCACCAGCGTATATACACAGCGACACGTTTCCATCGCGAAGCGTGAAAATCCGAGTGAAACTGCACAAAATTTCGCAGATTTCGTCGAATCGCCTCTTCAGCAGTGGTGCTCTGCAGACTACCGCTCACGCGGAACGAATCTTGCCGCCCGCAAAGAGTCGCAACCAACGCTCGAATCGGATTTCCAGCCAGCCAAAAGTTATTCGACACCATCGCGAAAGAGAGAAAGGGGGAGAGTAAGAGAAAGAGAAAGAGAGAGAGAGAGAGAGGGAGCAGTCGACAGAGAGCCAAGGTAAAAAGGACAAGGAATGGGCCGGCCAAAGGGGACCAAAAAAGTAGACAGACCATTCGGGGAGCTTTTTGTAACTCCCTGCAATTTCCACCCTGGCAACGCGGGAAATTTAATTTTCGCGCCCGCACGCACTCATCCAGCGCGCACACACGCGTTTTAATGGCGCAAGAGGACGCGACAATGCGAGATCACGGTCCATTGAGCACGCTCACGCCCACGCGCACAACCAAGTCCCGATAAGCAAAGTTGCGCTCGTTCGTTCGCCTGCACAGGTGCGGTGACGCACGGCAGCGTGGGACTTTTGTGCCCTGAGGCGTGTACTTTGTGCCCTGTAACCCCTGAACGGCCAGGTGCGTCCACGCGTGCATATTTACGCGATCGCGCCGGCTACCTGGCTCCATCTTGCGCGCGTGCATAGAAAGCAACCGACGTGGTACGTTGCGTGCAGAGAACGCAGCCCCGATCCACCGCGAGTAATTAAGTGATGTGTTTATCGCGCATCAATTAGC
This sequence comes from Andrena chrysosceles, assembly GCA_963855975.1. Lineage (NCBI taxonomy): Eukaryota > Metazoa > Arthropoda > Insecta > Hymenoptera > Andrenidae > Andrena > Andrena chrysosceles. The sequence goes on from OY979767.1 coordinate 20,874,932, forward strand.
CGCCGGCGCGCCGTGACGGGCCAACTAGTTATGATCGATTATCGCCCCCCCCCGAGAATCGAGTTTCTTCACAGCTCGTCGGTGTCGTTCACTCGCCACCTCTACGCGCGCGGTTACCCGCTGCGCACCCCTACGGCGGCAGTCTCCCAACGCGCTGTACACTTAGTTTCAACCGCGAAACGCCTGCTACGATGATCGCACCCCTCGTGAAAAAGATCCTTTGTCCCGCTCTGCTCGGGATACGCGCGACGCTTTTTCGGTTCAGTGAACGAACATTAGTTTGGTCGGACGGTGGGATTAAACTGGCTTGCACGAATTGAGGAGGGAAGAATGGTCAGCGTCAAAATATTAAAATATTGGAATGTTTGGAAGAAGAAATGCGATTATTGCCTAAGTAGGCAAGTTAACTGATAAAAGAATAAAAATTCCAGCTTCATATCATGTCCTACTACACTTTTCAACAAGTCCACCGAATACTATCACCGAATCAAGCCAATTCGTGGCCCCGCGAACACCACGAAACCCAATCGATATCTGCCCTTTTCACAGTCCACCAGTCTCCCGATTTCCATTATTTACTACGTGACTACGGAATGGAGGTGGACGACGGGGACGAGCTCACATTCACCGAAACTCGAACGTTTCGAAACGGGCAACCGCTTCGGAAAGTGTCCTTTCAGGTGCAACGAGCTACCTTCGGCGGCGTCGGGCGATCGATACCCCCCCCCCCCCCCGGATCGCAATCTCTCGCTGGGTCACGTTGATCCGCGGGGGTAAAGCCGCCACGAAAAAACTTCCCTTGCGGAAGTCTTACTTTGCTCTTTCTCGCCTCATCCCCGAGCTACGGCCACTTAAAAACTGGGAGCAGAATGCTCAGCCAAGGGAAACGCGTATTACTCGAGGAGAACATCGCAGTGGGGAGGGTAGAGGATAGGGCGAAAGTTCGCTGAAGAAAATTGCGATAAGTATTCCGAAATTGGACGGAACACCGGCCAGATTTAACGAGCTTTAATACTTTATCCAACGACGCTGCGCGGTGGCAGTGGTGGCCGGTGGTTTAACGATTATCTAAAGCCGATGGGACTTCTCTAACGACGTTCATCGAGCGCCAACGCTTAATTTTTCCCCGTGTCCCGCGTGGGGTCGCGTGCCGCGAATTCCACCTGTCAAATTACGGGGACGAACCCAGCAGAACTTCAACCTCTGTTCTTGGCCCCCGTCTCGCCAGAATTCGAGTTTCGACTTCGGGATTCCGAGACGACGCGGAACGCGCGGTCGTCTTTAAGACGCCGCCAGACACGACTGTTCGCCTACTCATAAAGACGAAACACAGTAATCTCTCTCTCTCTCTCTCTCTCTCTCTGGATATCTTGGATGCGCACACGCCTGCCACCAGCGAGCAGCTTTAAAGCATCGAGGCTTCAAAGGGAGAACCATTCCCTTTACTCCCGCGTTTCGGTGGCTCGAGTACCGTTAGTTATTAATGTTTATCGGGAAACCATTAGTCCCTCGATTACGTCAGCTTTGATATTTTTATTGCCGCCTGATTCGTATAAAGATAGCGGCTTTATGTATCGCACTCAGTATCATATTAATGAATGTTTCTTGTGTGGCAAGACGGTTATAGTAAATCGTTGTGGATATGTTAAAATATATTTACCAAAATCTCTACAATCGTGTGTGATATTTATTTTACATATTAGGTAGGACTGCCTAAAGTTTCCACGGCAAAACACGAAAGGGTGCCGAGAGAACCGAAGAGGCTGAAAATTATACGAATCTTCGTCGGGATCCCATTAGATCGAAAGTTTATTAAAATTTAGTTACGCGCAGAATGAGCAGCGCGGGGTGGTTTCATGCTCTCGTATTGTTTAACTAGAAAGTTTCTCCCCACTCGCCTACTCGGTGTGATTAAAGAGCTGCCTCGACGTTGTTCTCGCAATGAAGCTCGCCGCTTTCACGAAAGACATTGTTCTGAAACAACTCGGAGCGCGTTCGTGCCACGCGTATCGTATCGACTGCCACGCTAGCACTTCTATACACAGTGACGTACATAAACTGAGAAAAATAACCCGGTTACGAAGCCGGGGAGAGCCATTTTACGCTAATCGTAGCCTAGTTACAGTCTTTAGTGCTTCTCTTCGCCGTTGGCTCGCATCGCGGTGTAATTGATATTTGCCAGTGATTTATGAAATTCTCATGGTGCAATTTCGCTGGCAAATTGGGCGTGTATTTCCAAGCAAACCCCGTGCACGAGGCACTACAATTCGTGCGCCGCCTGCATGAACGCAAATATTTGTTTCCGTTCAAAATCGTTATTTTTTATACATATATACCCTACGTCGAAACGTTAGTTTATATGAAACGAATTGTTCGGCACACGTTTGTTCCGTGGCTGAATTCCCACAGCGTTCATCCCAATTGGTGGATTTCTATTCTATTCGATGAAAGGATGAGACGACGATAAAACTGCGAAACACTCGGGGCATAAAGAGGCACGATGTAACCGTGAGAAAGAAAAGGAAGAAATCCCTGTTAATGACGTTTCCTGGAAGCGGCAACTCGTCAAGCATTCTTTTACACTGCGATAAAAATTGTTACACGTTGTAACTCGACGTTACGCCCGCTTGAACGTCGATAAAGTTTTCGCCCGCTCGGTATTCCCGCGCAAACTTTCGCCCGCGTTTTATGCATACCTACAAGGCGGGACAAAATTAGCGGACATTTTTTACCGAGATACAAGTCGAGCGGAGCCGAGAAACTTGAGGCGCTCAAAAGGTTTCGGGAGGAAACTCTCTTTCGCCCATCTTTCCAACCTCGAAACCGCCCCGACACTTGTTAAGTACCTTATTTGAGTTTCAAAGTTCAGCGTTACGGTCATTTTTTTTCTCTCCTCGGGGACGCCTCTTGTACGCGCAGTCCTAAAGGCCAACGCGTCTTTAATCACTTCGCGTATCGACTTTCGAAACGATCCCCCTCGTTCAAGCTGTTCCCTTGAACGCAAATAATGACGGCAGCTGTTCCCAGGATCGATTGGAAAGCGAAGTATCGTAACGAACGAACCATTTAAAACTCGAGCATTTGCAACCATATAAAGAACGTAGCTGCCCTGTTTTTAAGGGGTCATTCTACTTCGATCGGCCGAAAAATTGAGATATTTTTAAAGATTTTTTCTCAATAAATACAAAATAGAATGAAATTAATCTTTTTGGAATTTATTAAGCTACTGTTACGTTATAAGAAAAATTTAAAAAGATTTTTTTAATTTGCTTTAGATGTATCTTCATAGCGTCAATGTGGCACCTAAAAAAGAGGTACGGAACAAACAATTCGAAATGATTTCACATCTATATGAATACCTCAATAAATTTTGTCGAAAAATAACTGAGAATAAGGGTGTTTTGTCAAACTATTCTTTCAAACAGGTGCCATTTTGTTATTTTTCAAGATTCTTAATCTGCACTCGTGCATTTCAGGGAATAGATCGGTGCCAAGGCGTCATTACACCGAGGAAAATTATTCGTCAGTTCTCGTTTCAATAACATTAACATGATAATATTTGCTGAGTCACCCTGTGTGCGTATACTACGACAGATTCCCAGCAGACAGAAAAATGGCGTTGGAACATTGTCGCAGCAGCACGACACGTAATTTATGTACACCGTGTCCCGACGTTGTGATAATGAAAGTGCTGCGATGTGGATTAATTAATCCGCTGTTACAGAAAAGAAGGAAATTCCTGAAAGCCGATTCGTGTTGAATCGACTACAACGGGAGTCCCTTGGCGTTCCTTTTCCTGCCAGGTCACTGAAAATATCGTTCGTTAACCTGATATTTAATTACCGTTTTATGTTTCTCGACCATCCTCTCTTTTCTGCAATTATGTCAAACGCGTAGAATATTTTTCCAGTGACATCCCGTGTCTGAGTTTAAAAGCGACCCCTCTTTATTTGTATATACATATAAAACTTGAATACCAAACTTAATCTTTACTTGTCGCCTTGGTATTCTAAATCTCCCTTAGTTAAGGGAGATTTCACCACCTTGGCGCTCGGAAAAATAGGTATAAAAATAAACCTTTTTTTTTGACGCTGCCATTAAGTGTATAAAATGATCTTTATTTTACACATATATATAGTAGTTTTATGAATAATTTACAATATTGACGATTAAAAAAAAATAAAAAATGGCGGAGATATAAGCCGATAAGTAGGACCGTCTTTTGAAAATCCTTGCTGATGGTGTACATGATTTCTCTGTTAGGCATCATCCAAAACATACAAAATAAATTTTTTCTTATTTAAAAGGGTAATAGCTAAAATGTGACGTAGGGAAAATTTTTTAAAATTTTTTTTGTAGAAATGACAGCTGTTTGAAGAAAAAGAATCGAATTTTTATCGAAATTTTTAGTTTAAAAAATTTATAACTTTCGAACATGGCACTCAATCACAAAAATCCTACGTCACATTTTAGCTATTACCCTTTTAAATAAGAAAAAATTTATTTTATATGTTTTGGACGATGACTAACAGAGATATCATGTACACCATCAGCAAGGATTTTCAAAAGAGGGTACTACTTATCGGCTTATATCTCCACCATTTTTTATTTTTTTTTTAATCGTCAATATTGTAAATTATTCATAAAACTACTATATATATGTGTAAAATAAAGATCATTTTATACACTTAATGGTAGCGTAAAAAAAAAGGTTTATTTTTATACCTATTTTCGCGAGCGCCAAGGTGGTGTAACCCCTTAATCCCCTAATTCTGCGCGACATTGCACAAGATAAAATTTCTAAATCTATTACCACCGTCCACCCTTCAAACTTTCTTTCGATCCCTGCTGTATACGAGCAGCAGCCTTGTCCCCGATGATTGCACAATCGTTCCGGGTTGAAGAACCACGTCAAACGGTCTTGTGTACGAAGACTGCGTGTTTCTGGCACAGTCAACAATAAGTTCAGAAAGGAGCAAACTGCCAACGTAAACGGGGAACTTTCGCCGGCAATAATTGTATTTCACCCCGTGTGTACACAGAGGCGCAAGTACACAGACTTCTAAAGTCTCTCATTACGAGCGGGTGAGGTCGCGCAATTGTACAGCACGCGGCGGCGCACACGGGCTCCCGCAAACGTGAAGGAACTCCTTATGGCTTCGACGCCCGGCACACTCGTTTCCGGGGCACACGAGCCTTCGGTTCATCCATTGTAGCACTCTGAATTCACCGTAACTAACCTAACTCGATTGCCGGCTGCACTGGGTCATATCGACAAATTCAAGTTACCCGTCTTTCCGACACCGCCGCGCGTTTCTCCAATTAAGCGATCCCCGCGCCTGCCAAGCAGCCTTCTCTCTTTCCCCCGCCACCCTAGATTAGGATAGAATCGCAATGAGTAGCGACGCCGGCGTGGATATCCTTTATGACGCTCCCGCCGCCTCGCAAAAACACAACACGCGCGGCCGCACGCCGCGGTGAGAATGATAAATATTCATGTTTGTCTCGAGAGTTATTGTACACGTGTCACTTGCAACGAGGACGCACGGATTGTACAATTAAGTGTTGCAAGCTGCTATCTCGGAATCTATTCAAAGTGAATAGTGACTCGAAAGCGGGAGTGGTGTACTTCTGTTTGCGAAAAGGGAGCAAGAATTTGCGAATATATTTTCAGTGTTAGAATAGTGCATTTGCTGGTGGCATAGGCGTGAAGGAACTTGGAGCGAGTTAGACGGGCCCGCGGGCGTGAAACCACTTGTCTGCGTCTGACCGCATACTGAGCGATTCTACTTGCTCGACTCATACGGCTCGGGGATAGTTGGCAAAGAGTGTCGGCGAAGAAATCTTTTACAGATTAAATACCATAATTTAACGAACTCAACGCGTGCAGATCCTTCAATCCCATTTATGACTCTCTTTTTTTTCAAAAATGCTAAACTTCACGACGCTAAATATCGTCGGTGATTGCTCTTAATTTCGGTGACCGTAAACGCACTTGGAACTCCCGTAACTCGACCGGAACGCGAATTTTTCTCCCGACATCTTTAACGTTTCCCTTCCGTTAACTCTGAAGCCAATGTCGCCCCAGTGAATTACAAACGTAATTCCAGAAATCCGCTCCAGCGTTCCGCTAAAATTCTCCTTCAGCCGGCGGTTTGTTATTCCGGCGCGGAAATTCCATCGGCGAAGCAATTAAATTCTAAGGCGACGGTCCTAATGAATCGGGCTTTTTTAATTACAAAGGACGAGCGTGGAATAAATTGTAACGAAGCTCGCCCCCCTCCAGCGTCTTACGGTGGGGCTCGTACGTCGTCGGGCTGACGGTAAACGTTTCGCGAGAGGCAGAACGCAGTCGCATTCCAGAACAGTGATTTTAACAGCGTCGTTCCCCGAAACGTTAGGATTACTCGCGCGCGCACCAACGTCGCAGTTTAACGGCCTTCAGGTTCGAAAGTAATTAGGTTAATTCCACTGGAAGCTTGCGTGGCCAGGTACGCCCGAAATTATCCGCTGCCCTGCCGAGCGACAGCGAAAAAAATTCAGCCTTCCGTTCCCAGCTTTGAATAATGCGTGCATCACAGCCAGGTTGGGGACCATTTTTAGCAGCTACTAACCGAGTAATTGTACTGTATCATTGATGAAACTTTCTGCACTAGCAACCAGGATAAACGAGTACAGAGTATTCTACGGGATGAATGATCTTAAGTAGGTAATCTCCCAAATGGACTCGTTGGAAATTAGAATATTCAGGACACGTGGAAACAGTTAGCCAACACTTGTGGCTTGGATAATGAGACTCCAAATCGAACTCTCAGTGCAAGCATTTCGTTGCGCTAAGTAATTATTTTACGAGTTGGTTATTAAGGCACGTTGGAGAAATGTGCCAGGGAATACGTGGGAATTGTTATCGGAGCCGTCGATGTTAATAAACTATTTTGCGGTGAGTGTAGAGCGAGATTTCGACTATCTAAAATGCACGTGAAGGTGTTGCATGCGCAGAACAGATTTCGTACCCGATGTTTTCCGTCAGTCGATTAATTAACTCGAAAATGATAGTCGGCATAGAAGAAGCAGAGGGAAAAACTGGCAAAGTTGAGTGGGAAAGCCCAAGGAGGAACACGGGTCACCGATGTCACGAAAGCACTCGTGCTTACCGACTACTTCCTGCCGCATTAAGACCGGCCAGGTACCGCGACCATAAGTTTTTCAATTTTCAAGCCTTGAAACTCCAAAGCGACCATGTTATCATCGAGGACTGCGTGCCCGGCCGCAAAAGGGGGACACGAAAGCACGTCACGCTAATCCTGGGAGCCGTGCTGCTGCGGGAGCGTGTGCAGAACGCTGTCTGTAATTAGTTTCGCCATTAAGCGACTTTGAAGTTTACTCCAGCGATAAGCTTCACTCACGGCTGCGCCGGCGCCTTTGCGTCCGCACACGCCTGCGACCTAGCGATAGTTCTTCAATTTCAATGACAAACACGCGTTCGGTAGCCGTGGCAAGAGGTCGAAACGAAATAAAGCGTAAAGATAGGCCTCGACCGTGTTCACTTTGTAATTCCATCGCGTTGAAGTAATAGTCTACAATCATTTTGTGGATAAAATAGTCTTGATTATGTAGCGGTATTGGTTTCTTGATAACCGAATATCAACAGCGCCAATTCACTATTCACAGAAGTTGATGATGAAATTCTAACCAGCAAACATACATATTTGTCAAATCTACCGAGGTTTTTCAATTTGTAACAAGATCAATTTCACTGCGAAGCTCAAGCGAAAACTAACGTCGTCCGTCTGCTCACCGCGAAACAAGAAAAACACGAGTCTCAGAAACACGAAATTATTGTAAGCTAATTATGTTTACCTTAAAATCTAGCGCAATTTAGCGATACCGTGTACACAACGCGCTTCGACATCGCAGGAAGATGACGAGAGCTTCTTGCAGTGTGCCGGTGTAGCGGAATAAACAAATTTTTCCACGGAGCCGGAAGAAAACGCTTCTTCTTCCCTTTGTGACGACGTATTCAGTCCACCCCCACCGTCGCTGTAAGTTTACTGCGAGCAAATACTGTAAGGCACGCTCGAATAAGCGCTCGCGCATCCGTCTCTAAGCTGATTACGATGTATGACAATTCATCGGGCACTGGATACGCGTGGCGCTGCAAAACATTGTCTACTTGGTCGCCTTGGTCGCTCATCCATGTAACTACCGTGGTTCAAGTGAATCCGCGTTATGGAGAAGGAGAATTTGCCGCTCGCGTGGCACGCTGGCCGCAGCGTAGACGGCGCGTAACGGGCAGCCTTATAACGCGGACCGTTTAAACTGATTTATTCGGCGCGGGCCGCAAATAGAATTTCGAAAACTAATGGAAAGTACTGTAACGAGGAAATATAATGCATCGGGTGTAGTTACCCCCCGCGAAATTGCTTTTTATGAAAACTTGTTCGACGAAGTCGTTCGCCGCGGTCGAGGAAAATTGCTGGTTGCGCAAAGAAGATTGCCGCGAAGGTGAAGAGGATGAAAAAGAGGGGGAGCTGGCGGCAGCGGAGAAGGATCGGCCGAATAATATTGCGGCGGCGAGCGTGTTTACTCGTCGAGAAGTTTTGGAGCAGCCGGTCGGTTGGTTCGTTACGGCCGCAACTCCACTTACAAGTAATTAGACTAACAAGCACCGAGCCACGGACGCGAATTTCGACTGGGAACTCAGTCACCGGCTTGTCAGTATTCGCGTCAAATTCCGTTGTTCTCGTTTCCTTGTCGTTTTTGTCGTTCGTTCTCGTTCATGTGGAAACTCGATGAAAAATTGTGGAACTTTTTATTCGTTTGGATCCACTTAAGGCTGCGTTAAGATTCTAGGTTATCAGCTTCTGACGAAAATTTCATACAGAAGCAGGGATCCGGGACGGAAGAGAAACGAAAACGATAAACGAAGAGAACAAAATATTTTTCCCGGATAAATACAAACGGAATGAAATTCTTAACCCTATTGCAGTACTGAAAACGATATAACCGAAATCAAAATTCTGGTTAATAACTTCATTATTTTGTTTTCGATGCACACTTTATGTTAACTAATTTCAATTGAGCACATCTTATTTTCATCGTGCATCTATTTGTGCCTGAATATGAACAGTAGATACATTCTGTGATTTCGGATGTTTGTTTTGTATTATTTTTATTTTGTGCAGTTTATATTCTTCGAGGCATTCGGATGTAAGCCTCAAAACTCTCAATTTTTTTTTATAATACATAATATATAATTATAATGTATAATATTGTATAATATGACTACCACTTGCAATAAAATTGTTAAAGATAAGTTTATATGAGTTTCTCTAATAACTGAAATAACCGGTTCGGAACAAAATTTGTTTTCCATTCCAATGCCAGTGCAATATTTTTCAGCAGGAACGATATTAACCGAAACGAAATTATTATTATCGGAGCTGAACCGAAACGAAACAAAAAACATTTCGTTCGAGGACCCTCTGTACATAGAAATGCAATATCAGTTTTAACGCCCATAAAATGTTTTACACGCAGTACAGATAATTCTAGGCAGGCAGACTGAGAATACCAAAAGAAGGAAAAGGATAAAATGAACGAACCCACGAGTCGTGAGCATAGTTATTGAGAATACTACGGAATATCAGGTTTAATTAGCATGACAAATATTCCATAAGTCACGTCGCGAGATTCATTTATCAGAAACTTCTGTGTTCGCCTTATATTATATTCGACGTGGTGGAAGGAGTAATATAATAATGTGGTAAAACGCAGGATCGTGCAGCGTCGTGCCGGCGGCGATTTGTCGAATTTATCTCGCCACGGAGAGCCAGCGATGGTGGTGAGATAGTGGCGAGGGGAATTTAGGTTATCCTATCCATGGGGTGATTGCTTCGTGGGGAAAGTCCATGTTGCCAAAAGCGACCCCACACAATCTTCCAGATACGTTATTAGAGAGATTCTCCGGCATTGTGCAGTATATCCTGCGAATTTAGCGCCTGGATACACGTATCCTACAAGTAGCCAATAACGAACATATTTTATGCGCTTATTCTTAACCGAACTACGTACATTTTCCCTCCAGCCACTACGCTCATGAGAATGATGCTTACACTACTTCATAAACTTAAATATAACACACTGCAGCAATCTCATTAAATGCTACCCGGAATGCATGTATTGAGATTGAAGAAACATGGTAGTAAATTGATAAATTTGACTTGTGATACTGTAACAAAATACACAGCAGTCACTCTATTGTAACACGTTGGAAGACACAGGAAACAACTACACTTGGAAGTAGCTCTATTCGGGACAGACCTGGCCCCATGGGAATCATGAAGATCGAGTAGAGATGAGGATGGATCCATGGGAACCAGTAAGACTCAATGTAAATGATTTTAGATCCGTACGATTCAATACAGACAGTTCCAGACTCGTGTAACAAGACAGTGGCGTGCCCAGCCCCGAGGGAGCTAGTAGAACTGATTTCGGAAAGAACTAACAACCTCGAACTCATTGGACACTATACCGGGAACGTCATACTCATGAAACACGAAACTGACCACCTCAAACTCGTGAGACTCTGTGCTGACAGCTCTTAGATTGCTGGAGCCTAGCTGTACCTGACCCCAATTCCAGAAACCCAAACATGGACTGGGATTAAAATCATCACTATCATGCTTGTATGAGTTTAAAAATCATGAATATTTCGTCTGACGGATTTAGATGGTCTATAGCTAGCCCCGCAGTTTTTGTGCCGTTTGTATCGCACCTTGTTAGTACCAGATGTCTGTGACACACATAAAACAACGGCTATGCCGAAGTCCTCCAACACTACAGTCCATCTAATAACCGGCCATCTTCTTGCGGGACACGACTATGTTGCCGTCCGACAGGGGTCAGTATTATTCCCCTGGGTGGAATCGCCCAGAAGGAATCAGCACGATCTCGTCGAACGACCTCACGATGTGTACATAGAACAGCTATGTAGAGGACCATTCCGGATTACGTTCGAAGATCGTCGATTTCGATCTCAGCGTCCACTCGTGCAGACTCGATCTCCGTAAATCCGCACCTTCGGTTCGTGCAAATCTTACCGGCGAATCAGTTTCTTCGAGCATCGATTGTTTTCACTGTTTCGCCGCGCATCGGCGAAACAAATATTTATTTTCCAGAGGGCCTTCCTTCGACATGGAAGCGGTTTCATCCTCGAAAGCTACGTCTACCAAGCACGCCAGGGGATTGGCGAAACCGCGGGCTCGCCCTAAGGGAGAAGACAAATCAGCGCCGGAAGAGAATTTGCGATGGAATAGTAGATAAAAGGGTAGTTTTAAGTTTATGGGGGAAGAAACGACGGGCGATCCCGAGACACCGCTCCGACGATCCCGGACGGATATATGTATAAGCGGGAACGTTCGTGGGAATGATCATTTGAAATTACATTCAAGAGAGGATTCTGCACTCTTCACTGTGCCAGAACTATATTCCTCGCTGCTCGAGTGAGAATAGAGCGGGATTGCGAGCGGTATTGCACGACCGAGTGCAAATCTTCTAGTCATTTGCATTTTCTTGGAAGATACGATGTTGGACAGCGCTTCGTGAACCCAACGTTCTTTTTTTCCAAAAGGACAGTTTCAGAACTATTTTCCACTTACATATTTTTTTTCAAGAGAAGCGTGATTACGTCTTACCTCGTCGGATAATGCGGGAACACGAATAATAACGAAATCACGGCTTTTAGAATCCTTCGACATTTCCCTCGTTCTATAAGGTTACAGTCGTCGTCTCGTCGGTTGCCGTAAAACACGCGGAGAAGTCTAAACGGCCGGAAGATATGAGCATACTTGGGGCCATAAAGTTCCGAAGAATCTATAAAGAAGTTCGAACCTCGGAATGCAGGAAGTTAGCCTGATAACTGTAATATCGAATCCGCTCAGAAACTTGGAGCGTTTCAGTTGCGCAAGATGCCAGCGGATACGTAACGCGGCCGACTTGTACGAGCCTCTGGATACCCCGTTCGCTTTCATAGACCGTAAAGCTCACGGTTATTTCGATACCACAGACAATAGACCAGCCATCAACAATCCCCGCTGTCTTTTGCAACCAATTTCGCGTTCGATCCAAGCACCTCCAATTCATCTCGACGGGATCGCGTGACTTGAATCGTCATTAAACATTCCTGGAATGCCACTGATTCACCAGCGCTATTAGCGAAAAAATGCCACGTCGGCGATGTTGGAATTCGAGTAATGGAATCAGAGCTACATTCCTATGACGTTCGCGGAATTCTTCAATGTGAAATAAAAACTAAAATCCAGGACCGCGGAGGGATGATACGAAAAGGTGGGTGTTATCACGAATTCTTAATTTATTCTACCGGCGTCGGAATGGCGTTATAGCGGAGGAGCATTTCAACCACGCCGATCAGGCTTTCCTCAAAGAAAGCAAGGCGGGCTTTTAATCCTCGCATTCCACAGCTAGCGGCTTATAAGCTTGTTGCCGTGCCTGTAAGCTCAAGACAATGGCAGCGCGTCATACCGCCGGCTCTGTATTTGAGGCGAGCTTTCAAAGAACGCAAATAGTGGAGCGAAGAAAAGATTTATGTAGTATGCAATAAAACAATTACCTATGTACGACTTAGCTCAACTCCTTCAAAACTTTCCATGTCTCTGCGTTGGACGTTCATTGTAAACCGTCACATGTAATTGTCTTACCGTTGGGATTCTAATTAAAATTGAAAGAACTCGTGTACCTGCTAGGCGTGAAAATTTCTATGCCTGTGAAGTGACGCTTATAGCATCCAAAGTGAAGCTCGCAGCTGGGAATAATTAAGAAGAAGAGAATTTCCCAATTAACCTATGCTAGTTGTTTCTGAGTCAACGAAGAGTATAAGTGGAAGTTCAGCTTCATGTAAAGAGAAACATTCCAGGCAAATACTACTTAGGTACCTCTTCGACACACGCACACATTGCAAAGTGTTTCATACGTGATTCAGTAATGCCGTCTAACTTTAACAATTCCAGTTTCCACTGGTGATCAGACATTATTCAAAGTACTTTCACGTGTCTGCTCATTAAAGATCGCGCGAATTTTGCGTCCCCTAACGTCAATTAATGGTAATGTTTAACAAATAGCCACTAATCTTTCGCCTCGTTAAATATTACCAATGAATGGCACAGCGGATGGGAACGAATGCGCCGCGAAGCTGTATAATCCTCGTATGGCCCACATTCGTCGATACGCCATTAAATATTTCCTCACGGCATGGTATTTATACTGCGGTCGCTGTTACATATGCATACACACGGTATCTGCATATTTCGCCTGTATCAAAGGTAACTGTCATGGCGTGGCGTTTGCGAGGCCTTCGAATCCCTACACACGACCGTACACGGGCACGCGCGTTCCATGATTCACCACTATGCCCCCGAATGATCCGCGAATTACATAACCTCCTCTTTTATCGAGGTATCCCGTGAAATACAGGCTCCCCAGTAAACCATTCCTCGATCAGCGAGCAGCTGATTGTTCATGAAGCAACGTGCGATTGTGCACGTTACATTATGATTCATAGTAGGTCAGTCACCTGGATGGATAAAGTACTTTTGTTAATAAAAAAAGAATCAATTCCACATCTTCCACTTGATTTTTCTCGAGGCATCACCTGCTGACCGTCTGTGGAACGATTTTCCGAGCACCTCTGTTGTTATTGGTCAGTAAGACGAGCGAAACAGAAGCGGATCAGGTTAACAGGTCCGATAGGGAAAGTCGGTCAAGTACCTACTCTCCTGCGTTGATCGTCATCGAACCGCGAGCGAGCAGTCGATCCCCACGAGAAACCGAAGCCTGGCCTTATTATTTCAGATAACAAGCCGTCGAAACGAACGATACCTTCAAGATTCTCATTGCAACAATTCGCCGTTCCCGCGAGCGAGCGAACCATTTCTGCGTATCGCAGTGATTCTGTGGATGGTTCTAGCTCGTTTCGATTCCGCTTCTCCCGCGTAAGAGGGAACGTTTCCATGCAGTACACCGTTCGACCGTATTTCCTCAGCTCTGTGCTCAACCACGCCCCACGTTCCCGAACAAAACGGGAAAAATGGATACGAACGATTTATACGGTCAAGATTGCGTATCAGTGCTGCTGTAAGAAACCTTGGCAACTTCGCGGCACGCGGTTTCAATACAAAGAAGATACTGTCTGGCAGGTAATTCCACGGTATTGGAAGTTTGAAAAGTCAATGTGACAGAATTGTGGTTACCTGGACTGTCGAGTCGAAATCATTCTACGCGGATGATTGAGCAAGGAAATTAATTAAATGTTATTTGGTTGAATAGGAAATGTTTGGTTAAATATTTTGGTGACTGTGAAGGGGATGATTCCTCGAATCAGCGAGTAAGCACGATTTTGAACATTCTCTCTAAGTACACGCGAAACAACGGATGGCGAACAGAGGGATTGTTAATAGTGTTCTAGCGAATTACGAGGTTTCCATTAGCTCGACGAATCGTACATTAGCCCTTCGATTCGGGGAAGCATCGATAGAACCGCTCAAAGGAATTTTCCTCCGTAGCAAAGGACTTTCGTAATTCGCTTACGCATTTGCAATGGACTTATCCGTGCTCTCGCTTTCACGAGCTTCCCTGTATATCCGGACAACGGGCTAGCCCTCCAGAAGGACGTGGAAAGCGAACGGGAAACTGCAGAGAGGGAACAGAGGGTGGAAGAAAGTGAAGCATTTAATCGGCTTGTATTCTCTACCTCCTCGCATGGGACACGGTGCAGCTTGGTATTCTCGTTTCACTAACTCCATTCGAGCAAGCACTTCCTTCTATTATTACTTTCGCTGTATTCGAAATACTTCCGCTTCCGTGGATCGCGAGTTTCGATCTTTTCACTCAATTCAGTCGAACTGCAGATCTTCTACGCTACGTTAAAGTAATTCTAGAAACTATGGTAGAGGATTTGA